>OX451365.1:1875000-2500000 GCA_949629185.1 Apamea crenata | reverse complement strand
TGTTTTTAATTTTGTTTGATTTCTAAATTCTGGGTCGGTGATACTTGTGAGCATTTGAAATGCCTTTTTTTTAATATTACATAGCGTGCGTTCTGCTCAGGAATCAGGAACCAGGTAGTAAGGAAAACTGTAATTGATGGAAAGTTGTGATTGCAGTCACTAAACTTCTGCATCACATATTGCCAGCAATAAACTGAGTCGCCGCGCCGGAAAGGGCCATGTTGGTAAGTACATGTAATTTTTCCCGCACACATACCCTACGCCTGAAAGGGTTATTTCACCTTTTTGAAAGGTATGGCGGCAGGATACTAACCCGCCCTGGGCCCGCGTGGCCCACTGCCTCTCACCGAGAGGAGGCCTGTGTCCCAGCAGTGGGAACATTATAGGCTGATTATGTATGGCGGCATAATAAGGACAGAAAACTGAAATACGAACTCTTTCGCAAGTTCCTATATTAAGAGAGGATATGAATAAATATCAAATCAGATATTAATATCAATCGTTCCGCATGAAAATGCCCAGAAAAAAAAGCAAACATTCTCATTCACCCTCAGAAACTAAGTCACGCACAAAAAGCACAACTTCGACATGTCACTAGATCTTCAGTATCCGATACTATTCGATACAAGTGATACAACTGATTCAAACGATACCTACAAAGGCCGCGCCACAGAATAGATGATAGAGGCACAGAAGGCCGTCTTCTTATAACAAGCGTCAACAGGCTCATGCACACATAGATGTATGATGATCTCTCGGACCTAGCTGTGTAGCTAGGTTGCCGCTGCAAGTAAAATGGGCGCATCTGAGAGGAAAGGGAATGGAGAAAAACGAGCCTTACTAGATGCGCCTTTTTTGTTAGGACTTCACTTGGTGAGTAGCGTAGCACCAAGCGTCAGTGTGGCTATTGCAATAGTAAAATGTGTTGATTCGCAAGGAGCACACATGGTTGTCACAATGGATGTCACGGTACTAACTGCGTGGCTTCAAACCAACTGTCTCAAACGAATGCAAGCCGCGAGGGCGCTTGCACTTGCAGTGCGTGAGCTGGGTCTGCGTTTTCTGTCGTTGTATGGTCGTAGATTATGCATGTGTGCGTTTTCGCTCGTAGGTGTCTGGGCCAAGTTATAGGCTGTCCCTAGTTTGGGGCCCACGGCTACTTCTACAAGTGTTCTCTGAAATTTCTCATAGTGATTTGTTTCTATACATATATGCAAATCTAAATTGTGTGTTGATACATTTTTATTGAGTCTGACCTTCTGTACCTATCTACTCCGTGGCCGTACCTCCGCGGATGAATGAGGACCATCAGTCAACGTCGGCACAAATCGAAGACATATATAACTTATTCTTTACGTAAGAAAGTCAGCAGTGACATATTATTGAGAATTGTGACGATGTGTATTGATGGTGAAATGGTAGAGAGTTAGTAAGCTTTGATGTGGGCGGGATCGTGAGTGTGTAAACGGTTTTATTGAAATAAATGCTTTTAGTTTGTTGTTGAAAGAAATAGAAATTACAGAATCGAATCAATCAGTTGATTGATTGATTCGAGTACACATAACACAATTGAATACGTACAGCCAGGTATAAGAAAATAGTTACAGAAATTGTGTTGTGTTGTAGTGTGGTGTGGTCAATGGTTTTATCCATCTATGCCCATACATTTTGGGTTTAGAATTTGGTCTATAAGTCGTATAAATATAAATATAAAAAAAATAAAAACCGTTTAAATAATACAAGGTTTGGTTTGGTTTTTGTGGGTAGCAAAAGGTCCTGAATTCAGCAATAGACGATTAAATTTTAAAATAAATTAACGTAGATACAGATGTAATAAGCCAAATTAGTGAAGGTATAAAAACACACAAATGAATGTGTAACTTCAGCTGAATCTCAATTAGCTATTTCGCTAATGGACCCAATTACCAGCATTCCATTTATTCGTTCAAATGTAATAAATATAATTATTTTCGTAATTATCTGTATACATTTAATTCATTCAATTAATTTGGCATCTACCGTTGTAATATATACCTTTGTAAATTATTTCTTGTTGTTATGTTTATATTTTACTCTGAATTTGAATTTTGAATATTTTGTGATAATTAGTTATTCACAATAAGATAAATTTTCTTTTTCGTTTTGACGACTTAAGGCTTTTGGAAGTTAAGTGATGACTGGTATGACATTAAGTATTTTATGTGATATTTGTGCAAAGTAAAATCATTGAGTTTAGCTGTTAGGCAATCTTCTCAGTTCTCATGTTTAAATTTTTGAATTTGTAATGACATATTCTATAATCATAATCAGCATATAATGTTTCCACTGCTGGAACACAGGCCTGCTCTCTGTGAGAGGGAGTGGGCCATAATCCACCACGCGGGCCCAGTGTGGCTAACCGAAAAACGAAACGAACGATATGTCCTAGACCCAAAAATTTGGAGACTTGCGACCTTCGCCAAATTCCATCATAGTTTTTATTGTAATTAAATGTACAGATTTGAAAGAAGAAGACGGGAAGAAGGACAGAGAGTAATGATGTTTACCCGACTATACCATATGTTACGATTATGCAAGCCGAGAAGGAGCAATAATAAAGGAGGTAATGCTTTGTTTATTCTAATCCACAGTTAACAGCCTACTTCGTCAGCATACCTTGTTAAAGCGAAATCCAACACCAGGGAAGCAAAACCCGCTAAAAGCAATAAAAACGACATAGAAACTCCTCCGTGACATATTACCAGGCAACGTAGCGAGACCGCCATACGTCAGACATACTATTTTTACACAAAAAACTGCCATTTTGTCGTGAACCGTTGCATGATACGAGTATAGAGCCACATTTATCACGGCCGAGCTATTAATTTAGTAGACAACGAATACTGGTATGACACACACGCTATGTTAGGGATGGCAAACATGTTTAGATATTGCCTAAATGTCCTATGCGTAAAAAAAAACATGTCCGGGGCGAAATTGGCATTTCTGCTTCAATGCATGTGCCAGAAAATTCAAGATGTCTGCGCGCCATTCACAAAAAAAAAAAAAATGTTTCGGCATCGATACATAGATTGAAAGTCTTTATTATTTAAAAAAAGTCATTGCATTTAACCTTGAAAAATACAAAAATATATTTTGCTGAGTAAGTCCTTAATCCTTTTTTGATTTTTCTGTGATACTCGAAGTGATGATTTAAAGTTATTAGGTAGGTATATTTAGATTATATTGGATATTTTCACGCTATTGTAATAAAAGTACCTACCTACAGGTAATAAAAAAAACAACATTAGCTAAGTATACTTGTTTTTATATTAATAAATATTATTAAATTGTTTATATTAATATTTGTTTTATTTCCAAATTTGATTTAAATAGAAGCTAATAAGGTTTTTCAAGCAAAAAAGTGAAGTAGCTTTTTCATGAAATCGCTTCGATCAATCAACGAGACTGTACCCTTTTTTTGCAAAAAAAAATCTTGGCGTGTCCAGATGACGAAATAATAAGTGATACTGATTTTGGGTTTCACTCTTGTCGAGTTGGTGAATAACCCATATAAATTACAGAAATAAATGAAGAAATTGTACATAGCCGGAACACAAAATGGCCGGTCGAAACACTTTAACAAGTTTTTTTTTTGCTTTCAAAATTACGAAAAATATAACATCAGAGCGGCAATTCTCGTATTTTTAAGAACGTTCACGCACAGTCTGATCTCAGTCTCAATCTGTCAAAAATACCTCTAATTTCCCTACATTTTTGACATTTCATGAGATGAGATTGCGACTAGATTATGTGCGATTTTAATTATATGAATTAGCCTTCAGATCATATTTTCCCAGATTCTCAACTACTTGAAGTGAAAACTTCATCATTTGCAAAATGGAACACCCACGCACCAACCCTGCACAATCAGCTGTTACAAATATAATTCAAGCTGCGATCGTCAGAATGTTAATCGCATACTTTAATTAAAACAAAACGCTGTAACTAGCCATTTCTTGTTTACATACGTTAATGAATATATTATACATTATACACAGTACATATTACATTAGTGTTAGTCTTAAATAATCACTTAATTTTTTTAAGTTTTAAGGGCTATTTGCACGCAAAGGCCGGTCATGATAATAAAGTCCATGTAACGTTGTAGGGATCAAATGAATACATACGGTTTGAAATTTTTGTTCAAGTATAGAAAGTTAGGTAATAATACAGTGCTGTCTATAAATGGTTGCTTGGATGGTTGTTGGTGGTTGTTGATGGTTGGGTTGGATGGTTGTCTCTCCTTTCTCTCTAAATCCATCCAAAGGTTGTCTTTAAAATATCGCTTTTAGCCATAAGAGCGCCCATTATGTCACGCCCTTGTAAAATGTCTACATTTGTATTCTGTAATATTAATGATGTACATAATAAAAAATATTCTATTCTTATTAAGTTACATAAAAACAGGTGAGAAAAATGTCACTTAGGGCAAATTTTTCAATCGACAGATTTTATTTTTATTCGTAGAATATAATTGAAGTCTGACAGATTTTGTATGGAAGAACTGTCAAAAATTCCAAATTATTCCTCGAATAAAATTATCTGGCGTTGGAAAAATCAGCATATGAAACAGACTAAAACAAAACATACGTAAAGTTATGTTTCGAATTCTAATAACAATTTTACATTTAAAAAAAAAACAGTTTAAGTGTTTAAATCTTGTGTCTATGTGTGCCTATCTTTTACGTTCTAAAATAATGGACCCCCGTAATGGACTACATCCAACAGACAAAGGATACATAATAATCCCGCTTATCTCTGAGCACATTTGTCTCGTTTTCCAGCTATCAAACCGTGTCGTTACCCAGCTAATTCTTAGTAACGTGGACGTCGACACCATTCTCAGTGCCAAGCTCTGTGTGCGAATATTATATGTCAAAGTATAGAAGGACCAGTATTTCTGGGTCTTTTTGTATTATTTTCACCTGTCTGACTCATAATCAACTCTAATCTACTAAACAACTTTCTCTATGGGAGCAACATCGTAATCGCGAAACATATATTTGGGTCGAGTAGGGTTTGAAGTGTTGTATTGGACGACTAATTATGTTTTCGCAACGCCCGCCCTTCACCACTTCATAGCGCTCTTGCTGGGAAGAAGAAGTGGCGCAACAAACTCCCCAGCAGCACAGCTGTCTGTTCAGTTACTCCAATAAATATGGCTACCTCGTGTTATACTCTTGTGTGTCTTTTTGCTGATCAAAACTACAGTTCATTAAAATCATAGCCCTTCTATCTATCTAAATATATATAACTCAAAGGTGACTGACTGACTGACATAGTGATCTATCAACGCACAGCCCAAACCACTGGACGGATCGGGCTGAAATTTGGCATGCAGGTAGATGTTATGACGTAGGCATCCGCTAAGAAAGGATTTTGATCAATTCTACCCCCAAGGGAATAAAATAGGGGATGAAAGTTTGTATGAAACTTTGTCAAACTATACTTCTTAACGCGAGCGAAGCCGCGGGCAAAAGCTAGTTTATACATATAACAAGACACAATGTCACGGAAATGGTAACACTAGCGAAGTTTGTCCAACATTCGGGATAATTATGTAAATCACTTACTCACATCTAGACCAGTACCTAACCGTGTTCACTTAATGATTCTTTAATTGACACCCCGCGTCTGTGCCCGTAACGTAACATAAAAAGTTACGTTCACGTTATTTGTATGGTAATTCCGGGAAGGGATTCCCTTACCCTCAATTACGTAATTTCATGGGGTTCGGCTAATCGAATATTTGACTGATTGGATGTTGCTTATTAGTCTATTTTCAGTAGGTATAAGGGGAAGTCTTTAACTTAATAATACATAATTTTATTAACAGTAGGAAGGAGGAGCTTTCGATGTTATTCGTCAGTAATGAGATGTGTATAAGCAATCAACAAAATACTAAAAATATTCATGGAATCAGCCTATAATGTTCCCACTGCTGGGACACAGATCTCTTCTTTCTGTGGGAGTGGGCCATAATCCACCATGCGGGCCCATTGCGGATTGGACGATGTCAAATGTCGTCTTCGAGGTTTGGTTGGTTGGTGGAATGGTTCTAGGATATGCCGGTTTCCTCACGATAGTTCACCATTTGGTGTGTGGTGATGAAATAAATTACACACAGTAAAGTGCCTGTCTGGGTTTGTACCCACGACCTACCACTCGTAAATCGCAGCCATTACCAGTATGACCCCATTGCTTGTCAAAAAACATTCAATGAAGTATTATTTAATAAAAACGAAAATAAATAAAACGAAATCGAAATAAAAGTCGCTACGGAAATATTTCCTCGACGTGAGTAATAAATTAATATATTATCAATGTTGTTTCACTCCTGGCGACCTCCATACATTTCCTCCCATTCATGATCTATTCATATATTTCTAACAATCTCCCGGGAACATACCAAACGATATATTAATAGGGGCCACATTAACATTTTTGTCGAAACGTCGAAGAGCCGAGCAAATCTATACTGATATTATAAAGAGGTGTTTATTTGTATGTATGTAGGGAGTAAACTCCGGAACTACCCTGTCGGATTCGAAAAAATCTTTTTATATTTGATAGCCCAATTCTAGAGGAAGGCTGTAGGCTATTTAACATCGCGCTAAGACCCTTAGGAGCAGAGCAAAGGAAAAACAAACGAAGTAGTAGCACGGGCGAGCGATGGGATACGACGCGAAGGGACGGAAGCCGAAATCTCACGCGGACGAAGTCGCGGGCAGAAGCTAGTCACTTATAAATCATAAGTGGCGAGATAGTGTTATCTAACTATAATCTATTAGGAACCGTTGGGGCGGTGCGAATCTGTAAGTTTTCCGATTAGCAAACCCACCCCCCTACATCCGGTCTCACCCCCGTATAAACCCCTCTCTCCCTACCACAGTACCCAGCGGAAATTGTAAATCTTGGTGTTGGCTTCACAGAAATTTATTAACCATAATGGTTGAAAGGGAAATTGATAATTATTTTCACTGCCCTCCAAAATATAGATGGTATATAAATAATATCGTCCTTTGTTCTCATTTGGGATTGATTAAAATAGGGCGGAAAGGCGGGTGTAAATCAGGGAAACAAAGACTGTTGATAACTACATTGTATTTATTTTATTTTATTTTACCATTTATGTACACACATATATAAATAGACAATGAAAAACAGAACAAAAAAAAATTGGTACAGAGGTGATGCTTATTTCATGAGAAATCTCTTCCAGCATACCTTAGATAGGACAATAGATACAGAGAAGTAGACAGCGTGTGATAGAGCAAAGGAGACAAAAAAAAAATACAAAGAATAAAAAAAGCAATTCACTTAAAAACTAAACAAAAATTATGAGACTGAACTAACATACATACAAATAAACATACATAAATATATACTTCTAAAATAAATATTACCAGAATGATAATAATTATATCATACTCAAAATAATAAATATATACACAACTATGATGATGTGGACAGATAGTGTTCTTTCACTCTTCTTTTAAAGTGTATTGTATTTGTATGCGTATCATATTTTAGTTGAAACATTCAGTTGCAGTGAGCTGTGATGGCCTAATATCGGCCCCGACTTACGAGCTGTGGGCAGGCACTTTACTTTGTGTATTTAATTTCATCACCACTGCTCTCAAAACATCATCATCTGCCTAGCCTTTTCCCAACTATGTTGGGGTCGGCTTCCAGTCTAACCGGATGCAGCTGAATACCAGTATTTTACATGGAGCGACTGCCTATCTGACCCCCACAACACAGTTACTGGTTAATACGATACAACGATACCCCTTGGTAAGACTGCTCTCAAAACGGTGAAGGAAAAAACATCGTGAGGAAACTGGCATGTCCTAGAATCAAAAATTCGAAAACATGTGACACGTTTGGTCTCTAGAGCGCCACATAGGAACAAACATACGTATATAGGCTGATATTATACACTACCCTCCTTTGCGTCGCGCAGTCGGGTAAAAAGGACTTATCCTGGAGGTAAATCTGCCTCTTAACTAAAGCAAGGGAGCCAACCAAATCTTCATGTCAATTCAAAAGCATTGTATCCAAATTGCGCCAAATTCATACAAGCTACCTAATAAAAGACCATCAGGTCTACCAAATAATCATTACGAATGGAATCCCCGGACACAGAGGGGCTTCGCTGTATGGTAAACCCCATGGCGTCAATTTTAAGCTAAAATCCAATATGTCAACGTGCGCCGTGCGTAGGGCTGTGACTGCACGGGATTGAGAAAAAGAATAATATACTCTCTATTTTAGGACACAAATTACACAAAACAACAGGAAAAATCATCCAAACTCCTAATTAATATTGTAAATCCGAAACTGTGTTTGTTTGTTACGCTTTCACGCTAAAACGGCGGAACGGATTTGGATGCAATTTAGCACACACATAGACTATGATTTGGGTAAGGACATAGGATAGTTTTCATCCTGAATCGCAGACGAAGTCACAGGCAACGGCTAGTAACAAATAAAAATGAAAAGTAACTAAACCACAATGAATGCTTCTAACGTTTTACTGACGTAAATGGATTCCTCGAACGTAATCGTTTAAGTTTTTATTTAATTCGGTGTTGCAAATCGTTCCTACGAACTGTACCGGCAATAAAGAGAAATAAAGACCTCGCTGGATCCGTTTTAATGCATTAACTGAACATTGACAGATAGGATTTATCATGGTCCATTACACTCGCCAAAATATAAAAAAATCCTTTTTCCATCGAACTCGTCCGGACTCAACGGTGATTAAGGCTAATCCGGAAAATTCTGTACAATGGGAATAATAGAATTCTCAGGTGAAATAATCGATGTATCAAAGTTTCACGCATAGTGCTGTCATTGTACGACAAAGACTGGATTAAGTAAAGTATTAAGCGATTTCGCAGTCAAACTCAAACTCAAAGCATTTATTTACCCAAATAAACCAATTAAAGGCACTTTTGAATTGTCAAGGGGTCGGTCAGTCAGAAAGGTGAAGCGAGTTGCCCATTCCAAAGCATAGTGGTTACCTATGGAGAAGAACGGGCAAGAAACTCCACGGACACTCCTCAAATCATAATATTTAGTTTAGTTTAGCGTAGTAATAGTTTTTAAAGCTTAAAACAGTAGGTACGCATTTTCTTGTATGATATCATTGCATAATATCTTCAGCCCGCGACTTTGTCCGCGTGAAATCACTTGTTTTAACATATAGTAAAATATATCATATGACACTCGACAATACCGTAACTTCCCATTAGTGTATGAATTTACGGAATCGGATCAGTAGTTTCGAAGTTTACCCTACAGATAAACTCAAAAAAATTACCTCTCTTTTTTAGATATATTCCTGTTACCTACAAACGATTTTTAATTATAACACCAACATTAACAAAACGCCAACGATCAAATAAATGAAACCGTAGTAATTAAAAAAGTCCTTCGCATTAAAAATGGAACGGCACAGAATTCCCGTGCATCGCCGGACCGAACGTATAATTTAAGCCAGGGAAAGCCCGGGAACGCGTGCAGGTGACAACACTAGGGACTGTAACTACCGTCTCTAATTGAAAGCGACATATCCACGAAGGGATGAAGGGCGCTAAGGCTCGATTGCAATGACATTAACGGGATTGTACAGATATGTGGACTAAGCTTTATGCAGTGGAAGGTAATTGAAATTTAATTTGTGCGTTGTTTGTAACGGAATAATAGGAAGTGTAGGTACCTAATTTGTTGATTTGTTTATGTCAAATTCAGATTTGTGTATCGAATAATGCTCATTGAATGATTCTGCCCCCCCCCCCACCCCCTTTGGTAAGACTGGTTACCAGACTTTTGGGCATCAGACTACCCGTCCAAGATTACGAAAAATATTGCACTACAGGTTTTAGAGGCCGGACCTCTATTCTTCGAATAAAGTGGCTATTAGTATGTACTGAGTATATGGTCCCTTTTTAACCACATAGTAATTACAAGGGTAAGCTAAGGATAATGGGATGTTTTCCTGAGTGATGGGGTACTAACCTTTTACTAATTGCAACCTCATTTCTGTATTAAGTATCTTTTATTTAAATGAAATGAAATTGTTTATTCTGTAAATATGATCGATATCATATTTACAGAATAAGAATCACGGATCGGAAGTTTCGATCCCGTGGGAATATCGGGTTAAAAAGTATATGTTAATCCTGTTTATAAACCATCTGTGTGCCAAATTTAATCCAAGTCCGTACAGTCGTTTTTGCGTAAAAGAGTAACAAACATCCGTCCATCTATCCGTACAAACTTTCACGTTTATAATATTAGTAGGATAAGCTATAGCAGAGTTCATAATCTCAGATTATTTATATTCCACCGACCGACCCCTTGACAACAGGCTAGATTCCTAAAAAAATCTAATTAGTCCGTCAGTTAGATTATCGAAAAATATTGAACCCATATTTTTTCTTTTGTCAATTATATAAAAAATTATGAAGATATCGCCCGTTAAAGTTCCACGTGATGTCACGCCTTGCTACACTTTTTAGCATGGCGTGACGTCACGACCCCCATTCCCAAATTTTGACGCGCTTTATCTTTGTCATTTTTTGTTTGATTGACAAAAGAAAAAATACGTGTCCATTATTTTTCGATAATCTAACTGACGGACTAAATATAATTATTATTTTGTTACCCAGGAATCTACCCTATTCTAATGTGCCTGTAATTGGCTTACCTGTACTAATAATAAAGCTGAAGAGTTTGTTTGTATGCGAACTCCCAGTCAAATTTGAAAACTTATTTTTGCAGTTGATAGTCTAATTCTTGAGGAAGGCTATAGGCTATTTAACATCACGCTAGGAATAATAGAAGCCAGGCAGAAAGAAAAAACGTCAGGAAGAACTCTAAGCGGAAACAAAGTAATAGCGACGGGAAGTTTTATAAAAATGAGGCTGTTATTTTAATATAGGTATTGTGTATCTTACGACTTCCACCCGAACGAAGTCGCAGGCAGAAGCTTATTTGAAAGAAATGCTCGAGTTTTCTGTCACCTCATCACATTTAAAGTCTCCCATGACAGAAATAATTTTCTACAAAAAGACAAACAAAAACCTCACACATTTAATTAAACTTAACTTCTCCTACAAAACAGAACATTAACAAGAAAAATACCACTAATGTACAGTCAGCAAAAACACGTCCCACAATTATATCAGCTGTATATCGTCATATCTGTGTACGGTCAGCAGCGGCGTCATGTTTAATGTGACGTGTAAAACGAATAGTGTCGCGCGGGGGTGGGGTATGGATGGCCGGTGAGAGGGAGAGGGGTCCAACGTACTACTGGTCGGTTGTGCCACGTGGTTTTTTTGGCGAGATGCGGGTGAGTTCTGTGCTGTGGATGTTGTTTTGTGTTTGGGGTGGAAAATGCAATCATAAGTTGCGAGAAGGGAGGAAAACCATGGAAACATATGTAGTTTATGTCTGATATTTTTGCCTATTACAGAGATCAGTATTATAAAGCTAAAGCCTCCAAGCTTTCTATAAATAGTCAAATCATTCTTAGCTTGACGTTCTGTTCCAGGTCACAAAATATGGTATTTCTTCCCATCCTACCGCCCATTTTAACTTCCTATTTAAAATTTCTACATTCCATTCCATCATCGTCTGCCTAGCCTTTTCGCAACTATGTCGGAGTCGGCTTCCAGTAATTTACATGGAGCGATTGCCTATCTAAAAATTTCTACATTTATAACTACCTAATTTATACGGTGTACACTAGGGTGTACATAACAAAGCGTATTTATTCTATTCTTCCATTCATAATCAGTAATATTGTGGCCACAATAAACTTCTAACAAGCTTTATCGCACATAAACAGCACCAATTTTAACCCCCCCACAGACTAAACCCTAACCTTCTCCGCCTAGTAAACCACCAGACAATCTAAACCAGATTCCATTTCAGCCCATAGTAGTGTCCCCTCACAATAGCGCGGTGACGAATGCGCACAGTGTCCGGTGTTCGGCCATCGCTCACGGCGCCTGTCCGGACACTGGCCGCCCGGACACCCGGACGCGCCGTACAACACACCGAAACGCCAGCCTCACAATATACGATACCTATTTCGTAGTCAATGCCGGGCATCGGTCATCTTTGACGCGTTATGTGTTTGAAAATTGTGAGTTCGATTGAATAGGCTTTTAACGGTGAAGTTGGCTTATTAGATACACTGGTCTACAAAAGCTTGATAGTGATAAACTTCGATTGTTTTTAATGACAGGACACAATAATTTGTTTCTGGGTTTATGAGAAAATGTGCAAAAAGGATATAGAGGTATGAGGAACGAGGGTGTCAAGTTCACTCATCCTCCATAGAAAAGGGAGGATCTTCCGACCAGACGGTGTTGTGTCTCGTGGGCTACCCTATATATATGCTAGTTGTGCGGTAAACTCTACTTGCGCGATGCAGAACTTTGCGTGACGTGATGCGTAGTACGCATGTGGCGATGTAGAACCCACCACAAAGATTTACATCTTTTTATCAGCGACACATTAAGCTGCGTCTCGTTATGCTATGACAGCATACTTATGTATACGAAATATCCTAAGGCAAAAATAATAAGAAGATAAATCCTAACCCATCCTATCCTATTACAAACCTATGTATTTTTGTAATGAAACAATTTAGAATACTATTGAGTGTTAGCAACAGAAACAAACCATATCCAACTCTCAAAATGTTTCCATTCTGATCATTTGGAACCCTAAAAATGAACTCGACCGAAGATGTACCGAGTATTCCACTTGTTAAAACGAAAGTTACTTTCGCTCAAATTGAATGTGAAAGTGAACTCAAAGTTTAAAATTCAATTAACTAACAATTACTCTAACTTAATTTCAACTTCATAAATTTTATAAAAGTTTTAAAATTCGTCCGTTGTCGCGGCGAGTTCAAAATTAGTTGATCAACCGGAAACCTGCGGGGAATGCGATGTGACAGAGGAACAAGGCCTGAAGTGGATATCTGGCGGAAGAGGTCATGTCGTAACTTATAAACCTTTGGACTTTAAGTTAATAATCAATTAAAAGGCTTAAGTAAACTTGACATAGATCCAATGAGCATGTTCAGCTTCGACGCCAACTTTACTTTCTACTGACTTTTAAATTAGTCTCATTAAATAATTGAATAGTTTATTATTGGACAAATCGTTGGCAATAGGCTCACCCCTTATTACAGGTCAGGTCGATCGATCAGGTTAAGCTACGCTTGCCACGGTTGGTCTGTCGATGGGTGACCATCTTTACATACCGAGACCCCTCCGTGCCTCGGAAAGTACGTTAAGCGTCGTTACGGGTCATCAGAAGCCCGAAAGTCTAACCACCAGTTTTACCAAGGGGTATCCTACTACTCAGTAACTGGATGTGGAAGTCAGAGAGGCAGTCGCTCCATGTAAAATACTGGTACTCAGCTGCATCCAGTTAGACTGGAAGCCGACTCCAACATAGTTGGGAAAAGGCTTGGCAGATGATGACGAGGCTCGCCCTCTAATACATGGAAACTAAACATGACTGGCGAAATGTGGGTGTACTATAGTAGTATATAGTATATGTGTATAGTATAGTGTACCTCTGCCTAACCTATCGAGAAATTCAGGCGTGATGTCTTTGCGGAATGACCACGGAGAAAAATGCC
This sequence comes from Apamea crenata, assembly GCA_949629185.1. Taxonomy (NCBI): domain Eukaryota; kingdom Metazoa; phylum Arthropoda; class Insecta; order Lepidoptera; family Noctuidae; genus Apamea; species Apamea crenata. Next base: position 2,486,280 of record OX451365.1, on the reverse strand, counting down.
TAAGTATTGTCCACTCAGACAAATCTAAGGATGATATCAGTCCCCGTAATAGCTTCACCATCCTCCTAATCAGTATTATTAAACAAATAAACTCGCACACCCCGACTACCCATTCACACACACACACACAAATCCCATCGCATCAAATATTTTTCCATGAACTCCGCGCCAATTTTCTATGACAGAGCACTTACCATTACCACGAAAAGCATACGTAGTTGAAAAAAAAAACACGCCCGACAAGGGCATAGTACCTCCGGGATCCCTCTGAGAAGAAGGGGGGAAAGGGGGGTGTCCACGGAAGTGACGGGCCGGAAACGGCGCCGGGCGGAAGCGCGCGAACCCCTTTACCCCTTGCCTTGCCCTTTGTTTATAGAACTCGGAGTTAGAGGCAGTAAGTAAAGGCTGCGATGTCTTTTAGATTGGTTATGAGTTGAAGATTAGCCTTGTGTCTCCCAGTTCCAGGATAGGAACTATTGGCAAGAGAACTCCATTAACAGAGCGTACCGTTTTGCCAGAAAGCCAGAAAGGCCTAAACGGGATGTTTGACAGTCAAAGAATTGAACCGGTTGCAAACTGCGCGGTTTCGGTTTAAAAGAAGATTAATTTAATAGAGTATGCTCATGTTGTTATAAAGTTTATTTTGTCTCTAACAGTTTGAATAAGGGCTGATTTTTCCAACGTCAGTTAATTTTATCGGAGGAATAATTTTGAATTTTTGACAGTTCATCCATACAAAAACTGCCAGACGTCAATTTCATTCCACGAATAAAAATTTTCTGTCGATTGAAAAATCAGCCCTAAATGTAGTTGATAGTTTGGTCATGTTGAGAGGATGATGAAAGGCGAATAACAAAATGTATTTATAAGGCAGATGTGTGAGGAAACTCCGGGACCCCAACGCGTTAGAAGGATATTGACCAAACTAATTTTTTTATTGACCTTATTGTTAGTGACCTTTTTGGTGATGTTCTTCAGGAAGGTCGTGTATTAAACGTAAACGAAACAAAAGGAGTAAAGAGCAAGTGGCGTTCTGTAGTTTCTGCCTACCCCCATGGGACACAGTCGTGAGTTTAATATGTTTGGACGTGTGTTATAAGTTACAAATAACACGGAATCAAAATCTGTCAACTGCAGTAAAATAGTAATTATAATTATGGTTAAAATTATAACCTGCGAAGTAACGCAATTGTTACGTCATAGGAAATGAGACTATTACGTAAGAAATAAATCTGGTGTACCTATTTGCTATTATTGTAACGGAAAATTAACGTTCTCTTTTATGGACAGTTACTCACGCAAACTATAAATACAATACATTTTTCTGTTCTGTTCTGTACAATACATTTTAATATAAAGTAGTTTAATATGTAGTCATTTTATTCTAGGTGCATCGTCTTCTCATGTAATTATATAATTACGGTGGAGTTTCTTGCCCATTCTTCTCCATACGAAAACTACCTTTTAAAAGGGGCGACTAGAATCACTAAATTCTATTTTATTGTAAATTTTGACGTTCAAAAGTGCCTAGATTTGAAACAAATGCTTTGACTCAGACTTTGAACATTATTTCATAAGAAAATAGTCTATAAAAGAGTATTATAACTCTATCTATCTATTCTTACAAATATTATAAACGATACGTCAACCAAAACTACTACGCAAAAAGGGGATAATACGTCAAAAAGATACAGCTAAAAGCTATTCTGACAGGCAGAGTACCACAATACATCTCCCAGATGGCGCTGGCAACGCCTCACTTGATATACTGTCCGCATTTCCCCACGACAAAAGGTTTTCTCACAACTATTACGCAAAACAGGAAACGGATGTCGTTGCTGCGATGCGACCGACACCAAGCCTCGCCTTTAAGGGCGCCGAATAATCCTGAAATTCGCCCTTTCAGCAAGTCTTTAATGAAAAAAGTTTAAAAGAAAACGTTCGCTGTAAGGTACTTATTTTTGGACATCAAATAATTATACGGCGAGTTTTGAAGCACTTAATAAGGATCATACTTTTGTTCGCGAATATTTTTTGGGACAACAACGAAATAGTCTGTAATCGTCCTTACGTGAAAATAATTTCTTTACAAAGATGGAGTATTTGTTTAATTGGCGCATCTTTCTTTGTAAGTCAAACAATCTATATACAAATAAATAAAATTGTAGTGTCTGTTTGTAATTTTAAACAGCAGCATTTTGCTAAATGCATATAAAAGTATACAGTACTTATAACAAAAAATAAACAATTTTTAAAATATTTGTATGTCTGTCTGTTTGCTCCGGCTAATCGCCGAAACGGCTGGACCGATTTTGACGGAACTTTCACTGGCAGATAGCTGATGTTGTAACTTAGGCTTATTTTAGAAAATTAATTAGGGGTATTATAGCTAGCCGTAGATAATTTCAAACACGCTGATTGGATTAGATATTGTACATCTAATACATCCATCTATTAATGCTCTTACATTCATCAAGAAACCGGTGAACCATACAAACCTTCCTTCCAGAATCCGTGTCACACAAGTTCACACAACCCAACCAAAGACCCTAAATATCACTTTAAAAGTTCGAATCATGTCACCGAGCTGACATGCACTTAGTGTTATTGGTATGTTAGGAGTTTCAAGAATTACTTTATAATTGACAAGTAACAGATATACCATGTGAGGGAAAAGTTGTGTGTTGTCTGCTTACCAACAAAAGTTGTAGAAAAACTAGACAGGGGGGACTAACTTACTGTTTTCGCAGATGTGAAGATGGGGGTGCAAGATGTAACGCTTTTAGAAGAACTATAATTAAAGAAAAAAATCTTTTGTCCTATGGCAGGTATGCTGGAAGAGATTTCTTATGAAATAAGCATCACCTTTTTACCTGTTTTTTTTTGTCTGATTATAGACGTGTGTATAGAAATGGTATTTTTTTTTAAGTTTAGGTTTTTGGAAGATTACTCATTAATCTTACTCATAGTTAATAAACGAGGCAGTAGACCAACGGTAAGATGAGAACGGTTAAGTAAGAGTTTAGTCTGCACTCGGTGCACGTTGTACTATTGGAAAGGTTTACGCATATGATACTTGCGCCTTGTGCTTGACTTTTCCCAACTATGTTGGGTTCGGCTTCTAGTCTAACCGGATGCTGCTGTATACCAGTATTTTATATGGTGCGACTGCCTATCTGACATCCACAACACAGTTACTGGGTAATACGAAACCCCTTGGTAAGACTGATTGCCAGATTTTCGGGCTTCTGACTACCCGTAACGACTGTCAAAGATCCACGAATGACAGCCGGGACCAACGGCTTAACGTGCTTTCCGAAAACTAGTTATAAACCTAAAAACAAACGTATTCTACTGCAGTATTATAACGCTATTCCAAATAGTGATTGGCACCGTGAACGTAGTGCCAAGGTCTTAAAAACAAAAGTTAATTATTATGAAAGTTTCGCTGCGTCAAGTAATTTATCAATTGTCTGCTCCGGTCGGCAACCTTGACTGTAAGTCTTACATAAGTTTGTTTTAATAGTGTTTGTATGCGTATATTTTGTACTTATGACCTACCGACATATTATGTCTTAGAAACATAGAAGGTTTAAGGAAGATAATATATTAAAGTAGAGTCAAGATCAGAAATCTTTTTTACTAGCGAAATTTAGAAACTTTTGTAGGATAGCAAAAAGCTGACAAGCATCACTGTCATCTGTATCAAAATAAAATACTGTTCGTGATGGTGATGTCACCATCACGAACAGTATTTTATTTAAAATTATAATGTAGAATCGCACAGGTGACGTTCTGTAGATTCAGCCCTCGTGGGAAAAACTCGTAAGTTTGTAAAATTATTTTCACGCGACAACAGCAGAACAGATTTCGATGAAATTTGGCACACAGGAAGACCATGACCAGGGTTAAAACATAGGTTACTTTCACACACACGAAGCCGCTGGCAAAAGCTAGTCTTAAGATAAACTAGTTACTTAACTTTTCTATACACACTTTTCTCGTACAAATAAGTGCAACAGAACTGAAGACACAATGATATCACCATCAGTTTAAAACATATACAATAGCAGAAGTGTTGCTATGTAAACTAGAGACGTCCCAACTCGCCCCGACAAGTTGGGAATGGATAGCTTAAGTTAATGCTGACTTAGGTCAAGTTATATTAAGGATGGGCGAAATTAGAAACAGTATTGGAACATACCAACTGACTGGGCAATGCAAATAGCACGGAGGGAACTTTACCGTAGTTTAGTTGTGGAGATCTTAGAATAAGATGTTTGAAAGTAGTGTTTCATTAGAAGTTTGTATAGTTCGTAAGTAATTTATAAGATGATACGTATGGAGGTGGATGAAGCAAAAAGAGTTTGTAAAAATCGTAATACGTAGTTTTTTATAGTATAGCATTAAACAGTATACCTCCATGCAAAAAGGCCGTAAGTTTATGTACCTGCTAGCTGCGCCCCGCGGTTTCACCCGTATAAGTTTCGATCCCGTGGGAACATCGGGATAAAAAGTATCCCATATGTTAATCCTGGTTATAAACCATATTTGTGCCAAATTTCATCCAAATCCGTTCAGTAGTTTTGGCGTGAAAGAGTAACAAACATCCATCATCATTTTCAAACAGATGCTCTGGTATCTTTGTTTCTTGAATTTTCATAATATAAGTTTAGGTTAGGGTATGATGAGGCTGACGTACCTTTGTAAGGTAAAAGCCTCTAAATATATAAAGATTAAAAAAAAAAATAAGTTTAAATTAGTACTAACCTTTATAAATCTTTTGGCTTTCGTTAATAATCCTAATGTTGTGTGTCGTGACGCTTCGGGGCCTAGTGGTACCATGTCCTTTAATTTTTCCAAGCAACTTCTTAGGTGTGCTCTCCTGTAACAATTGGAAAAACATACGTTAATACAAAGAAAATATAAACATTGTTTTAAACCTCATTTCCAATAACAATCCCGTGACAAAATTCCAACAAAAGTCCCCGCAACCTGTTACCATGGATTCAGTTCATGCACTGACTTATTAAACATCTGCATAGCATTTCAGGGATGGACTCATTGCAATGTGAGTTTAGTAAGTTTAAAGTATCGTAAAACTTGGTGAGCGATGCTACAGAGTTTCTGTTTCAGCATACGGAATGATACTGCACTTGTCTTGGTCTCGGTATGCATTTCAAACTCGTATCTTAAAACTAAGTAAGTAGTTATCTCACTGATGATGTTATTAAAGCAATTTCCTTAATTAAAAATGTTTAAAATCTCATTTCAGCGATCATTGATGTATGATGTTTTCTTAGTCAGTGGCGATCAATGGTAAACACAGTGAGACTGAAACTAGAATGCGAACGTTAAAAATACGGGAGTTACTCCTTAGAAATTAAGTGAAACCAGAAGGCCAATTCCCGTTATTAAAACCGTTCAAAATCTAGTCGCAATCTCATCTCAGCGACAATCAACGTTAAAAAGTATATTAAAAAAGAAAAAAAACAGTTTTGTGTAATTTTTTTTCAATTATTACTCATCCGGAATAGGTACAAAAAACCACACAAACCATCAATCGAATAACTTATGATTATTTATTTATCCATTTATTTCAGGCATCAAGGCACATATAAACACATACAATACAATATTAATATAACTTAAAAATACTATAAACAACTATGCTATTATGTACGTATGTGTGGTTTTACTTTCATGAATATTCGGAATCTTCCAACTTATTCCGCACTCAAAAGAACCCCTAATCATAAGCTATTTACTCGAATAACCCGAAACCATAAACACAAACATTTCCCAAAACGTACAACGACATAAAGATAGATAAAATAATACCTCTCATATCAGATAAAACAGAACACCCGAATTCTGCAGCACTTCTCACATAATTCTCTCCTGGTACTTAATAGTGCTCATACATGATAATACAATACAGTTATATTTCAGCCACTAAGAGCGTATTATATTACAGTTACGGCCGTTTTCCCGTCTCAGCGTAAACGTAATACGTTCGCTTTGGCGCAATTTGCGACTGGTTAGCGAGTACTAAGGGTTTCAGGAATACTTCAGTCGATTGCTTGATTTTAAGCTGCTTTTGTAGGTAATGATGTTCTAGGAATCATTGGTCTAGTAAAGTCTAGTATTTTGTTGTTTGGAATTTATTTTTAGTTTGTATTAGTTTCAATCAGTATTGCCAAGGGGTATTGTATTACTCAGTGACTGGGTTGTGGAGGTCAGATAGGCAGACGCTCCATGTAAAAAAAAAGCCGACCCCAACATTAACATAGTTGGGAAAAGGCTAGGCAGATGTAGATGGATTAGTTTGTTCTATAGCACTAAATTAGGTTGAATTTAGCTGTCGGTCAATTCGGTGAATATCCCCTTGGAAAATAAGGAAATGTGCCAGAAAATTGCACTCAATCTGACACTGATTGAGGGACAAATCATGCATATTTACGAAAACTCTATTGTCATTCAAATTTGAACTTTGCCTCCTCCGTTGGACAAGGTGGCATTCGCTCGAGTACAGTTAAATCGGTGCTCTAACTGGAATTTACTTAATAAAATCTTTCATTCTCTGACAGTCTTTTCATTTTGCATAAGAGTTCCTAAGAGAGACTAAGGAAAGATTTTTAAAACCTAAAGACCTTTAACAGGGGATAAAAGTTTGTATATTTGTTAGTTTGGCATTTTAGCCGTTGGGATATCTATCACGGATTTTTATACACAGGTACAAGCTGTGTGCGCGATAGAATTTCCCATCGGCTCAACATGTTCGTCAAAGTAAAAAAAACAAAAGACTGCACTGCAGAGCACTGGATCGAATTTTTTTAATCACTCCTTCAAAATACCGAAGAAAGAAAGAAAATACATTTATTTGCGGTAAGCATGACTTATACATAGAACACGAACACCAAAAAAACAAATAAGTTGGGGGAAAACATCCGTCACATCCACGCAAAACGGCCATCGCTCAGCATAATGCTAAGACCCTATGCGAGACAGACCCCCAGCGCTGATCTGGCCGAACACACATTTACACTTCCGAATTTTTAGAACCAACTCGAAAGTGTAACAATTTCGACAAACGTTAGTATGATCACAAATAAGCTTTGTTAAGGCAACGTGGGTGGGTCGCGCGTGCCCCTGAACCAACTCCACTCGGCTTTGAACGCTCACTAATTTTGAACCACTACTCCCTTATATGTGCTAACAATTATTTGTTGTTATAATGAGCGGTTATTGTTGTTTTAGCTGTACGAATTAGATTTATACAGGAATAAGAGCCGTAAATTGTATAGATGTGTTACTTTCAGGTGTTAACTACGCCCAGTTGGCAATGGTTTAGAGTATATACAATAATACAAAATCGTTACGGGTAGTTAAAAGCTTTTGGGCTTCTCTATCAAGGGGTGTCCTGGTACCCAGTAACATGTTTGAGGAGGTCAGGTAGGCAGTCGCTCCATGTAAAATACGAGATCCCTTCTTTTCGCATAATATTCTTTTTCTAATATACTTTGGCATAACGATTTTGGTATAATTTGTTTTGCCATAATAATACTTTGCACATATTTTTTGGCATACAGTTTATGTTGGCATAATTATCTTGAAGGCTAATTTGTTTTGGCATAAATTTAATTCATCAATTCTCTAATCATAATAATGATTAAAATGATCATGATATCATTTTAATCATTATTATGATTAGAGAAATTATGCTTAAAACATTATGCGTAAGCTGTTATGCGTAATTAATGTTATGCGAAAATATAATTAGGAAAAACAAAAGTATGCCAAGTTATATTAGGTCTTAAAATTGAATGCAAATTGATAGGGAACCGTAAAATACTGGTAGCTGCTGTTGGACGCACGCAAGTTGGAAATGGCTAGGCATATTGTGACTGATATAATAATATTTAGTGACTGATATAATAGTATTTTTATTTACTTTTTAATGAATTATGTTTTAGCTTGAGTACGTATAGTTATTATTATATTTGTTGGTATATTGGCGTGGCTAGCTGACATATTATGGCAAATAATTAAATTTTATGTTCTGGTTTTGTAGTGTTAATTACCGAACATTGTATATATTATTGTACCTAGTATTGTATACATTCAAGTATTTTTTTAAATTGAACAGACAGCTGTGCTGCTGGGGAGTTTGTTGCGCCACTTCTTCTTCCCAGCAATAGCACTAGGAAGTGGTGAAGGGCGGGCGTTTTTGGGGGACTGTCTTTTGTAATTTTGACGTTCAAAAAGTGCTGATTCTCAGCCTAATTTGAATAAATGACTTTTGATTTTGATTGATTTTGATTACTATTAAGTAAAAATTAAGTACTGAAGCTTTAAATTTATATGAATCATAAAGTCTTATACTTAAGGAAAGAGAACTTCAGTGCCTGAAAACACTTTTGTTATTGTTAAGCTTTTTTCAGGATTTGCAAAGCGAAAAGGTTTTTATGGATCACTTTCATTCAATAGAAACTTGATATAATCCGTTTATTCGTTCCCAAACCTACAGCTATCCATGACGGGTTTCCCCTTTCCCCACGAAAATAGATGCGACTATTATCGATGGACCAGCACTATCAATCTCAATCTGAATCATTTTGATGGATATTGCTAATCCATTGCTTCATATGTTCGAAAAATGTGTATGCTCAACAACGTAAATAACGCAATGAATGTTGTGGTACTGTCAAAATGATACCCATTGTTACTGACAGTGTGATACGCAATTATCCCGCAGTTTCATTCAAAAGGAGTTTGATATTTATAATCCGTCTTTGCCCAGACCTATAGTTATGACGGAATTCCCCACGAAAATAGGTGAACTGGCTTAGGTAGACCTCCTTATCCCCAGAGTACGGTATGACGAGTTCCAGGCTTTCCCGGAAAGCGAGCACAGTTTAACCTGCATTCCTTTGGGAGCCTCATTTCCTCACTTTGTTAGCATTGTACCGCCAACCTGCAAATGTAGTGGTCTAGTTGGGTGAACACCCAAAGGAGTTAGTGACCTAATTCTACACCACACGATAAATCCGAAGTCTTAAATTAGTTTACAACCGAACTGAAGGTAGAATGAAGGTAATAGACGTTAATGCAGAGATAAGCTCAAATATCGCCAATGTATGTCCCAAAAATATCTCTATACCGCTGTTTGCAGCCATTAATTTTGTCTGCAGCGCTGTGTCCTCGATAACGCCCGCATACCATTTTATATATCTATATACGTAATTATATCTACCTTCCCTATCTACCCTCATAAAATCTTACACAGTATTTGTGAGAAAATTGTTAATTTATTGCGATGTTATTCGTTAGGGAGGCAAAAAATAATAACGTTGGTGAAACGAGGAATAAAACTAATTCTTGGCAGGTAGCGGTGACAGGGAAAGGGGGGAGGGGCCCACTAAAATAAACAAACAACTTTGTAAGTTTGTACGTGTGCGCCGTATTAAAAATACGGCCTTCGTGAAAATATAATCACTGAACTTTGAAATGTAGTTAGGTAAAAATAAATGTGATTTTCTTTTGTATAAATTATGGTGGGTGGTAATTTATTATAATATTTAGGTGAAATCTACACCTTCGGTGTCGTAGGTCATGTTAGAGTATGGATAATGGGTAGTAACTTTTCTAGAAATAATCGTGAAGTTTGATGTTAATAGGATAATTCAAAGTTAAATAACATTTATTTAAACTAGTCGCAACCCGCGGTATCATCTGCAAAGTATTATTTCCGTCGGAATATCGGGATAAGAGTTTTCCCATGTCCTAATCCAGGTGATAGTTTGCCCATGTGATAATCGTTCTGTTTGATGTTAGTAGGAATCAAATTATTCAAACATAAACATCATTTAGTTAAAATAATTCAAACTCAAACTCAAATCATTTATTTCAATTAAACCATTTCCAGGCACTTTTGAATTGTCAAAATTAAATAGTCGGTCAGTTAGTCAGAAAGTTGAAGCTAGTCGCCCATTCCAAAAACGTAGATCTCTATGGAGAAGAACGGGCAAGAAACTCCAAAAATAATCCAAAGCAATTACGACTTTCTGAACATTGTCACTATCAAGACAATTGCTACAATATTTCTTAGTTTTTCAAGTTCGGATAAAGAAACTGTGTAAAAAAACTCCCCAACATGCAATAGAAATACATAAAGCCTAAAAATCACTACTAACTATTAAACTAATATCCATTATATTCTATTCTACTAAACTACCATCACAAACCATAACATTAATAGTCTTCAAACAGCAATCCAATAAGGTTAGATGAATGCAGTTAGGCAGTAAATGCAAATTGCCCGGGACTTGGGACGCGCCGTAGTCCAGCCTCTTCCTGCCGGATATCGGAGGCTCCGCTTTGATGGGAAAGGTAGACATCGGTCTATTATTTCATATCGATTTGGAATTTCTATGTGGTTCTGTTGTAGACTTGTTGTGTATAGCCTAATGATTTCTGTGTGTTATTGATTAAGAGGGTTATACGTAAGTTTTACGCACCGAAGCCTCCTAAAATAAATGTTATTTTATTTTTGTCAGAATTCTTTATTTATTTGGTTTTGTATTCAGATGGAAACTAATAGAAGATAACACTTGACTCAACTTATTTAGAAACTATTAAAATAGAAGGCAAGTAAAATATTATACGATTAAACCATGAATAGGATTACAAACACTGTGAAATTGTAATGTGCTAAGTTAATAAATCAATGTTCATTTATTATTACCTAATTCAACAGATTTTGATCGCATTGTAAACAATCAAGTACTAAGGAAGTCGGATTTTTCTGTTACGATTAACAAGGAACGGCTCAGCCAAATAACAAACACCATCTCTGCTTTCTTTTATACCAAGTACTATTATAGAACATCACGCTTTCTTTTCGCGAAGGATTGGGCAGAGGTGTGCCTATAATACACCCACATGTTGCCAGTTATGTTTAAGTCCCATGTGATACGGCGAGCCTATTGCCATCAACCGAGCACGGATTCAGACCCTGGGCTGCTACTGAGAAATTCCTGATGGAAAACCCCAGTAACACTGCCCAACCTGGGAATCGAGTCCAGGACCTCATACTCAGCAGTAGAGTTTGCAACTGTAGGCCGACCGCTTAACTGAGACATTGCCTGAGGTAGCTACTCGGTGAGGGAGGGGTGATAGTTGTCACAAGTTGACGAATCACTGAGCTCTCGCATCACGTCACCACACCCCTCCCGCACCGCGCTGCTACCTCAGGCAACGTCTCAGTTAAGCGGTTGGCCTATAGTAGACATCACACGAGTTTTGATAAATAGGGGGCGAGCCAATTGCCATAAAGTCCTAAAACTTGAAAACGAAATTCCAAATAGGCATTCCAAGAATACTTTCCTGCCCCTCGTGAACGGAGGCATCGCGTGGCAACTCACTACAATATCTTAACACATTGTTATCAACGCGATATGCCCCAAAGTTTACGGCGTCGTAAATTGCTTTATTTAACCTACTGCTTACTGGTAACAGTGGTAACCCAGACAGTTCGTGGGGAGTATGGCAGTGGGCTAAACTTGGAAGGCTTTTTGTCGCTATATTATTCATTTCAATAGGGTATGGTATCGATTATCGATCGACATCTAAGTAGATTGATCGAGAAAAAACAGGTTTTGCTGAGACTCTGTTGTTTTGTTTTTTTTTCTTATTTGTATTTGTAACGTGATTACTAGTTTATTTATTTATAAGTAAGTATTAGGTATGATGAAACTGTGTGTACTCCCCGTCATTTTTCCTTATAGTTTCATTAGAAAACCAGCGTCAGACAGCATCTGTCTGGCATTAATGCTGAAATGAACCTTTTTGGCGCATCAGTGAGGCACACACTAACTGTTGTAAACATAATTTTAAATTTTTGTATTTTGTGTTTCACGAACTGTGTCCAAATATTTTTTTTCTTTTCTTTTTATTTCATAATGGGCCTGTTTTAATGTAATCCAAAGTGGTGACATATAGTGCTACTAAAATTGCCCGCAGCTTCGACCGCGTGATGGTCAGAAGTGCCACGCGAATTTACAATCGTGATAAAAAAATATTCTTTGTCCTAACCCAGGACACGGTCTACCTGTTTGCCTTACATTGAAATTCGTTTAGCCATTAATGATCGTGTTAAAAAACCTTAAGAAGGTCGCTGAAACAGACTGGATGCGGAAGGCGGAGGACAAAGGAGAGGTCTATGTCCAGCTGTGGACTGCGATAGGCTGAGCTGATGATTAAGGCATGAAAAAGTAACAGCAATTATACACAAAGCATGTAGGAAGCATATCCCAACAGAATGTAATAGTTTAAGTGTAGGATTTTAAACACACTTTAAATTCGCTTTAGAATTAACTAGAAAACACGAAGACAGAAAGGTGCTGTCTGAATGACCTTGACCTTGCTTCCAGTACCCTCATTGCGTAACACACTTTCAAATACAATCCGAAAGATTTTGAAGGAAATTGGTAATCCTTTGCTTCGTATGATTGAAAAATTCGTCTGCTTAGCAACCTAAATAACGCAATGAATGCTGCAGTGCGATTCTGTAATCATCTCACCGTGAAAACTCAGGTGAAGTGAGCGTGGAGTGAGCTGTCATTTCAAATAATGCTAGGGATTGACACTATTGACAAGTCGCATCAAGCTCACTTCACTTGAGTTTTCACGGTGAGCTTTTTACAGAATCGACCGGCTGTTGTTGCTGCTGTGTAAGTGTGTTACGAAAGTACCTCGCAGTTCAATATTTGCTGACTGCTAAGTACAGAACTGGATTTCCAGGTTAGCAAGTTAAAAGGCTACCCAACCAGGCATCGCGGAACCATCCACTAAAATATCTTAGTACATTGTTATCAGCACGATATGCCGAGCGGCAACTTTACGACCTCGTAAATTACTTAGGAGTCGAAAACTCGTAAAAAAGTCGTCAAGGCAAAATTGGACGTACTCCACTATGATAATGTCGGACAAACGCTATAATTACGGAGGGCAGCCACCGTAAATGTTTAAGGGTGTGTGCAAACGGGTGGTTTTTTCGCGACAACGCACCTGCGACTGTTCTGTTTATGGTTAAAATGGCGGATCATCTGGGGGGGGGGGGGGGGGGTGTTGTGTATCTGGGTAGGCTGAAATTAATTGGTGCTGTTGATATATGTTGTTGGGTTTCCTGTAGTTCGTATGTGTTCTGCATTTCAAGTTTTCACTCATGAATATTATTTTGATGTTAACGATATTGGGCCGGATCCTACATTAGGTAAATTTCTAAACACGCGTTTAAAAGGAGTTTACCAATTATTGCTATTGTACTAACTGATATTGTATAGTTGTGTTAGTTGCTTGCATTATAAAAACCAAATGATTTGTTACTTTCTAAATAAATCTGAGATGAATCCCACTTTTGTCACCGTGGTCATCAGGAAGCTACAATTTGATAAAACCCCTTAAATTACAACTTCATCTCCTACAATTTACATTTGTTTACAAAAAGAGGAAGAAATCAAAATGATTACTTTAAGAAAATCACGGTCATACAAAGATGCATAACATACATACGGGTCAAACACAGAACCTCACTTTTTAAGTCGGTTAATAACAACAAAATACAGGTTTACAACTCCATGGAGCCACAGCCTTACTACTCAGGGAGCCTTCGGAAATAACTTCACGCCCAACTATTAAACATTAGGGTAAGCACCCCAGTTTATTGCAGGGTAACAGATAAAAGCAGTACATATAATGTTAAGTACTGGATTAAGACAATGTACGAAGTTGATATAGAAGATTTTTTATTGCTTGTGTACTTCTAGGTATATATGATGTAGGCCTGGTATAGTATCTATGTTAAGTTGTTAAGTATTTTATACTACTGGTTGCTATCCTTAAGCTTACTGACTGGCGAATTCATTTGCTGAGGTATGAATCATTATGAGTTACTGTTGTATATTTTGTCCCGACACAATTTTCAAAATCAAAATATTTTATTTCACATAAACCTTTTCATAATTGCACCTACCACGTTTATTCTCTGCATCACCCAAAGATTAACTGGTAGAAAATGCCTACGGCATTAAGTCCGCCTCTGTACTTGTGTGCTTAAAGTATTAAATAAATAATTAATTTCGTCTTGCTTAGGGTGATAAACCGCGTTCAAGAGCTATGTGTAATAAATGTTGTGGAATATTGACACTGACATCTCTTTAACGCGGTTTAGCTGTGATGATCGCGTTCAGTTTCATTGGTGAAATTCGGTCTAAGGGCTTGACTCACAAGGGGGTCTACTCCGAAGTAGAATCGGCCGAATGTTAGGCCGTTTCCTGCTACGAAGTTACTATTTGGTTCGGTCGGTCCCGATCCTACACTCCTACACTCTTTCGAATATTGACTGTGGTCCCGGCCCAACTGAGCCGATCCGAAATTCTTTCGCATTTTTCAATAATATTCGGTTCGGTCATATGTCGGTCCGATCGGAACATTCGCACTTTGCACTTCGGAGTAGACCCCCAGGACTGGACAAGAAAAATAATATTGTCCCACTGCAGGACAAAGGCCTCCCCTTTTACTTTATCCACTCATCTCGATCCTGAGCCAATATGGACCAATCCCTCCTATAGGCGTCAAGTTCGTCCCGCCGTCTACGGCTTGGTCTACCACGAGTCCGCGATGCCGTTAGCAGTGGATAAGATCCGGTTAATTTATCTGGCAAAACATTTCATAAATGCTGTTTCCATTTTGAATACATCTGGTAGATATCCGGACACTGTGCCATCAACATCAATTCAAATAGTACATTATTCTCCGGTTTAATAAAAGATACCGGAACTACTTTTCGTAGCTGTAACTACTACAGACTCTTAACATTTATTCCTTTAACGATACACAACCTAAAACTCCTTATATTTTTGTCAAAAGTTAACTACCCTCAAGATTATAAACATTTTTATTATCAACAACCGCTATTACTAAAGTGTCGAACTCATGTCGTATTCTTTTCGTATATACGTCGTATAGCTGTCGTATATATGTCGTCGTCGTGTCGTAACGTTACAAATGCCCTCGTTATCGTGATTGCTAGCTTCTGTCTGTACATATTTCTTTGTTACAAGACACTACTAAAGAAAACAGATAAAAACTTACTTACGGTTTATTTTTTTATTGGTTTTCTGTCAATGTTTTCGTGTTTCTGTTTGTTGTTGGAATGAATGGAACGTGAAAAATATTTATTGTGTATTCTGTATAAATAAATTATTCATGTTTGAAACGTAAATAATTTAGCTTAATTTTTATTTCATGTCTTTTATCATCAAAAATAATCAAATAATACCAACGGTAAAATACAGAGTGACAATATTAGGATACCTACACATACAGTACCTAGAATTATCTACCATTAGTAAACCCACTAATTGTAAAAACACCTGGCCCTACCATGAAATCCGCTACGGGCTACGATTATCGCTACGGCAATCGGCGTAGCGAGCTCGAGCCATATTATTCAATAATTACGTTACCGCCCTGCCTGCGTAGCACCAGCTACGAGCCGCTACGGGGCTACGTTGCTACGCGCTACGTACGTAGACCCAAATATTTGCTACGAAAATGTTCATGTTATTTTGGAATAAAATTATGTTTATCGGCACATTTCGTGATTTGTATTTTTATTTTATTTAGATTGGTATATTATATTTCGATCCCGTATCGATATAAGAACGTAACATGTTTTATGGAAGATATTTTAAGATACTGAATTCAGGTAATGATATATTATTTTAGGAATTTTAAAAGGTGATAAGAATCAGAATGATTGCCTATGTGTTCCAGATTCTGTATGGTTAAAAAAACACTTATTTAACTATACAGAATACAACATATAAAAAATCATTTCAAAATCACCACTAACTTAAATTCATCATTTTAACCGTCACTTTTTTCATTTAACACTTTATTTTCACACAAACAATATCACACACATCCCTTCCCAAAAACAGCAAAATCATTCCCTAAAATCCGTATTATTTATCACTAACAATAAAAAGGAAATGACTCCCCCTCCACGCCACGCGTCGGTGTGATACACGGCTGTAATAGACCGCCCGCGGCCGCATTCACACCGTCACGAATCAATGTTCAATCAATCATGCTCGCTCCGAGCGATAATGTCGCCGTGTGAATAATCGTTCGTCACTTACTTTATCGTTTGAAGTTAAGTGATTTTTAAAAGGTTTATACTGGCTCACTGTGTGGGTAGTCGGAGATTTTATTAGTTATTTCTGAGAAGGAAAGACGGTTTTTAGTATGAGCTTCGCGAATTCATTGCGTTTGTGATGTAATTGAATTGGTTCTTTAAGAATCATTCACAATCAAGTCATGATTGAACCCATTGACCATATCGCAGCATTATGCTGAGATAGAGACTTTTTGGCATCGCACAGGTCTTTTCTGTTGTTTTTTTTAATGTAACTTTGTTAGTTTTAAATGCTCCTTTTTTACTATTTGTAATTTTTCACTTTTCTTGAGACCTTTGGCCAGCAATGGGACAATATATAGGTTGAGGAAAAAAACATCTTAAATAAAATATTTTTCTTTCTTTCTTCTTTTCTTTCATTGAAGGGCACTGATACACAATAGAAGTTTTATTGTCATTACGTCTGTGGGCGTTTAGTGTCCCGCAAAGTGTTAATAACGAGAAGTACATATATACTAATTTCGGTTTCTGTCGCAGAGTCTATTCAAACGGTATCAAGACAGCGGGTCTTGTTCATAGTTTGCAAAAATTACGAATGGTTGCAAGGGTAGGTATTTTTTACGTTTTTTAAATAATAAAAATTTGCTGTAAAATGTTTCGTCGGTTATTAAAAAAAAAATATTGCTGTTCCATACGTTTTGACCGCGTAGGTATTGCACTTTTCTATGAAACAGTAGATTTTTTTTTGATAACCGACGAGAAATTTCTACGCTACAGGGTCTAAACTCATGTGCTGAATCCATGGTTACAGTTTGCGCGTCGATGTCCCTGCCACCCTATATATATATATGTATTTTTCCATTTTTTTTTATTTTTATTATTTTTCCTATGTAACAGGGGGCGAGCCTATTGCCTTCAAACGGGTACAAATCCAGACTCCGGATGATGAAAAACTGATGGAAAAACTCAATAACACGTGTCCACGCAATCACTGTCCATTCCAAGGTTGCCTGGAAGAGATCGCAGAAAGCGACAAAGCCGCCCATTGTAGATACGTTTTGTAGTGTTAAATGTTTATTTTTGTATATTTTGTATGTGTATAAATAAATAACCCTTTGCTCGACCCGGGAATCACGTTCAGCAATATGGCCATCATTATGAAACAAAAACCAAAAACAATACGCATTTTTAGCCCGTCGCACAATCACAGCTCTCGACGCGCTAGGTCCCAGGTGATCGAGGGAGCCTACCAATTTATTGGGATCCCACTTTTTTAAACCAACAAATCCAATTATACTTTCAACGTACCAGGGGAATTCGTGGTATACGTATTTTATGTTAGCTAGATCAAAGGAGAGACATTAATTAGGCATGTTTTTTCGTAGGAGAGAGACAGGTGTGCATCAATTCTGCGTTTTGACAACAAACAACAAACAACACAACAACAAATGACGGGCCGTCAAAAGAGTTTTTCTCGGAAATTCTATCAACTTTTCCGACATTGGAATTAAATTTTGTTCTCCATCTTTTGCAGTCGTAGTTTCGGTTTTCAAACACAAAAGATAAAAAGTGTAGTCCATTCGTAATTTTCACCAAGCAGTCTCATCTCGGCCACAAACAAATGTCAAAAACTTGTCAAAATGTAGGGAAATTAGACGTATTTTTGTCATATTGAGACTGAGATCAGACTGTGAACGTTCTTAAAATTACGAGAATTTCCCCCTCAGGTTGCAAACAATGTTACCCCTAATTATTGTGAAAAGCAAACCGAAAAACTTAGTTTATGTAGGAGTACACACAAGGCAGACTAATATAATAAACTCACGTCAAAAAACTTTTTTTTTGTAACAATATTTCCTTTGTTTACAAAAAAAAGTAAACTGTTAAAAACCGAGATACTAGTGTGAACTCATGTCTAAATTATGTAGATAGACAAATAGTCCATTTGGAGAACAACAAAGGCAGGAAGGGTCAGACGGTAATGGTGCTCGAATGACCACGGACCTCTTTTAAACTGTGGACCACTATACATCACTGTGTCGGTACAGTGATGCAGGGACGGATAGCATTTTAAAATATAGTGTAAACGAGAAAGAAAAAATACATCATTGTGAGGAAAAGTGGACTGAAGGACCATTTCTTATAGATTAAAAAAAAACTCAGATTCGAAGTAGTTTCTTGTATGAACGAATGTTAGGTTTAGTAACCGGCGTCAGAATGCTAAGTCCTGTAATTAAAAACGTTCAAAATCTAGTCGCAATCTCGTCTCAACGACAATCATTGTCAAAAATTTTACAAAAATGTATGAAAATCCATGGTATTTTTGACAGAGGCTGAGGCTGAGATTAGAATGCAAACGTTCTTAAAAATACGTGAATTATCCCTCTGGTCAAAAGCGTCAAACTCAGTGAGCTGACAATCAGCGGATAAGAGGTATTGGCCCTGTGTGAGATAAATATTATTGATAAAGGATAAATAACCTCAAACAATTTATCATTCACCTGTAACCAACCAAAAACAACTGAACAACAAAAACGAGAAACACGGCAACTTGCCAAAACCGAATTGACCCACCAAAGGTTTCTCCACTACGTTACCCCCAAAACACGTATGTCCCCATATCTGGCGAACTGGCGGTCCAACCCAATCTGTATGCAAAACGTCCCGAGGGTGGGGATCTCATTTCCTACCCCCTTCACCCCCTGGCACGTCGGTCGTCTAACTGACCCACCCCGGCCTGTCAAAAGATGGATGAATTTGAAAGAAACTTGCGCCCTACGGTGGGTAGGGTTGTCATGTCAAGGGTCTAAATATGTATGTGTTGAACACATTTTAGTACCTCCCTTGTAGTGTCAAAAGTTTGTGTGTCTGGACAATGTTATTGGAAAGATATTAATGTAAAATATGTCATTTTAAGTCCACTCAAATCTGTCTGGTTCTTGCCTCAAAAGACACTAATCTATATGGTCCTCACATTATCTGACAAAGATTATGTCTGGACTTTAAAAGACCGAGTTTGTTTCGGGGTAGTCGGACCGAAAACGCCAACTTCATCTAGTTTTTAAAATATGATTGACATGTAAAAGTGTCTGTACAAACCTAGTTACAGAAGTAACGTCCGTCTGTCGTACGTCCAAGACTAAGCCCAGTCACCATCCTTACCTAGCAAGAAAATACATGGACCATTTGCTTCATCCAACATCCATTGACAGGTCAATGGATGTCCATGGTCCATTTGACCACAACCACGCTCAAACTATGAATTTACCAAACAGTAGAATACCTAGGCTATTTAATTATTTTCGACCTTATTCTTTCGTAAACGAAAAATGTTTAGGAACTCTTAGATATTCGGGATTGTCAACCCTAACCCTCGAAAGGATCGTCACGTTAGGGTTAAAGCATATCTTAACATTTTTGCACGCCTGACTTCACTTTGATTTATTTTTTTATATCTTCATTGTGACCCTTGTACACTATGGTATCCTTATACTTTTTCTTGGGTTTTGATAATTTATAATCTGGAATTTTAATTTGAGATTAACTTGTTTACAGGGCTTGTTAAGAAGATGAGCAATTAGTTTGAAATTTCACATCCATCCATCCATACAAACTTTCACGTTAATAATATTAGTAGGAAGGATAGGATAGGAAGTATATTCTCATATTATAGTATGTTTATATTTAAATTAGAGAATTGTTTTTGATTATATGTATTTTGTTTTTCCTCCTACTCTTACACACGCTGTCTACATCTCTTTTTATCTACTCTCCTATTGCAGGTATGCTGAAAGAGATTTCTTTCAGCACAGACTAAAAGGCACACAACATAATCTGCAAAATAAAAACATCAAAAAAAGTTGATCGTTTACATTAAAACCTCGTGAAATGTATTTTTATACCAAGAGGAGGCCAGTGTTTCCTAACAGCCAATCGATTCTGTAAAACTCTCACCGTGGAAAGTTAGGTGAAGTGAGCTGTCAATAGTGTCAATCCCTAGCATTAGTTGGAATGACAGCTCACTCCACGCTCACTACACCTAACTTTTCACGTTGAGATGGTTACAGAATCGCACTAATTCCTCATATAAACAACGTTCGTTATAACCTACTTACCTAATTGTTCCTCGCTCACCATTAACGACATCTATACAAAGAGATAAGTCACAGAGAAGATTTCTTCCCACGATTTATGCAACCTCTGACTTTAACTTCCAAAACAATAAAATAAACCAATTATCCATTAGTAGCGCCCTCTTCCATTCCTCGCGAAAATAAATAGATTACGTTAAAATATTGAATACAAATTAGTAGGTAGTTAAATTCTCAGTTAACTTCCTGCTAATACGCAAAGTTTAATTTAAACCAGAGTCTATAATTGCTGGTATTCGTTCAACGTCTAATGAAATTTGCTATCGATGTAATACAGTTTATTGTCGATGTAATACAGTTTATTGTCGATGTAATACAATTTATTGTTGGACTTTATGGCGCTTGTTGATAGGAAAATGTGTTATTTTTAATAGGATTTTCATTATTATTCAATAGTACAGATGTATGAAAGTAAACGAAGTAAAAGTAGTACGTAAGGATCGTGGCAGGTGGCGTTCCTGCCTAACCTCATGGGAAGAAGGCATGTGTATGTGTTTGTCGATAGTTTGTACCTGCACTCCGCAATGGGCCCGCGTCACAGTACATATATTATTGTTAACATAATCATCAAGAGAGCCGTAGTCAAGGTACTGGTCATCTTTTTACTGTGGCCGCGTGGTAGATTATAGCCCACTTCCTCTCACAGAGAAGGAGTCTCGCAGCAGAATAGAATAGAATACTCTCTATTATGTACACAATATAGATTACAGATATACATGTAGAAATGGCTACAGCAGCAGTAGCAGCGGTTCGAACATTAAAATAATGCTGATTATGTTTAGGCTAGAACAGAATGGAATATTCATTTATTTGCTCAGAATGTAGGTATTTACATTAATGTGGTTACAATAATATCAAAGAATCCTTGTACATTCTACCATTTTGGCATGCATTACCATTGGTTCAGTTCATCATAAAACACACAAACATTGATACACAACTAAAATTTATCAGCTAGAAAATCCGATACGCAGTAGTAACATTTATTTAACAGAAGTACAGTTAGTTTCTTTTTGAAAGTGGTTACTGGTTATTCTAAATTTGAATCGCGACATATTCGCCAAAAATGTAAACAAATATATGATTATGGAAAAATAACTTTAATTCCTACACAATAAAGTTCAGTTTACGCTACAACTTCGAACATTTTTATAACTTTTTCAATAGTGCTAGTCACTCTGAAATCAACTTAATTTACTTTAAAATAAAGTTGATATTTGTTTGACTTGAAATAAAGTAAATTTGAAACATAAATGCAATTTGAATATAGGTTAGTTCTACCTGTGCCTTATATCATCACATAGAAACCTAGGATTTATATGATGATCGTGCCAATTGGTTGCCATCTCAGAAATGCCACACTGACTCCCCTTTCGACGAAGACGATAGAACGCCATAATATAGCATTAAAACGGCCATATTTTTACATAAGGCGGCTATTATTCGAAAAAGCACGTGCCTCACATCAACACAGACAGAACGTAAGCTTTTTTTAAACCAACACAACTCTGAAAGGTCGAATAGGGGAATAGAATAAAAAATGCACATGTAATATTTTTCCGGGGATAAACGCAGAGACATGTGTCAATGTGAACTGTTAGGGTCAAAGCACACTGCGACAGAACGAAGAGTGAACGTGGCAAGTCCCTTGCTCGGGAAAGCGCTTTTGTTCGAGTGCATGTCCGTATTTCAAAATTCAAGTCTTTTGAGTGAAGATTTGCGCTGATATGCTATGAGCTATGAAGCATGAAGTAATGTTGACTCAGGGTTGTTACTGTTTTAAGTGAAAATTAGGTAATGTTAAAACATATTGCAATTTTTGTCAGGTTCATAAACCATATTTGAGTCAACCCAATCTCAGATATTTAAATAGTATTGACACTTAATCAAATATCTACTTGAGCTTTATGTAGTAGTTTAAATTGATTTTTGATTACCTGTTTGTAAAAAAAATGTCCGAAAAAAAATTGAGTTGCAATGGAATTTGAAGTCCCTCGTCTAAATTGTGTTTGTGTTCCCAAATAAATTGTTGCCAAAATATATGTGAATTTATGCAATGTGACGGGGCTTTACCAAGTCAGTAGGTAAATGCAGGAGCATTTCTATGCATGTATCTTTGTCTCAAAACTAATCATGTTACGACAAAAACAACGCCACACTGGTACGCTTCAGTGTGCCTGTACATTTACAGTAATACGTCTAAATGTCCGTCGTATGAAGAAATACGATAGTTCTGACTTCCAGAATATAGGTGGCGCTGTAATACCTTGCGTGATCAGATAACTGATGGCTCACATACATGATTCATGAAGGTTTTGGGTGGGACTTTGAAGTTAGCGAGAAATAGTGTCTGTATTGGGTCAGCTGGAAATAAGGAGGTTTGGCATAAGACATTCAGTGATGCACAAGGATTCTCCAAAGATTTGGCAAGGTGATAACTTAAATAACAACATGAACATTTATTTCAAATAAGCACATAAAAGGCACTTTTGAAGTAAAAATTTACAAAAATAAAAATAGAAAGGTTGGCTTGTTATTTGTTTAGTTTCGGGACAGACTTTTCTCCAGCAGTGGCCACCTTTAACTTAAATGATGATATGCTTGTTGATATTGATATTAGAAGGCGAAACACCCAAGAAAATATTTTCCTAGCGCCAACTTTATAGCCACAAACGCCACGTTAAACTAACGCCTGACATTCGGATGCAAACGACAGGGCCCACGGCGATGTTCCAAAATATCACCCTTTGTCATACGGATCGCTTGAACGACAGTTTTATTGTACCTTTGTAAGTGTGCTGCTTACCTAAGCAGACGTTAGGGCTTGACGATAAGGTTTGGCTGAATATATTTTTTAGAAAGATTATGGGACTTGTGCCTAAATAATAGCAGTATAGTTCGTTCGAAGGTTAAGCTACGCTTGACGCGGTCTGTTCGTGGATGGATGATCTATTACATTTCGAGCCTCGCTCCTCCGTGTCTCGGAAAGTACGTCAAGCCTTTGCCACGGTTGTTATTCGTAGGTCTTTGTCAGTCTTACCAAGGGGTATCGTGTTACCCAGTAACACGAAACCCTTGGTTAGACACGAACAACTGAGTCCAGTTAGACTGGAAACCGATCACAACATGCTTGTTGTTGGAAAAAGGATAGGTAGATTTTTGATATGACTTGAAAGTAGTTTTGTGCAGAGACTCTAGCACAAATGCGTGACGTTAACGTACCGTAAATTCGAACGTTTTTTAATCAAAAATACAACTATTCTAAAGCTTTTTGGTTTATATTTTGCTTAAACCAAAATATTTTTAACGAAAGTATTTTTAAGCAAAGTATGTATTTTTAATTTTCAATTAATTTCGTGCATTCATGTTAGGTAAATTACAGTGAATGTTTCGACCACTGAAAAGTTCAAAATCCACGAAGTTTCCTTTGCTGTAAAACACCCATGTGAACCATATCCAACATTTATTCATAAAGGATGCATTAAATTGACGAAGCCACATGAACATTGAGAACTGGAAATGACATGCAGTAAACATGTCATTTCCAGCAAAAGAACCTTTCAGGAAAATATTCATATTTTCAGAAAACTTAATGTTAAATCAGTAATATTACGGAAGCAGAATAACGTTATCATATTTATCTAAGTACCACATTTCTTTTTTGTTCTTGTTCTCTCTTCATTGTATCACATTTCATAAACATTTACTCCATGAAACTCGAACGGATATTAAAACTAAACTAAACAACTGCCATAATATGATGAACATAAAGTTTACAGTTTTCATACAGCTTAGTTTTCATCCAGCTTAATTTTACAATTATTTACAGGTAGCTAAAGGTGAGTATACGCCAGAGCATTTTCTCTAGCATTTTCATGTAATGTAACGTTCTTACGAATGATACAATACAGGCAAAAGCTCAATTTCCGAAAGCATTTCTATGTAACGTTTCTGCGAATGCTCACGGCGAGCGAGCATTTACCTGTAACATTTCTTTCTACCTTGCGTTCATTGTTGAAATGTCGGACCTAGCTACCGCTCGTGCCTTTGCTCGATAAACTGTTACACCAATTTGCTCGTTGGTTTTTAAAATCTGGTTGTAACAAAACCTGGAGTGAAGTGCGGTTCATTAAAATTTGAAAACAAGTAAATGCTCTAGTTACATAAAAAAGCTAAACTAAACAAAATATCCCGAATGACAGCCCAAAGAATTGTCCAAATTAAGCGACAGTGGCCAGGGCACATTGCTGGCAGAACAGATGGCCGATGGGGCCAAAAGGTTCTGGTATGGCGACCGCACAGGAAGACGTAGTGTTGGAAGGCCTCTCACAAGGTGGACCCATGACTTGTGAAGGCTGCAGGAATCCGCTGATTCCGGGAACCACAGAACCGGTCGAAGTGAAGGTACTTACATACTCAGCCTATCATATTCCCACTGCTGGGACACAGGCCTCCTTTCGGCGACGGAGTGGGCCGTAATCCACCACGCGGGCCCAGTGCGGGTTGGTAGATGTCACATGTCTTCGATTTTTTTGTTCTAGGAGATGCCGGTTTCCTCACGATGTTTTCCTTCACCGTTTTGAGAGCAGTGGTGATGATATAATTTACACAAAGTAAAGCTCCTGACTGGGTTCGAACCTGCGACCACGAGACTTACGAGTTGTATCGTAAGTCTCGTGGCCACTGGGCCACCACTGCTCTGAAGGTGCTTGGGGCTGGCCTATGACCAGCAGTTGACTTCTTTCGGCTGAAATTAATGATGGAATGCTCTAGTGTATACTCACCTTAGGTCCAACTTATCGTCTACAAGCTTAGCTTACCGTTCCTAATAGAGCTTAAAGCTAACTGTAACAAAAACATGATGAGTTCCAAGTTCTAGTTAAAAGTTTACGATTTACACGGAGCTTAGTTTTAGTTTAGCTGTTTATGCCAATTTGGACTAGGTACGTAACAACTAACTGAGGTTTCTAATCCGTTCGGGAAGCGTAAGCGCATGTTTAGAAGCCGATATTTTAGGGTTTATTATATTTTTATAAAGGAACGGTACATTATTAAACTATGCTTTTTAGGGTTCCAACCTTTAAAGGAAAACGGAACCTTTTATGATAATTTTTTTACCAAAAAATGCAGTGTGTGAAGGATAGGTTTTTTCAGTGAATTATCAATCATAGGAGAGAACTTTGCCTAAGTGTGGAACTGAAAAAAATATTGTTTGCCCAGCACTGGCAGGCTCATACATAATCAGCCTATAATGTTCCCACTGCTGGGACACAGGCCTACTCTCCGTGATAGGAAGTGGGCTGTAATCAACCACACAGGCTCAGTGCGGGTTGGTAGATGTCACATGTCTTAAATTTTTTGGTTCTGTAACCCCACGATCTTGGCACTCACCGTTTTGAGAGCTTTTTAATACAATCTCAAAATTTTAATTATCTGTCACCTATCTATAAACTGTCCCCAGCAAACGCAGCTTTACTTCCCACTTTCCATCCCATTCATTCCACACGATTTCCGTTAAAACAATACCATAAATATGAATCAATGTACGAAAATAAATCATGTACAAACCAATGATATATCGGACGTATTTGTTTTATTGTCAGTCGGTTTCAACATTGTATGTACTGAATTTCCTGAAATACATAATATTTGGTATTTTGGTAATATGAGCTGAGTGGATGTGTATTGCATGTCGCTATGACGTACGGAATTCATAGAAATTGATGTTGGCTTTGTGTTTAATTAGTTGTGAATAAAGCGGAAACTATTTCATTAAAGTTTCGGCTGGTTCTGATTTATTTAGCTTTGTTTGATGGCAATGTTACATGAGCTTATCCCGCCTTCACCTTTTTACCATCGAGAGTCCAGACGCACTGCGGGATACCACCCCTATTTGGTTAATATATCATATATACGCACTAAGCGCTTCTCATCATCTTTTCTGATGCGCACAGCTAAGGAGTGGAATTGTCTGCATTCCCGAGTTCATACAACCCTAATCTCTTCAGGGCGAGAGTGAATAGGCTTCTACTGGGCAAGCTCGTTCCACCGTAGATCTTATCCCTGCCTCTGGGCTAGATTGAGGTCAAGAGTGAGCCCATTGTAAAAAAAAATGTATATTTTATGTGGCTCTTTTTTTTGTTGGGCTGAATTGTGTGCCACTGTTGGAAAATATAGTTACATTTAAGTTTATGTTTTCCTGTTATGCAATAATCACTCCCTGAACCTCACTCTGAAAATGTCACAATGTATATTTTATGTGGCTCTTTTTTTTTGTTGGCCTGTATTGTGTGCCACTGCTGGACAATATAGTTACATTTAAGTTTATGTTTTCCTGTTATGCAATAATCAATCCCTGAACCTCACTCTGAAAATGTCACAATCCTAAGATACAGGCAAATGCCTAGTTTGGGGGTCACCGTCCAATCTGTTCTTGTACAATCATCATCTGCCACTGCCTAGCCTTTTCCCAAGTGGGACTAGCTTGACGGAACGGCGGATTTGTGATTATGGAGGTATGTCGCAAACAATGCTTCACCTCCTATCCTGCCCTGTCCCAAAACATGCAGTCAAACTGACCTCTTGCGCTGCCACTGACGGCGCCTTGGAAGTGGCAAAGTTTTGGGCAAACAACAAAAACCTTTTCTGTATCACTATTTTCATTTTGTTTTTGCGATTCCTATTCCGTTGCTAGGTTACCCTCTAATTATTTCTTGGTAAAACTAATGATACGGTAGATTAATTAATGTTTTCATTTCTAGTTGTGAGGGGAGGGTTACTGAGAAAGATATGAGATACTAGTTTCTGCCCGCAGCTACGTCCGGGTAGAATTTCTTGCTCCCTACCCACCGCGTCGCATCGCATCGCCCGCCTGCGCTACCACTTCGTTTTCGCTTAGCGTTCTGACTTTGTTTCTTTTTGCTCGGCTCCTAACAGTCATAGCGTGATGTTAAATAGCCTATAGCCTTTCTCAAGAATTGGGCTATCAAACACAAAACGAATTTTTAAAATCCGCCCAGGATTTTCAGAGATTAGCACGTCCAAACAAACTCTTCAGCTTTATAGTATAGATAATTGGCTACCTGAGTCAGCAACGAAGTAAGCCGAGGCACGTGGCAAGCCAGAAAGTCGGAAAAGTGTTTATAAGTTAAAGTGCTTCGGGTTATTAAAGTATTTCGCGTTATTTTCCCTTGGAGTGCCTTGTAGCAACAGCCAGAAATAATCCAGGTAGGCAGGAAATATGTTTTTATTTATGTTCTTTTAGATTTAGTTGCTTTAGGAGATTGTTCTGTTAAGTTTGTTTTTATATTAAAAAACCGGCCAAGTGCGAGTCGGACTCGCGCACCGAGGGTTCCGTACAATTTAAAATATTTTTATTATATGATGTAACTAAAAATTTACGGTTTTCGCAATTTTTCCTCTATCTGTGCTATAAGACGTTGCTTTGTACCAAATTTCAAGATTCTGAGTTCACGGGAGTACCCTGTAGGTTTTGATGCCCTTGCGAGTGTCGAAAATTTGCGGAAATTTGCGGCATAGACGGCTGTATCTTTTCGTTGGCTTAGAAGTTTGATTTTTCACAGCTCCAAGGGTCAGTAGACCTGAGTATTTGATATAAATTCCAGCCTGATACCTTTAGGCTTTCAAAAATCATGTAAAAAAATATACTTTGCCGATTCTACATTAATTAAATTAACTAGAATATAATTTTTATTTAAACGATTATCATTTTTTTAGGGCAATAATGGCCGTTCGTGTATGACATGTCAAACAAAAGTACCTAGTTTTTAGGTAATTTCGATTTTTTTTTAAAATCTCCGAAGCCCGGGTTTTCTTTACAAAAAGAACTTTTGTAGGAGTTAATATGATAAGTGTAGTCTATAAAAAACAAAGTTTGACTTTGATGCAGCATGGTACTGATCATCATCTATACTTCCATGCGCATTGTCCTTTATATGTTTGTTACTCAATCACGTAAAAACGACAGATCAGATTTGGATGAAATTTGGCACATAGTTTCATCCCGGTAGTATTTTCGAAATCCGTTCGGGCAAAGCCGCGGTCAAAAGCTAGTGTTTCTAACCGATTGACATGAGCAAAGAAGAGAAGAAATGGTGCTACCTTACCTATGTTACTATATCCTAACATCTCGAGATCCGTATCAGAAAATAGCGCGACCCAATTGTAAATAAGCAAACATTTACTTTTACTTTGCACTCGTCTCAAACAAAACAGTGCATTACCGAACGCGGGAACAAATTCTCTACCGACGTGCCACGTTCTTGCACACAGGGCTGGCACACGGTAACAAGGAACTTTGTGAAATAATCTGACCCAGATTATGTCTGGAGTTTAAAAAGGCTTTGACTCTTGAGTTTGTTTCGCCATTTCTTCTCAGGGGTAGTCAGATGGGAAATGTCGAATCCATCTAGCTTATTATTTTAATAATTATGACGTGTAAACGTGATTCCGATATCCTAAAGGGCAGATATTTCCAACGCCAGATAACTTTATCGTAGGACTAATTTTGAATTTTCGCATTTTTGGCCGCCTATCAAATCGAAATAATACTATGAAAATAATTTCAAAAGAAAAAAACCTGAAACGTTAAAAATGTATCATCAGTCTTCTATTTTAAAACCCAAATAAAACCACAATAGTTCCTTACTAACTAGAAAAAAAACTATGCAAAAACCTGCGCTGGCAACCCTAACAGCGCCACGTACGTCTTCAATTAGACTCGAAGTGTTTTCCTATTGTTACCATACTCTTGAGGTAATGGAACCACTATTGGTCTAGTAAAATTTGTGTGAACTGTGTTTAAATTGCTACTGTTGTTTGCAGGGTTATTTCGGGGTAAAGGAACACTGTGATGCAGTTTTAGCTGAGAATTTCGTTAAGGATTCATTGGGATAATGGACATGGACATCATGCTTTCTACCAGATAGATAGAAATTCGCCAAAAGGACTAAACAATTGTAATATAGTCTCTACCTTTCGGAAGGTGCGACTAGAATCAATTCTATTTTTTTGTAAATTTTGCCGTTCAAAAGTGACTTTTTTAAATAAATTATTTGACTTTGAATGGCCGTTGTCTTGCGTTCCTTATTGAGAACGTATTTTTAGTCCCATATTCAGATGCTAAATAATATTCTGCTGTTAAATATAGTATTGGTCTTTGTGATTGCTTGACTAAGAATCTACGTCCAATAATGATACATGGCACTTGATAACGGATTGAATTAATATGGCTTTAAAAAACCAAGCATAAGCATAATCAGCCTATGTTCCCACTGCTGGACTGTAAGAGGGAGTGGGCTAATCCACCATGCCGGCCAACTGCGGGTTGGTGGATGTCACATGTCTTCGAATTTTTGGTTCTAGAACATCCCGGCTTCCTTACGATGTTTCCTTCACCGTTTTGAGAGCAGTGGTAAATAAATTACACACACAAAGTAATATGCCTGCCTGGGTTCGAACCCACGACCTACAACTCGGTAATTCAGGGCCACCACTGCTCTTCCACCAAGGCTCTCTTAAACCAAGGCCTTTAGGTAATTGTTGATTTGTAACATTAAAGCTATTTTTAGATGTAAAATTTGGCCATAATAACTCAAAGTAACCAAGTCACATTCACAGCCCATAAACAGGAATAAAACCATAAAAGTATAAAACGTAAAGCTACTCTCCTTCCGTAATTTCATTGGCAATAAAATTGTATGGCGACATTCGGTTACAAAGTGGCGAGGAACAAAGAGGTAATACCGGCTGCGGATATCAATGCCGAGTTGAATGGAACGCAGTGAGTGCAGGCCACGGTGGTGCAGGTAGTGGGTAGTGCGACTAGGTAGCTAGATGTATGTAGCCAATCGGAAGGCATACTTGAAATGTGAAGTGAATTGTTGTATAAATTGGCGATGAATTTTTGTTAGAAGATGAGAGCTGTTCTCAGATTATTATTATTTTATTTTTATAGTTTATAGAATAAAGAATGTTTTTTTGAAAAATTTATCGAGAAAATGAGCTCTTTATGCTTGCTTAACTTCTGGTCCTTATTTTAAAGAACACACGCTTCACAATCATTAAGATCTTTTTTTTTTTAAACTAGCTGCGCCCCGCGGTTTCACCCGCATAAGTTCCGCATAAGTTTTGTTCCCGTGGGAATATCTGGATAAAAAGTATCCTATATGTTAATCCTAGTTATAAACCATCTGTGTGCCAAATTTCATCCAAATTAGTTCAGTAGTTTTTGCGTGAAAGAGTAACAAACATCCATCCATCCATCCATTCATACAGACTTCCACGTTTATAATATAAGTAGGATAGGAGGTATATAAATAGAACTAAGTCAACCAAAGACTACTCAAACATAAAATAAAACTCGAAGCTGACCCATCTCACGCTAATCAATTAACCAATCTACGGAAAAACCCAAAGTAACGTTACAACGGAACGGACTTACAAAAGCAAATTTACTCAAAACGAATCCGCTGGTATTATTTACACTATATTAGTAAAAAGCGAGCGGATCCGTAGGGCGGTGGCGGAAGCGCCCCGCTCGCCGGAAATGAGCTTTCGATATCCGCCCGCCCCTCCCGCGCCCACTTTGTCCAAATCAATTTCTCTTTACAACGCCCGCCGCCCAAAAAATGCATCGCAAATGTTTGAGAGCAATCCGTGTAAATTTAATTATTGCTTTTTTGGGCGCTTTCTTTTTTTTCTGTCCAAATGCCTTTGTGTTCGTCGCATCGGATCCAATAGCAGTTTATTTTTCTCGCGCATTTAATTATGGTGATTCGTTTTATTTGTGTGTGCCTTTGTTCATTTGCTGGATCGAGTTTTAGCTGCGTCATCTTAATGCACTCTAATTCGAGCAATTTGAACTAAATTATTGCTGTTCACGCGATTTGTTTGTGAACCAAAACGGTTTTGCATTTAGGCGTCGCATCAATTTATAAAACCAAAGTTAAATCATTTATTTCAAACAGGCACATAAAAGGCACTTTTGAACGTCAAACATTACATTAAAATAAAATTGATTCTAGTCGCCCCTTCCAAAAGTTAGTTTTCGTATGGAGAAGAATGGGCAAGAAACTCCACCGTCATTCTTTTAAAATGTTTTCCAATATACATTACACACACATATTTTGCATACATTAATTATATAATTATTCGTGAAGACGATGCATACGACGATGATGTATTTTGCATAAATCTTAATATATATAAATTACGTGTCACGTTGTTTGACCGCGATGGAATCCTAAACTACTTAAACGATTTTAATCAAATTTGTACACCGTGTGCAGTTTGATCCAATTTGAAAGATAGTATAGCTTACATCTCAATTTATGATCGCATTATTATTTAATTGCAATTTCATTTTCCCATATAAACTGTTCTACCTACTTTCCTGTCAAACATTCGTCCCTTCGGTACGCTAGACTCGGGTCCACTCGAATTGAAGCACGTATTTTGAATAGGGTAGGAGTAGGGTAGGAGTAGGGTAGGAGCAGGTTAGGAGCAGGTTAGCAGTAGGGTAGAAGTAGGGCAAGAGTAGGTTAGGAGTAGTGTAAGAGTAGGGTAGGAGTAGTGTAGGAGTAGGGTAGGAGTAGTGTAGGAGTAGGGTAGTGGGTGGCACACCACGCGAACGAAGTAGCGCCGGGCAGCTAGAAATAATTTGTATGACAAAACAACGTTAGCCGTGTCAGCTAGTTAATTATATAATTATATGCATAGACGATATATGGCAGCAGTATTACATTCAGTGAAAATTATTGCTTTTAAGAGCGATCCATATATCGAAGCCGAAGTCTATTGGGCTCGACGCAATAAATAGGCTTCAGTTTCAATTAATCGTATTTCGGTTGCATTATAACGAAAATCGAAATTTTTGCGTTGACGTAAAATTGAATAATAAAGTTTGTATGTTTATTTAAAGAGTTAAATAAAAGCTTTCAGTGGGCATGCACATTCGTAGTAATAAATTAAATTTCGCTCGCATTACATGAAACAGAATTGCACGGTATAAAGGGAGATATATTTTAATTCAAGCCGAGGTTTAATTATTTTCTTTTTTTACAAAGCGAATACATTTACTTGTGTTCCTCTTTCGAGTTATTTAAAAAGGTTATTCCAATGTCAATATCTAACATGAAAGCTTTTTGTTTACTGCGAATTTCTTCTTCTGCTAGTACTACGTTAGAAGTAATTTATTATTTCAACAATTCAAAATTAAATTTTCGAATGAATGAATGATATTATTAAATTTTCGAAGAATATTATTATTTTTAATTGCCTTAAAGAAGGAGACTTTCTATATTGGATGAAATTCTTTATACAAATAAGAAAAAATACATAATGAACTTTAGACTCGAATCAATACACCAAAATCTTATAAAAACAGCCCAGTGAGTCGACCTTCCGATGGACGTAGAAAAAAAACGAAGTCTAGGAAAAGTCTCGAGTGATCACTTAACTTCTCGGCAGCTGAACTCAAGTTGAGGTAACTACAGTGACTGCAGTGAACCCACCAACTTTTAAATTCAATCTACCGGTTAGAAAATGTTCTAAAAACAAACACGGTTAGCCCATCTTGTTTTTTCTGTTTTTTTCTAAAGGTTTCCATGGCTTCGTTTTGTGTACGCGCTCGCTCTCGGTGTTTAGCCTGTCTGTTAGATTAAATTAGACTGGATTGTAGTGATCTGAGTTTGAAACTCTGAAGGAATTGCCAGGAGTTAAAACTCAATACTTTTCTCTAAAAATAAAACAAACTTACGCTAGTTTAAAATAAATGAACACAGACAGCATAAGCTTGTTAGTTGTCAGTATCTACACACGACTATAATAGTTTAGTATAGTATCATTGTTACTTATTAATATATTCAGCTTATTACAGGTAGTTATAATAAAGACTTGCGAGATTTAAGGTTGAAATCTACACTTTTCTGACTAAAAACTGCAGTTTTTCTCAAAATCTGCAGTGCGGTGTGCGAGTGGCTCGTATCTCCGGTGCCCTCGGTATTCATTGCTATTTCACCGCTCACCGTTTTTATTCGCGGAAAAACGTTGAATACTTTGAATGCCTCAAAGTATATTCAATTAAGAGTTCGCTGGACATTTTAAAAAGATTTTTTTTATGCATACTTTTTTCTGGGATCTAAGTTGATTTAGAGCACTGGGCGGTCGTCCAAGCAAATTTTATAAGTGGTATTGAAATTATGATTTTAATTAAGGCATAGAACGAAAATACTTTATTTGAAGTAAAAAGAAAAAAGTCTCCTAATTTTCATGAATAAAAAAATATGACACATTCTATGAAACGTTCACAAAAGTAGGAGCAATATTTCTTGGTATTTTTGACAGAATTTCTTCTATATTTGGCGTAGAGGCCAAATTACCGGGCGTTTCACCCCGAATAGATATTATAACACGAACTGACACTTGACAGCAGCCATTACTACTGATATTCGGGAGCAATTGACTGGAAGCCGCCTTAATGTGCCCGGCTAGTGCGACTTCGAAACTTGGGAAATTAATGAAAATGCGACTTCGTGAGTTCAAGATTGTTATTATTATAAAGACGAGGTTTTATTGAAAGATACTCTTGATACTTAGAAAAAAAAACAACTGAACCTGAACAGAAAAGTCTGCCAGTAAAAAATAATGTCGTGTCGTTTTTCGGAGACTAATAGAAAAGAGAAAACACTTTAGGTTACTTCGAAATAAATTGCGATGCCCAAATTGAGTACCTGAACTAACTTTTATTTCTTGCTGTAAACACTAATTTAGTAAGTGAACTAAATAAACCAATAATAATAACTAAATGAATTTTTCGACGCTATATTTTAGTTTGTGTATAGTTTTAGTTAAGTTAGGATTTTATTTTGTTATTTTTATTAATTAATTAGGTATTAGTTGTTATTTGCTCACTTATTATTTTAATTGACAGAAATAAATAAATAAACCTAAAAAATAGTAAAATTGCCTATGTAAATTATTTTATCACCACTGCTCTCAAACCGGTGACGTAGCATCGTGAGGAAACAGACATGTCGTCGAATCAAAAATTCGAAGACATGTGACATTATACCAACCCGCACTGGGCTCGCGTGGTGGATTATGACCCACTCCCTCTCACCGAGAGGAGATCTGTGTGCCAGCAGTGGGAACATTAATAGGCTCACTATGTAAAATTACCTGTCTACGAAAATATATGAACTTACTCTGCATTCGCGACATAATCGCCAAAAATGTAAACAAATACGAGTTTATGGAAAAATAACTTTACTACTACACAATAAAATTCAGTTTACACTAGAACTTCAAATATTTTTATAACTTTTTCAATAGTGCTAGTCACTCTGAAATCCACTTAATTACAATTAAAATAAAGTTGATATTTGTCTAACTTGAAATAACGTCAATTTGAACCATAAATAAAATTTGAATATATATATGGCTATTACCTTCCGACCCGCAAATAATTAACCCATATTACTTCCATAGGCGTACGATCAAATATTAATTGCTTTTTAGAAAATAGTAACAAAAGAAAACATTTTCATTTACAACCTAAATAAGCATTGGGGTACTAGGCGCCCAAGCAATCAAGGAGTTGTATTTTTTCTCCAGCAGTAATATATAAAGGTATATTTACACGGAAAGCCATGTTTTTCGCAGTGTTAGCGTTCCGAGTATAGCTCTCAGGAGAAACATTCGTTGGTAGCTCGTTAAAGTCGCGCCAATTTATTAAATGCGATATATAGCTTGTTTGTAGGTAGTGCGGCTGTGCGGCTGTCCTGTCCGACTTTAAGATTTAATGCTACAATTTGCTAACTTTCTCTGAGATCATGCTTGCCTGGTATTTGTAGATTATGGGTTGAGATTAATATAATTAGCACTATCGTCTGTAGTCATTAAACGTATCTCTTAATCATAACCCCATTTTCACTATGACCATTTTTTATTATAAAAAAATCTGACAGTTTAACCCTTTCCTAAAATCTTAATTACATCGTCAGTTTTCGGCTCAGCTTAAAAAAAAAAACGAAACAACTTACTTCCCTATTAATTTTCATCTCATAAAGACAAACTTGAAACTTCAAGCAGTGACATTCAAACTGAGTGTAAACAGGGATCCAACCGAGTTGGATTACGACTGTAATTAATCGAGAGTGTGCCTTCGCGACAAGACGACCCCCCTCCGCCCCCCTTGTTTCACCCCCTCGGTCGCTAACCGGCAGAGGTTTATTTTTACAAGGCGAAGGACCTCCATTTCATTAAAAAGCTACAAAAGACTTGAGAGAATAGTTAGTTATATTAAATGCTCAATTGCGTTGGATTTTTATAGTTCTCTTTATTGTTTGTTTGTAATTCTCTTTATTAAAAGCTTTAAATTCTTGTTCTTGTTTCGTGTTTGCGGAAAAAGGGGAGGACTTTACGGTTTCTTGTGAAATCTGTTCGAGGAAACACGTGAGCTTTTCGCCGGTTGGCAAATTTAATTAAAAGTTAACATTAGATTTCGTAAACTCTTTCGAAAAATTACGAAAAAATAAACCAGTCACGTTTTATCCTGTACCGAAAATGTTAAGCTCATTTCAAACGGAGGGACAACACACTCTAACTTACATGGCAACATAAAAACAGACTACCAACATAACGCAAACTCACCCAAAACTGCAGCGTCGGTCATAAGCGATGAAGTTTAACGGCACTGCCAACCTCACAGCGAAAAACTAATTTCACGAATGTACGTTAAAATGTTAAAATAATCTAATTGGTAAACTGGCGGCGTCAGATAAGAGATGCATCCGACGACCGACCGTTACATTTTACTGGGAAAGCGTAGTTAAGATAGACGCGAATATGGGCTGCCTGTTACACCGGAGTGTGGTGGACGATGGGACATTGCTTGAATTGTCGCTTAGGACAATTAAGTACCAGCAAAAGGGTTTTCCACAAACGATGGGACACTTAATATCATGTCCTATGTGTCCTGTGAGCAGTGAGCAGTGGTGGCCCAGTGGTAACGACCGCGACTTACGAATTGTATGTCGTAGGTTCGAAGCCATGCAGGCGCTTTACTTTGTGTAAATTATTTCATCACCATTGCTCTCAAAACGGTGAAGGAAAACATCGTGAGGAAACCGGCATGTCCTAGAACCAAAAATTCGAAGGCATATGACATCTACCAACCCGCACTGGGCCCGCGTGGTGGATTACAGCGCACTCCCTCTCGAAGAGAGAAGGCCTGTATCTCAGCAGTGGAAACATTATAGGCTGATCATGGCATTATGATGATGTGTCCTGTCAGCTGCACGTTACAGGAACTGATAGACGCTAATGATGGCGCCAAACACGTAGCCGAATTCTGGGCTGACTCCATTTAGATTACCATCGACACTCTAAGAAGACAAAGGTTTTGACGTTCGTTCGTTTCAAAATAACACAGCTCATAAAAAATGGTGTCCAATATGAAGTAGGAACCTAGAGTTAAACCTAAAGTAGATGTCGATTCTGAAGCTATTTCAGTAAAACTAAATTTCAACTCTTTGTGCAAGTTATAAAAAATAATGAGTCCCTAAAATTCAGTGATTTCATTCGCACTATTGCGTCTATAAAATTTTAACACCTATGACCAATGGCAAGATCATTCGGAACTGCATCTGTAATCGTTTTCATAATAATGTGAAACATTCGAACACTACATAGGTAAACTGTCTTCATAACCATCGTTCTTCGTGATATAGATGCTAATACTGCAAACACCACGTGATCCAAACTATAATTTGTCTAAAAATCTAGCCAATACACACTAGATTTCTAAACTAACTCATGCCCCGTGAAGCGTCGCGGCTCACAGCAACAATTCGTCCACTCCACACAAACGAATGAACAGCAACGATGCGCATTTGTACTTGTTCCCCAAACTACGACTCGACAATTTATGAATGTTGTTTTGTTTACGACGTGCTAGATTAGTGTGAAATGTTCCGTTAACAACGACATCTGTAGCGCTTATTAGTTTAGTTTTTTTTTGCGTGAGTTATGATGGCAATTATGTGAGTATATTTTGGCAGCGAATGGCTAAGAGAGATAGATGGGCGTGGTACGTAAAAATTAGTTTTAGTTTTTTGTTGAGAGACAAACCAACTTATATTTTCGTTAAACATTCATAAAAAATAAAAGGTTTTTCTATAATTTATTGCAGCATTATCAGTCTATAATGTTCCCACTGCTGGGACACAGGCCTCCTCTTGAATTTTTGGTTCTAGGACATGCCGGTTTTATCACGATGTTTTTCCATCACCGTTTTGAGAGCAGTGGTGATGAAATGAATTACGCAAAGTAAACCGCCTGCCTGGGTTCGAACTCACGACCTACAACTCGGACGTGGGAGTCGTTACCACTGGGCCTCTACAGCTCTTTCTAATGTAGCAATGAAATAATATATTTAAAAAAAACCACCACCAACAAATCTTCTCCCAAATAGTCTTTTATAACCAAACCACATACATTTTTTTTCACTCGCGCGTCCATTTATTCGGTCGTTACGGTGTGAACGGCGGCCGCTGTCAGCACATGCGACTAACTACCGATATTGGCGAAACGCTGCGATTTATTGCGCGATGTGCGATGGTCGCGCGTTACTTTTACGATTCTCATTCGTCGACGATGGCTAGTTTTTTCAGTTTATGTTAGTTTTTTACAGGATTTTTCGCTAGAAGTTTTTGTTGAAGCCTAAACTGACCAGGGATGTGTCGCGATTTTCAGTAATCTGAAGGGCAGTTCTCGTATTTTTTAAGATCGTTTGATTTACCTTTTTTGACAAATATTGTTGCTAAGACGACATCGCGACTAGATTTTAAATGTTTTCAATTACTGAAATTGGTCTTCATCTTAATACATTAAACTGTTTTAGCTGGTTGATCCTTCAAGAACTATCAACTACCTACTTACTCAAATAAAAGAAAACCTATCTATACTTATCATTTTTATGTCAGTGAGAAATTAAGTACCTAACTATAACACCAAATTAGTTACTAGTTGTTCAAAGTCATAAGTAGGAGCTTGTGATAGGCTGGTGTCAAGTTATGACTACTGGTAGCTAATGCCTCATCAACATATAAGGACATAGGCATATTATACAGGAACCCTTCGATGTAAATCGATGTACCTAAAGCCTATTCAAATGTATGTTTCCAATTGACGTTATTTCAAGTTATACAAATATAAGCTATTTTTTTAATGGCAATTAAGTTAATTTCAGTGTGACTAGCACCATTGAAAAACTTATAAAAATGTTTGAAGTGGTAGCGTAAACTGAACTTTATTGTGTAGTATGTCTGCCTGTGCCTGCTCTGAGAGAATTAAATCTGATCACATCTTATAATATATTCCATCAGTTTTTTCTTTTGCTTGTAACTACGCCCGACATACCACTTTTAGCAAACTAATTATTAACTACTAAATGAGAAGTTTTAAATTTTTAATCAGGACTCTATTTAATACTTACTCTATAAATACGTCACAGCAGGGCACGACTGAAATTTTTAGTCGTTAGTTCGATTCGAAGATTTCTTTTTAACTGACTAAAAATTTCAGTCGTTTCAGAATCATGTGCTGAATTCATGGTAACAGTTTGCGCGTCAGTTTCCCTGCTGTGACGTATTTGTCAAAAAAATACAAAAGTTTCACATTTTCATGACAAGTTCTGTTCGATAAAGCAGAAAATGTATGAAATAAACTATTTAAATTGTTGCCTGTCGGTTTTATTAGCCCCCTGAAAAAGCTGGTTCTTAAACCCTAAAACATCACACTTTATTACTCTACAAAACCGTCTACTTGTTTATAGCCACCAGTATCATAAAGAGTAAAGGATAAATATGAATTTAAAAGGTTTTTCAAACCGCCATCTCCGGTCTGGCGCGACGCCAGGTCTTCACAATGTGCTCATCGGCTTCTTTTAATGTCAAATTAATGTACACTGTCAGTACTTCTGTTGTGGCTTTTTTGAGGAAACTCTGATTGCAATGGTGTCTTTGACATACCTACTGTAATCATGAAAATAGGGACTTCAGCAAATGAGTTAATTTTAAATTAGACGTAATTTTGACAGATTGAGACTGAGATCAGACTGTGAACGTTCTTAAAATTACGAGAATTGCCCTTCTGATCTCAGTCTCAATCTGTCAAAAATACGTGTAATTTGCCTACATTTTGACAAGTTTTTGAAATATGTTTGTCGCCGAGATGAGACTGCGATTAGATTTTGAACGTGACGTTTTCAGTTACGGGAATTGGCCTTCAGACCTTTTTTCAACACACAAACATATCTACATAAACATAACATCACGCCTGTAACCCTCGAATGGTTAGGCAGATGTGTACCTATGGTTAAACTTCTTCAAACTCTTCCTAAATATTAAGTAGATCTCTTTCCTACATCCCCGTCATCCAGAAACTTAGAAACGTCTACATTTAGGAGTGGTATAAGTATCTCACTTATCTGAGTGAATCAGTCAGGGCCCGGAACAACTATCAAATATTTGTACCTAGTTCATACTGCTTTGAGGTCTAGGATTCCTAATGATGTATTCAGCATTAGAATCCATGAGTATGATATTTCATACAGCTAAACTAATTGAGCTCTACAGCCACTTAGTGATAACAGCTAGCCAAAACTGAGCATAACACAAACTTCTATTTAACATAAATCTAAAACAAAGCGAACTAGGAACCCAGCTAAATACACTAGTAGGTACTCCTGTAACAGGTCACGTCGAATGCATCGCACAGGAATCGAACCTGTGGCCCGACGGAGCACGTAAGAACAAACTTTGTAACGACCACTCGGGAAATGCCTGGAAAATTGAAACTAGGTGGACTGGATTGGAAATCTTAGGATTGGATTTGACATATTTGGGATGGCGGAAACATGTTAGCATGGCGTGCTAAGTTTAGGGTAAATGGAACTGCTGCTAAGTTACGTGAAGAATTCAAAGGGTGTGGTGGGGTTGTCCAGGAGTTAAAGACTTGAAGGTGGTTTGAAGATGAAATTGTAGAATCAGAGCGCAGTTTGTCAAGGTAAATGACATGACATAGATAGGTACGTGTAAAAAGACCAGTTGTCTACGCATTCTGTACATCAAACTAAGTAACATTACATACATAAAAATAATTGCTGGGAAACGGCTTTTATTTTTGTGAAAATTTGCTGTTTGCGGCAGTGCGCAATGTAACAAACGCAAAACATTGTGCGTATGAGTGCATGCAACCGTACAGGGGTCGTGGAGGTATTTAAAGTTGTTTAATAACATTAAAAACTTGTTTTCGTAAAAAAACGTCAGTAAAACTTGGAATTTTGACCTTCAATATCTCCGTAACCACAAGGTTCCCTGATATGGTCCTGTGCTAAAAAATTGTACACGTGACTCTGACAAGTGTCTTTTTACACCCGTTATAATTTTCTCAATATGGTTGACATGGTTTCCCTTGATAATGCTCGTCTAACTCTCGTTGAACTAAATATGATTTGCGAGCGTAACAAGTCATATTTGTTACGGTCGCGAATCTTATTTTAGGGACGCAATATAATTTTAATTTTGTAAAGTGTTTAGTATATATTCGTGAGTAAGTAGGATATATTTTTGGATCTTATGCTTAAATATTTCAGTGAATCATTCTTTCTGTTTGCAATGATCTCGTATGAACCGATTACCAAGTAGGTACCTTTTACTGTACATTAGTTAACCGTAATCTGGACCATTTATCACCCATTATGTATCAATTTAATGGTCCAGCATGGCCGTATTATGTAAATGGCCAGTGGCCACATGACCATGACTCTCTTTGTGTTCATTAAGCGGTATTACCGCTTAAAGTGGGCTTTAATTGCAGTTTCAGCCATTAATTGATGTTCGTCGGCACATTTTCATGATTTATTGTGTTTTTCTGTTGCTTTGTGAACTGTTTACATAAATACATAGTTGATGTTATAGTGTGAGATGAGTTCTAGTTTACGAAATTGAATATATTATTTAATTCATGCATTTTGTATTCCTTTGCTAATAGAAATCATCTGCCTAGCCTTTTCCCAACTTTGTTGGGCTCGGCTTCCAGTCTAACCGAATGCAGCTGAATATCAGTATTTTACATGGAGCAACTGCCTATCTGACCCCCGTAACCCAGTTAAAGGGTAATACGATTCCTCTTGGTAAGTTTGGTAGTCACACTTTCGGGTTTCTGAGTACCCGTAACGACTGTCAAAGATCCACAAATAACAGTGCTTTCTGACGCACGGAGGGGTATGTAAAGAATGTCACCCATCCAACTGCGGCAAGCGTAGCTTAACCTGATCAATCGACCTGTGCGGTTGTTATTATTTAGCAACGGTCTCACATCGACTATAAAAAAAATGTTCAGTACATTTTGACCGCGTAGGTATGAAACTTTTCTATGAAAAGGCTGATGTCTCTGCCACCCTCTTTAGTTTCACAAATATACACACTTAAAACATACCTAATGATATTTTAATCATACACCTAACTACAACCAAGAAATTCTTGAAACTACTATTTAAAATAATTGACGTTCATCAATCGATTGAAATCGCCACCAATACGGGGCGGCCACACGTTGCTAAACCCATTAAATATTTCCCGAGTAAATACTTAATTGTTTTGCTGAAGGAAATCGCAAGGAAACCTACATGTGAATAATATACAGGCGTATGTGTCGACGTGGGTGCAACGTGGGAATGGGGGCAGCTGACAGCAGTCTACTTATTAAAGTGGCTTGGATTTATTGATTGAGGTGGTATAAATAAGATTCTAGACTTTGTCCAGCACAAAGGCAGTAAGTGTTAGTTGCAAGGCTTATATATAATCTAGGCAAGCGAATAGGAGGGAGCGGATTTATAAAATAGAGAGAAAGACTCGGTTTCTCCTCTTTATTATTGATAACCTAGCTTGCTAACTGCCTTTTGGCGATTCTGGAATATTCACTTCAGGTTTTTTTGGCATATTTTCGTTCAACGTAATTCGTCGTGGCGTTTACAATGCTTACGAGTATATTCATTTAAAGAACAGCTTTAGATGAGTATGTTAAGATCAGGTCAATGCTGGACGTAACTGTATAATTCAGTCAATTTATTAAATCAGTTATAATTAGCCTTTGTTCCCACTGCTGCGACACAGGCCTCCTCTCTTCGGGGGCTGTAATCTACAAGGCGGGCCCAGTGCGGGTTGGTATATTCAAATTTTATTAATGTTTCACGTTGACGTTATTTCAAGTTAAACAAATATCAACTTTATTTTAATGGTAATTGAGTTGATTTCAGAGTGAATAACACTATTGAAAAAGTTATAAAAATGTTTGAAGTTGTAGCGTAAACTTGTGTAGGAATTAAAGTTATTTCTCCATAAACTCATATTTGTTTACATATTAGGCGAAATGTCGCGATTCAAATTTAGATGTCTTCGAATGTTTGGTTCTAGGTCATGTCGGTTGCCTTACGATGTTTTCCTTCACCGTTTTGAGAGGAGTGGTGATGAAATGATTTACACAAAGTAATGAGCCTGACTGGGTTCGACTTTACGATCTACAACTCGCAAGTCGGTGCCGTTACCATTAGGCCACCACTGATCTCCAATTCAGTCAATGCGGGCATACATGTTTATTTAAAAATTGGTCTTAAAACAGGCTTCCTGAACGTCAGCCACCAAAAGTGCCAAACTGGCCAGAAAAGACTAGGAAAAGTGATGATAATGTCTATTTGAGAACTAACCCTTAAGGATCAATTTTCAAGCATAATGTAAATACCAAAAACAAGTAGCAACGGTTCATAATAAACGCCCATGACACGGTACAGTAACGAAGGGGACGGGAAAAGGTCACATTTAAAATAGAACAGCCTAAAATGATCAAAGCTGACATACTGGAATCAACACAGGTTAAAGTTGTTAGCGATGCACGTGTAGGTAATCAATATGTGATAAGTCATTCTTCTTCTTTTCTGAGTGTGTCGATGGCATCTAGGAACTCGGTTACATCTGGCGCTATCAGTAGCGTCTATAGAGGTATGAGGGACAGGGTGTAAAGTACACTCATCCTCCATAGGTTATGTGTCTGGTGGGTAACCCACGACGAATGACGTCAAGACGTTGTATATATGCTAGTTGCGCGGTAAACTCTGCTTGCGCGATGCAGGATATTGGGTATCGTCAGTGCGCTGCGTAGTTAGCATGTGGCTATGTAGATGCTGCCACACGTGGATCAATTCCTGTAACGTGCACACCACAGGACATGTAAGACTATATATTAGGTGTTCCATCGCTTGTAGAACAGCTTACGCTCCAAGGCGAAGTCGTCTATGAATCTCCACCTGAACAAGATATCCTTGCTTCGGCCAAACAACACACTTGTTCAGTTCAGTTTCAAATTATTAGCTGAAGGGGATGCTGCATATTCTCTTGAAGTAATCTCTTAGTCGCCTAGCACGGTCATGCAGCTTATCTCAACTTTTTCATTTTAAGGCAAACTAACTTGGGAGTGAAAATGAAGTAGTTTTTCAAGTCCATCGAAAAGATTATTTCGCTAGCTTTCATATAAGCCTTTGTGCTCTATTTTAAAGGAGCAGTGGTGGGCCGCGACACAACTCGTCGTAGGTTCGAACAGACAGGCGCTTTACTATGTATAAATTATTTCATCACCACTGCTCTCAAAACGGTGAAGGAAAACATCGTGAGGAAACCGGCATGTCCAAGAACCAAAAATTCGAAGACATGTGACATCTACCAACCCGCACTGGGCCCGCGTGGTGGATTATGGCCCGCTTCCTTTCACCGAGAGGAGGCCTGTGTCCCAGCAGTGGAAACATCTGATTATGGCTCTATTTTAGCCTTTAACAAACTTAAAAGATTTCAATGAATCAGCTTAAATAAATTGAGGACTCAATTAATTGCATAAGTCATTATTCAACACTAGTTCACTGAAGTGTATCTTAATAAATGATAGAACCGAAATTAAGATGAATCCAGTAAATAAACAATTTATTATATCTTATTTAAAGTATAAAATAACCCGTGTTTACGAACTCAACAGTTTATGAAAGTAATTTATCAAAGAGATTTGATCTACTTTTGGTGCAAAAACTAGCAGACTATTTGGCGTCGCCGTATCATTTGAAACTTTGAAATTAATG
Organism: Apamea crenata; assembly: GCA_949629185.1. Lineage (NCBI taxonomy): Eukaryota > Metazoa > Arthropoda > Insecta > Lepidoptera > Noctuidae > Apamea > Apamea crenata. The sequence continues at coordinate 2,441,720 of OX451365.1, read as the reverse complement.
TCTGTATGGAATATGAAGTTTTTAAGTTTTAACAAAGAATGTTGAGAACACAGAAGACTGAAGTAGCCGAAACAAAGGGGTGACAAAAGTATGATAGTAAGCAAATTATGTAAGTTTTTATTTTGCAAACTTTATCTACAGAATGGAACGTCAAATATTTTGGGAATAATTTGAACTTTGTTTTCGACGTTATATTTATTTCACAAAAGAACATTCCTCAAGGCTTTTTATTTATTTTATACCTTCTGCCCGCGATTTCGTCCGCGTGCATAACATCGCATCGCATCGCCAGCCTATTTCTTCGTTTTAGCTTTCCTTCTGACATTTTTTAATTTTGCTCGGCTTCTAAGTGTCGTAGTGTGATGTTGTATTTCTAATCTAAAACTCTTAATGAGTTGACATTGAAAATGTGATTGTAATCTGCATTCGCGACATATTCGCCAAAAATTGAAACAGATATGAGTTTATGGAAAAATAACTATAACTCCTACATAATAAAGTTCAGTTTACGCTACAACTTCAAACATTTTTATAACTTTTTCAGTAGTAGGTAGTTGATATTTGTTTAACTTGAAATAACGTCAATTTGAAACATAAATAAAATTTGAATATAGGTAATTTTAGTTGAGTTATGATTGAGTTATGTTGGTAATTTTTAAATGTGTTACGTGTTACTATGAAAGTTATTTTTTCTATTATTTTTATCATATGGAACGTTTTCAAACACAATGTAAATTGTTTGTGAATAAATAAATGAAATGAAACAAGGGGAGACCTTTGCCCAGCATTGGGACACAAAGTAGGCTAAAAAAAAAGATTTACTTTACAAAACTTTTGAGTTCTTCAAGCAAAAAGTTCCTACTTGTAATCATTTAGTTAGTCAATCATTCCACTTATGAATATCTAACGTGTGGTTATTCCATCAAAAAGTAATTAAAATGTACAACCTATAGGCCGTAACTCCTATCACATCCGAAGTTACAGGTAGACCAAAGACCTCCTATGAAGGTAAAGTACATTAAAAACACAAGCGCATACCGAACTCAGTGATTTAAATAAAATCGTGACAAAAATCCATTAATTACAATAGTGAGCCATAATGTTTCGCTGCGGTGTGATGGGATGACAAAATTCTTAGATAACTGTATTATAATAAAGATAAATTGGTTGTGGTCGTAGATTTATTGTAGTTTTATTTAAATAGTTAAATTGCTTGTAACTAATAGCAAAGGATTATTTAAATGCTTGAGAAGTTTTGATATAAAGGTATTATTCAAAGGAGGTTATTTTCTAATTTCTTGTTTTGGTATATTTTATTAATTTTAGGTAGATTTATGAACCCTGAAATTGGTGAAAAATAAGCTATAACTAAGACACCGATTTTAGCTGATTAACACAAAACATGATGTAATTTATTTAAAAGTTAAATAGTCTTATTTCCGGTTTTTAGGTTTCTACAAACACTTTTACTCGTCAATAATATTTTTAAAACTAGATGAAGTCAGCGTTTCCTGCCTGACTACAGTCTATTTTAAAATCCAGACATAATCTTGGTCAGATCTCGTGAAGATCATGTAGAGTGATGTCTGAAATGGTCCTTTCAGGCAAGAATCACACAGGTTGAGTAGACCTGTCCAATCAGTGCACGCATTTGTCAGTAATCGTGCAGCTCAACTCAAAACTTAAGGAGATAATTCTTACTATTTCTGAAAAATCTATTCAAGAAAGCTTTTGCTTTGCCAAGATATCAAGTTTCGATCAACAACCATAACCATCCTATACACGTTATTAATTGCAACCTAATCAATATCTGCCTACCCCATAATCACACGGGAACCATAGCGAACTTAATCACGTTAACTGCACTGCACTTTCACCGTGACACAGAATATATGGTAACAGAAGGCTACATACAACGAGCGCAAAACAGGCGCACGCACACATAGACGCGTACGTACGGCGATGTCAGTCTCATCATCATCTGCCTAGCCTTTACACAACCATGTTGGTCAGCTTCCAGTCTGACCGGAGGCAGCTGAATACCAGTATTTTAAATGGAGCGATCTCAAACTATCTGAAACAAATGCCAGTCGTGAGTGAGCAGTCGTGGCCCAGTGGTAACGGCCGTGACTTGAGTTGTAGGTCGTAGGTTCGAACCCAGACAGGCGCTTTACTTTGTGTAAATTATTTCAACACCGCTGCTCTCAAAACGGTAAAAGAAAACATCATGTCCCGGCATGTCCTTAAACCAAAAAATTCGAAGACTTGTGACATCTACCAATCCACTCTGGGCCTGCATGGTGGATTACGGCCCACTCCCTCTCACCGAGAGGAGGCCTGTGTCCCGGCAGTGAAAACTTTATTACTGATTATGCCAGTCGTGAGTGAGCTTGCACTCGCTGTACCTGAAGCGAGTCTATGCGTGCGTACGTTTTCGTTACGTTTTTAATAGAGGTGGCCTTCTGTATCGATCTATTTTCATTTTGCGTGACCATAGTCCGGTCTAGCTAGTCCAGTGTTCCAAGAAGTGCGTTAAAGCGGCGCTCGCGCATGCAAGCAAATTGCTTTGAACCCGCGTTTCACTTAGGAAGGGATGTGTATAAATTGCTGAACGTGGGAAGGGATATCGATGTAATTAAATTATGTTTTAGCTATAAATAGTGGTAAGTGGAGTAATTTAGAAATTGGATTAGTTATAATCGTGTTTAATTTACAGTGATTCCCGAGTGATCCAAGTGAGGGTTTTATGAAAGAAGACATAAAGTCAGGAGATTGTCAATATCCTTGACTGCTAATAACACAAAATTGCAACCACAAATCAAAACGCAAAAGGCGAACCAAGTGATTGTTTCAGAGACAGATTTATTTCAAAGTCTTTAATATTAAACATAGCATTACATCACACCTGCTTTCCCCAAAGGGTTAGAGAGCGGTCTACCTATATTACGCCCACATTTCGCCAGATATGTTTAAGTTCCATGTCACAGGGGACGAGCCTACTGCCTTCAACGAGCACGAATCCAGACCCCGGGCTGCTGTTAATTTTCTCGTATTGGTTTCTATTCCTGGCAAATAGCAACATAAAATATTTAAATTTTTAGCTAAACCAGGATTCAGGAATATAGTATCCGTGATTAAGTCGCGATGACAGCTAAGCATAGTAGGTATATTTTGAACATTTTCAACCAACTGTTAAACTACAAAAGCCAACGCCAGCATAAAATCATAGTCTTTTATTACTATTTTCTTTAACGGCCGCGAAAACATCGCAATCAAGTATCGCAATCAAAAACACATCAGACGTGAAGAAAACTCTATTGCTAGGAAAAATGACTTAAGCCTTCATTCTGCCATAATTTTGTTCACGCGGTGAAATTTTTAATAATTTGTAAAAAAAAATACATTTGTAAAAAAAAATAAAATATAATCCTACTATTATTATAAACGTGAAAGTTTGTATGGATGGATGGATGTTTGTTACTCTTTCACGCAAAAATTACTGAACGGATGTGGATGAAATTTGGCATACAGATGGTTTATAACCAGGATTAATATATAGGATACTTTTAATCCCGATATTCCCACGGGATCGAAACTTATGCGGGTGGAACCGCGGGGCGCAGCTAGTGTAATATAAAATGAGGTTTAATGACTGAACACAATTGGATACAAATATTGGGGCTCTTGTAATAGTGTCTTTCCTCAAAACCCTCTATGCTCTTTGAATAATTTAAATAAAAACAAAGCAATGCTGCTTAGGCCCATTTTGCAATCGTCAGATCATTTTTATCTGAGGAATAAATATTATGGTTTGACAGCTTTTGCATGAAAATATGTCGAACTGTCATATTTATTCTTCAGAAATAAGTTATCTGACTATTGAAGAATCAGCCCTTAGTCGTACGGCGAAACCACATCTCTAAATGACCAAGAGCTTTAGAACAACTAGCGGTTATTTGTCGTGTGTCGTGCGGTAATTTGCAACGCCATGTCCACTATACTTAGCCTTCCTACAAATCCTTTATTCCGTATCCTACATTTATAATAAAGACAGCCCCAACAGTTTCATACTTCCACAATGCATGTCTCAAATGCAGACGTTACTAATCTTATATAAATGAAACGGCAAAACTATAAGTGCATTAGACGTCGCAAGGCGTGTATGTATGTACATATGTGTTGGATTAGGGTTGGCGGGCTAAGAAGGTTTGTAAGAAAGTGTTTTAGAGTGATGACTCTAAAACTACCCGCAAAACCACCAAATTTTCCAGCGACATTTCAAGCCACTTTTCTTTCCATTTGCAAAATCATTCAGGATGGATGATTTTGAAAATGGAAAGAAAGAACCTACAGAGATATGAGAGGCAAGGTGTAAAGGTCACTCATCCTCCATAGAAAAGGGAGGATCCTCGAGGAGGTGCTGTGTCTAGTGGTCTGCTACACGACGATTAATGTCGGGACGTTGTATATATGCTAGTTGCGCGGTAAACTTTACTTGCGCGATGCAGGATTTTGCATGACGTCAGAGTGATGCGTAGTTCGCATGTGGTGAAGTATATGCCGTCACAACTCTTGAAGATGCTAGCAAATATATGAAGGATGGTCAAGTTTCCAAGACTACGTGACCCTGAATAAAGAAACTGCGTCGGTTTTAAATGCTCATTACGTGATGGTATGTACTGCAGTGTACTTTTTATTAAATGAAGAAGGAAAGATTAATGCTGACACAAAAGACTATCACCAAATTACATATCATAATCAGCCTATAATGTTCCCACTGCTGGGACACAGGCCTCCTCTATGTGACGTTGTAATCCACGACGCGGGTTCAGTGCGGGTTGATAGATGTCACATGTCTTCGAATGTTTTGGTTCTAGGACATGCCGCCGCCCATGTTTTCCTTCACCGTTTTTATTGAAGTGAGAGTTATCACCAAATAACTAAAATTAATAATCCGACAAGGTAAACGTAGTACAAACACAAATAAACCTAAGTTCCTCAACAATTCTCTCTCCTAGATTTTCTCCTATCTCGATAGCCCGGAAACATAATTACAGAGGAGCATGACGTCATCATCCTCTCTAAATCTCATCGCTGGCAACCCTAGAGCCAGTGCATAATTTAGACGCTCGATAGGGTTGTCGCGGTATAATTTCTTATGGACAGCGCGATCGACCGAAAACTATTCTTGGAAATGTCCGATTTCCTTGCCTTATTTCTATAATGTCAGTCACGATGGATAATGATACGTTTGCCACATAAACCAGTGTGTGCGGTAATATTGTTGTGTATAAACTGCTAACTGCGTTCTGAAGGTACATTTTTGATGAGGGATCTGGTTGTACGTATGTCTTTGATATGTGAGGAGAAAATAGAATAGGGATGTTTTTTGCTCATTCGTACAGTCCAATGTAATTTCATTTAGGTGTACTTATTAAATACATTATGCGATGATGTGGTTACATCATATACGGTGTACCGCAGGGGAGTGTCCTGGGACCTCCCCTATTTCTCCTATATATAAATGACTTGCCACGACAGACCCGACAACTCATGGTATTATTTGCAGACGATAGTACAGTGCTAGTTAAGTGTACCAGGGCCCGCGTGGTGGATTATGGCTCATTCCCTCTCGCAAAGAGGAGGCCTGTGTCCCAGCAGTGGGAACAATAGGCTGATTATGTAACAAGTAAATAAAAAGGGGAAGAGCTCATTGCATAAAAAATGTCGTCCGCATCAATGGAAAAAGAGGCCAAAAGGCTGGCAGCACTGCCACGTTCTAGTCATTACTTATTTGTTGACTGTATATTTACTGGTTGGCAACACTGTATGTACAGGAATTTCGAGTGTGGTATCACATGTTATCAATCAAGAAGATATCTTAGAATGTTAATTAATGTTTATGTAATTAATTAGTAGTCGAGTACCGCTTGAGATTGTGTGGCGCCCGGCGCCTTGATATCGAGTTCAAGTACCATCGTACGATGTTAAATAACTATGAATGATCGGTACGTAATTAAAACAGTAATTAACTAATATTAATTAATTAATACACTAGGTAGGTATAAAATACGGGAGTCAACAGCCGACTCCCTGTTCCTGGGCTTGCGGACAACAGCTGAAAAATTCCTCACGCTAGCAACAATGCCGCTACATTACACAACACAAAGGTCTGTCAAAAAGTTTCGCTCAACCCTACAATCAGAACGACAGGGCTGCCACACGCAGTAGTTCACACACGCCTCCAATTTGCAACGGCCGAACGATTAGCTTGCATTAACTATGAAAATACAAATAGCATTTAATCATACCGACTGCATACTTGATACCTGTCCTGATACTTTCAAAGCTTCGTGCTGGGGTTTCCTTTGTTGCATTTGTACTGTCAATTTAATTGAGTCGTGTTTTGATTAAAAGGTTGGTCAATCAATTACGCTTTTATGAATTTCCTTTGGTTTTATATTTGTAGGCCTGTCATTATGTGCATGTTGATGATATTTTGTTCCCTTAACCCTTCATCTGTCGGAAAGTAGATCTACGCGAGACACAATGGCTTTTTAATTGTGTCTGTAATTACGACATTCAACGGGTTTATAATCTTCAGCTCGGTTATTAATACTTTTATTTTGTGCTTTTCAAACATTAGGTTTATAAACTGCAAAAACCTGCCAGTTAATTGGGCAGCACAGCGTTTTTTAACTCGTTCTAACATACAATTATAAATTCAACATTAATAATAATAATAATAATAACATTCAACCAGAAACAATTCAGCACATAATAGGAGCGTGCACAACTCTCACGCAGACAGACTACACCCATAGGCACAATCAGGTAGCAAATGTAATTCACCAAAAATTAGCACTCAAATACACACTCACTCAAGACCCAAACACTCCTTACTACAATTACACACCACAAACTGTCTTAGAAAATGACACACATAAACTTTACTACGACCGCGCCATTCTCACCGACAGGACAATTCACTATAATAGACCGGATATAACCCTACAGGATAAAATAAACAAAGTAACTTACCTAATAGATATTGCCGTTCCCAACACACACAACGTTCAGAAGACAATAACTGAAAAAATTAGTAAATACGTAGAACTCAAAGACGAAGTAACTAGAATATGGCGCCAACAAAAAGTTTACGTGGTCCCTATAATAGTCCTCTCCACAACAGGCGTCATCCCAAACCACCTTCTCCATAGCCTTAAATTACTAAACTTAAAAGAAAGCTTGTATATCACCCTTCAAAAAGCTGCAATATTAAATACATGTCGCATTGTCAGAAAGTTCATGCAAATAGATGAAAACGCAATAGGTCCTCCTCACAACACATAACACACCACACGCTGCATTTACTTGACTTCGGTCCGTAAATGTTGCAAAAACCAGCCAAAGAGCTGAGAAAAAAGAACACTTCCGATAATAATAATAATAAACTTTTATTGCAGACCTTGCAGTCCATAATGTTAGTAAATACATAAATTACTTAATTAACTAATGTTAGTAACACATACAATCTCAAAGAAAAATATAAAATAAAAACATAAAATGAAAACTACAAAACAATATAAACAAACTATCTATCGCCGACCTGTGTGTGCAGTCTCACCCACCGGCCAAGCATCGGACAGTCCCACCGGTCACTCAATCCCCTCAACATGCTATGGGAGCTGACGCGTGTTCTGTGACGGAGAGAAGCGCATCGCTTACGAATGATGGCATAAAAATCATCCACCCTCGCATCCGCAAACATACCCGAAGCGCTACAAAACCTACCTAACCTTAATGATGTAACTAATATTTTGTAACAATATAATTTAAACGTGTGTTGTGTCCATGGAGTTTCTTGCCCGTTCTTCTCCATAAGAACCTACTGCGCTTTGGAATGGGCAACTAGCTTCATCTTTCTGACTGACCGACACCTTGACAATTCAAAAGTGCCTGTATTGGTTTAATTGAAATAAATACTAGTTTGAGGTTGAGCTCATCCAATACATTGAAACAACTTATGAATCTTTAGGTTTGTCCCAAAAAGTTCAAAATCAATGTGTCACAGGAAGATGCAGGATTACTCCAAAGATATCACTCTCGCCTCAGCGGTGCCAATCTGCTTCTTAAAATTGCTACAAAATACTTGTAGCATTTAAAAAGAACATCAACAAGTAACCAGATATTCATTAATAAGTATCCTGTCTACAGAAACTTACTTTTCCAACCCAGAATTCGCTTCATCGCGAATTTGATACACTTCTTGATAGGCACTTCGTATACAAACAATAGCCGTCACTGTCCAACACCAGGCCTTTGTATTGAAGCAAAATACAAAATGACTAATATTTTCTTTTATACCCGTTGTTGTATAAAAGGGAACAAAGGTATTACGTGAAGATTGACAGTAATAAACTGGCTGGTAATCCATATTAATATTATAAATGTGCAAGTAACTCTGTCTGTCTGTCTGTCATTCTGTTACCTTTCCACGACTGAACGGATTTGGATGAAAGGCACACGGGTAGATCATGATAACCTGGATTAGGACGTAGGATACTTTTTATCCCGGTTCTCTTCGTATGCACCGGTTTGACGTCATCACGTCAACGCCGGCTGCTCTCGCATAGGGTCACAGCATTATGCTGAGCGATGGCCGATTTGCGTGGATGTGACGCACGTTTTTCCCCAAATTGATATTTTTTGTGATTGTGTTCTTACCTGCGTCATGTTTACCACAAATACATAAATGTATTTTCTTTCTTTCTTTACGTTCCTGTGGGATATTTCCGAGCGGGCAATAGCGAGAAACAAGTGAAGATCACCATACCGCCAACCTTTGGGGTGATTCAATTTAGACACTTACTTTGTTCATTGGGAAATGAGCTCAAAGTGTATATGAAAGGACTGAAATTACGCAATTTCAAAGCAAAGCAAAAATCTGCTCATAATAAAAAGAACAGACTTTGATCATTACGAAAAATTCACTCGAAAAATGAAATGCAAAACCCTAATGTGAAAATGGTGTGTAACCACAAGAATAATGATCCGAATAAACAGTAATAAATATTAATCAGCGGGAAAAGCTTGCCAAAACACATCATAGTTGCGAAAATAAATAAAAACTAGTTCCGGAACTCGATAAATCAAAGGGGTATTTAAGTTATGCAAGCTAGGGGTGGCATGAACACGAAACAAAAATTACTATTGGAACGACACTTGTGAAATATGCGAACCTTTGTTAAGGCACACTGTACACTCTTTGAGGGAGGGCGGGGCTCGTGGATACATAATAACACCCGCATGGGTCCATCGAAGGTTAAGCTTCCCTTGCCGCGGACGGTTCGTGGATGTGTCACCAGTGACCATCCATTACATATTGAGACTCTTCACGCTAAGCCGTTGGTCGCGGCTGTCATTCGTAGATCTTTGACAGTCGTTATGGGTAGTCAGAAGCCAAAGAAGTTTGACAACCAGTCTTGTCAAGAGGTATAGTATTACCTAGTAACTGGGTCGTGAAGGTAGTGGAGGTCAGTTAGCAGTTTTTAATATATAATAATAATAATGTTTATTTTCTTCCACAAATAACATCCATCAACCAAAACTTAAAAACGGAAAAATAATTATTACAATGTTTATTTGTGGGAGACTGGTGCCTAAACTCCGTGGCCTGTATTTCAGGACACCAGTGACTCCCCCCTACAGGAAAAATAGCATCATAACAATAGTATCACCAGTATAGTTGCTCCATCTAAACTAATATTATACAGGGTGGCAGGGACATCGACGCGCAAACTGTGACCATGGATTCAGCACATGAGTTTAGACCCCATAGCGTCGAAATTTTTCGACGGTTATTAAAAAAAAATACTGCTGTTCCTTACGTTTTGACCGCGTAGGTATTGCAATTTTCTATGAAACAGAAGATTTTTTTGTAATAACCGACGAAAAATTTCTACGCTTGGGGGTTTAAACTCATGTGCTGTATCCATGGTTACAGTTTGCGCGTCGATGTATGTCACCCTGTATAGACTTTTTTTTTTACTTTTTGAGATTTTTCTTGTTTGCTTGTTACGCTTTCAGGCTAAAACGGCTGAACGGGTGTGGATGCAATTTGGCACATGGGTAGAGCATGACCTGGAGAAGGACATACACTACTTTTGTTCGGACTTTTTGAACATAGGCAACCTTTGTTTTTGGTTCGCTAAAATACTAGTATTCAGCTGAATCCGATTACACCTGAAGCCGGTCCCAGCATAGTTGGGGAAACGCTAGGAAGATTGATTGTAAACTGCTCAAATTGAGTTCTGAATTGGAACCCAAAACGTGGGTGAAGGTATGTATTAAATTGGTTTCAGAGAAGTGGGTTGTAGTGATGGAATAGTTTGGAACGAATATTTTAGGTCTTCGTTGTTGTAATTAATTATAGATATTAATAACTAGCTGTGCCGCGCGGTTCCAACCGCCGCCGTTTTGTTTAGAAGAAATCGAATTATTTATAGATACCTTACTTCGCTTCCGCTTAGCTTTTTTTTCTGACTTTTTTTTCTTTTTGTACGACTCCTCAGGGTTGTGTCGTGATGTTAAATTTATAGCCTATCGCCTTCCTCAAGAATTGGGCATCAAATGCAACAAGAATTTTTCAAATCCTACTGGTAGTTCCAGAGATTAGCGCGTTCAAACAAACAAACTCGTCAGCTTTATTACTAGTATAGAATAGTAAAGATATAGATGTCTGGTTGTTGTGTTGGTAAGATTTGATTAATTTTCATTTGGTTTGGTTTCCTTGATAATTTAATTTGAGGTGGTCGGTTTGACTGATTAAATATTATTAATAACTATGAAAACATGGTCGACATAGTTACAGGTTTTAATTAATGAATTCTCAGTTTTGTTGAAGTGTTTATTCCTTAGGTTAATTAATAATTTATATGTATGCTTAATAGTTTTATAGTTTCTATTATCTTTTGTTTACTTATTTATTTTTTTAAATCTAATTTTGTTTTTTTTGTTTTAATTCTCTTGTTTTATTGCTTAGGAGTGACATAAACGAGAGAAGACACTGACTCCTGTAACACAGTTTTTTATCCAGCCCAGAAGTCAGGAATACCATACCATTGTATCATACAATTTTATGCCAGTAAAAACATTATTATTATAATTACAGACGCAAGTCTAATTACACGACTTCACACAATGCATTGGCAAAAGATTAGCAAAAAAAAAAAAAATGTTTGTTTTTTTTGCACTTACAAACGAGTATCGTGCAAAGCCAGTCTAGAATCGAGAACTAAATAAAATTGCACAAGTCCGAACCGCCCACCAATTTCGTACAAGTGTCGGCCAACCCTTAAAAAAAAACCTTCGCGTGCTATCACTTAATAAATACATTAATCTGAGTAACGTTACATACATTGCTGGCGCTTTTTTTCGGCTTTAATCAAATCGCTTGCAGCGTGTGCTCATGCATAATCCTTGAACGCGAAGCCGACATCAATTCACAACTGCACTCAACCAGTTTCTGTTAAATTTCGGTTGAACCATGTTTCGGCGAGTTTTTGTTCTATGAAAATTGTTGTTTATTAGTTTTTCTGGTGTTTTTAAACAGGTGGTATGTATGGGATAATAACAGTAGAGGTTTTTTTTATAACATAAATATGGTGATGAACTAATTGTGGGCTTATTAGTAGAGTTTGGCAAGTCATATTGTTAAGTAAATGTGCGTTTGGGTATATTGAAAACTGACTCCAGTTTTTTTATACTTACAAATATCATTCGCGAGATACAATGTATCTTTATTTCAATAAACCTAATATCACGCATGCTTTCCCCGAAGGGTTAAGCAGAGGTGTACCTTTAGTACACCCAAATTTCGTCAGTTACGTTTAAGTCCCATGTGATAGGGGGCGAGCCTATCGAACCCAAGACCTCATGATCAGCAGTAGCGCTTGCGACCACTACACCACGGAGGCAGTCTGAAATCTCAAATCGTTTGTTGCAATCCATGATGTACAATTACAGGTGGTAAATAAAAGAAAAATAATATATAAGCAATTATGGACCCTGTCGGGCATAAAAAATACGTACGTGGGTTAACGTATAATATGTGGCCGTGGTTGTAGAATCTATGATTGCGTGGGTAACTACTCTGTATTTACATGCGGGATCTTTGCCTACAGAAACCATGGTTTTAGTCTTAATTTTTCTAACTTAGATTTAATCTTAATGTTTAGTCGAGGAAAAAGTCTTGCAGAATCCACTAGAATCTACTGCCGACAAATTGCTTTGCAGTTTGGCAGGTGCTATGTGACCTGTAACATTATGGATTAAATAAATATATTTTAAAAAAATGTATTAAATTGATTTTGGAGATGTGGGTTATAGTGTAGTTTTTTATAATGATGCTTTATGGGGAGGATTTGCATACAATAAGCAAGATATGCCTTAATGAATTGCATCAAGGTCAATAAATTGTAAATTATTTTTTATGATATTTCAAAACAAAAAAAAATACGAACACCACACGTCGCGTGCCAGCGATCAACACGAAGAGAAATAAAAAAAAAACACCCTTCCTTCCGTTTAATTTACGCATCTGTTTAATTGGTAGGACAAGAGTCTGCAATCGAGCATAGTACTGAAATCGACGTACAAATAATGAGCTCTGGTTTGAGCATCATACCATAAAACCCGGTTTTATTACGAATTTTACGAGTTTATTTGAAGAGCAAGCGCGGGGTAGGGGAGGCGCGCGCGCCGCGCTTAAGTGATTAAAATCGCGACTGGTGCGCTGAAACAAAGCGGGCGTAATGTTCGGATGAATTTAAATGGAGGAGCGAAACAAAAGAGTACAGCATGTCTTGTTGGGGCGAGGTCTGGAGTGATACTGTCTGCGAGCTGTACGGTGTACTTGCTAAGTGATGCTTAAATGCTGTACTGGCCACTATACGTTTTTTCGTATAAAAAACGTGACGAAGATTTTATCATTTGATTAAACTAGAGGTTCAAAGGGGTTTGAAGATATGAAGCCTGGCTATGGCTATGGCGGTCACGCATGAGATATTAACGTTAAAAGTTGATCACGTGACTCAATCATCAACTTTGAACATTAATATCTCGAAAACGTGACACTACACGGCATGGTCTTGTAATGTTTTCTGTTTGCATTGATGTCACCTATCGATTTATATAGGTCTCATGCGTGATCGCCATTTTTAAAATGCCACAACAGTAGGATAACACAGATCTTCAAAGCCCTTTCAAATTTAAAATGTCGTGTTCTTTTGTTTATGGAAGCATGTTTTTGTTTTCTTTTCAAATGTAGAATAAAAATAAAAGGAGTCTCATCGGAAATCGTATTTCTATCAAAATCCTTGAAACTAACTCACTGATAATATTCAACAACCTACATCTATTTACATAGAGAGATCTTCTATCTCCGTCTGTACGGTACTGCATACAGCCGTCTGTACACCGACCTTTCCAAAGCATCGTATCTGCCCCTATGCACTTTACGGTGCCATTTTGTTTGCCAAACGCGTTCTAAAAACGTTTTTGTCAACAGCATGTGTCGTATATTGTTAGAGGATTTTAAGGTCCTCATATTTTTTGGTCTATTTTCCTTGGTGATATATTTGCGGATTATAAGCGAGGCGTGCTTTTCAGATCATGAATGCGGAAAAAATGAAAAGGGTGGTCGGTATTGGGGAGTTTTTTGGAAGGTGTCTAGTGATACATACCTATACAATCTCAAGCCTTTTTCTCTATGGGGATAAGCAGAAACTACAGAACGCCACCTGCTTCGATCCATACATTATATTATTCGGGAGACTTATGGAATATCGTGAGATGATCATTAAACTTAAAATGACGTTTGACTCAATTCCGGCAATTTTAAGAACATTCACATTCTAATTTCAATCACAATCTGTCAAAAAATGTATAGCGTTTAGAAAACAAACTATATTTTGAAAGTTTTTAATCGTGGGAATTGGCCTTCAAATCCATTAAAAAAAAAGTTTTTCTTCTCATGTCCGATTATATAGAACTTACAACCCTACGAAAAACAACAACACTATTTAACACTCCCTCTAAAATTCTGTTTCAAAGTTCAAAACAAAGCCGTTGCATTGTATAATTCAATTTCCAAAAGTCATGTCTCGGGATATAATTCAAACAGGCATTGACATCTCTAGTGTTGTGCACACACGACACATCACAAAGAACTCGGCTTAACTTGTCCCCCGTCTTGTTAGCGTCGTTCCGATTAGCTTTAGCATGCTGATTGGGGTAGTGACTGATAGACTAAGCTGTATTGGTGACGCTGTTCGTGTTTTGTTTTTATTGAGAGAGAGTGAATGTTGTTTACTTACCGGTATGACCATGATGAAGATGAAACTTAAAAACTCAAACTACCAAAAACAAACAGGTTTTTGGTAGTTTTGAGTTTTAAGATAACCACCGCCCTAATTGCGTAACACACTATCAATCACAATCAGAATCATTTTGTAGGATATTGCTCTTGCATATGTTCGAAAATATTGTCGTGCTCAACAACGTAAATAACGCAATGAATGTTGTTGAACTGTCAAAATGAAAGTCATTCCTATTGTTAGTGTGCTACACATACACCCTGCTGATTGGAAAACTTATTCCTGTTACATCAAAACGAACCAATTGCTGTTTAATTTTATATTACTTAGTTGTGCCACACCCAAAGTGAAACTTTGTCACGATCAAGTTAAGCTTAGGACCTTTACACTTGTGTAGTAATTGTTAGTTGTTGTTAGAATTATTTATTAAACACTAAAAGGTCGCCGTATCCTCAGGGCTCAAACTACCAGGCTCACATAACTACACAGCATACAAATTCAATACGAAGACACTCATCGTACGCGCCCCGAGCGTCGAGCTCGAGCGTCAAGGCCCAGTCTTCGTGCCGGCGGAGTGGCCCGGCTAATGATTTGCACAGCACTACAGAACGCCTTGTATTTATGTCACCCTAGTACTTGCATGCGACGTGCGCTTCGAATATGGTTTAATTATTCATGCAACGTACAACATACTGCGTTTAAGATCGTGATTTTTATTTCGAAAAGGCAGTATTTTTCAAGCCTTTTTTTTAATAGGAGAGTTTTCCTTCGTTTTTAAACTCTGTGTACCAAGCAACTACGTATCTTTTAGACTAGATTAGACTAGTTGTCTGTGCACGTCATAAAAAGTTACGTAGATATGGACACTTGATTCCAAATCATAATTTTTTAGACACCTCAACCCATTCGATATTAAGCATATAAGACCGAAAAGTACACAAGCACCCTTGTTCCCAAGATCTAAGGAAGACACCTATATCACGGATATCCGTAGTTTAATTATCAACGGTTCGACTACCCGGGTGGCAGACTGGAATGTCCTTTGTTGTATGTCAAACGTTATCGTCCGTTCTCTATAACTTTCGAGGGACGTATAGATTAATTTGCAATAACATTCTTGGGGTATTTCTTGCTGTGAGTTTGAGTGGTGTTAGTAATTTTGGAAGAGAATGCGGTTGACTAATTGTGTGATTAGACAAGGGGTAACGAAATGGAAGTGACTGAGTGGCCCAGAGGTACAGGGATTATTGTTAAATTGAGCGCAGAAAGGACGGATGATATTGTTTACAAGGAGTCTGAGAATAATGAGGTTGGATATGTTTTGGAGAGATCATTTATAGTTCAAACATTGGAGTGTTACTGGCCCGTATAAACATAGAGTAGAAAATATATAGAAGTAATATTGCAGAAGAGACCTTCAAGTCAGGGCGGGCAATCAAAGAACGATTATGACCATAATAATTCTGTGTAAGAATAATAATTAGAAGAAGGTTCTTAGCCAATATTTTTGTAGAAAATAATAAGATGTAAGGAAGAAATAATCCCAACTTTACCAAGATTCCTTCAGCAGGACACAAATCCTCGTGATTTTCATCCCACTTGCGTTGTAAACGGGTGTGTACGTCGTGATAATTAATTCATGGCGGTCTGTGGGGGTGCCGGGGCGTGTTGGGGTGTTGGAGGTGTCTGGAGGTGTTGGGACCGAGGACTGCCGAACTACAATTAGTTGCGGCATTCGTTACGTCATGCATGAGAGTTCTGGCGTGGTGCAAGTTGTGAGTAACTTTATGTAATAGGAGTTTTACCAAGAGTCAAGTCAAGAGAGAGAGAGAGTTACTCAATTCTACAAAAGGACTTATTATGTTTTTGAAGTTTGGCAAACTTTACGTCATAACGTATCCAGGTATGTTTCCACCTGTATGTTTTATAGTATCTCAATTAGACTTTCAAAAAATCATGAAGTTACATGTGAGCAAACTCAATGCAGCGGGTTTGCGTAACAGACAATCAGTAGCAATGGGTTTCATTTTGACAGTTCAACAACATTCATTGCTTTATTTACGTTGTTGAAAAGGATTATTTTTCGAAAATATGAAGCAAAATGATTCAGATTTAAATTGATAGTGTGTTACGGATTTTCAACGCTCGGTGTCGAACCGAGCATTGTGCGTCAAAGAAACACTGTTGGATTGTTAACTTTCGACGCAAACCATTGCTTTGTGTGGGCTTGCGACTTACGACAGAAGAAAAAAAAACCTAATTAAAAGAAGTTTTAACCAAAAAATCGCGTATCCCTTTAACTCAAGCCCCATCCAAGATAAACTGTTCCGAGTCGTAGCACGACATTCACATTACATGTTTAAGAACAGACAGGCATCGTGTTTTTATATACGTCGTGCTAATAGGGGCTGTGGTTCATGTGCCTTTGTTACCTCATGCTCATTACGTCATGATGTACTGCTGTTATTTATATGGTGGTGATTAAATTATGGGGGATTTGAGGCTTCCCTCAAAAAAAAACCGTATACTTAACTTTTGATTACCTATACTTCTATAATCAAAAGTTAAGTATACGTTTTTTTTTGTTTTTGTGTGAATATTGTGTGCCTAACTTAACATGGGCCCAATAAACGTGTTTTCATTTCTTCGTTCTTTAAAAAAATCGAAAACATGTGATGTGGTGGGTTACGGCCCATTCCCTCTCACCGAGAGGAAGCCTGTGTCCCAGCAGTGGGAACATTATAGGCTAATTAATGATTATGCTATGCTATGAGGGAAGTACTTAAGACAAGAATTTTCTGTAGTAGGTAAAGTTTCTACGGAAAATACAAGCGAAGGTAAGGTAAGGTGCCTTTTGAATATTATAGAAATGTTAAAGAAATATTTGGAATCAGCAATATATTTAGTTGACGTGACGACGAAAAGTTGCAATTTCATGCTCCAATGCATGAAATTGGAACTTTTAATTAAAATGTTGTTTTATAATTTGTCTAAGACTTAAATGAAAACTGTCTTGAACAGACACACTAACTAATTTAACTCATACAAAAAAGTCAAAAACAATACACGGAAGAGAAAATTATATTCTCTTAGAAAACACAAAATGACAATTACTTATGACACCTGACAACATTCTTTCGTAACAACAACAATAACAAACAAAAATAGCCACAAAACACAACAAAACGGAAACACAAGGCAATCCAGGCGTTATATTAAATTATGAGCACCTTTTCAATGACATTTTCAAAGGTTAACAAAGAGAGAACCCTATGACTTGCGGCCACACATTTTGATATATTTCACGGTGACCGCAATCCCATTTGGTAAGGAACCCTAATTCTTATTCGACAAAGGCCGCGGCGGAGATGTTTACCTTTAGAGGAGGTGGAGTAGGGATTGCGAAGCGAAGGATAAGAGATGAGAAAACTGCGGGTCAATTCTGTAAAAATCTCACCGTGAAAATTTACGTGAAATGAGCTGTCATTCCACCCGCGGGGTAATTGCATAACACACTAGCAGTAGAAATGGTTCATTTTGACAGTTCAACAACATTCATTGATTTTACAGAATAGATTTAGGTTCGAATGTGTGGTCGATTTCAAACATAAAAATAATAGTCATAAGGTTAATACAACAAATAAGAATATTGACCTCTATTAAGTTTAACATAAGTGAGCAGACATCAGTTGTAACTTTTGCACAAGTAAATATTAGGCCTAACTACATTGTCTATGTAAGTCAGAGAATACCGTTCTTCTTCTTTTCTTGTCGATGGTACTCATTGTTTTTTTTTAAATATGGTTTGAGCCCAGTAGGTGGCCACGTTGATTACGGCATCAGTGGCATTTTTTATGTCACTCAAGGTGCAGGTGAACTAACACTTAGGACACTCCAGCAAAAAGTGGGTTAGCTACTGTATTTTTATCAATAATACATTGGATCGGCTAAGCTAAGCTATGTCGAGCTGACATAGCTTACCCTGGACACAAAACTGAGTGATTCTAGAGTGAGTGACAGACTCAGCCGTGTGGCACGAAATAACAAATAACATTTTGTCGCTAGTCCCATTTAATGAAACCTTCCTATTGTTAATTTAATACCTTATAGACTACTTGAAGAGCACCCGATTATGGTTTGTCCTATTGGATATGGAAGTATGAACCTTAAGGATTCAATTTTTAGAGATTTATTTTTATAAAGTTCCATCTGGTGAAAAGTCGAGATGTGATCTAGTTGGAAGCTTGCTCAGAAGAATCGTTTTCACTAAAAACAGGTTATATATAATATTTTATGAAAACCGAACTCTTTTTGAATGTACTGATGTATACATTCAAAAAGAGTTCGGTTGTTTTTTTTAATTGAATACGTTTCATATTTTAATTCAAACTAGAAGACACAGTTTCGTAACAAAAAATTTTTTTTAAGCAACTGACACAAAAATAACAGAAAAAAATATACAAAACGAAACTGTAAAATAAAATTCAGCCAACAAAAAGTTCTCGTTGGCAAGTCGTGTTTTTTGTATCGTGTGACAAAGTACCAGGAAAAGTAAAACTGCACCCTTATAACTGTTCGACTTACAAAACTCAAACTTTTTCTACAAAACTCTTTTGTACGAGCTTCAACATTGATTCTAACGAAGACATTATGTTCCGTTTATATTTAAGAAAAGGAAAAAACTTTTTGTTATTAAAATTGAAGTGTTTACTGTTTGTCGAAAAACAAGGTACCTACTTGTCGTCTATTTATTTAACGAGGTGGAATATAAAATAAAACTGAGGAAGGGATCCGTTGCCGCGGAGCGTAATTGGTGCTCGATGTAGCTCGACATTTTATATAACAAAAAACAGGCGCTGGATATTATTTCCGCTGTAGATTAGAATGAAATAATTGAACCCTGGAGCGCAATATGGATAGGGATTTAATGAACTTTAAGTAATAGTCGAAGATGGCGGGATGAGCTGGACTCCTTTGATAAAGATTGGTCCTTGGCAGCTCTGGACAGAGAGAGGTGGGAGGAGAGTAGGGGCCATTTGCCGAGCAGTGGGCCATTAACAGCTAATAAAAGAATGGGTATGAAGTTGTCAACAATAAAACAGACTAGTTAATCATACTACTATTGAAGAAGGAAAAATAATCCATCAAACCAAATAAAATTTCTGACGATGCATCTGAAAGAAGTATGGATCTGATTTGAAACAAATCTTTCTGGCTGTGACATACAACGATGAACGAAGCGCCACTAAGGATAAAGTCAAGAGTTTGCAGACACTAGCCTAGAAACCCTAACGTAGCATCGCAAACTGTATATACTCTGCACATAGAATCAAATATGCAAACATATACTATGCACATCCGTATACCGGTCCAACACATACAATTCGACTAAAATGACGATATATTTCTCGATACAAAGGAATGGTATTGACGCTGTTATTTGAATTGACGTTCAAAGTGGCAATATGTCTATATCAAAGAGGAACACATGTTATTTACGTACCTGCAACTTTGTACGTACAATATAAAGGGTTTAATACAGGTACGGATGATAAGGTTATTAGGTCGTATTATTGGCTGTTTATTCGTTTACTCATTCAATTTCCTTCTGTAGAAAAAAAAAGAACATGAATTACGGATTGACAAATCGATTCTTAAAACAATTGACTATTCTCGACATAAAGATTTCTGTACTTTTGTGTTTTGAAGAGCATCTTAAACCGTCAGTCCCGTATTCCATACGAATATCTATGGCAGTCATGGGTTGTTCACCAACTCGACGCGAGAGACTGGACACACATGTGTCCAGTTGGTGAAACTCAAAATTAGTATCACTTATTATTTTATCATCTGGACACGCCAAGAATTCTACGCGTGTCCACGCGTGTGAAACTTAAATTAAATCACTTTTATATTTTCGCTATAGTCAAAAGCTAGAACGGTTTTTATAGCCAGTGATTTTTTAATATTGTGGTATTATCTAAAGATTATAAGCAAATGACCGGGTTTCATAGTGTAAAATACTGATGACTTAGCCAGAAAAATGCTAGGAGAATGACCCACTCCTACCTCAAAAAACTGCTCTAGTTATATCTATTTCAAAGTCCAACTTATCTTTTATGTAGAACACCAACATCCAGGGACAACATTCAAGTATCTGTGTCCTGTTGAGTTTTCTTGCCGGCTGAACAAACTATTTGTGCTCTTTGGTCACGTAGGCAAATACGGAGGCTTAGCTACGTTTGTTTTGGACGAGAACAGCCCAGTGTTAGTATTCTGAGCTTAGTACGACCGGGACATTCCGTGCTTGGTCGGGTTTGGTCGGCCGTTGTCGGCAGTCTTCGCCTAATGCCTTGTTGGTCAAATACGAGTTGACAAATACTTGCGGGTAGAATTGTAATGTCAGTAGATTTTTCAATTTCAGTTTGTGACTTTTTTAAATGATTATGTTGCTATTTGTTGGGCTTGATATCAAGTGTTTACTTATTAAAGTAATAGATAATAAATTAATTGTATAAGATAAAAATGCTATTAATAGAATAAAATATGTAGTCAATATTTTTATATCACTTCACTTTTATGTAGAACAAGTACGTTCAAACACTGTTATTCACTTTTATTTACAGAGTTTTCAAATCAGCAATTATAACCTCCTATTGGTCGTCAACAGTTGAGCTCGTTACATAACCCAGTACTTGCGACACAGGAATCTTTGTAATCAATAGCTGCGGACGTGAATCAAAGCGTTTGATTGAGGGGTAGTGGTCATTTGAATACGCATTCATTAATGGAAGATAGCATTCCTGCGTAATTGGAGTAACTTACCGAGGCTACCCAGTTATAGTGATGGTTAAACATTGATATGTACCTGGAAATAAGAAACAGTTCATTAGTATAACGTGATTACAGAAAATGTACTTATGATAGTCATGAGGAATTTACTTATTTTTTGAGAGAAATATGCTGCAAGTTAAGCAGTGGTGGCTCAGTGGCAATGGCCCCGACTTACAGAGTTGTAGGTCATGGGTTCAAAGCCAAGCAGGCACTTTACTTTGTATAAATAATTTCATCAACACCACTGCTCTCAAAACACAGACATGTCGTAGAACCAAAAATTCGAAGACATGTGACATCCAAAACCCCGCAATAGGCCCGCGTAGTGGATTATACCCACTCCCTCTGACAGAAAGAGGAGGCATTTGTTCCACTATAGTGGGAACATTTTAGGCTGATCATGCTATAAATATGCAAAAACATAAATATTATAGGACATAAGACATGCCAGATGGGCACGAGGAGTAGATTACAAGAAAGATTCTGCCAATTGCTAACGTAAATGTTATAAAACATCAAGTTGCCAGCGTTGCTAGTATTTTTCAGTACCTACCGACAATATCAAACCTAATCAATAAACCTATCTTTAACCACGACTTTTTCGAACAATTCCAATATCTCTTTAACTTTTAACATAAAGCCTTGGCAACTACAAAGAAGTTAATCGATTAGAAGGGATTCGCATAACCGCAGCGTTGGCAAAAAGCTATCGATGTCGTCCGCAAAGGAAGCCCCGTTAGTTACTTCATCGCTTTGTGTAGCACCGGCTATATAGACGATGTAGTAGTCAAATTCGGAGAAGGTTTTGTCAACCGAGAGATCTTAGTCGAAAACAGGGCTGCGTCAGGGCCTATTGTTTGTCTGGTTGACAAAGGATGAAGACTACACCTTAATTATGACAGATACATAAAATAATGAAAACACAACACAATTCAATTATTAGTTTCTGATGAAACCGGTTACGGCTTCTCAAACTATATTTAGAAAATATCATTTTGACGTTGGTTCTTACTTATTCAATATTGTAATAATTCATAGAGCAATATATATATCTCCTACACCTACATGATATATATTAGTCGCTTTTCTTGTGACTGTATATTCACGTTGTTCTTCTTAACGTATTTCGATGTGGATTTCAGCATCATTTAGAGAATTTATTCTCAGACGCAAAAAGACTGACCGGTAGTTTCAGAGGTTAGCTCGTTCAAACAAACTCTTCAGCTTTATTAGTAGTATAGATAGATATTAAATTAAAATACATATTAAAAACAAGAAATTGCGATGTTTTGTCAAGTCGTAAAAACCCGTGCGATGCTGGCTAGAGGCTAGTTTTCAATAGAAAGAATAAATTTACTACGATTATGTCAGCGTTTGTGGCTAAGTAATAACAGCCGCACAGGTCGAAGGGATCGAAGACTAAGCTACGCTTGCCACGGTTGGTTCGTGGATGGGTGACCATCTTTACAAAATAAAGACCCCTCCATGCCTCTGAAAGCACGTTAAGCTGTTGGTCCCGGCTGTCATTCGTGGATCTTTGACAGTCGTTACGGGTCGTCAGAAGCCCGAAAGGCTGATAACCAGTCTTACCAGGTGTCTTATCGTATTACCCAGTAGCTGGGTTGTGGAGGTCAGATCGGCAGTCGCAGTCGCTGCATTCGGTTAGACTGGAAGCTGACCCCAACATAGTTGGGAAAAGGCTAGACAGATGATTATATCGGTTCTTACTTTTTAATTCAATAGTCTAATAATTCACAGAACAATATTATTAATATTAAAAAAAGAAAGTTGGTATGAATATTAGTGTTTCGCAACGAGGCTGCCGTTGCGAGCCTGTGCATCGGTTGCACCTATGAACCGTCGAGAGCAACTTATTATAACTTGGAGAAGAACCGGCGCGGCGCATGGAACTACTGAATTAAGTTATCGGATACTTACTAGACTACAGACCTATAAGTTGAGCGGTGAGGTGCACATCGCTGAATATTCTCGTGGATTGCTTTTTAAGTTAGTACGCATTTCGACTCCAACATGGTAATATTGTCTGTGTAAGTTTGATAGGTATGTCTGCGCACTCTCTGTATACACTAGTGGATTGCTTTTTAAGCCTATTGCACAAAAGACGATGTGTAAAAAAATCCCTAATTTAACAAAAAAAAAAAAACAGTTTTTGACAACGATTTTCGATAAGATGAGGTTGCGACTTGGATTTGAACGTTTTTAAGTACGAGAGCCTTCTGTAGTTTCACTCTTACCAAATTACACAACAAAACAAGATCAACTTGAAACAACATGATCTACCAAGTACGTTCAACATGTGTGACAACTCCAAAAATACTTCTGGTTAACTCAAAACAACCCGTCCCATAAACAACGTTACCGTCTAATTAGCATAACCACGACAGGAGATCAAAATTTCCTCACTTTTCTTCCGCGTACAAATACAATTTCCTTTCCTCAAGCCAACTTCGTTTTAAACCTACTTCGCAATGTTCTATAAGTAGGTAACTTCATTTGCTACACCCCACTCAGTTTCCTTAGAAATTGGAATAGCGAGTTGAATCCTTAGAACGTATTGGTGGCTTGCAGGAGTTGAGTTGTGAGTTGGGCGAATTTTGCGGTCACTGCATCGGAGTTTGATGCAAGAGGTACTACTACTTGGAATTTCAATACTAAGGCCCTCTTAAATCACTCTTCACTAATTGAATTTAGCGCTAAACGAAGTTAAAATATCATTCTATTTCTATCAAGCGCTGAATATGGCAGACACAGAATGATGTTAAATGGAAAATATATTTTTCCTTACATAATTATATCGCATGAATATTAGAGTTAACTATATCTATTCCTTGTGTAGACTTTCACCTTCCGTTCTTCAAATTGTATGTGTTTTGACGTATGTCATTGTCATCTTTCATTTTTATCCCATAGTACCCACTACAGTAGTTTTCACGGTAAGAAAAACGTGTATGTACAAAGGGTCATACTATGCACATACAAATGTAACGTAGCTAACAATTCATACGAGCATACAATTATCTACAAACAAACTTAATAATCATACAATTTCCTTTATAAAAGTAAAATTAATCACGTTAAAAAACCACCCTTGATACAAGTACTAATAACAGACAGACAGACCGATCGAGTTCTCCTAATAATAGGGGCAAACATTTTTCTTTTTCTTTTATAATTTCCACGATAATTTCAAAGAGTATCTGTTCTTTTAAAAGAGGTTCTAGTGCGATAATTATACCGGGGAAACGATAATAGGACCTCTTTGGAAGTGTTAATTGGTTCTCACAACTTCTTTGTCGAGTTTAGATAATTATTTTGTGAATATGACTGTGGTGGTGAAACTATTATTTAATTGTTTTATGTAAAGGCAAATTAGACGCACAGGACTGGTGGATGTGGCGACGCTTGGGGAAGGAAAGAAAGAAAGAAAAATGCGTTTATTGGCATTACAGCAAAATAAATACACTTTAAAAAGTATAAAAACAGATTATAATGCCAAAAGGGCTCGGCATAATGTCAGATGACAACGCAAGGCCGTCTGACTCTTCAGCCTTTCAGCTGCTGGCCTATGTCCAGCAGTGGACGTCTTTCAGTTGAAATAATGGTGATGATGAAATTAGAAAATATAGAATGTGCTTATTGCAACTGATCAGAAGGCCAATTCCCGTAATTAAAAACGTTCAAAATCTAGTCGCAATCTCATCTCAGCGACACTCAATGTCAAAATCCTGTCAAAAGTGTAGAAAAATAAAAGTATTTTTGACAGTTTGAGACTGAGATCAGATTGTGAACGTTCTTAAAATTACGAGAATTGGTGATTAAACCTTTTTTTGTATGAGGCACACAATCGCGCTGATTTATTCCCTGTTTGATATAGGTAATGATCTAGTTATCAAAATTCATTCTCCCAGAATCTTGCCTGTTTTTTTTTTCTTGTTTAATGGCAATCCAACAATTGTTTACACCATTAGTGACAATTTAAAAATAATATTTTACTTAAATCTAAGGTTAGTGTAACAATCTCCTAGTTACCACCGCATTACCATAAACAAGTGATAGATGGCGTTGTAGTCACACTTGATTATTGTCTATGCTGCCTCCAAACTTGGTATATTCTTGTCTATGTTTTCCTTCTACCATTTTATGATGTCTCAACAGATTTGTTCTTAAAATAAAACTCAACGAAGAATATTGCAGTATTCAAGTGCACATGCTCATAATCACTCTAGTACTTGTATGTAAGACGCAATATCCTTTATCAGCGTGTCCAATAAACCGCAGTGTTATCAGTGACGTCATTCCGAGGATATTCACTGATAAAAGTGATTTACAGGTCATTCACCTACATTTGTAACGCGTTATACGCTTTGTGTTAGGTTTTATACCTGTAAATAAGGTGAACCTATTTTTTATAAAGGTTTTATAAGGCATTGTTTAAATATCCGAATGACAGACAAAGGTATTTCTTTTCAAAAAGAATTTGGTAATACATTTACATTGCAGACTGAATTTCAGATTGTATGGTATACCACATACCTATATTATATTATGCAGTCGCACGGGTCGAACTTCAAGGTTAACCAACGTTTGCCAAGGTTGGTCCGTGGATGGGTGACCATCCATAACATACCGAGACCTTTCCGTGCCTCGAAAAGCACGTTAAGCAGTTGGTCCCAGCTGTCATTTGTAGATTTTTAACAGTCGTTACGACTCTGACAACCAGTCTCGCTTAGGTGTATCGTGTTACCTATAATAGTAACTGAGTTGGGGAGTCACTCCATGTAAAATACTGGTATCCAGCTGCATCCGGTTAGACTGGAAGACATTGACAATTCGTCAATGAAATTTATCTTCTTCTCGAGTCCCTCAAATGCAGAAGAAATGTAACTTAAATCTTAAAGGATATTAATTCAATAACAACAAAACAAAACACGGTAGGTGCGGTAGGTGTCGCCTAGTTTCGATAAAGACCGACACTTCCCGTCCACATATTATCGACAATGAGTTAGATATGACAACCCCCCAAAACGCCACCTCTACCCCAAATGATAAGCATGACTTTACATTCTAAGCCGTGTCTACACCGGCGGCCGCCCCGTGGCCTTTACAGAAATCCATTAAGCTGAGACCTCATGATATATGGCCTAAAACTGTCACAATTGAATTATCTACGTGTGCAAATTGTAGTCGAATGGGCCTATCTGTAGGATTAGAGGTTTTTGGTTAAAATGTTGTTAGTTTTACGTGTTTTCGTGTGTTTGGGTTGACGTGAGGGGAATTGTGAAGGCAAACGTTGATTGGATGATTATACAGGGGCTCGGTTTATATGACTGGGCAAAACATGAATTTAGAGGACGAAAATGATAAGTAATGATAATATTGTTTCATGCTGGGACACAGGCCACAGGCTGTAATCCACCACGCAGCCCCAGTGCGGGTTGGTAAATGACACATGTCTTCAAATTTTTGGTTCTAGAACATGCCGGCCGGGTTTCTCAAGATATTTTCCTACACCGTTTTGAGAGCAGTGGTGATGAAATAACATTTGCACAAAGAAAAGCAAGTGTCTGGGTTTGAACCTACACCTCGTGAGTCGCGGCCATTTTCGCCAGGCCACCGGTGCTCTTCTCTCTTAAGTAAATCTTTTTTAATTTCAATGATCGCATGAATTTTTGATTTTGTCAAAAGTAAACCACTTAACTACATTCTTTTGTGTCGCTAATTTATGACTCGTGATAATATCTACAGTATTTCTTCAGTGATTTCACTGAAAATGCCAATGTTTATCGCTGGACAATTTCAGGTTGCAACACTACCAAAGTAAATTCCTTTAATTAAGAATTATGTCAAAAACAGCGTAAACTCTTGTCCGTTTTAAGTCCAATGTTGAATTTAATTCAGCATCATAAAATGTAAAAATACTTCCCTTCCATTCCGTTTGCAGGTAATTAGAATGCCAAGGTACGTTTCTCGTGAAGTTTTTTTTCAGTTTTGCATAAACCAGCCACCAGCTGATTTTTATTTCAGTTCCTTTTTTATGGTTTTTACAAATGGTTTCAATCTTTTTTTTTAGGTAACCTGCTTGCCTAGGCACGGAGGGGTCTCGGCATGTAAAGATGGTCACCCATCCACGGACTGACCTCGGTAAGCGTTGCTTAACCTTGAAGATTGACCCGTGCGGCTGTTATTACTTAGCCACGAGCCCCTCGACACCTAAATGCATGTCAAGATAAAAGCGCTATGTTGAATTTTCAACTTTCACTAAGTCTTCTCATTTAGATCAATTATTCCTTCATATTGTTTCAGCCGTGCAATTCCAAAAACTACCAAAATACAGCGGGGTAGCTGCGAAACCCACTTGCAATGGCAATGCAATTCATTTTTGGCAGTTCAACAACATACATTAATTTATGTTGTCGAACAAACGAAATTCCCAAGCACATAAAGCAATGGATTAGGAATTTCCTTCAAAATCTTTCGGATTGTGATGGAAAGTTAGGGTTATGCGATTATGATACGATTATAATTATTTTAAGAGTAACCGTGGAGTTTCTCGCCGGCTCTTCTCCATAGGAAACTACCTAACTAATAACTAACTAACTAACTTCTGACGTTCCATAAGTGCCCATGGTAGGTTTATGTCAAATAAAATATTTTGATTTTTTTTTTGATGGCGCAGGAAACTTTCTTAAGTGATTTTTTTACCAAAATCAGAGGCAGGTAGAACATATCTCATAGAACTATTCTGTTGAGCGGAGGGCTGTAAGAATGGGCTTTCTAGAGGCAGGAAACCAAATTACTAAAGAACATAATCACAGGTCAACCAAAACTATTTAATAAACAATATCCTCACTCATCACAGGATATAGCGTGATGGCACATTGGCACAATACTATAAACTTTACAACTTAAGAAGCAGTCGTGACCGAATGAATGAATGAGACCGGGAGCGAGCTTTTTATGACCGTTTGATTGGTACGACTGTTCATGGTACGTCCGGGTATTAGTGAGTGAATGGTATTCAAGTAAGTCAAGTGGTAATTGCAAACAAGTTTTGAGTTTCAATGGTATTTGGTTATGTCAGTAGTACTACCTACTGTTCCTGTACTGTAATGTCTTACTGCTAGCTAAAGGGTTCCTGCATTTATTACCTCACTTGCTCACTACGAGTTAGCAATTTCAGGCTTACAAAATAATGTAGGTTTCTTCACGATGTTATCGTTCAACGCAAGTCAGTGATGGCGATTAATAAATCTCATCTTAGCGACACTCAATGTCAATAATTTGTCAAAAATGTAGGGAAGTTAGAGGCATTTTTGACAGATTGAGACTGAAATCAGACTGTAACGTTCCTAAAATTACGCTATACTAAACCAATGACAGGCACTTTTAAATTGTCAAGGGGTCGATCAGTCTGTAGATGAAGATAGTTGCCCATTCCAAAGCGTAGTAGGGGCCTAAGGAGGAGAACAGGCAAGAAACTCCACGGACACTCTGCACAATACTTATTATAATCTACCAGGGGCGGATCTATTTTTAAAAACTAAATGAGATGATGATGATGATGTTTCCTATCTTACTACTCTGAGAAGACAGACCGAAACAAACTCAGAGGTCACAGTCCCTTATAAAGTCCAGACATAATCTTGGTCAGATCATGTGAAGACCATGTAGATTGGTGTCTGAAATGGCCATTTTAGGAAAGAACCACACAGATTGAGTGGAACTGTACCTACCTGTGCTTGAGTCTTAGCTTAACCTAGCGAACCACCTAAGAAACATCCTGAATGTGATCAATCCTCATAACAGAAGAGGCTGTAGCGGTATCTACAACGCCACATGCCAACAACGCGTCATACTGACGTCAGTCACGCAAATCCTGCATCTCGCAAGCAAAGTTTACCGCGCAATTAGCATAGATACAATTTCCCAATATCAATCGTTGGGCATTTGCCCGCCAGACACAACATCCGTCTGGTCGGAGGATCCTGCCTTTTCTATGGAGTATGAGTGAACTTTACACCCTGTTCCTCATACCTCCAAAAGGCCTTGGCCCATACTGATTCTTATAACAATATCTCCTCACCTTTCAGAAACGTCAGAAATAATTTAGCGCTCACCGCCAATATAAACGTTTGTTTATATTGGCTTTAGCCTGCCACGGCGACTCGTAAACCCGCCTGACAGGCGAAATTTATATAAATATGGTAATGAACACCATGACATGTGTCCTGTTTAATTGTGGACTTAGTTGCGATTGGCAAGTCATATTGTTACGTTAATGTACGTTTGGGAATACTGACAAGTGACTCGAGAGGTTTTATACTTACAATTAATAACATTCGCTAGATACAATGTATCTCTAGTTCAAATAAACATAACACATAACATCACGGCTGTAATCCCCGAAGGGTGAGGTAGAAGTATATACAACGTGTTTTTTTTATATCCCATAACTCGAGGGGGTCATTGTACTCATCATTATGAACTATTTTTACTATGGGACCAAACCCGAAATCGCGAAACAAAAATATGGCGTTCCCTACTATTTGACGAGTTATACGAACATAAATATAGGGAACAGCTGATTTTTTTTCGCGCTTTCAGGTTTGGTCCCATAGTAGTAGTGGTTCATAATGATGAGTACAATGATCCCCTAGAGTTATGGGATATAAAAAAAACACGTTGTATATAGTACACACATATATCGCCTGTTATGTTTAAGTTCCATGTTATAGGAGGCGCGGCTATTGCCATCGACCGAGCACAAATCTGGACTCCGAGCTGCTATTGAAAAGACATAACCAGCCTTTAATGTTCCCACTGCTGGGACACAGGCCTCCTGTCTTTGAGAGGGAGTGGGCCGTAATCTACCACGCGGGCCCAGTGCTAGTTGGTCACATCTTGGTTCTAGGACATGCCGGTTTCCACACGATGTTTTCCTTCACAGTTTTGAGAGCAGTGGTGATGAAATTATTTACACAAAGTAAATCGTCTGGGTGCGAACCTACGACCTCGTAAGTCGCGGCCGTAACCACAGGCTCTCTTCACCACCGCCTGCCCTAAATCTTGGTACCTCCAGATGAGTATGGGAACCAAATGTTTCATTACAGTACTTCCCTGAAGGCTATTAGGAGAAGGGGCGAAAAGTTGCGGCCCACGCGTCTTCAGCTCGAGTTCGACAATGGCACAACTTTCTTACGGCATTATTTGCTAAGGTTAGGGGTGGTGCTTTCAAATAATTTTGGTTTATTTTTCACTGAGAAAGTTGCTTGATATTTCCTTTGTTTTCTGATGTGACTCAAACGAAACTTTAATTATACTTATTTTCTTCTAAGATGGCTGACTTGGTAAAGAAGCATACAAGGCGGCGATTATAATCAATTCTATTTTACTGTAATTTTTGACGTTCAAAGGTCTTTTATGTGCCTATTTGAAATAAATGCTTTGACCTTGACTTTTTGTGTATTTAGAAGAACATACATTACTCTATTGTTTCATTATTGACGGCACGGTTGGCGCAGTGGTTAAGCGATTGACTGCTGCGCTGCGCGTCGTGGGTTCGATTCCCGCACGGAACAAATATTTGTATGACCTACATGTATTTGTTCCGAGTCTGGGTGTTTTTCTATCTATAATATGTATGTATTTACAAAAAAAAAAAAAATTGTATATAAGTAGTTTATCAGCCATCTTGTTACCATAACACAAGCATTAGGTTGCTTAGCTTGGGACAAATGGTGCTGTGTGAAATGTCCAGGGATATTATTATTATATTATTATACTGCCTCGTTGGTCTAGTCATCGTAAGCGGTACTGCTAAGCGTGAGGTCCTGTCCCGGTTGGGCAAAAGCTTGTTGAGTTTTTCCATCTGAATATGGCAATAATATATAATGAACTTTATGTCAAAAGAGTAACGCACAAATTAGATACACACATACACACAGGTCGCGAATCTTCTGGAGAATTATCGTGCATTCTCGGGAATTCCGACAGTAATAAGCTCGTATCTAGTTTGTACGTTAGACAATTGGCATAAAGTTCATTTTGCTATGTAAAATATCGCTACGAAAACTCGCTTCCACTCCGTTCCGCGGCATTGTAAATTGAGCCTTAGCGTGTCGACACCGCACGATCTCGCGCGAGGCGGCATGCCTCCTTGCCGGACTGCCGCCATGGGATCTGGAGGCGATAGTGCTTGCGCGCCTGCACGATTGGCGCGCGGAGGCACTACGCCGGGGGGAAACTCTGCACCCGCGGCAAATCGCTGCGGAGCGGACGGACCTCCGGCGCGATCTCATGGCGGAATGGAAGGCGCGACTATCGCAACCCAGCGCAGGGCACGCCGCGATAGCGGCGATAAGACCCCTCTTTGAGGAGTGGCTAGAGAGGCGTCACGGCGCTCTCACGTACCGCCTGACGCAGGTCCTCTCCGGACACGGATGTTTCGGGAGGTTCCTGCACATCATCAGGCGGGAGGAGACGCCCGGGTGTCACCACTGCCCGGATCGCCCGGAGGACACGGTGGAGCACACGGTGGAGGTCTGCCCTGCTTGGGCGGAGACCCGCCGTGTCCTCGTGGAGGCGATCGGCAACGGCGGCGACCTCTCGCGCCCGGCCCTGGTGCAAGCCATGGTCCGGGGCGAGAGAGAATGGGAGGCAGTCACCTCCTTCTGCGAAGCAGTCATGCTAGCGAAGGAGGTGGCGGGGAGGCTGAGGGAGAACACCTCACGCCTCAGCCGCCGCGGGAGACGCTCCGGGCGTCGGGAGCCGCGTGACGACTCCCGGCCACCGTAGGCGCGGGCCTGCGGGCGGTGAGTAATGGGTAGCTCACCGTCCGATCAGGACCAGGCCCGTGCCGGACGGCGCGTTGTGTTCCACGCGCGCCTCAAAGAGATGTCAGCAGAGGACGGGGCCCCACAGGGCCGAAGCCTGCCGGGGCGGTGGGATTTTCCGAAAGGTTAACCGCTGCCCTGGAACAGAAAGGGCTAAGGACGGAACACGGGTGGGTTTTAGTCAGTAAAAGTCTGACACTCCCTTCCGCTCCACCCAGAGCGGGAGGGGTCATTTGATGATTTCCCATCCACAAAAAAAAAAAAAAAAAGCGTGTCGACAGCAATGTAAATTGACTCGGCCCAGAATTGCTATATTACCTATCATTGTATAGTCCAATTTTGGCAGTGTTACTGCGGGTAAAATGAAAATGATGCATATTTCTCTTAGCAGTCGAACCAAACACGATGAATACACAAGAGCATCGCAAAACCAAAATATTCCTTTCAAAAACAATTCCAACGTTTTGGCAGCCCTACAGCCAAATATGGAAATTCGGTCTGCATTAGCCAAACGGTACAATGCGAGCAAAACACTCCCCGAAGTACAGGTAACGCTTTATGCTATACTGGCTTTGGCACGCGAGCTCACCCACCTTTCAGATCAGGATAAAAATATTTTACGTCAGGAATTTGATCCTAAGTTTCGCATTTTAGAATGATGCTCTAGCATTTTCGATTCGGGAATGACAGGTTGTATACTGCTATCAAATCTATTTATTTAAGCTTTTCGCACACAAAAAGGTACAAAAGGTAGGTAAAGGTAAGGTAGGTAAAGGCGGACTTAATGCCTTGCGCATTCTCTACCAATCAACCAAGGGTGGTGGAGAGATTAGATGGCAGGTGCTTTGGTTGAGAGGAACAATGATAGGAAAACTATTAAAAATGTAGCTTACTGAGTTCTAAATAAAATAGGTACACAAATACATAGGTTATAAACTTATAATACTTATATTTATTTATCTAGATCTGAATCCAGGCTCAAGTCTTAAGCTCGATCTAGATTTAAAAAAATATATGTTCTATAGGGTGTTCAAAATACGACCTTATAAACTAATAATAAATAAAACAAACAAAATAATCTAATATATAAAATTCTCGTGTCGCAATGTTTGTTACCAAACTCCTCCGAAACGGCTGGACCGATTTGTATGAAATTTTGTGTGCATATCGGGTAGGTATGAGAATCGGCCAACATCTACTTTTCATACAAAAAAAATATATACATTTCATAGAAATAATGTATATGGCAAAACAACGTTTGCCGGATCAGCTAGTAATAAATAAAATTAGATTAAATTCACGTAACATACATATATTTCAGAACAGTTCCGAAAAGTTTTTTTTTACACCCAAAAACCAAGATCGAATATCCCAGAATTCAGGCCAAAACATGGAGAGCGTTACTTTTAATCCCAGTCTCCTATCTCAAAGTCTAAAAGGCTGAAAGAAAATGCTAGAGCGGCAAAGCAGATAACCTAGTAATGAGAAATGAATCGCTCAATATAAATCCCCAATCGGTTCACTGGGTCTTAAGCCAAGAACAGACGAACTAATTTTCTATAGTCCTGACATTCCCTTAAGAGGTCGTAATGAACTCAACGTATAAATTCTAGCGTAGAAATATAAACTTTTTTTTATAAGTATTGACTCCTTTTATTACGCCGTTTCGAAGTTTTACTGATGCCTCTAAAGTGCTTGCTAGCAACTAACTTTTGGCTTGTATTCTTATATTTTTAAATGGATTTTTTGCGATATACTTGGCTTCTGTTTTTTTAAATGTGGGGGGCGTCTGTCTAGACGTTCCCTAGGAAGGTATAATGAAATATTTTGCAAAGGAAATTATGGTATCATACTTTTTTATGCAGACGAGTAGGTGTGCGTTTGGTATGGTTTCACGGAGGAGCAGTGGTGGCCCAAGGGTAACGGCTGCGACTTACAAGTTGTAGGACGTAGGTTTAAACCCAGACAGGCGTTTTGTGTAAATTATTTCATCACCACTGCTCTAAAAATGTTGAGGGAAAACATCGTGAGGAAACCGGCATGTCCTAGGATCAAAAATTCGAAGACATGTGATGTCTACCAACCCGCACTGGGCCCGCGTGGTAGATTAGGCCCATTTCCTTTAATCGAGAGGAGGATTCGGTCTCAGCAGTGGCCAAATTATAGGCTGATTATGCTATGGTTTCACGGCTAAGTGTGGAAACGATTTTGATAAATCTGGCAGAAAGTAAGCTAAAAATACCCTATGAAATGACTTAAACGACGAAGGCACTGGGTACTTTTTACCCTGGTAAATTAAAAACTTCCCACGAAGCACAGGTAGCACATGACATAACATTATTCAAAGATAACGATTACGTATATACAGGGTGAATACCTCCGGAATATTTTTGTGCTGAAAGTATATTCGTGGAAGCTGTAATAAAGATTTCTCGTATAGCCTCGTATACGTAACGTCAGACTTAATGATAGCATTAAGTTGTCTATCGTCTAAGAGTGCTATTAACTTGTTTCCTTCAAGCGAGACTCTCAGGACAATGACGGTGGATTCGCTCTACTTTTTTCTTTTACGAAAATGTATGGGTTATTTGCGGATGTACGTATTATTATGATTATTCTTTCCTTAGTATGTAGAGAAACGTACTTAAAAGGCAATTTGCAGACATATAATGCTTATGATCTTGGAGAAAGCTACGTTATTTTAAAAGCAATGTTGTCTTTATAACTCATAACATAAAATCACGACTGTCTGTCTGAAAACAGTCGTGAGCAGAGGAGTACCTATAAGAGGTACCAACATTTCGACAATTACTTTTTTGTTCTCTTTATCTAAGTTAAACACAGGGCAGAACCTGTTACCATGTAATCATGTACATGATAACCGAAACAAACTAACTACTATTTAAGATCTGTTCCATACATTTTGACCGAGTAGGTATTGGACTTTACTTTGAAACAGAAGATTTTTTCTTTCTTGTTCTGAACTCATGGTAACATTTGGCATGTCGATGTCATCCCATCCTGTATAACTGATGATTCTTTCACGTCCATAAAACGAGCAAGGCTCAAACTTACGATCTTTCTTTCATCAGTCGGACGTTCTGGTTAACTAACCACCCACAGACGTCACCACAGTTCCACGATTACATAAAGTAGACCAGAAACTGTGACCAAGAAATCATCGATACAATCCACGCTGACCCGGAAGTCTCACCAAACAAACCCGTACGCTGATTGATCATGATGACGATTTGAGAGGCCACGACCTATTCCCACATCCAGGCAGCCATAAACGAAAGTCTTCAATCACCGGACGGCTATAAAACCGGAACGTTTCGGACCGGGTCTATGGAGATTAAACGGTCGTAAAAACAGTATCGGCAACGGGGGACGCTTGTCAGAAAGATTGCCTTCTTCTCGAATGGTGGTGTTTACTCTGTGGTGGGTTTTAACTGGGTTTGGGGGAAGATTATTTACGGAAGAATTCAAAACTGACACATTTTCGACTAAGTCTACAGTGGCATAAGTAAAGATTGTTTGGAGGGGTACATCTACATACACTGATCTATTTCATATTACACTAGTACGCTGGACTAAATATACTGTATAATATGAAATGACAGTTGTTTTTTTTGCCGATTCAAAGAGCCCCGCTCGAGCGTCTCGGGAACTAAAATTCATACATTACTGCAAATGGCAGTCATGTTGTATTGGTACGTCTCTGATGATTTAGGTTTAAATCGTGGAATAAGACTTTTTGTGTGTATTTTGTGTTTACTACGAGATATTTAGAACATTTTTATCATGAGAGTATGCGCATTTCGTAAAACTCGCTGTCAACAATATTATTTCCACAGACGCTCACATTGCTATCAGCGCCAAAATGGCGAAAATCTAATGTCTTCGTTTTGTCATCGATAGTATGATGTCCAGCGTACTTGTATAATAGAAGTCAGTAGTAAAGATTGTTTAAAGGGGTTAATAACAAAACAAGGTATTCTAAAACCCCCAACAAAAAGTTTTGCTAATAGTAAAGTAATTCACCATTTCTGTCATTTCAGCCGCCTCAGTTGGCATTCATGCACAACCATAATACAGTTTTTTTTAAAGGACAGAAATTGGGGCAAACAATGAACACTTAATGAAACACTTATTTTCCAACATCTTTAAATAGTTTTTGATAGTTTTTAACAGAAAAGCTATAAAAATGTCGACAGTTTATCTTCCAAATCAATCTTTTATCACATTCTACTTTGCATCCAAATCAAACCTAACCACCAAAATACCCCATAACCACTAAATACCAGAATCTGATCGCACATAAAGAGCATGAGCAGAACTAAAGCATTATGAAGCTATAAAGGTACGGCCACATTCATTCGTATGCAAATCGCATTGAACTCCGTTAAGTATTCACTTAAAGGGTTAAACGTAGGTAGAGGGCGTTTGTGCCCAGTGGCTGGACTGTTGTTTTAAGTAAAGGGGATGTTAATTTTATGGGTAGTTCTTTGAACGTTGCAATATTTAACTAAGGACTGTCAGTTTGGGAAATATAAGCCTCAAAGGACCATTTCAGGTACGGACGCCAGCAGGTCAAGCTACCCGAAACTGTCAAATTTTCCCAATCAACCTTGAACCTTAATGCTTTAGCGATAAAGTTGAAAATCTATTAAAGAAATTTGACAGATTGTAGTAGGTTGATGTG
This sequence comes from Apamea crenata, assembly GCA_949629185.1. NCBI lineage: Eukaryota > Metazoa > Arthropoda > Insecta > Lepidoptera > Noctuidae > Apamea > Apamea crenata. The sequence continues at coordinate 2,404,950 of OX451365.1, read as the reverse complement.
CTGACGTCTGTACATTGTCCTCGCATGATCTGTCCAAGATTATGTCTGGACTTTAATGGTGACTTTGACCATTGCGTTTGTGTCGCTATTTCTTCTTTCTCAGGGATAGTCAGATAGGAAATGATGACTCCATCTAGCTTATTTTTTTTATAATCTAACGTGTACAAGTGATTCCGTCCGATATCCTATTTAAAGAATGAACAATTTCATTTTTATCTCTTTGAGCAAGGATTCGTTTTATTAAAGCTTAAGTTACGTAACTATTGGTATCTTAAATTCACAAGTAAACGGGAGACCAAAAGCAACATTAGAACAACTTTTTGCTGTAAACGCCAAGGAAAATTCTGTTCTAAGACTTCGAAAAGACCTCGAAGACCAAGAATTTACCTGTATTCGCTTAAATTTAGGTACATAAGAACGGGAAACGTGCTACCAGAGCAAAAAGTAGCCATATTAACATAGGTTACGTTACTAGGTCCTGTCAAAATCGGTACAGCCGTTCCGGAAATTAGCTGGATCAAACAGATAGACAGACAAACATTTTAACAATTGTTTTTTTTTTGTTATAAGTACCGTATATACTTTCATATGTATTTAGTAAAAAGCTGTTATTTCGATATTACAAACAGACTTCAATTTTATTTATTTATATAGATACGCTTTGTGCGTAAATCTAGAAAATAATTTACACATGGAATCGCCTGCAATTGACTGTAATTTTCGTCACTTAAATTGCTCTCACTGCCAGCGAATAAAAGCCAATCTGCGAACCGAATCTATCCGAATTGATTGGGCAATTTCCGATATCGCCCCCCACACACTGACACACATATATTATTTATACGAAACAATGATGAGAGCGTACGTCAGATGCATCGCACTTAATGGCGTGGAAAGCAGATATCACCACCCTGTGTATCATATAGCTATCTCGCTCTGGCACTATGTCATTAGAGAGAGAGGTCCGTGTAATTAGCAAAGTTGGAAGTTCTCAGAAAGTTTGTGGAATCGATATCATTTAAGTTTGGTTGTGGTAATGGCTCGTGGCTGGAGGGAATGGCGATCTGAACAGCAGGTTTTGATAAGTCACATCTATTTGTGTTGGAGGGATTTATTGATCACTTTATTTTTGGGTAGACTATTTGGAGATTCGACCTTCATTAGACGCATGGTTGGAGATCCTAAATCTGGAGACATAATTACGGAGAGTGACAGTTTTATTTTTAATTAGGAGATTAGTGCTGTAGGCTGTAGCTAATCTCTACTGCGCTTTTCTTCATTTTCCTTCTTTAATTGCAATTATTTCGTTCACAAGAATCAGACCCGGCTGTCATTCATAGATCTTTGACAGTCGTGTTTTACCAAAAGTATCACGATACCCTTTGGTAAGAATGGTTCACAACTGTTACTGGGTAACACGTTACGGAGTAACTAGGTTGTCGAGGTCAGATAGGCAGTCGCTCCATGTATATGGTATCCAGCTGCATCCGGTTTAATTTAATTTATTATTATTAATTACAACGGTTATACATCAGTAACAGTAATTAATTAATTTCTATGTATTATATAAATTACAATTTCGTCTGGTAAGGTAGGTACAGCATCAGCGCAGCGTAGGTGCAGGGTCAGCGTGCGGTTTGACTGGAAGTCGTCCCCAACATAGTTGGAAAAAGGCTAGGTAGTCAGATTGATTTATTTCGTTCACAAGAGCTCTTCCTTGACAAAATACAGGTGCCAAGCCTTCCAGCACCCTAATTGCGTAACACACTATCAATCTCAATCTGAATCATTTTGAAGGGTATTGCTAATCCATTGCTTTATAGAGGTATGAGGAACAGGATGTAAAGTTCACTCATACTCCATAGAAAAGGGAGGATCCTCCGACCAGACGGGTGTTGTGTCTACCGGGCAACTGTCTAACGATTGATGTTGGGAAGTTTGTATAATTATATGCTAATTGCGCGGTAAACTCTGCTTGCGAGATGCAGGATTTGCGTGACGTCAGTATGACGCGTTTTTCGCATGAGGCGTTGTAGATACCGCTACAGCTTCATATGTTCGCAAAAATCTGTGCTCAACGATGTAGATAACTCAATGAATGTTGCTGAACTGTCAAAGAGAAACCCGTTGCTACTGATCGTGTTGCGCAACTACCCCGCTGTATATACATGCTTTATGTGAACATCTACTTACCAATAATGTTATTATCGAAACCTTTGAACTCTGAACCACCATTCCTGTTCATAGTTCCGGAAAATGTAACCAGGCACCTCGAGCAAATTCTAGGAATACAGCTCACTGCTTTATTAAAGCTAATTACGCTTCAAAGTCCGGAATTGGGAATACACGAATGGTTGCACGGAACCAAGCATCTCAGTATCTGCTCTTTGAATTCAGAGAAATCTATTAGATTGAAATATGCATTTCCAAAGCAGCGTATTTGAAAAACACAAAAGCAAGTGTCCTTTAATCGCACTTTGCCCTCTTAATAAAGACAAATCAGGTTCATTGTTGTACAAGTTGCATTCGCTACTGCTGAACATGAGGTCCTGGGTAGAGGTAAGGTTACTGAGTTTTTCTATCTGAAATTTCTCAGGAGCAGCCCGGAGTTTGGTTTTGAGCACGGTTGATGGCAATAGGTATGCCCACTGTTGGGACTTAAAGATGAATGACAGATGTGAGCATAAATGAGTGACAGAGATGAATGTACGGAATAGTCAAGGAGTGAAAGAGATAGTGAATAAATGTTTAAAAGGCAGAAGGGGGAACTAGGTTGGGAGAAAGAAAAGCTGTAAAGACGGAAAATTAATACAAGAATAAAAAAGAAATCAGCAGTTTCATTCAGAGAAAAATGAGCTTATCCCACAACTTTTTGGGATAAGCTGGCGAAATGTGGGTACACCATACTATAGGTACACCTCTGCCTATCCATTCGGGAAAAACAGGCGTGATGTTATGTTTTATGTAAAGACAAAACTATAATCCAGTTAAAAAAGAAAAGTATCCGACGAAAAACGTATCGGAAGACCAGAAACTGCTTCTATCAATTGTCACTACAGATTACTTCCAACACTAAGGGTGCCATCCCATCCCCCATCCCAACAATGTAAAAAAAACACGTACACAAACAAAAACTGAACCGATACAAGGCTTATGAAACACAAATAGTGCTGCTTCACTTAACCCGTCATTGGCGGCAGAACGCGCGCGTTGTTTGCGCGGCCGGGGGTCTCAAGTACCGAGTACGCGAGTGTCTGAACGCCTAGACGTTCGCTAAGCAAACAACACGCCACTCGAAGCGTACCGAGGGGAACTTTACACTAACTCCCAATAACGAAACGTGGGTTTTAATCGCGATAATTGCGCTGATGTATTAAACTCGAGCTTTTTTAATTTTGTGGAAATAGACGATGCGCTAATGTTGCTTTTAATGTTGTTGGCACTTGTTGGGGATATGTTTACTTTTCTCAGTTAAATATACAAAAAAAAAAACACAGCAAACACCATTATCGAGAAACGCTTCAAACGGCAGCATCGCATCGTTGGGAAAAATCTGATCTACAAAATCTCAACGCAAAGCTGCGTAGTTAAACATTGCTAGCTATTTACATACGTGTAGGCGAGTGCTGGGGTCGCTGTGAACAGCGCTCGATATCGACGAGCGGTTGAGGGTTATAAGTGCAGCAAGAGTACAACACTCTACTCGCCTACTGGCACGGTAATGACACCGTATCATGTTTATTCCACGTCTAAAACTTATCGTTTCTACATCGTTAACGCCGTCAACGAATGAAGCACTAAACGATCCCCCTAAAAGCTGTTTAAGGTCCATTATGAGCGAAAATACCGAGGCACTTAAGGAGTGCGGGATTCCGCGTTCGGGGGCGGGCTGAATTTTCCGGAGTACTTTTTCAGATTAAAATTTTGGCATCGGGGAAGCGGTCGGTAATGAAAGCAGTACGGACCATTAAGCAGCGGTTCGGCCAGCCATTACTTGTTCACGTTCACAATTACACCAGTTCGTGAGTTACGATTGTTACGCGGTGGCCACTCGCACCGCACCGGGCCCAAGCCTTCGATCGCAGGGCTGCGACCACAGTAATGACCTTCAACAATGATTCCGTTTCTCTTTTTTTGGATGTCAGTCATTAGTCGCTTAATTATTTGACGTGCCAGTCAAAAGGCTTCAACTGACATTTACCTTGTACTATATTTATCTTCCGATGTTATCCTTTCGTTCATTTATTTTTCAAAATATTCTCCATAAACGTGCAACCCTAACACCGCCACCTGGATCGCTGTCGGTAGACGCAGCCGCGCGCTTTACCGCCCATAGCATTTATAATGACGGATACATTATCGCATTATGCGGATAACTAACCGCAAAGTACTATAAATAGCACAGAGAACCGTAGCTTATCGGAAAACTGCCTTTTTAGAATTATACGACAGGGTATATATATGGAAATCCTTTAAAAAAAAAATGAACTTCACATATGTATAAAGTTACTACAGACCGACCGTTGAGAGAATACATTCTTGACACCTCCTACAAATGAGTGTTTTGTTAATATGATCTTTATTAGTTACAAGAGTTGTCGTCGTATTGACAGATATCAGGAACGCATAAGACCAAACAGCAACACTTGCAACAAAAACTCCCGTCCAAAAGGACCAAAAACAAATTAACTTTCGTACATAAAGACCAACCCTAAACATCTCAACCAACCAACCAACATTTAACCCTTAATAAAAACTAAAAACATCGATAAAAACTCCAAATAACTAAACATGCCAGCAGCATTACTAATAACCAACATTGATAGACGAGAAATGTTCACCGAAGCCATTCCCTAAGGCCATTCTCGTTTTACAAAACAGAAAATATGTAACTAAATTCTATTCTTGCTCTGTGAGCTGGAAAACAGAGGCTGACTCGTTATATCGGATCCTCAAGAGCGAGCTCTAGTGAGGTGGGGAGTTAGTTTTGAGTCGGTTTTAGTCGAGTTTGGGTGTTAAGTTTTGATTTTTTAGGCGATGAGTTCGGTAGGAGGTCTAAAGTTTCTGCCATCTGGACCAGAAGTTACATTTTTGATACTGTAAGATGTGAAAAAGAAAAATTTCCGATGATGAAAAAGAAAAGGAAGTAAGAAAAGGGTGAGTCAGTTCGTTTTCCAACTTGAACATAACTTAACTGAAAAATAATTTGATAATATTTACACTGCTAACGGTTTTACAAACTTCTAGATTTTTTTTAGAAGTGTTGCAACTTGAACTAAGCCTGGGCCACTGCAATGAGAAAATTATTAATATGAGCGTGCTTTCTTAAACCAATTATATTTGTTATAACAACCATCATCTTCATTATCTGCCCAGCCTTTTCACAACTACGTAAGGGCTACACAGTACAAATATAGCTTCCAATGTGGATGCTCATTTTGACATTGCAAGCGTCTTGCAAGCCAACACAAGTCAGCTGATGCAACTAAATCTGCTAAGACTAAAACAATCGACTAACGCTCCCATCTCCAGCTCACGTAAGGCAGTGTCACGTCCAAGTGAACGTCTAAGAGGATTAAACGTTATTTCCAGCACAATCGCCACAATACGGACGACTAAATGATACTCGCCGTCGTAATAAACGGTGCCGTTATTGATTCCGATTTCGGAAGCCATGTTTGGTTGCTTGAGTGTCGGAATTGTAGATGTATGCACGAATTGGTAACAGTTAGTACAAACTATTTTCGATATTTATGCATAGCCCCTCGTCTGTTAAACAAGCTTATTTATTTATTTAAACTTTTCGCACAAAAAAGGTACAAAGGCGGACTTAATGCCTTAGGCATTCTCTACCAGTCAACCAAGGGTGGTGAAGAGATTAGATGGCAGGTGCTTTGGTTGAGAGGGACAATGATAAAAAACTTAAAACTATGTATATAAATAGGTTATATACACATACATACTATTACTATAAAATATACTTATAATATATATATATATATATATACAAAATCAAGGAAGAGAGGTGTTACGATGACTCTACGCTATTTTTTAAATTTGTTTTGAAAATAACTCTGCAATTAAGTCTGCTTATTAAGTTCCTAACAATAGAAAAAGTAATCGAGTCTCATAAGTGAGAGTAGATTAGATTCCTCACGATGTTTTCCTTCACCGTTTTAAGAGAACGGTGAAGGAAAACATCGTGAGGAAACCAACCCGCACTGGGCCCGCGTGGTGGATTACGGCCCACTCCCTCTCACCGAGAGGAGGCCTGTGTCCCAACAGTGGGAACATTATAGGCTGGTTATGCTATGTTTTAAGTAGGCATATGATACTTTAAGACTTTAGCGTCATGTCTTAGAAGATTGATCTAGAATAACGTCTCTTATGAGAAAGATGTTGATTGATAGCAAAGTTTTCGAAGCTAAAAAACCTACATAAAGACTGGTTTTCCGCCATGAAACTCGTTGAGCCGATCATCTTCTTACATCTTAGAATCTAAGATCAAGAACAGTAACAACATGATCTTCTAAGGCTTAGGTTTACGTAGGTTGATGGGCTGTTCATAATCCCGCACCCTTGCGTAACATACTATCAATTACAATTTGAATCAATTTGAAGAATATTGCTAATCCATTGCTTGGTGCGTTTGAAAAATTTGTCAGTTCAACAACGTAAATAACGCAATGAATGTTGTTGAACTGTCAAAATGAAAGCCATTGTTACGCAATTAGCACACAGCTCGCTCGATTGCACTAGTTTCTATGTCACTAGGTTCATAAAATGGTTTTCAATTCTTTCACTAGATATATTAAGTGTGCAACAGCGAAGGACTGTGCCACATGTTCTAATTTAACACCTCTCAGAAACTCTCCGGAGCATGAACGATTTTTCTAGATCGTTACACAAAGCTTGGACCAAGCGCCATTGTAACAAAACTCACTGTACTTTGAAATACGCTGATGTAAATCATAACTTATCATCGTCATCGTCTTTGGCTACATGAGAGAAAATGGCCAGTCCATGCTCCTGTAGCGGCATCTACATCGCCACATACGAACTACGCATCATACTGACGTCACGCAATATCTTGCATCGCGAAAGCAGAGTTTACCGCGCAACTGGCCTAAATACAACATCCCGTCATCAATCGTCGGACAGTTGCTCACCAGACACAACACCTGTCTGGTCGGAGGATCCTTTTCTATGGAGGATAAGTGAGCTTCACACCCTTCCTCATACCTCTATAATCCAAATCTTCGTCTCTTGCGCCTTATTGCAAGCAATTGTCCAGTTTGACTAGTTTATATGTAGTTATTGTTTCACTACATATATTACCCAGCGTTTATAGCACAGAACTGTGCCACATGTTCTAATTTAACACCTCTCAGAAACTCTCCGGAGCATGAACGGTTTTTCTAGATCGTTTCATAAAGCCTGGACTAAGTGCCATTTTAATACAGCTCACTATACATAGTTCGAATTGCGTTCAAGAGACTGTAAAGACGTCCTGCTGAGTTTATTATGATTAATTGTGTTTTGGGCTATTATTACGTCTTATGTAATTACACTAAGGAAGGATAATTGAGAGAAATGGAGGTTTGAAAATAATATAACATTCAAGTTTTGTAATGAACGCGCTACGGGGCAAGATTTTTTAAGGCGGTAATTTAAGTAAATTACAATGAAGTACTTACTTCACTTTATGTATATTTACACGAAAATAACGAAAGATGAAACTACTGTTCAAACTCAAAATCATAATACACATAGCATAATCAACCTATAATGTTCCCACTGCTGGGACACAGCCCTTCTCTAACTATAAGAGGGACTGAGCCATAATCCACCACGCGGGCCCAGTGCGGGTTGGTAGGTGTCACATATCTTCGCGTTTTTTGGTTCTAGGACATGCCCGTTTTCTCACCATGTTTCCCTTCACCGTTTTAAGAGTAGTGGTGAAACTCAACGTCAAACCATTTATTTTAAATCAACCATTAACAGACACTTTTAAATTGTCAAAGAAATCGGTCAGTCAGAAATATGGAGCTAGTTCCCCATTCCAAAGTGTATTAGGTTTCTATGGAGAAGAACGGGCACGAAGGTCCATGGACACTCATTTAAATCCAACCGTTTATTTATTTGTTTCAGTACAGTACACCTAAATATGCCTTAAATTTAGTGCTTAATACAAAATCTCCTATAATTTCATTTAAAACTACAGTTACATTTAAATCAACCCCCCGAGAGTTTCGGCACCAAAACTCGTTGCCCAAACTGATTAAAACCCAAAAGTGGTCACGAAACTGGTCACAAAAACGACCACAACTCAGCATTTAATCTGAACAGGAGGACCCATCCCTTCGGTGATAAATCATGGTTATCATGACAATAATCTCATAAGCGAAGGGCAACATATCATCAGGGTAAACATAGGGATGAAGATGGTAAGCGATGGAGGTATACAGGATGAAATTGAAAACTTACGACAAATCGAATAAGGAGGTGCAGTACTGTTACATATACATAATCATAATAAATTGTCATTTCTCAAATCTAAACTCTTGAAAAAAAAATCGTGTCATTATCGTCTTAGATAGTGCAAATTAAGTTATTGCTGTAAAGTAGACACGCATTATCATAGCTTCAGATATTTTTTTTTCAAAATTTTCAAAACAACAAAATTATAGTACCAATTTTAGCACGCACCCGATAAGCAATCCATTCATCGCCGAGTTCAAACCATGAAGCAAGTTGGCAACGTGTTGAACTAGCGGTATTTACCTAATTTTGTCCGTTCCTTTTCCTTAATAACATGCTCTAAATTTACTTTATAGCACGCTGAATTCGATATTTTAATTTGTCGCACCTATTCAATTTCATTCTGTATGATAGCTAGAGGAACAATTGCAGGGTCACATACAGGGTGTAAAATGACACATCACTGTATTTCATCATTATTCTGTACATCAAATTATGTGACATTGCACATAAATAATTGCTGGGAAACGACTTTTATTTTTGGTGTGAAGATTTGCTGTTTGCGGCAGTGCGCAATGTTACAACCCAACACATGGTGCTTAAGGGTGCATGCAACGGTAGAGGGGTCGTGGGTATTTAAAGTTGTATTACAAACTTGTTTTCGTAAAAAAACGTCAGTAAAAGTTGAAATTATGACCTTCAATATTTTCGTAACCTGAAGGTTCCCAGGTATGGTCTATGTAGTACAAAGAAATGATAACAATGACGAGGACTACGAGTGACTCGGTTTCGATATGTCTTTTTACACCCGTTATAGCGTAGTGTTTTTTAATTGGAATTAAACAAATGAACAGCTGGCTGGTGGTTGGGACATACTGGATGCGGTAGGCGGAGGACAGGGTGTTGTGGCGCAGCCTGGGAGAGGCTTATGCCCAACAGTGGACTGCGATAGAGTGAGTTGATTGTTGATTGAATCAAATTAAAATAAATGTACACCACACAAATGTAAATATAGCTGAACAGTCCGCATTTAACTAATTGTTAATTGTTTACAGACTGAATTTTGCTCTGATTTTGATGAAACATAATGAGGATAATTATTTGATGACGAAAATTGTATTAAACATCAATCATTACAAGATAGCTAAAGTACAGATCATAATGACACGTAACATTCACAAATAATTACCCTAAAAACCTGCACAGTGTACTTAAAACACTATCAATCACAATCTGAAACATTTTGAAGGATATCGCTAATCCATTGCGTCATATGTTCGAAAAATTCAACTGCTCATCAACGTAAATAACGCAATGAATGTTGTTGAACTGTCAAAATGAAAGCCATTACTACTGTCAGTGTGTTTCCGAATTAACCCGATGATTCCCAAAAAACCTTCTTAGTAAACTGATCTATTTTTGGAGCAGCAACCTTGAACGTATACCCATCTCTAAAACCCTGTCCCAATAATATAAATCGTTGCTAACAAAGAGGCCAAGCTTAACGCAATACAGGGTGATCGTAAATAAACGCGAATGTCACATATTTCGTGTAACATAATAACAGCAAACGTTAGGGTCGTCGCAAACTAGGTCGTAACAAAAATTACGATTGATCGCCGGACAATGCATGAGAAGTAATTTGAGTCGGAGAATTTTAATTTTTATGGCATTTTTTATGTGATGCCATATTAAGGGTGTTTTGACGCGGTGCAGCGGTGGTTGTGAATGGAGGAACGTATTGTAACAATGGGAGTTTGTAGTTTATCTTCTTTTTATTGGATTGTACATAATGGTGTGTGTCAGTCGTAAAATGGACAGAATTTGCTACTGCATATAAAGTTCCAACTTTATGAAACAGCTGGGGAAAACAATATAATATAACTTTATCGATAATATTTTTGTCAGTGGCCAGCACTAGCAAAATATAGAATTGTGTGGAAAAGGGAGAGGGATGCCTTTGCATAGTGGGGCAATACAAATAGTTAGAAGACTACCTCTTATAGCAATCAGCTCAGATACCAAACTTTGTGACAGGCTTTTCTGATTTCCATAACATAATTACCTTTACTGTCATAAATGTCGATGTCGCCGACAAAGAGAGGATCATACTAAACAAATACATAAATGTTTAACACCGAACATCCCTCCATAATCACAACAGTCCACGACCACCTTTTCCCGCGTTAGTAGTAATGGCGTATTTTATTAAATTCGTACAATTTGTGTGCGCGCGCGCGTTTTGTAGCAAATCTAATAAATTTGTTTCATTACGTATTACGGGAGCAGTTTCCTATCAAATATATTACGATTTTATTGGACGACAATCGATTTTATTTTTGTGGTTTTGATGTAGAAATGTGTGACGAATGTGTTTGTGGAAATTGTAACAACTGATGAATTTGTAGCCATAAGTTAGGTACCTAGTTTGTCGTGCGGCAGACATGTCCTGCCCAGTCCCATTTAAGATGGGCAGCCTTTCGCCACGTCGGCTTTTTTTGTTTTGGAGGTATCTATTTCTAGTATTTTTATTAGGAACGGTAACTAAGAGAGCAGTGGTTGCCAAGTGTTACAGGCCGCGACTGACAAGTTATAGGTCGTAGGTTGGAACCCAGACCGGCGCTTTACTTTGTGTAAATTATCTCATCACCACTGCTCTCAAAATGTGACGGAAAACATCATGAGGAAACCGGCATGTCCTAGAACCAAAAATTCGAAGACATGTGACATCTACCAACCCGCACTGGGCCCGCGTGGTGGATTGCAGCCCACCTCTCGAAGAGAGGAGCCCTGTGAGGCTGTGACCCAGCAGTGGGAACATTAAAGGCTGATTAGGCACCTCCAAAAACTGCTGAAATGGTTCTACCTCCAACAATAAAGCCCTGATTAGTAATAATTACGAGTCTAACACATGCATAAATACGCGTCTTGCGGCTGGGCGTACCCTAATTTATGTGCGGGCTATAATTTTACTACATTAGTCGTCTAATGATCACCAAGACGATGCCTTCTCACGCAAGTTTCGTAACCCATTCGCCGTTTCATCATCATCATGTGAGGGAATCGGTGGGAGAGAAGGCCTGTGTCCCATCAGTTGGAACATTATAGGCTGATTATGCAAGGTACCTATCTAGGTATGATTCAAAGACTTGTTAGGTACCAGATATTAAACCCACTTCCAATAAAATCAATATAGCAAAAACTTAAACCAGAAACCCCTCCTAAACATAAACAACCTATAAACGACGTGGTAATATGAATCATGTCTTCATTTAATTAATATGTGACAAGCTCAAATTAACAACGTCCTATTCCAATATTCAAGCAGGTAATAAACCTCCACGTGTTAGTCTAAGACATATAAACTTCATTTACGAGTAACTACCAACTACAACTAACTAAACACAAGTACGCAACATTAATTCGATATCGAAACAAATCGCGACACGTATTGATTTAGGCCCATCAAAGACATATATAATATGTAAGCTAACAGACTTAAAATAATAATATGTACATGTATATAAAACAAAACAAGGGTATAGAAATTTATAAGGGCATCAAAAAACTCGTCCGCATCGCTGTCAGTGGGAAAACTGCCCAAAAGGCTGGCAGCATGGTCACGTTGTATGGCGATGCTGATTCTTTGGCCAAAAAATAATTAATATCAAGGTAGCAGGGCCTCGATGCACAACCTGTTACCATGAATTCAGTATATGATTCTGAACCCCCTGTGTTGAAATTTTTCTTCGGTTATTAATAAAAAATATATACTGTTCAATACATTTTGAGCACGTTGCACTTTCTATGAAACAGCTGATTCTCTTTTTATAACCGACGAAATTCTACGCTAAGGGTCTAGAATCATGTGCTGAATGGTTAGAGTTTGAGCGTCGATGTTCCTGCCACTCTGTATATTATGGTATGATCGACCATCACTAAAGGCATTAAAAAAGGTAAGGTAAGGCAAAGGTTTTATATCATCATCTCCGTGTGTGGTAGCTTGCTATAATATAGTATATAGCACAGCATATGTATTAACAATTTAATATACATTATAGTTACGTCTGTGAAGGGCTTTAAGACCAAACAACAATTTATTTACACAAAATACTGATGAAAGTCGAAATGTCGAAATCGAGTTCTCGATTAGCGTGAGTCTCTAATTCGGAACTTGATAGCTTCGAGTCACGGGATAAGCGTCCCTAGAGTGCGCACGATTTCAAGGGGAAAATCACGGAAATCAGAGATCGACAATAATTATTGTTACTATTATTATTATTTCGTATTCGTTTTTCCTCGTCTGATTTTTTGAGTGTGTATTCGAAAAATTGCGAGTTGATTTTAGGGAATTTTGCTTGGCAATATATTTTTTTTTTTTCAAAAATGTTGCTGCTTTCACAATTCTGTTTTGGTATACAAATGAGGCAAGAGAATTTCAACAAAATTCGTAATCGTATTTTTAATCAGAAGAAAATTACAGTCATTGTTAAAAGCCTCAGTAAAAGTAACAAAGGCCATGCAAGTAAGGAACATAGCAAAACTTTATGTAGCACTTACATAGATATCCAGAACATACACTTACATTCAGAAACTACGTACTTTTTGTTTTAATCATCGTAATAAAAGGTTAGCAGTAAAAGGTTCCGGCCCATCGTCCATTTACTGAAGTAGCATTTTCCTTTGTAGATATTTTGTTCAAGAAACAAGGAAAAAAGGCATATGGAACATAAAAGTAAGTTCCATCGAGATTAGAAGAGAAAAACTTGAGAAAAAACTGTGCTAGTACAAAAGATGCTGGTATTTTACCTTTTATAGACGAAAAATATAGGTACTACTTCTACATTTCAAATAATTCCTTTGTAACATAACATGACGATTGTATTCCCCGAAAGGTTAGGCTGAAGTGTACCTATAGTATACATTTCGCCAGTTATGTTAGTGGGCGATCCTGTTACCATTAACCGGTCACAAAGCTAGACTCCGGACTGTTACTGAGAAATTCCAGATATAAAAACCTAATCACACTTTGCCTGACCCGGGAATCGAACCTAGGACCTCATGCTCAGCAGTAGCGCTTGCGACCACTGGACCAAAGCAATCGAAAGAAGTCCTACGTAAAAACCTGTAAATTCCACACAATAGCGATAATAGAGCACTAGAGTATCTACAGTTTCTTTTGCTTTTTGTATAAAGTACCGTATGGTAAGCAATTTATAAAAAAAACTACGGATGATTAGAGCCACTACATTAACATGTAAAATGACACCCCCGAGATCGCTAACTTCGCACCATAGCGCTTAATCTTACGCTACAATTACATCGGCTATCTGGTCCAACACCCGTTTGTCAGTATCCTAAATTGCGTACGCCGTTCGACGTATATTTACTGCGCCCCGTAGTGTGCCCGAGACGTCTCTATCGATGGCCGAGCTGGGTCTCTCCACGTCGTAAATTAGCGCCCTCCACAATACAGACCGGCACCGCGCACCGCAGAATTAACATAATAAAAAGGGAGCATTCATATGCCGCTCGTAAATAAACTTTTATGGCCATCGCTCTAATGCGTCGAAAAATGTCGCCGAAGGGAGGCCACTAGCGACTACCCACCGAGCGAAAATCGTGCAAACTTTATAACACAAGAATTCACACTCGCCCTCAGGTTACCATAATAAAATATCCGCATGGAAAATCCGGACGTCCCTCTCTACACGTATGCATAGATAACGCGATATAAAAACGACATTAAATTTACGGGTATCGATGTGAACGCGCGCGTCAAGTCATCAAACATTTTTATGGATATAAATATAGTACATACTTTTTTTTCTGGTGCTCACATTAATTTTATTTATTATGCTTCCCATATTTTTATATAAACATGTAATCTTTGGGAGAAATTCATGAATACATTTCCTACGATCATAAAAATACTGCGTATGCTGAATAAACAAATTACTTTATGCATCGAATCCTACACTTAGTAGACCCATATGCTAAAATGAGGGCTCGGCGAAATAAGAAATTGTGCTGTATTTTTTATAGCTGGCTTAAATGCAACGCTTTAAGTTGGTTTTAAGCAAACTTATATGGGGGTACAGCGTTATCAATATAAAAAACACACAATGAGACTCTAATTTGACGCAGAGAACCTGCAGCAGAAACACGTTGCCTTTTCAACCTCCATAAATCTTTTCATTCACACGGCGCGGGCGCGCTTTATACAACGATGTCCGACGAAATGTAAACTTATGGTCACCGTCGCGTGTATGAGCGATTCGCTCGTAGTTTAATGACGTGCCGGCTTCCCCATATACCCCAGTAAATAGCTTGGAAAAATATTTTTTTAAACCAAAATCCCGACTCCGTTCGCTTCATTGATAAAATCAACATTGTCACATTTTGCGAGATGTGGCAATTTCGCTGTGAATTATAGGAGGGCCATATTTTTAAGCAAAAAAATGGCCTCTGCTAGAATGTATTGGTTGAAATAACCAGATTTTAAGCACCGAACAGGCCTAGAAAATTGAACCAACTTGAACAAAGAATTTGCCTTTTATTTTTTCTTCACGGACGTGACAAACTCCAAAAAAGGTCCGAATCTTCGCAAAGACAGCAATTTGTCGAATTCCTTTCTCGATATTTAAGCTCAGGTGTCCTTTTTAGCATCGATTTGTTTAACTTTGTCAGGTTATTTATCTTGTCTTAGACGAATTGCTAAACAAATGTTTATCCTTTGTTCATTAAATAACAATATCACGAACTCCTTTCTAAGCTTCTTAATTAAAGCTGTAAAGTAAAACAGGTCTTTGTTTCGATCGCGAAACTTATTTCATCCCAGACTTTAAAGCGAGCACTAACATAAAGACAACAGTAAAATTGAATAGACGCGACAAGCGACAACAGCCATCTCATAGCAGCGCTTATGAAAAACGCAATCGCGGGAATTTCAATCTCATCTGCGATTTCTCACATAACGTTACAAGCTAACAACAAAAACGCGAAAAAAAATACATCGTTAAAGCAAAACCAAAAACATTTGACACTTTCATTTCTT
This sequence comes from Apamea crenata, assembly GCA_949629185.1. Classification (NCBI taxonomy): domain Eukaryota; kingdom Metazoa; phylum Arthropoda; class Insecta; order Lepidoptera; family Noctuidae; genus Apamea; species Apamea crenata. Next base: position 2,389,412 of record OX451365.1, on the reverse strand, counting down.
TGCAAATGAAAAATAAAGAGCCAGCGGAACGCCTAGCGAAGTCATTTCTGAACGAATTATCCTCTTAAGTAGATAATAAACGCGGCAATACCGCTGCGACATGCGACACGACGCGTCCGACACGACTTAGTCGCGCAGGTTAAAAGCTTTGGACGAAATACCGTGTGCGTAATTACATCTCGTTGAGAACGCAGCTAAGCGTAAGCAGAGAGACAATACTAAGGACTCTTAGAGTCGCCGAACAATGCGTCTATCATGCAAATAAGCAGCTAAACTTAATGGAAGTAGAAACTAATGCGAGAAGCTTGTTACGCCTATTTAATCATTTGACGACTTGAAAAACCAAGACCTATCAGCACTTTAATTGCGTAACACATCACTTTCAATCATTTTAAAGGATATTGCTAATCCATTGCTTCAGGAGTTCGAATTTGTCTGCTTAACGACGTAAACAACGCAATGAATGTTGTTGAACTGTCAAAATGAAAGTCATTGCTACTTGTTACGCAATTACCCCGCTGAGGTAGGTAAAAATGAATATTCTACTGACGTTCAACACACCTATAAATCTTACTACACACATAGGCTTCGCTAAAGCCGAGCCGAGAGAACGTAAAGCCAATGAAGAGCCAATAGAATCGAAAGGCTTCGAGCCCTTCCAGTTCCCTTCCCTTTATTTGTATAGTTTTCTTTGTGTGAGCTGCGTTTTTAAGCGTGTACGTCACGGGAATGTCGTGATACGTCATACTTAATCACCATAAGTTTCTCCCCTTTTTATATTCTTCGACGCAGTAATCCGAGAGTCACAAAAGGGCATAATATGTTTCATCGGTAAATCCTTTCTACATGACAATAGGAGCAAACAGGCCGACTTCCACCGTGCTCGTACAAATCACATAGTGCCGGAACTGCATACCAGCGCCCAATTATTTGACGAACAATACCGTGTTGATTTACTGCGTGTCCGTGAACAGTGGTGTAACTTGTGTATAGGGCTGTCAGAGCTTTGATCTATTCTACAATTGTATATATATATAGTCCACTATAGTGATAAAGGTCTCGATCCTGTCAAATTGGCGAGTGTATGTCTGTCTGTATTTGTATACATCGATTGTCTTGTCCTATTACTCCACCTTTGTTACTGAGATATTACATGCATTAGAACCCCCATTCCTTTTAGGACGGGGACTTTTTGTTAGGAACGTGTCGTTCTCATAGCTTTGCTCCGGCAGCCCTGGGTGTATGTGGGTCGGAGTTGAGATAAGGGGTCGCTTTGTTCCCCGACGTAAATATAAATTGCGCCATAAATGTCAAATGGACACAATTGCTCAGCTGGCCCGTGATTTTAACCGATTTAAGGCTCCTGCAGACAAGCGCGGCGCGATGCGACACGATTCTAATAAAACAATTTGCATGAAGTTTTCATAGAAATTGTTCTACTAGAGTCGCGTCGCGCTGTCGCATCGCGCCTGTCTCCGGGGCCTTTAATATCCTAGCAGGCGCAGCTTAACTGGAGTTTTAAGCGCGAAAGTATTTTTTTCAGAATCTGTGGGACGAATGGCGGCGGCATTAAAAGTATCATCGCTTGCTCTGTGGTAAGCGGGGTGTTTAATCGAGTGTGAGTGGCGCGATGTATCCGCGTCGCGGTCGGCTAGGCCGCCGCTAACGTTTTAAGTGGTGCCCTGAATCGCTTTTGTTCAGATTTCAGCGGATTTTTTATAAAATAAAGCTGAACAATTGAACGGTTTCAATATTTTGGTGAAAAAATTTTATTGCTTTCCATTGAAGTTCTATATTTCTACAAATTTATATCCCAAAAACCGAAAAACACTAGGTTAGGTGTGCCAAAATCGGCCAGCGCCATCTAGTTTTAAAATCTTGACCCAAAATAGACTTGTAAAAGTGACTTAGACGATCTCCTTAGGGCTGATTTTTCAATCGACAGATAAATTTTATTCGTCGAATAAAATGGACGTCTGAAAGTTTTGTACGAAAAAATTCAAAATTATTCCTCCAATAAAATTATCTGGCGTTGGAAAAATCAGGCCTTACAGAAATAAACCTTTCATAAATCACTGGCTAATCAAAGGCTACCGTATTCTTATTTAAAAATGAAAACAATTCAATAGCAACACACAAACAAACCAATTACCAACTATCTCTCACTAGATGTCGCTACAGCCCTATCTTTCTATAAAACCCATACATTTTTCGAAGCACAAATGCAAGGAATTTCTCGAGGCAATCCGTACGCTTCGGACGGACAAAACGACGCGACAACTATACAAAAGGAACGCGGCAAATATATCTGTATACAAAGGAATTTTTGTACAGGAACGTCTTAATAAACGATATTGGAAAGCTGTTTTAGAAAATGTATTGTTTTAGAAGAAAACAGATAAGGATAACGGGATTTCAACTACAATATTCTGAGCATTTTCTTTTTTCGTACTGGCCATTTCCAATCTGTTGTGTACTTAGGTAACTACTGTTTACAGGGTGGCATCCCACATCGATGCGCGAACTGTAACCATGGATTCAGCACATGAGTTTAGACAACGACATCGTGCGCGTGAATTACTTTACGTTTTGCTATCTGATGTATGTATCTGATGCATTGTGTGTCTTTTAGTCTGTGCTAAATAAATGTATTTTCTTTCTTTCTTTTTTCATTTTTTTCATTTCGGCTTCTAGGGTTGGGCTATCAAATGCAAAAATTTTTTTTCAAATTCGACTGATATTTCCAGAGATAACCGCGTTCAAACAAAAACTCTTCACCTTTATCCTACTAATATTATAAATGCGAAAGTTTGTATGTATGGATGTATGGATGTTTGTTACTCTTTCACGCAAAAACTACTGAACAGATTTTGACGAAATTTAGCACACAGATAGTTTATAACCAGGATTAACATATAGGATACTTTTTATCCCGACATTCCCACGGGATCGAAACTTATGCGGGTGAAACCGCGGGGCGCAGCTAGTATTAGTATACAGGGTGGCATATTGCTGTTCCATACATTTTGACCGCGTAGGTCTTGCACTTTTCTATGAAACAGAAGATTTTTTTTTTGATAACCGACGAAAAATTTCTACGCTATGGGGTCTAAACTCATGTGCTGAATTCATGGTTACAGTTTGCGCGTCGATGTCCCTGTCAGCCTGTAGATATAGATTACAACTCTTCAGCTATCTTCTAATGTTTTTCTAATCTTCTTAATACGAAATAATGTTTATTTCATATTTATACCATCTAATTAAAAGGCTCGCGGAGTTTGCATGCTAAAACCATGCAAGTAAACATGGTTAACACCTCTAGTACACACAAATAAACACAACAAAAAAAACTTATGGAAAAATTGATGTTTTTTTCTTTTAACACAAAACGATGCAACTTGTTGCAATCATTTCATGCCATGTCAACTGGTAGCAGGACTATGATCAGGGGTCGCACCAGCTCTTATAGCAGGGCAGAAGTTGAACTGCACCGCTTTTTTGTACTTAGCAAAAAAGCAGTGCAGTTCAACTTAGACCCCTGATCTATAAAAGAGCAGAAACTTTTAAAACAAATGCTAATATCAGTCGTAACCGTCCAAACTCTTCATAGAATAAAATCCAAGCGTTACATATTCCAATATCGCAAAATTCCTTCTAAAATCTTCTGACAGAAACACGTAAAACACAAACTAAATCGCATTTTACATAACACTAACTTAAAAATTACTTCCGTAAACAAACTTACTTGGAATATATTAAATCGTTGCCAAATAGTATATCAAAAACTTTTAACTGCCGACAAAAATTATGAGTAAGTCCCACGATATATTATGCAGAACTTATCTTCGGATAAACGATCCATGTGAAATATTATCTGCGGATAGTAGTTGAAAATCTTGTGTTTGGTGGAACCTGAGTTAACGAGTATACGATGACTTTGCGCGGAAACTGGTTTAAATGTGGTCTAGTTTATAAGATTGTATCTTAGTTAACTAATGATATTTTTAGGTTATTTAACTCACCCATAATAGAGGTAGGTGTATTGGGTCATTTTAGGGTGTTCTGTAAACCAGGCTCGTTCGTCATTCTGAAAGAAGTTTCTTTCTATACACTCCCAACGAGTAAATAATTTTAAACATGCATCAATGCAAACTTATTCCGTTTAATTCTAAACACCATACAGGCGTAGATCACAGAATAGGCCCTGTGCAATGCTGATCTATATTTACCAGGGTGTTCGAAATACACGATATAGTGCATTGAACCCACACTGAACCTAAACATCCTGATCTTACCCACAAAACCACGCGTGCACCTAAATACCTATATTGTATAGGTAGTACACAGCCATTTCACAAAAATCCCAGTCTTATAACGACTTAATTCTTGCACAAGAACATAATTTTAAAGGCAGAAAGAAGTGTATTTGTCAGAAAAAACACGTGCGTACAAAAAGATAAGTTAACTCGAACAATAAAGATAAAATGGGTCTACGTTTCCACTGGAGTACACGAATATGACCCACGACTATGTACAGCTCGCTTATCGCAGAGCAGTTTTCAGTCATACACCTTGTGGAACGGACGCGTTTCATGTTTCTCGTATATATCGTATCGAGGTAGGTACTCATAGAATGGCATTGGCACTGACTTTGCTAGACAGTTCTTCTGACGATGAAGTCGTGCGTAGCCTCTCCGTGCGCCGTGCCACGCTATTATACATAGTCGTGGGTCTTCAGTGAACACGTAGCCCACGTTGTCAAACAAATTAATACACGCAGCTAAAATGCGCCGCGTGCCCGTGCACAGCATGCGCCGCGGTGGGCCCGCGCCTTTTAGACCACTGCACCTAACTACACCCAATAACCCGCTCCCGCTACCTCTCATCACCCACTCCAAACCCTGCTAATGCCGTGTAGAGCGGGTCATCACTTGCAGCGACGTGAACTGCGGAACTTCCAGCGATTATAATCAATTATGTACACGCGCCTGCTGCTTCGACCTCTGTGTGCTACACCTAATGGCCTTTGGTTCACACATGGCTTTGTTTTTAAAAGGTTTTAGTAGTTTCTGCGGAAAACTGGCAATGGGAAGAGGTTGTGAGTCTGTGCCACGCCTCTTGTGTAATATGTGTTGCTCTTAGGACCAGCTCTGGCGGTGTTTTGCAGGAAAACTGGAATTGTAAATTCCTACCAATATTTATTTTTTTAAATAAAGTGTATGAATTCAACACAGCTCGTTTCTTTAATTTGAAAAGTTATGACAAAGAACCGGTAAAATTTTCTTAACTAATACTTACATAAGAAAATATTTGTTTTTTTGTTTGTTAGTTAGTTTTGTTTCACGCTAATACGACTGAATGGATTTGGATGAAATTTGACCTGACCATGACCTGGATTACCTTGGACCTTGGTTCAATTTTGGTCATACTTCGTTTAAAATTACACAGCTGGACATAGGATTCCCAAATGACACGCTACCAGCGCTGGGGCTCTGTCTTGCATAGGGTCGCAGCATAATGCTGAGCGATAGCCGTTTTGCGTGGATGTGACGCATATCAACCATTTCTTATTGTTTTTTTTTTTGCTGTTTATGTTCTTTTTTGCGTCATGTTTACCACAAATAAACGTATTTTCTCTCTCTCTCTTTTTTTTCTTACACATTAATCCCGGATATTCCCATATGTTTAAAATAAAAATAAACATAAGAAACCTCCTCACAATAGACTAGCATTCAAGACATAATAAGTCTTCTGAAGTCGTCACGACTAAGCGAGTTCATAACGACACATCAATTACAATTGACAGCCCGACTTCAAACTAAAGACTTCGACTAACGACGTTCATAAGTCAGGCATTGTCTCTGTCACGGCGATGAGTGGGTCATGATCGGATTAACGACCTTTTATTTATTGAAATAAAGACCTCTTTCTTTTGTTTTAGATTTGAAAAGATGAACGGTGTGAATACATACAAATCTTTCGTCTGTTTTAGATCTAAAGAATAAAAGTATTGAGTTTCTGTGGGAAAGATTTTAGTTTAGTTCTCTACAACTGAAAAAAACAATTTTTCTTCCCTTTGTATATTGGATTAGTGCCCAAACCCTCTCACAGAGAGGAGGCCTGTGTCCCAGCAGTGGGAACGTTATAGGCTGAATATGTTAAAGTGCCTGTTTGGGTTCGAACTCACGACCTACAACTCGTTAGTCGCGGCTTTTACCACTGGGCCACTATTTCTCAATGCTCCTTTGTATGGCCAAGAATTAAAACGTCAGAGCAGCTCATGCCGTGGTATTAAAATATAAGTCAGTCAGCCGATACTAATTGGGTGGGCCGGACGCATATTTTAGTAGATACACCCTCTCATAGATGCAAAATCAGAACTTCAAAATATCCAATTCGTACCCAAATTATTCGCCCTACAGCAACAACATATATCTTTTACTTTTAAACATAACCAACAGCTGACTACATCCCATCACTCACGTCCACAAATTACTGCCAATCGGACCAAACGCACCAGCTGACAATTTCCCACGGATAAAAACGGTACCGGTCAAAAACTCGTTTAGCCCGGAGACATTTTATCGACATTTTGAGGCACTTCAAAGGCACGAGGCACAAGGCACCCTCATTCCTCAAAAGGGGTTTATTTTATTATAGAAGATAATTAATCGACCGCTGTTAACGTGGTTATGAAAGATGTTTAAGGGTTTCTATCCGGTTTTTGTAAACATCTATATTGTTAGTGAAAGGTCGGACCCGGCTGTAGGTTGAAAACAGACTTTTTAGGCAATACTCTAGTTTTAATATTAAAACAATAAATGTGCTTCGATAATGGCAGGCTTCTCCTTAATACGCGAGTTAAGATTTAATTCAAAATCAAAAGTCACTTATTTAAACTAGGCTGACAATCAGCGCAGACGCAAAACAGAAGTTTTTTTTTTTTTGATAACTGACGAAAAATTTCGACGCTATGGGGTCTAAACTCATGTGCTTAATCCATGGTTACAGTTTGCGCGTCCATGTCCCTGCCAGCCTGTATAAGAGCCCAACTTTGACACTATTTACTTTCGCTGAATAAACAGCAAGGTAAACCTACTCTGGCAGACACCACACCAATTAAGTATATGTAGATGCTTAGGACCTCTCACATAACTATGAAAAATAATAACTACGCAACCTTAGAGAGCAGAAAAAGTTTCTATATAAAACTTAGCCCGCATTAGCCAACAATTTCATACTAAACACTTTCACGTACCTAATTACGAACACGGGTTAGCCCGTGTTCGTGTACTTAGGTACAGACTCTGCTGATACTAATATCGGTGCCCCCGTTAAGACAATCGCCCCTCATCTCGCTGATGCTGCTGCATAAGCGGCCATTACTTTAATCTCTTCTGTTGAATCGAGAGAACATGTAGATGGTAAAGAATCAATTGCATTGGAATGGAAATGTGGGAAAGTTTATAAGAATGGAACTTATATTTAAGAGCGAATTTCACCAATCAGTCAATCAGTAATACAACGCGATTAGCATGTCTGATCATGATCAGCACTTCTAAATCGCGTTCAATAGCTGTCAGAGTCAATATTCCGCAATGATGACACTGACAGCTCTTGAACGCGATTTAGAAGTGCTGATCACGTTCAGTTTCATTGGAGAAATTCGCCCTAAGATGTTATAAGAATTTCAGTTGATCAATTTAAAGACACGTTCGTTCGTCACATCCTAGTCAGTTAATTTTCGCTGGCCTAGTTAATCTTTTTAATATGGCATCAACTAATAAAGCTTGTCTCGATAGTTAGTCGCTCGATGTAAAATACTGGTATTCAACTGAATACCAGTATTTTACATCGAGCGACTGCATCCGGTTAGACTGGAATCCGACCACAACATATTTCGAAAAAACTAGGCAGATAATAATGATCAGCCAAATAGTAAAGACACAAGATGAGAGGAATCAGTTTTAACTTAATGGAATTGCCACTGTTAACTTCGTCAATGTAAAGACAATACCCAAAATGTCATCTACAACGCTACAAATACTGTTCAATGCAATTTACAGAGCAATCAAGATTTAAATAGCTTTTTTTTGGCTTTGCAATGCACATTTTTGCGTCAAATAAATAAACAGATAAATAACTCGACTTGGCATTATCGTTAAAGCCAATAAAAATAACATTTCAACAGAGATTATCGCGCTATTAATAACATTGAAGAATGTTAATGTTGTTTACATTTCCCATAATGTGTCCGTTTTTGTCAACCAGCCTCATTATAAATATTTAAAGGCGTTTAACGTGAGTGAAACGTTGGAAACTCCTGCCAATTGAAGACATTTTCAATCGCCTGAGACTGAAGTAGGAAGCGAAGTAACTGGATTACATGGTATTACTTGAAGACTACAAGACGGTAACTTGATTGCTTGTAGAACAGTTCTGCTACTGATCGCGTTAAGAGATTCTAAAGCCAATAGAAGTTTGATTTTAAAATTATTGTTACTGACAACTTTTGTTTTTGCCTTTAGGAAATGTACCCCCGAAGCCTCACCTGTTTTCCCGAAGGGTTACGCAGAGGAGTACCTATAGTACACCCACATTTCGCCAGTTCGACGACACGGTTGGCCTAGTGGCTGAGCGATCGACTCCTGCGCTGCGTGTCGCGGGTCCGATTCCCGCACGGAACAAATATTTGTATTGCATACAGGTAGTAGTTCCGGGCTTCCGGGTCTGGCTGTTTGTGTATGTGAGTTTAAATGTTTGTAAACGCACCCACGATACAGGAGTAATAGTGTTGGGGCAACGTTTTTTTTTTTTAAAAAAAAAGGGAAGGAACGGAAAAGTTATGTTTAAGTCCCATGTAATATATATTATTGCCATCAACGGGACAAATCAGACTTAGGGCTGCTAATGAGAAATTCCTACAGAAAATTCCAATAACACTGCCCAACATGGGAATTGATCCCAGGACCTCAGAATCAGTAGCACTTGAGACCACTATACCAACGAGGCAGTCGTCTCCCAATGCTAGAATTCAAGCCTTGATGGTAAGAATGCAAAAAATCTTTCTTCTTCTTTTTTTTAAAACGTTGCCCCACACTAGGAATTACTCCTGTATCGTGGGTGCGTTTACAAACAAACGAAACGAAAGTAAACAGAGTAGATCAAACGAAAGTTGAAAAACTCATTCAGAACGCGGACCCTGGCAATGAGCCGACAGCGTTAAGAGGAAAAACAAACACATTACTTCACCATCGGAATCCTAATGTGGTCCAAAAGCCAAATCCAATATTGCTCACCCCTGCCCAAAAAGGCGAAAATTTACATTTTTAATAGCACGCTACAGCACCCCTGACGGTAATTTTTCCGACAATGACTTGCGGATTGCGATCATTTGTTCGGGAAACGGTGTATTAACTCCGAGAGCTAAAATGTTCGGTAATAAACAAGCCTGAACAAGGAGTCTTGTTGCCGAGTCATCTCAGAAGAGCGGGTTTAAACTTACGACTTGCAATTATAAGTGTAATACGAAATGATTGATCGGTCTGACAGCTGCGGTCTCGGGAGGGTTCGTCTGTCGAACGGCGATGAGATAGATCAAGTGGGAAGCATTGTTATTTATTGTAAATGTAGAAAAGTGCACTGCTGAGTACTTTCTTTTCTTGTGCCAATCTCCACACTTTTGTGCCAGCCTTGTCCAGGTTCTTCCCACGATGGCAACAATATCGTCCGCCCACCTCGGTGTCGGACGGCCAACACTTCGTCTTTCAGTCTTTGATCGCCACTCGGTTACTGCCTTACTCCACCTGCCATCACTGTGCCTTGCCAGGTTTCCTGCCCAACTCTATTTGAGTTCCATAACACGTTTTCAGATATCGAAAACCATTCTGGCATTAATTCAACCGCCTAAAAGTTATTTAAAGCCTACGTCAACGACCATCTCAAATTAATGGAAAGTGCCCTAGCAACGAAACTTTAACAAATAAGTTTGCAGTGTCAAAATGGCGCGGCTTTTCACAATAAAATAAAGCCTTTTATTATTTCCAAGGTTAACCTGACTTCCCCCGACAATACGCCGGCTTCGCCCCGAATACATTTGTATGATTAATTGTTTTCACTCGTAGTTGTTTTTGATAGATTTCATGCTTTCAACTTTAATTAATTTTGTGGAAATTGTTTTTTAAGGATGAGAAATTAAGAAGTATATTGTAACAAACATTTTGAAGTCGTCGAGCCTGAGGGATTGAATTTAATTACGTACTATTACGACTACGAGCGAAAAACTCAAGGTTAAAAAAATTGATGGAAGCGACTTGATGAAGATATATCAGTAGTTGCTACCAGAAACAATCATTTCACAAAAGGACACGACACGTGTCGTAAAAATAATGTTGGTAAATAACTGTAAAAAGTCAAATGAAAAGACAGGAAGTAAATCTTTTTCTGAAGGTACATTACTCAGTCCAGACATTTCAGAACGGCCAAGCAAGAGAAAGCATTCACTATAAACCAAAGTCAGCCCTGAAATCCAATACAATATATACTCACAAATAACACAGACAACAACACACAACCGTACAATTTTCCAACAATTCCATGCTTAACTCCGCAAAAGCTATCAGTAATTCATCAGTTAATAGCATTTAATTCAGCCATTGGACGCGAAACAATAGTTGTCAGTGGATAATGTGGTGCATACGACGTCCATTGATATAAACTGTTTTGCATCGATCCCGATGACCCATATCGTTGTGGATGTCCGTTTGCTAGATGCGGTATGGTGGCCAATTGTGATTGCGATTTGAATGGCTTTTGGGGTATTGGAAGCGTATTTCTGTGCCTAACACTAAAGTTAGATGTGGATTCAGCTAGGTATAGGTAGTCTTGCCATTCTCTTGTTTTAGAATTTTACATAGAAATAATCGGCATGTCTCTTTTCTGTCTCCAAACTTACATGAAGTAGATCATCAGCTTACCTGAAAAACAAAAGAAAAACAATTGAATTTACAAAAATCACAGAGATATACTATCGTACCACTTTTTTTGGTACTTCGAGGCGCACAAAACTGGTTTTATCCGGCTCGAAGTTCCACAAATGTGTAATATTGACTACGAAAATCGCGAAGCGTATCTAGTAACAATGCTCCTGGTAATGAAAGTCGCCCGTATGATAAACACGGGGCTCTGAATAATGAACGCGGCCTTTAGAACGCAGCCAGCTATCAATTGTCTCATAAATATTAAGTTGAACAGCTAACTACAACAGGGTACCCTTTACACAATTACTTTGTAGTCAATAATTAAACTGGAGAGGTAAACTAGGCCTTACAAATTACCTTTACAATGTATTGTAAAAAGACTTAATTGATGGATTGGTCATAAAAAATAACATAACGCATGTATTACCCGAAGGATTAGGCAGAGGTGTACTTATAGTACCTTAAAAGTTTCCACTAAAGTCAAGTCAACCTTATGAGTGCAGGCTAGCTATAATTTAGCGCGGGTTCCTTCGAACGTTCAAGCAAGTTTAAAACTGGGTGTCAATATTTGATTAGGTTTTTTTGTTTATGAAATGACAGTGCTAGTTTAGTGGGGAAGACGTTCAGTCAATATAAACGTAAAGGATTCGTATCGTTGTTTGATTCCTCCTGGTACCTTGAAGGGCTCATCTAGCCCTTCACAGTACACCCGCCTTTCAGCCAGGCACTTATCCAGACTGCTACTGAGAAATTCCCAGAAGAAAAACCCAGTAAAACTTCGTCTGACGCGGGAATCGAACCCAGAACCTCATGATCAGCAGTAGCGCCTACGACCACTAGTACAACGAGGCACTGGTAGAAGTTTCTCGTTGTTACCAAAAGGAAACTGCATGTTTTCATCATTCAGGAATTTATACAGACGAGTCATCTCGGCATAGAGGCGAGTTTATCACGCTTAATTTTAAATTTAAATGTAATACATTTCGACACAATGTAAAAATTGTTAATGAAATAAATAAATATGGTTTTTACCAACACAAGTACAGCTGATCTATTCTGTAAAAATCTCACCTTGAAAACTTAAGTGGAGTGAGCTGCCAATAGTGTAAATCCATAGCATCAGGATGACAGGTCATTTCGAGCTCACTTCACCTAAGTTTTCAAGGTCAGATTTTTACGGAATATAGTGATATTCCATAAAAATCGTTGTTGACTGCCTTTTTACAACATCTATCACATCAACAACCACGACAACAAACAAAAACAGCATATCTCCTCACCCACTACAACAACACTATAGTATTATCTCTATTGCATAATAAACCTTTTGAATAATGAAACCAGTGCAGCAGCTATCAATCGTCTCATACATATGAAGCAAAGCGTGTCGCGCCAATCAGCAGACGTGTTGTTTCACGAGTTCACTGACCCTGTTAGGTAAGCTGGTTTTCAAAATCAGGTACAAATTGGGTCACCTATTGACGGAGGTGGTTGTGAAAAACGAGTTAAGTTTATGATGTTGAAAAGGGTCAGTTGCATGACTATTAGACCCTTGCTTATAATACAAAGCAATGGTCGCCCAATGGTAGGGCAGACAAGCACCTTACTTTGTGTAAATTATTTCATCACCACTGCTCCCAAAACAGTGAAGAAAAACGTGAGTAAATGTCCTAGAATCCAAAATTCGAAGACATGTGACATCTACCAACTCGCACTGGACCTGCGTGGTGGATTACGGCCCACTCCCTAGTACGTAGAGGAGGCCTGTGTCCCAGCAGTGTATACATTACAGGCTGATTATGCTTATAACGCAATGTGCGTATCATTATTGATAGTCTAGGGAGCTGCATGATACATCACGCATGATATATATTATGTATATATTTTTTTATCTTTTATAGAATATTTTTTATCTTTTTTTCATTTAACTTCTATTTCTAGCTTGGGACAAATGGTGCTGTGTGAAATGTCCAGCGGATATTATTATTATTATTTCATTGAGTTAGCCCTGCTACAGTTAAAGTTTGCTAACAGCTTGTTTTTTATTATATAATACAGTAATTTGTGGAAAATGTTGTGGGTAGTATATTTGTTAAGTTTAATTTTAAGACAACACTGATTATGCTTAATATACTACTGTTTGTTTTCCCAAATGTAATAAATAAATAAATGTATATCACCAGGCTATTATTTTCCCACTGCTGGGTAAAGGCCTCTTGCTCGCATACAGAAACACGAGCAGTGATTACCATTCTTGCTCAAGACGGGTTTGGGGTTGGACCCTGGCTTATTTGCTACAAAAGACCAGACCCTGTAATCATTCCACAGCAATGTAAAGGCCGATTTTCAAACACAGACGAAACTGACATTGATCAAAACGCTTGCCCACTATGGTAATTTTAGAACACACAGTCCAGGATTCTAATAGTTACTTAGAGTGCATAATGAAACCACATTAGGCTTTGGTGCTTAAAAAGAGCGACTGGTTCTTGAAGACCTCCGAGCCACCATGAAGTAACGTTAAGAGAAACAAAATGCGTATCTAAAGACATTGCAAAACTATACCAGTAGAGAAATATACAGAATCAAATAGGTGCCTACATAATTTGCATTGACAAGCCAAACCATTCAACTGCATGCAATTCCTGCCATATGCTAATCAGAACTACTTTAAACCCACTATCTACTACATCACTACTTCGTTACCAGCAATGGTTTCCGTTTCGCGTTGTCCTTACCGAATGAAGCCCATTCGATTAAAGCTACTCGATTAAATGCATCGAATAGATGTCGTTTAAGGAATGAGTTACGATGTCTAGTTTATTTGCATCTATGATTTTATCGTATTACTGCAACTGGTCTTGCTAATTTGGCTGTGAGTACCTAAGTCATCAATCAAGGAAATTTATGTCCCTTCAGAATGACATTTGGTATAATCTGGAAACTGGTTATAGGTTATAACCTGTCGAATATTGATACTACTGTTTTACTACTATTTTCCCTGACAGTTGGAATTGTAATTTAAGGCTTTAATTTAGGTATTAAGTTTTATTTATATTTCTAATTTTTAGTTATTATTTTTTACTTGAGTATAGTTTTCATTGTATTTGTCGGTATATTTATACATTATTTAATGTGTTGTTTCTCTTAATGATTACTTTGCATATTATTGTATAGAATGAAGCTTTTCTAACTAAACAGACAGTGTGTTGCTGGGGAGCTTGTTGCGCCACTTCTTCCCAGCGAAAGCACTAGGAAGTGGTGAAGGGCGGGTGTGCCGGGGACTGTCATTTTGACGTTCGAAAGTGATGATTCTCAGCATAATTTGAATAAACGTCTTTAGATTTTTAATTGAGAAAATGAATGAACAGAAGACTACTTCTCGTTATAAAAAACAAAAACGTTCAAAATTAAATCGCAATCTCATCTCAGCGACAATCAAAAACTTAATAAAAATGTAAGTAAACTAGAGGTATTTTTCACAGATTGTTACTGAGATCAGACTGTGAATGTTCATAAAATTACGGGCATTGCCCCTCAGAGTTTATGAAACCTACCAAATACAAGCGAACCCCGTGCTTCCATTTTGAATTTAAACTCCCTCATACACGGTACCGCCCCTGAGTTACAATTTCCGAATTCCGTATTCGAAACACAAAGAAAAAAGAAAACGAACTGAAAGCAATTACCGTTACAAGTTTTATTGCAAGTGGGACGTGAAAGTTACATATGACAACCCTATCCAACAGTTTTACTATGAATAAATCTATTCACATAGGAAACCGGGAGCACAATAAAGAGATACGTTATTTATGGCACAGAGTAAAAATGTTTTTCATGTTGACGCAAGCGCCACTAGGCGTAAATCAAATTCGTCAGCGTAATACGCTTGATGTAACGTCTGTCGGGGCTGTAATATTAAGTTGACTAACAAGTTTTGACGACCCTGGTCCGTCATATTATTAGCGAAGTACATATTTGCCATCGGTATTCTCGCATGTTTTATGAGAAAAGTAAAATTTGCAAGTTACTCCGTGTTCAGCGATTTTGTAGGGTAGCGAGTGAGTAACGTTTGGAAATGTGAGTAACGTTTGTGATTGTATGTAACCTAAATAAGTTACGAATCTGACGCTGAATAAAATTTATTTTGTCTGTCTTCTGATTTATTTTATGATTCTATTCATGTTATAAGCTTATTCACTTGTCTCTGAATTTATTATTGCAGTCTAAGCAAATCAGTAAATAAGGTTATTCTCTGCACCTTTAATGTAATAATATCGGTCTGCAAGTCTTCCGGTTCAGGTCAAAGACCTTTCCTCTTACAGATAGATTTCAGACTTTTAAAATATTATATGTAGAATACTTTTATTTTCAGACAGACTCCATAGGGTTACTAACAATTTTACTTAACGTGTTACAGACGAGTCGCGAGAACGCGTTCCTGACATCTGTCAATGCGACAATGCTAGTAAAGTTCATTTTTTAAACCCAGATACTTATTTGACAGGTGTAATGTCAAATTTCTATACTAAAAAAACCCAAACACAAAAGACATAAATGTCAGATTACTGGATTAAAAAACGAACTTTAGCTAATAAAGATCAAATTCGATAAAATACTTATTCGTTTCTATAAAACTGACAGGTGTCAAGAACGCACTATAGGTCATACACGGATCATACAATTAAAATCCAGCGTGGAGCTGCATCTACCCTCGCAACATCTGGGGGTCTACTCCGAAGTGCAAAGTGCGAATGTTCGGATCGGACCGACACATTGCCGAACCCAATATTATTGAAAAATGCGAAAAAAGTTCGGATCGACTCAGTTGGGTCGGCACCATACTCAATATTCGAAAGAGTGTAGGAGTCTAGGATCCGGACCGACCGAACCAAATAGTAACTTCGTAGCAGGAAACGGCCGAACATTCGGCCGATACTACTTCGGAGTAGACCCCGGGGAATCCCACCGATCTGCGATCAGACTGAGAATACTGTGCTGCCGAGAACACAAGTCATCAGGGATGCACATCTATTTGTAATAACGGCGGCAAAACCATCAATATTCCTCACATCCTTGACGCACTACAACTACTAATAATTCCAGAATTCTGAACGATGTTTTCCTAAACCAATAGTGTCATAGAATAACTAACCAAGTTTCAATATTAAATAAGTAAGCAGAATGTAAGGATCGCAGCAGGTAGCGTTCTGTAGTTTCTGCATACCCCCATGGGAGGAAGTCGTGAGTTTATGTATGAATGTATGTTTCCTTCACGATACATCAGTACTTGCGAAGTTCTGAACCCGCCTGCTGCCACCCAATAATAATTTATTCAAATAACAAACGGGGCAATATTGCCTCAAACGGCGAAAGGGTTACGAAACTTGCGTGAGAAGGCATCGTCTTGGTGATCATTAGACGACTAATGTAGTAAAATTATAGCCCGCACATAAATTAGGGTACGCCCAGCCGCAAGACGCGTATTTATGCATGTGTTAGACTCGTAATTATTACTAATCAGGGCTTTATTGTTGGAGGTAGAACCATTTCAGCAGTTTTTGGAGGTGCATATGTTCCCACTGCTGGGTCACAGGGCTCCTCTCTTCGAGAGGTGGGCTGCAATCCACCACGCGGGCCCAGTGCGGGTTGGTAGATGTCACATGTCTTCGAATTTTTGGTTCTAGGACATGCCGGTTTCCTCATAATGTTTTCCTTCACCGTTTTGAGAGGAGTGGTGATGAAATAATTTACACAAAGTTAAGCGCCTGTCTGGGTACGAACCCACGACCTACAACTCGTAAGTCGCGGCCTTTACCACTGGGCCACCACTGCTCACTTTTTAGAGGTGATTGAATGTTATTATTGATCTTCTACTTCGTATGCATAAACACGAGCGGCAACCGTCGTCGACAGAAGCAACTGCAACCGTCGACGCGTGTCAGCGACAGCGGTCAACGCGTGTCACTCCTGTTTTTGAGTACGGTGCCCAAATACACGAGCGGCATGTAGTCGACGGCAAAATTAACACGAAAAAATATATTGTTTTTTTATATATGTTTGGCCCAAAATTCAGTAACGCGAATACTGTTTGCTGACGCAGCCATCAAACAGTACAGCCTCACGTGTGGAAGGGACAGGCAGGGAAGGAAGTGGCATGCGGCGCAAGAATTGAGGTGAACCATTGTTGACTGGTTATTATTACTATTATTATGATATTGTTATGTTTATCTTAGGAATTTTTACAGTACAGTAAAGTAGGAACTTGGAACGTGAGAGCGAAGAACAATGTCAAAAGAATATGAAATCCAGACATGTTTAGGAGCTCTCACTAATGAGACACAATTACTTTTTCTATTGTTACCAAACTTAATAAATAGATACCTAGATAACAGACGAGGGGTTCAGTAAAGTTGGCTAACATACTTCTTCTATACAATAAAACAGGCAGATTATAACCAAACTCCTACAAAATAATAAACATCCACTATCTAACAGTCGTCACGAAAACGCAATGAAACACACGTCGTTCCTCCATCACGTATCGTTGCCAAATGTCGCCTAGGTCCCCCCCACCACCGTCATAACCCCCACTACTTGCACGTGCAAGCGCAATAATAGCCGTAATATCGAAGCCGATTTAACGACATGCAATGAAACACGGACAGTGGAGGGTTAAATGTGAAATGTCCTGTATTGTTTTAACCTTTAAGCTGAATGGGGTTTGAATTATTGGTATGGGCTGTCTGGGGTTGTGAAGGGTTATTTTTAGTGGTCAGATTACGACTTTGTTATTAAAATGATTAAATGATAAGAGTTTCTGTTACACGTGGAATTGGAATTGATTCACCAATTATTAGAAAATTCTAACTAATTTCGATTACTTAAACATACTGAATATTTGTTTAACTAACCGCAAAACTTTTTCAAACCATCAAATTCTCAATTTCAAATTCAAACATTCAAACGAAACCAATCACAGATCGCAAACTTACATCTAAAACGTATCAAACATTCAAGTCAACCCCAAACAGCGCGGTCAAAGTCGACCGCAAAATAAAAAGCCGCAGTGACTGAGCTTTTAAAAGAAAACACCAGTTGTTAGGTGACCGCTTGCCGATCGCGATAGCCGGCGACGACATTGTGGGGGATTTATCGCCGGCCACGCTGCACACTTAAGTCCCCTGGAGCTAAAAAGGAAAGTTTAAAGTCATCGCCGTCGCAGGGTTAAAAGGCCGCTCGTGTTGTATGTGTTTTTATGTGACTTTACTTGCGAGTGATTGGGAAAACATGTTGGAAACTCTGATTTGTATAGGCTTAGGAAATACGTGGACTGTGTTACTACTATGTCTTGATATGAAATTTAAGTTGTAAGTTGGGAACAAGTTATTATAACCGATTTTCAAGCCACTTGAAAATCGGTTTACTGCGGGGTAATTGAGCAACACACTAATAATAGCAATAGGCTTTCATTTTGACAGTTCAACAACATTCATTGCGTTGTTTACGTTGTTGAGCAGTCAAATTTTTCGAACAAATGAAGCAATGGTTTAGCAATATTCTTCAAAAACATTCAGATTGTGGTTGATCGTGTTACGCAATTAGGGTGCTGTAACGGCAGTTGGTTAACGGCAGGTGGTAAACCACTCCTAGTTTTAAGGCGCTGACTGGCAAAGGAAAGCACACGAATTCAATCTTTTTCGTTGCACTATTGACACATCTACAAAATGGGTTACGATCCTCAGCATGAAGGACCGAGTATAGAGATCAAGAACACCAGAATTGCCAAAGCCATACAGCCATCATAGCAGCTGAATACCAGTATTTTACATGGAGCGACTGCCTATCTGACCTCTACAACCCAGTTACTAGGCAACACGATACCCATTGGTAAGACGGGTAAGCCATACAACCAGTAAGCATTAAAAAACCTTTTGATTGCGCGAGTACTAGGTCTTGAATTAATTATGTATGACCTACAGTCTACACTCGCAGTCTAACACTAGGTATTTAGAACAAATATGTAGTGTAATTTATCGCATGTTTACGCAAATGTCTGGTGGCATTCAAATTCAAACGCAACGCATTAACGTTGCACTTTACAAAATAACACGTAATTTATTGTTTGCAAATGTCAGTGCTTATTTGCCATTAGAGTCTCGGAGTTATAGCTTAAGGCAGACCGTTAAAAATTACTTAGTAGTGTTAAAATAATTTAGTAGTTTTCACCTAACATATTCTATATTCGAAGACCTGACTAGTTTACATCAAAGCATATCAATGACGTGCATGTCACCAGAGGCCTGGGTCATTCTTTGGCCAAAGAATTAGCATTGCCATAAACGTGGCAACGCTGCGAGTATTCTCGACACGTTTCCGGATGACACCAATGTGGACGAGTAAGTGTCCTTTTGTTTTTGTTTTTATTAGTATAGTTAGTTAGTCATTTAATTTAGTACCTAGTGTTAATATTTCGTTGTGTTAAATATTGTAAAAGCTTTGTGAGTAAACTAATAAACAATTCACTTCCCTATCCTTTAGATAGGATAGTTTTTAATTGTCAGCGTTTCGTTTCAGTCAATTGATCAGAAGGGGGCTTTTCTTTATTGTCTCATAGAGACAGGATTCAGCAAATAAAAAAGAGTGGAAATACTCTTTTTGATGTACAACTTATGGTGTACATAATAAAGAGTTGAAATTTTACATAGGGCTGAGACACCATAGCTACGTCTAAAAGGTGTCACCTTTTGTAAAATATGCAAGAAATTATGCTTTAAAATGTAAGACACAAGAAAGACAGAAGAAAACCTGGCTAGATATGCTATAGAACCAAAATACATATAATATCAAACCTATTCACAATAGCTAGCATAAAACAAAACAAAAAGGTAAAAGTAAAGTAAAGTAGTAGTAGTTAGTAAAAGTATAGCTAGTATATATAAATAAATAACTCAAAGCAGTGTGTATAAAGCACAGAACGAAAAGAAACAAGCTCTCAGCATCAATAACCACACGGCTCATTACAGAGATAATTGAGATGATAACGCAAATGCGCCGCGACCGACAACTGCCAAATATCAGAGATGCGAGATTGTGAGATGAACGAGACGCTGATGTTGGCACGACTGGCTACTGGAGCCGCAGGGGTGGCGATGAGAACAAAATGTTATTAGTTAAAATCTCAAAATTGCTTGTAAAATGAAGACACAAAAATACAGAAATTAAAATCTGGGGGTCTACTCCGAAGTGCAAAGTGCGAATGTTCGGATCGGACCGACACATGGCCGAACCGAATATTATTGAAAAATGCGAAAAAAGTTCGGATCGGCTCAGTTGGGTCGGGACCATCCTACTAATATTATAAACGTGAAAGTTTGTATGGATGTATGGATGTTTGTTACTCTTTCACGCAAAAACTACTGAACGGATTTGGATGAATTTTGGCACACAGATGGTTTATAACCAGGATTAACATATAGGATACTTTTTATCCCGATATTCCCACGGGATCGAAACTTATGCGGGTGAAACCGCGGGGCGCAGCTAGTAGTAAATATTCGAAAGAGTGTAGGATCGGAACCGATCGAACCAAATAGTAACTTCATAGCAGGAAACGGCCGAACATTCGGCCGATGCTAGTTCGGAGTAGACCTCCAGGATGTGTTTCACAGTCTAGGTACTGTACTTTGTACACACACTTATTTCTTGCCGTGAAAAACTACGGTTTATTCGCCATATGTAGGAACGGTCGTCAGTGTTGTATGGATTACTATTTCAAGAATTAAATTCGTATGAAATTAAAGGCCAAAATTCATCCGGAACTTATAGATGGAGTTAAAGGTGTATAAAGGCCAGTAGTGTTCAAAATATCGAAGTATGAATATATAGATCTGATGACGTATTTGTAAGAAGAAGAAATATGAACTACGGAACAACGAACTGTAAAGTATGAAATGACGTCTAGCGTCCACCATATTGAATTTCATTTGACGTCATACAGTCTAGTCTAGGAGTTCTAAGACACAGTCTAGGTCAAGATGGAATGACTCCTCATATAATGTACATTTATTTATGTTTGTTAAATTCATAAAACTGGCCATTCGCACTATTTCATACCACACCGCGTAGCAATAAACACTGTCAACATGACAAAAAAGGTCGAACGCAGCTGTCATTTGGTGGTCGATCAAATTAAAAATCAGAGTTAGCTCATGTATTCCCAAATAAAAAAGAAAATAAACTAAACGCATAGAAACTCATTCCTCATTCAAAAACTCCATTACTACAGAACAAAACTAAAAAAAATACGACCAGCACCCTAATTACGTAATACACTGTCAATCTCAATCTGAATAATTTTGAAGGATATTGCTCATCCATTGCTGCATCTTTTCGAAAAATGTATCTGCTCAACAACGTAAATAACGCAATGAATGTTGTGGAACTGCCAAAATGAAGCCCATTGCTACTGATAGTGTGTTACGCAATTACCCCACACTAAAATTTAAATAAAGAACACAATATCCCTAATGCTACGGCACTACCAACTTTACAAAACGAAAATGTTAATTAAATCAGCGCGAAATAATCCGTCAAGTGGATTATTTGAATGCATACTTCGCGTGAACATCATTAAAGATTAACGCGGTATGTAGGTTACACGAGCACGCGAGCACGTGGACTCAGCACGCGATGCACGGTGATGACTTGGCGGATCGCTTTTGTTATAAGAGAATGATGCATCTATTTTACAGTTTCGAAGCGAAATGGTTGGTAGGTAAGGATTTTAAAACCATATCTTTGATATTTGTCAAAAAAGAACCATTTTTTTTTTACAATAATGTATTCCTCGGTCCTTTTTCTGCCAGGAATTTTAACAGCCCAGAGTTTAGTTTTGAGCCCGGTTAATGGCTCGCCCCCTATATCATAGGAAGGGTACACCTCTACCTAACACTTTGGACATTGCAGGCGTATACATATGTTTGTGGTCCTTTGCACCCCAGTGATCCTTCCAAGTATACCATCATATTGATACGATATTGAGAGTTAAAGGATAACTTGATTTTGTAAAAGAAATAGAAAAAAAGAAACAAAGAATATACGTTTATTTGCGGTAAACATGACGCATAAAAAGAACACAAACACAAAAAAAAAACAAGTTGGGGGAAAACATGCGTCACATCCACGCAAAACGGCCATCGCTCAGCATAATGCTAAGAGAATAGGTACGCGAAATATTCATAAAGGTTTTAGTAATTTAAGTACGGTTAGGATTTGGGAGGATTATTAATACACTAATAGAAATAGTACAGGCAGAGATTACGAAGTACAGGATGGATAGTTCGAAGTTTCTAGGGTTTGATCCCCCCCCCCCTACATAATTTACTGACTGATAGATAGACATCGCTCAGCCTAAACTTAGGACTGAAGATAAACTCAACCTCGGATCGGATATCCTGAACAGGGGGCTTGCAGTTTGTTTCTAAGCCAAGTTTCCAGCACAGGTACCAGCTAAGCAAATATAAATACAAGTTTTAATTCAAGGTCAGTTTCTGATAGATGGATAGATCGTTTACTTGGTGCATAATAGCACAACAAACAAAAGCACGATTAAATAATAACTAATTGCGTGAATTTTAGGAAATAGCTACAAGGTGGCAATATACGAATAAAAAAAGAAGAACAAAAGACATTCTGTGATGACACAATAGGCTATAACACACGTTAATATAATGAAATAACGAATATACAAGGTGTTGCACTAAATGTGATTTCAGCTCAGCATGTGTCTGACATAGAACCCTTATTCGGTGCTACAATAAGCAGTCATGACGCTAAAACGGATCCAGTGCATAAAATCGCGAAGCAAAAACCTCTATAGTACTCAAACTTACATAGTATTCGACCAACACGCAAACTCCATTCCCGGTTAATCCTACACACAAAATCCCATTTCATTTCTCGACGAACAATATGACAGCCCTGACTTCGAGATAAATTTACGCGATTTGGACATGATTAATGCCAGCCCGGTCGCCTCCTATCCGATAAGAAGTGCGATAGACCTTCTACATATAAAGTCGTTCCACTATTTAGTGTGACATGCTTTAGTACGTCACCGGAAGAAAATCGAGCATTAGTTTGGAGATTTTGACCGCTGGGACACACTAGATATGAATTGGTTAGATAAGGATGTAGAACTATTGTTCGTATCTTTACGCTCTTTCGCCTGCAGGGCTATGTATTACCCAGAGGATTCTGAGCACGTTAACCCGCTGGTCCCGGCTGTCATCCGTGGATCTTTAGCAGTCGTTACGGGTTGTCAGAAGTCGGAAAGTCTTACAACCAGTTTTACCAAGGGGTATCGTATTACCCAGTAACTAGGTTGTGGAGGTCAGATAGGCAGTCACTCCATGTAAAATACTGGTATTCAGCTGCATCCGGTTACACTGGAAGCTGACCCCAACGTAGTAGGAAAACGGCCAGGCAAACGGTTCTTAAACTTTAAATGTAAAGGACATGGCTAAATGACTGCCCCAAGCATGTCTAGTAACTTCACATTAACTCGTAATATTTAAATATTCATTCATGAATTATTAAGCTTTTAATAATTTCCTAGCGCTTTCGTGAACTGTTAAACATAAAAAAAGTATCTTAGTTGCTTTTTTTGATTGACATGACAAGTTCAAGGGGAATAATAATACAGTACTGCAACTAGGGACGGGTCATGTCGCTTTTCTAAAATGTCAAATCAAACTATACTTATATCGATTTTTGATAACAGGTATCAAAACGATTTATTTTCTGAAACTAAGAAGTGGCAATCAGAGTTATTGGCGGGAATCGATGGAATTCAATTCGGTGTCCTGTTTAGTTGCTTCTTATTGTGTTTTCACAGGGAAACGGGGTTGTTTCTAAGTGACAATCGACTCTATTCAATTCCACTCTTTTCGTATCAAAATCAAATAAAAATAATTGAAAGCTTCAGAATGTGCTTCTACGTTTAATGTACTACCTATTTTGTGTCGAAAAATATTAACTGAATACAGGTCGACAAAAACTATTTAAGTATATTTTTATTTTTCAACCCAATCGATTATTTTATTGATTCGATTACACTTGACGTTCAATCCCATCTCTATGAAAAAAAAACAAACGTCAGATGTTAGACATCGTTGGAACACTGCCGTTTGCTTGTTCGTTGTGGTTTTTCATTTTGGATTTTCATTGACCCTCGCTTGCTTATTGTGTGTGCTTGCCTACCTACTGACCTCTTGCTACTCGACACGGACTTGACTTGCAATCAATTCATCCTGCGATGCATAAACTGCGGTGTAACCAGGCAAAGGCTGCGGCAGCATATCGCCTCTTCATTGCCTGCTTTTCTACTCACTATCTTAGCACGATGGTTAACAAATTGAGGTAAGTCATCTACAGCTAGAATCATTCTAGAACCGATAAATATAAGAAACATCGAACAAATGTGACTTCAAGTAGTTTACCGTGTTTTCAAAATACATAATGAACTCAATGGCAATGAATCAGAAAGACTCATCTCGTCTCAACACGTCACGACTACAACAGACTGGTTGCTTTAGATGTCATAATAATCAAATGTGTAGGTATTATAAATAATTCATGTGGGTAATAAGGTAATTAAGTTTGTTCTAGGTTCCAAGGGATGCCAACATTTGTCATCCTTGTTATGAGCTGCTGAATTCAGAAACAACTAGTGATGTACGTTTATTTGGTCATACAATAGTGCGCATAACTTGAGGCCGTTTGCAGAATTTACCAACGTCACATCCAGCTTTCTATTATCTAAATAAAATGTTTTTAAACACAGTGTGTTTTTTTATCTTTACATACCCGTCCGGTAGCATTTATCATCTTCCTCTTCAGATATTCAGTTTCTCGGCCTACAAATCGTCAGGACTACTGTCCCTGACCTCTCTCTCTCTGGTTGTGTTATTGGGCAACATCCAATCAGAATGATTTGATCAGACAGACAGATAACCTAAACTAACTTTTTTATATAATGTTCTTATAAGATTCACAGAATAAATAAATTAATCGCATTTTTGTTTGTTGTTTTATTTCAATATCTTTTAAAGTTGTTTTGAGTATGAATGTCGATGGCTATAAGAGTAGGGGACGACCAACGAAACGATGGATGGACTGTGTGAATGATGATATGGTTAGAAAGGGGGTGACTACCGAGATGGCGGCTAATAGAGGAGTATGGAAGAAAAAGACATGTTGCGCCGACCACAAATAAATTGGGATTAGGGCAGGAGAATGATGATGATCTTTTAAAGTCCTTGGTTACTCACTGTATTCGTTATCTAGTTTAGGCAGGATTTTACAATCACCACACTCTAATTAAACTAAGTCCTCCTGGCGCGTTTGTCTGTCTGTCTGTACGGATGTTTCAACAAACATATTTTGATGGGGTTGTCACTTCCGGAAGGTTTAGCTATACATTCGTGTAGGTTGTATTGACCAATGTAAATCAAGTCAGAAAAATCCTGCCGCCTGAGTGTTTTCTTGCGCGCGTTGCCCCATTCAGCGTCCAGAACCCATCTCTCGAGTACATTTACTATAGGGATTTGGTTTTGGACAAAAATCTAGTGTTGTTTGGGTAACACCTAGGTAAAAGTTCATAGCAATGTAATTTATTTGCAGTTTTTTATGCCTATTGACGTAGGAGTTACACGATTTCATTTTCAGGATTATAAAGATATAAAAAGCGCCTGAAACTTTTTCTGTATGAAATACTAATATTCAGCTATTCAGCATTATATATTGCTAGGTACCATGTCTAGACATTGCTGGAGATTCGTCCATACTTCAGTTTAGCCATCTCCTTTAGAGTAGTAAATAGTAGTAGTAAATGTATGTAAAATCTAAATTTTGCCAGATTCATACACATAAAACGAAGAAAATTACTGGGTACGCTACAAAACCAGTAATAAAGCAGAACGCAATAAAATAGTACATTAACAAATTATCACTCAGTATTATACACTTCACAGACCACTTAACACGGAACATAAATTAATTCTTTGCAATAAATTGTAATCCGCTAACAGTTGTAACAGAAGAGCTCTCAACATTATTATTGGCACTCGACCTACTTTACGCAAACGTTTATTCGAAATCGAATGAAGAAAGAAATTCGCAGCTTCCCTTCAAAACGTTTGGCGCACAAAGCGAGATATACCTGGCGCGACAACAATACGTCTTTAACACAATGATTGACAGACGCTCCACCAAATATACATTTAAAAGGCAAGGTGAAGGAACTTGAGGGAGGAAAAGAAATCTATAAATTTTAGCGTAGGCTGAGAAATCAGTAGGATATAAATTGTAAAAAGGCGACGTCGAAACGAGAAGAATCGTCAAATGGTGCGGACGAGATACATTTCAGATATAGATAGGGTTGCTAAGCGGTGAAAACTTGATAAACTAGCTGCGGATAAAAGGAAAAAGATTTCCTTTAATATTGGAGCTTGAGGTTGAACAGTTTTGATTTGGAATTGGAGAAATATAGGGTTTAGAGTGTCGGGGAATTCATTTAACGTTTCAACGATTTCGATTTAGAGCTCGCGGCAAAAAAAGGTACGGTTCATTTGATTTTTAATGAATACCTTTCAGAATTTTAGTCGGGAATCACTCAAACAATCGAAGGTTACACAAATACTTCAACCTTCAATTCGCCCTTAAAATAATAGTAATCACATGTGTATAAAAAGGAGGGAAATAATCAAAGGGCATCAAAAAATTCGTCCGCATGCCCCTGGAAAAATGTTGAAATAACTTACATAACAATCAGCCTATAATGTTCCCACTGCTGGGACACAGGCCTCCTCTCTTCGAGAAGGAGTGGGTTGTAATCAACCACGCGAGCCCAGTGCGGTTTGGTAGATGTCCTATATCCTGGATTTTTTTATCCTAGGACATGCTAGTATCCTCACGAGGTTTCTCCTTCATCGTTTTGAGAGCCGTGATGATTAAATAATTTATTTAAAATGCCTGTCTGGGTTCAAACCTACGACCTACAACTTGTAGGTACCCAAAAACAAATAAATATACCCAAAAATAAGTTAATAACAAACAAATCACGTTCAGCGGCAGCCCTGCAAGCGGTAGTGAAACGCGCGATGCTCGGGAACTCGGAAACTCGGCAATGTAGGCAGCAGGCACGCAGAGATTTATGTTCGAATCTGATTACCGGTAATACAACGTAGTTATGCACTACACATGAACCTGTTTTATGTTTATTTAAGTGCACAACTTATCGCGTATATTTTTCAGTATTTTTACGGAATATCGGCTGGTGAGGCTTGTAGAAACTTGTTGCAGCTTTCTATGGCCACGTACAGCACCTAAGTTCTTACGTGTTGCCGAAAATTGAGTCATTGTTAAGTACTTGGTCCTTGTTGACAGGCCCACACGGTACTATGCCATAACAATTTGAAAACAATGTAAAAGCAAAAATACCGTGGAGTTTCTTGCCGGCTCTTCTCCATAGGAAACGACCAATTGGAACCGTGCATCTAGCTTCTGACGTTAAATAATTGCCCATAGAGGTTGATTTAAACTAATACGTATTAGAATGAGAAAACAAGATTTTTTGTTACGCTAAAACGGCTGAACAGATTTGGATGAAATTTTGCATGTACAGACCATGACTTGGACCCCGATATATCCACAGGATCGAGACTTATGCGGGTGAAACCGCTGGGCGCAGCTAGTCTGAAATATTTTGAATTGTAAGCTCAAAAGACCAGTAATTTAAGTGCGTAACATTCATCATCTTTTCAGTTTTACTTTCGATTTTTATCTTTGTTTCGATAACAGCAAAATACTTAAAAAAGTATTAGCAATTGAAGTGCTTTAATAAAATATGGAAAGCACTTATTTTACCTCTTACATCGACTCGTTTTAAAGCTCCTCCTACACCCACGCAATTTATTATCAAGTTGAAGACTCAGACATACAACAATTTAATTAAAATATGTAAGCGTCATAGTTCATTATAAGAAGCAAGGTTTAAATATACGCCTTTCATACATATTAATATATTCGTAACAAAGGCTACGTGGAACATAAAAGATTATAAATTACTAAACGTCTTTTCAACAAGGCATATTTTGCTAAATTGCGTTTGTACATGTAAAACGAAAATACGGGTCTACGAAGGCAATGAATGATCAATTTTGATCTAATACCAAACAACTATGTAATTCTTATCTCATTGTAATAAGGTATAATTTAAAAAGAATGCCGAGAGTTTGATCCGACTCTTTACATTGATTCCAATTTATTTGAATCGAGCTTTCGTAGAACTCAATACCATACGTTAAAAACAAGAGACGTTCGTAAGGACCACTGTTCTTACACAAACTCTAACTCAAAGCATTTAGGCACTTTTGAATTGTGGGTCGGTCAGACAGAATGCTGAAGCTAGTTGCCCTTCCAAAAGCAGTAGTGGGTACTTTTGGAGAAGAACGGGCAAGAAACTCGTCTTGAACTTACATCTTGGAAGACTAAGGCTGGTTTTCCACCAGAGATTTGCTATGCTACGTTGCTATGGATGCGTTTGTTATCCACCAATCATATTCATTGGTCCACATAGCATAGTACTGTACAGTATAACTAAGCTATGTTTTTATACGGAAGGATGCGTGCTATGGATGGGAGCTATGGCTGCGCGGGTGGTGTAGCTATGTGCAGAGCAGAGTACTCCCCGTGCTTTCCCTACTATCGATGCATCGCATTGCTCGAGTTGAGCATCTTCCTCGCACTACCTCGCGGCGGCGCATCTTCAAAGCACGTCTTACTAGCTTTCACATCCTCGTAGCATAGCTGCATAGCACATCTCTGGTAGAAAAGCAGCCTAGGGCTGTTTTTCCACAAGAGATACGGTAGAAACGGTCGCATAGTTTCGTAGCATAGCTGAATAGCAATTCAGCTATGCTACGAAACTATGCGACCGTTACCACTAATGCTAACCTGTGTAGCGAGTAAGATTTGCTGTAGCTCAGTAAAGAAGATGCGCAGCTCGAGTTTGCGATCCATCGATGGTAGGGAAGGCCCAGGAAGCTCTGCACATAGCTACACCACTCGCGCATCCATAGCTCACATCCACAGCACGCATCCTTCCATATAAAAAACATGGCTTAGTTGAACCCGTGTCTACCATTACTATGCTATGTGGACGAATATATGCTATGATTGGTGGATATTAAACGCATCCATAGCAACGTAGCATAGCACATCTCTGGTGGAAAAAGCAGCCTTAAATCCGTGTTAAAAGGACCAAGTACACGCGTCTCAAAACACTTAATCCTAGAACTAATACGGGGCAGCAATTTCCTTGTCATGGAGTATCGCATCGTAACTCAGTGTTAAGCTGACAACGCCTCCTTATCTTGCGTGTCGCATGTCGGCGTTTTGTTTAGATATGGGCTGAGGGGCCACTCTATATGTTGGAGTATAGAAAAGAATAAGTCACGGATATGTGGAGTTGGTAAATATGCTCAAAATGGTCAAATTCTATGGTTAATGAGCATGACGTCTATACAAAATATTTTTCAGAGGTCTAGGAGACTAAATTGAAGTTATATAATCAAGCCTATAACGTTCCCACTGCTGGGACACAGGCTTCCTCTCTTCGACAGGGAGCGGGCTATAAATCTACCACGTGGGCCCAGTGCAGGTTGGTAGATGTCTCATGTCTTCGAATTTTTGGCTCTAGGACATGCCGGTTTCCTCACGATGTTTTCCTTCACTGTTTTAAAAGCAGTGGTGCTAAAACTATTTACACAAAGTAAAGAACCTGGCTGGGTTCGAACGCTACCACTAGGCCACGACTGCTTGCAAATCGAAATTACCTCTACTTAATCCATCGAGTGCCAGTTTTCAGCAGATCCATAATAATACCCGTGTATTTTTTGGTCCTTAGCTGATAAGGAGGATTGTGTGTGCCATAAATCTTTACGGTAGTTACGTAAGCTATCATTAATCAAATATTATACTATGATATATTTACCTGATCGTAATATACGATCGTGTCTAGATAATCCTACTTCCTACTAATGCTACTTGCTACTAATATTATAAACGCGAAAGTTTGTATGGATGTTTGTTACTCTTTCACGCAGAAACTACTGAACGGATTTTCATGAAACTTTACAGTCATATAGCTTACTAGCTGCGCCCCGCGGTTTCACCCGCATAAGTTTCGATCCCGTGGGAATGTCGGGATAAAAAGTATCCTATATGTTAATCCTGGTTATAAACTATCTGTGTGCTAAATTTCGTCAAAATCTGTTCAGTAGTTTTTGCGTGAAAGAGTAACAAACATCCATACATCCATACATACAAACTTTCGCATTTATAATATTAGTAGGATAAATCAGAATAACACATGGGATTATTTTTATCCCGATATTCCCACGGGATCGACAGTTATTTATTTATAAGTGGTAGAACCAACAGCTAAACCAAATTAATAACAATTGTATAAGCGACACAGAGCCAATTACAGGTTCTCACGAGTAGACACAGAGAAGGTAGTAGAAATCTTAGGATCACTAAGTAGCAAGCACGATAAAAATACAAATAAAAGGAATTCAAATAAGCAATAAGCACTAAATACATTCAGACTAGACGTTATGCAAGTAAAACCGCGGGGCGCGGGGCTGCTAGTACTGTGATATATTTACCTGATCGTGATAAATATGATCGTGTCTAGATAATGTTATTTTATTTTTCAAACTTACGGTATTAGTGCTGGTTTAGTGCTGGTTGTAATGGCGTCAGATTTATAATTTTGTACGTGAACATACCTGTAACAAAAGAAATATATCATTAAATTATTGTTCAGCAGTGCGAAATTGCGAAGATCCTGTTATTGTGTATCGTGTATCTAAATATAATTAAGAAAAACAAAGAGAAAAATAAAGGTTGATAATTCTAATATGTTTATGGCGTTAGATTTCTAATTTTGTACGTGAATATAACTGTAACAAAGGAAATATATCATTAAATTATTGTTCAGCAGTGCGAAATCGCGAAGATCCTGTTATTGTGTATCGTGTATCTAAATATAATTAAGAAAAACAAAGAGAAAAATAAAGGTTGATAATTCTAATATGTTTATGGCGTTAGATTTCTAATTTTGTACGTGAACATACCTGTAACAAAAGAAATATATCTTTAAATTATTGTTCAGCAGTGCGAAATTGCGAAGATCCTGTTATTGTGTATCGTGTACCTAAATATAATTACGAAAAACAATCACAGAAAAATAAAGGTTGATATTTCTAATATGGTTCGCTGTATCTACCTAAATTGGTCAATACCTTTAAGCAATTTCTCCTTATAATAATAACTATATAGCTTCAGCCCGCGTGAAATTTCTTGTTCCCCGTCGCATCGCATCGCCTGCTATGGTTACTTCGTTTTCGCATAGCGTCCTTTCTAACAGTTCTTGTTTTTGCTCAGCTCAGGGTCATAGCGTGATGGTAAATCGCATATAGCCTACTTCAAGAATTGGTCTATCAAATGCAAAAATATTTTTTCAAATCCGACATGTAGTTTCATAGATTAGCGCGTTCAAACAAACTCTTCAGCTTTATTATTAGTATAGATATAGTATAGATTAGTATCATCCCATGCCTATTTCGGCTACGGTGACTGTTTTTATTTCTGACGACTATGGTACCTATAGGTATAAGGTAGCAGGAAAAAAAAGTAAAAGTTCTGGATCAACCGGCCAACAAAACTTGTTATAAAAGGAAAAACTGGTCCTTCCGAATTCGGTACTACCAAAATGAAAGCACCGGAGCACCACTTTTTTACTCGCACTCTATTTGTTATTAAAACGTTTCAGACGCCTCTGAATTATCTATTGGCGGGTTTAATCATTATCTAAAAAACTTTTTCTTCGATTATTTATTTAGGTATTAAACTAGAATACTTTTTTCTTACTCTCAATTTTTTTCCGTATTGTAAGTAGCGGCTTCGTCGTATTTTCTGATTTTAGTTTTTAATCTTTTAAAGACCTCAAAAACATCAGATATGAATTCAATTCTAAGAATGCAAGAATTTGCTTTTCCCACGATCTGTTGATAGCCGGAGATCGTAGGAAAAGCCATGATAGGAAGTATTTTGGTCCTAAAGCCCCTAAAGGCGATATCCAAAATACAAATTATTCAAACATTACACAACCCATTACAACAAATAAAAGTTAAGAGACTCAAGAAAAATAAACTTTAAAAGCTTCTCATTTTATATTAATCCTGACAGTTTTACAATAAACGCAGCTTATCGATCTCCATATGAGATAATATTTACGAACATAGTCACAACCTGTGCCAAGGAGTGAACGGTGCAATAAAAATAACAGCCTGAGGTGCGTTGGTGACACGTAGAAACTGGGCTGGGGTGCCTATTACACCGTATTGTTGCTTGCTTCTTTCTGAGTCATTGACTGAACCAGCTTATATAAATCCTTGACTATTTTTATCGTAATTTTAAGAAGACTAGGATCAATTTTATTTCGCAGTTTTAAACGCTTGTATATTCTCTTTTTATTTTGTATTTTTACGTACGTGGCCGTGGTTGCTGAATGAATAAGAGTGATAATGAAAATACAAGGTTAAATTAAATTAATAATAAAAAAGCAACTGATTTATAAACTGATATTTTTTATTTTTTATTGACAATGGGCTCACTCTTGACCTCAATCCAGCCCAGAGGCAGGGATGAGATCTACGGTGGAACGAGCTTGCCCAGAAGAAGCCTATTCACTTCATATTTCAAGCAACTACATTACTACACCTACAGTCGTTGACCCAAAATTAATTAAGTTATATCAATGTTTATTGTTTTATTATGATAATAAATGTATATCGATCAATGTATGTACTAATTGAATTTGACCCTGTATAATTATAAATTTTAATTTAGGACTGAATTTTAAAAAAGGACACACATATTGTTCTAATTTTGATGATGTCACATTACCTAAACATGCGTTTCTACATTTCTTTACAAATATTTAACATTTTCCCGCTCGGTTTGTTTTTAATTGTATATTAGAATAGATACATACAACGTTAATCAAATATTTACTTAGATAACGAAGTAAACAATTTATTTAAACAGATGTACCGTACTGTGACTCGTACTAAAAGTTGTTAAGTATTCATTACAGTGCCGACTCCTTTGTTCTATTTAACTTGATTAGTAAGTATCTCTTTGTCAATAAAATGAATGAAACAAATATGTTTTATAATTGAATATTAGATGTTTTGTTTTGCCTTTTGTAACATCTACAAAAATATCATCATCATTCATGACTGCTGCGCTGCGTGTCGCGGGTTCGATTCCCGCACGGAACAAATATTTGTATGACCTACATGTATTTGTTCCGAGTCTGGGTGTTTTTCTATCTATAATATGTATGTATTTACAAAAAAAAATTGTATATAAGTAGTTTATCAGCCATCTTGTTACCATAACACAAGCATTAGGTTGCTTAGCTTGGGACAAATGGTGCTGTGTGAAATGTCCAGGGATTTATTTATTATTCTCTTGTATCCCAATTTATTTGGGGTCAGCGCAACGTGTCTTGTATCGGGCCTTATTCGAATACAACGGCTGCGGTATTCATTTTTTAAATACCGCAGCGTTATGTTGGCATTATTTTTCGTCCATGTTTTTTTTTCTTGTTTTTTTTTTGTTTTTAATGTAATTTTGTTAGTTTTAAATGTTCTTTTTTACTGTTTGTATTTCCTGTGCGTGTCCCAAATTAATTATTTTTGATTTCTTTCTTCTTCCACGCTTCTTTATTAGTCGTCATCTATTAGATGACGACTACGCCACCCCTCGCCCCCCCTTTCCACGAAAATATAATAATGCCTAATTTTATTTTAATCTCATGGCTTTTAACCACAAAGTAACTTAAAGAAAATTGCAGATCCAAATCTGCTTATAAACCCTGACGGTGTGACATCGGCCATCGTCCATGATAACATCGCACACTGGCATTGCGCGCGACTCCGCCTGCCAAATTATTAACATAAACACCATGCGATACCCGCTGCATTCCTACTCTTGTTATTGACTGTCGCAATTTTGTTCTTGGCGTGTGCAACGCTCCAATTTAGAATACTATACATATTTTATCAAGTTTAGTTGCTTTTTGGGGTTAGGAGATACCGTTTGCTGGACGCTTTTTGGTAAAGGCGGTACTTTAGAAAAATGTATGCGAGAAAAAGAGCAAAGAAGAGCTTTAATTTTCTTGTCATAATTAGCCGATTTAATAAAGAAGATCTGCTTCGAATGGAAATAGAGATAGGTAGCTGAATGAAGCACGCTTGCTCAAGTAAACAAAAACTCGTTTCGGAGATTAGTCTGAACAAACAGACAGACAATTTCTTTTTAATTGTTTTTTTTTTTAATAAGTACAATGGCCTCCAAAAGTTAGTTGACATTTGTCCACTTCAGTGACACACCACATAATGATTTAAAATTCTAGTGTTCCCGATGTTTGAACTGCTATAACGTTTTTAGTGACTAATTCAACTATCATATCTTTCACTTGTCATAAAAAAATAATCAATTGTGGCATCACAGCTGAAGTGGAAAAATCTCAATTAACTTATGGAGGCCACTGCACTTTCATATGCATCTAGCAAAAGCTGGTAGTTTGACATTAAACTTCGAATTCCGAAATAAAAATTATTACAATACACTCCAAAAATAATAAAATAAAGAACAAATACCGCACAACACATCATTAAAACCAACCTACACAACACTCGATTTGCAAACCGGAAAATACCTCCACCTGAAATCAATACGGTAGCAGCATAAATCGAAGGAAACCCGGTGATTTTTCGAATAAATAATGCGAAAACCAACTGCAAAGTGTTCGTAAATAATAAAATGCAAAATGTAATGATCGATCGGCGGGGAGGTATTATTGGTAGGGGAGGCTCCACCCCGATGTGTGCACTTACATGCCGTGTCTGTTACAATGGATTTTCCCTCAAGTATGGATGTTTGAATTTAAATTCACTTTGCTGGCTTTTAACGGCTGATTTCGTGAATTGGAAGATTGGCTGGTTGTCTAGTAATTGAAGGGTAGCGTTTATCGTTTGTGGAGCTTAACATATTTAAGTTAATGCGAAATGGTTCTTTTGATATAATATTCCGATTGAAATTATGAGAAACTGGTCTTTCGATACGTAATTGTCACTTTTAGGGTTCCCAAAGGGTGCCAATGGGACCCAATCAATAAGCCTCCGCTGTCCGTCCGTTCGTCTGTCGGTCAGCGAGCTGTATCTCATGAACCGTAATAGGTAGACAGTTGAAATTTTCACAGAGTGTGGATTGGAGTGTGGAGCTATTCCCGCTATAACAACAAATAATAAAAATAAACTAAAGTTAAAAATTAAAGGGGGTTCTTACAAAAAACGTCTTTTTTTCGGCGTTTTTGCCTTGTGGTACGGAACCCTTCCTGTGCAAGACCGAGTCGCACTCGGCCGGGTTTTTAGGTATATTCTGCAACCGCAATGCACACACACATACTAAGCAACGATTTATTTGAAAGCCCGTAAACAGCTATTTATCAAGATTGACGTAAAACTGTCATAGACTACAAACAACATAATAAACTTCTTACTGCTGAATCGACAAATCCTGTTTACCTAGTACCCCACTAATTCTGTTTCATTACCTGAACAAGTTCCACTAAGCCGTCCATTTCCCTTTAAGCTGATACACGCGTTAACCTTACTGACGCACAAAGGAGATAAAATAAGTTTTTACACACGAATAAAAGTTGCTTGATAAGTAGAACTAACACACATGTTTCCTTAACACCGTCCGATTTACGAACACCCCTGAAACCAGGACCAGGATACGTGCAGAAGGACCATCTCAAGAAACAGCGGGGCCGTAATTCTGTATGACACAATGAAGGAAACCGCGCGAAATCAATGCGAGATTTGCGGGATTAGCTAAGGAATTGGCGTAGTTTTGAATTAAGGAATCGTTAAGTGGTCATAGTGAATTAGGGCCCAGCCCAGATAATGACGAAAAACAATCCTACCTTCACAAGTTTAATAATAATAATATCCCTGGACATTTCACACAGCACCATTTGTCCCAAGCTAAGCAACCTAATGCGTGTGTTATGGTAACAAGGTGGCTGATAAACTACTTATATACAATTTTTTTTTGTAAATACATACATATTATAGA
The DNA here is from genome assembly GCA_949629185.1 of Apamea crenata. Lineage (NCBI taxonomy): Eukaryota > Metazoa > Arthropoda > Insecta > Lepidoptera > Noctuidae > Apamea > Apamea crenata. Next base: position 2,353,149 of record OX451365.1, on the reverse strand, counting down.
TAGAAAAACACCCAGACTCGGAACAAATACACGTAGGTCATACAAATATTTGTTCCGTGCGGTCTAAGTTAGTCTAGAAAAGCTTAAGTCGTGGTAAGATTGAGATTGTCCAGTCAGAAAGCTTGGTAGCAGTGCTAAACTGCTCAGGGAAAGTCGTGCTGATGACTTTTCCCATCGCACAGTAACGGTCGTGTACGGTGTGAGGCAGAATATCGTTAACGTATTTCTTTTTTTTTAAAGATTGTCGCTTGCCACTGTTTCCCATGGATTTGATGACCTATTGGGAACCTAATGACTGTATGCAATGCACAGTAGGTAAGGGCAAAATAAATATACACATCATCATCATATGTGGGTCCCTAATGGCAGGAAACGACCGCGCGGCAGTCCCAGAAAGAGTAGGCGGGATGAGCTGGACTCAGGCTCAAAGGATTGGCCCACAATCGCAGTAGACCGGGAAAAGTGGAAGGAGGGAGGAGGCCTTTGCCATGCAGTGCGACAACGGAGGCTCATAATAATAATAATAAAATCATCATCATAAGAATATATACATACTTAAACTTACGCCTTTATTATAACGGACACACACTTCCCTATGTGTTTGTTATTCCAGCGTATGGCACTCGTGGGTTGCAGCTGAAAATCAGCGTCAGGTGGTACACTTGTGTTGTCATCTGACATTATGCTGAGCTGAGACCCTTTTGGCATTATAAATCTTTGTTTTCTATTTTTATAGTTTTAAGGTGTATTCATTTTGTGTAACGCCAATAAACGCATTTTTATTTATTTCTTTTCTTTCCTTCTTCCTCTGGGGGTAGGCAGAAACTACAGAACGCCAACTGCTACGATTTTGCATACACTTTTGCTTCGTTTACGTTCATACATTTCGTTGGTTGGTTTGATTGGTGGTTGGTGTACCTACATATTTGGAGGTATGAGGAACAGGGTGTAAAGTTCACTCATACTCTATAGAAAAGGGAGGATCCTCCAACCAGACGGGTGTTGTGTCTGGCCGGCAATTGCCCAACGATTGATGTCGGGAAGTTTGTATGTATGCTAATTGCGCGGTAAACTCTGCTTGCGAGATGCAGGATTTGCGTGACGTCAGTATGACGCGTTGTTCGCACGTGGCGTTGTATTGTAGATACCGCTACACATAAACTGATAAATAAATATCCAGACTAATATTATAAAATCAAAACTAACTCTGTCAGTATGTGACCTGTTCACGCCTAAACCACTGAAAATATTTCGATAAAATTTGGCAAGGAGATAGATGGCATCGTGGAGAAGGATATAGACTACTTTGTGTCCCGGCAGCACGGTCACGCAGGCGAAGCCGCAGGCAGAAGCTAGTATAAAATAAAGGTAAGCTTATGAGTATGTAAACCTTCTGCGACAATTTATATATAAAACTACGTAATTCTGGTAACTTGGATACTATACGAGTTTCCTTTGTTACATTTTGCTGGGCTCAATTTATTACTATGATTAGGGTTGTCATTTTTAGGATAATGGCGGGTAGTAATAGATTATTCCGGTAATTTATGGAAACAAACGAGCACTAATTTAAAGGATAAAATGTACAAACTAGTAATTTATTACAAAGTACAGTCACCAAAGGACTTAAGTAACCAGGGCATCGGGAGTTGAAGTTTAGTAAGAAACCGATGGATGTTTTTGAATGAATTTAATTTGGTAAATAGACTGGTTATTCTGTATTAATTAAATTAAATTTCATTCGAAAACATCCATCGGTTTCTTACTAAACTTAACTATAACTATATCCGACGACCCTGGTTACTTATCTCCTTTGGTAACCTTACATTATACACCGCTGAAATTATACCAGAAAACTAAATATTAAATCTAGCGAGCATCTATTTGATTAGCAGTATAACATTTGTCTTGTTTTAATGAGGACTACTAATTAGCCCCAAGTGACCCTTCATGGTTTAATTATTCATTTAAGTTATTAACACTCACATTTACCTGAGATAGTTTGAGTAACATACATCACTTTTATTTCTCTCGGTGGGTTACATAATCAGCCAGCGTTCCCACTTCTGGGACACAGGCCTTCTTTTTTCGAGAGGGACTGGGCTGTAATATACCACACGGGCCCAGTGCGGGTTGGTAGATGTCACATGTCTTCGAATTTTTGGTTCTAGGACATGCCGGTTTCCTCACGGTTTTGAGAGCAGTGGTGATGTAATAATTTACACAAATTAGTTATTAGCCTGCCTGAGTTCGAACCGAACTACAACTCGTAAGACGCGGCCGTTACCACTATGCCAGCACTGCTTTCGTGACATTTCATGATTTGATATTCATTTTAGTTATAAAACCCACATTCACCTGAAATAGTTGTTTGAGTAAATATATCACATTTATTTCTCTCGTTCGCAACAACAAGAATAGTTGGCTATATCGATCTATTGGTCTCCAAGACACCAAGAAAAATATATAGGTAAGTTCTAAATAAAAATACAGTGTTTCCATAAAAGTAACTTAACTGTGGCGGCTTAGTAATAGCAATTTGCTGAGTTGCATTCTTGACGGAATATGGGAGCGCAGGCGATCGGATCGCCAGTCGCCTACGTTACGTTACACCGCCCTGCCTTGTCGCATACCTAGTACATAGTTAGTTATAACGAAGTATTGTGGAACCTAAATTAAAGACATTTTCTTCTTTGGAGTCACGTCTTAATTACCTCACCATACACAGAACACGCTCAACACTGGTGACTTATATTGAAGATTGCAGTTCCTAAGAGATTCCTTTCCTCTGCTTCAAGGATTCTGCCTAGCCTTTTTCCAACTATGTCGGCTTCCAGTCTAATCGGATGCATCTGAGTACCACTAGTTTACATGAAGCGGCTGCCTATCTGATCTCCACAAGTTACCGGCTAATACCCCTTGGTAAAACTGGTTGTCAGACTTTCGGGCTTCTGACGTCCTGAAACGACAGTCAAAGATCCTCTAATGACAGCCGAGACCAACAGCTTAACGTGCTTTCCGTGGCACGGAAATCTAAAGATGGTCACCCAGCCATGGACCAACCGCGGCAAGCGTAGCTCAACCTGATCGATCGACCCGAATTCTCGATCTACTACTTATCTTCTATTTTTTGTAATTAGATTTATTTTTGACGGCACAGTTGGCGCAGTAGTTAAGCGATTGACTGCTGCGCTGCGTGTCGCGGGTTCGATTCCCGCACGGAACCAATATTTGTATGACCTACATGTATTTGTTCCGAGTCTGGGTGTTTTTCTATCTATAATACGTATGTATTTACAAAAAAAAATTGTATATAAGTAGTTTATCAGCCATCTTGTTACCATAACACAAGCATTAGGTTGCTTAGCTTGGGACAAATGGTGCTGTGTGAAATGTCCAGGGATTTATTTATTTATTTATTATTTATTTATTTATTTTATAGTTAGTCATTTAATTTAGTACAGAGTATAAATAGTTATTTGTGTACCTGTTAGTAAATGAGATACATTTTCTATTTATTTATTTTATTATTTATATACACACAGTAAAATACATAGTACACAAATAATGCAAAACAAATTATATATATAAAAGTACACTTATATAAATACATAATACAAAAATATATAAACATATATATATATATATATATATATATATATATAAATACTCACGGTATAGAGGAAAGGTAATGCTCTTTTAATCGACGTTTAAATAGAGAAATAGTTTTTATATCACGAATGCTAGGCGGAAGTGAATTCCACAATCTTACAGCATGGACAGAGAAGGAATAAGAATAGTAGCTAATTTATTTTATAATTCTTTAAAAGCCCAGCCCTGAACAATAGCCAACGCGTTCGTGTAGTTCCGTATGCATTCGCCTACTTAAAAATAAACTACAGGGTGTATTTAATTAACCCCTGACTTCCACTTAACTAGAATGCCTGGAAACTTGATTCTTCAGTTGAAACGGCTATCGAGAAGGTAATTGCATTTACTGGTGCATGTTAAGCGGGTTTTAATTTTAAAGGGATTTTCTTGTTTTTGTTTGTTTTCTAGTTATTTATTACAGTGTAGTTGGAAAGGCTTTTAGGAAAAAGAGCAGCGAGTTGGTAAGTTGAAATATAAAAATATATACTTGGTGTTTTTTTGGTATAAATAAAAATAAGCTTATTTTTAATTATACAGGGCTGCATCGACGCGCAGCCTGTTACTATGAATACAGCACATGATTCTAGTCCCTCGCGTAAATATTTCGTTGATCATTAAAAAAAATAGCTGTTCCATACATTTTGAACGCGTAGGTATCACTTTACTAGGAAACAGCTGATTTCTAGGCTAGATTTAGAATCATATGCTGAATTCAAGCTTGGTTAAGCAAAAACTTTCCAATAAGAAATAAAATCAAAACGAGGGTTGCAATATTAATAGGACAAAAAAATATCTACTATAGGAGCGCTGACAAACAAGCATTTACCAAGAAAATCACACTTTACTAAAAAAGATCTTACGAGGTCACACTAGCGGCACCCCGCGACAGTTCTCGGGTTGCCAGCTATGAAAAAAGCGTCGACACGTTTGTACAAGTAATGCTTGCGTCAACATTGCGCCTAGTGTAAGGAAAATCTCTTTTTACCAAGAGGGGATAATATTACTTTCTTGAAAACGGCGAGAAACGGCAGATTAAGTGTTTGGGCGATTTGATTTATGAAGATCTTTTTTTTTTGGAAGCATTCATCGTAATGCCTGCGTCATATTTTGTATCTTAATGTTATTTTATTATCATACAAAACCCATATTACATTACAGTGAAAAATAACTTTACTGACTTTGACAATTGTATGAGCGGTTTTTATTTATACTGGCAATGTTCTTCCTCCTCTCTCCTACTTGATCTATGCTGTGCCTGACAGGGTCCATAATTGTGACTAATATAATTATTTCCCTACCAACTGTATACATTACGGTACGCAATTAAGAACTGAGAATTCTAAGCGCTACAATTAACGAAGAGAAGTGTGCAAACTGATGCTGGGCTCCTGAACTGAAGATGATCATGATGATTGTGCAAAGCTTCTATATTAATGTAGCCAACGCCATGAGACGAAGAAAATTGTACCTATACAAGATACACATCAAAGTTTCCTTAAAGTAAATATGTTTCACGTATGTAAAATTCGTCACCCCGAAAAATTCGACCCAAAATCGATTGCACCTCTAACAGGATTCCTATCGTCAAATCCATTCCAAACGACAAAGACAAATCGACGACTCAAATTCTATATTGTTTTTCTCAACCTTGATTGTCTCTGGTAAGCGTTGGATCGTCTCATTTGTCTTCGGAATACACGTATGTCTTATACGAAAGCAATTTGGGTGAAACTTATAAAGGCGGACGCTTCAATAAAAAAGAAGATTTGCCAAACGTTAATCTGTGAGGAGAAAAATATTTGTTACGGTACTGATTATTTGGGAATGAGGAAAAGTTTTGATATGAAAGTTTGTCGTGTGGTTTGTGGTATGGATAGAGTCGTCGCTACTGGAGTAAATGAGCGTGACGTTAGTAGGCTGGCGATGAATGTTCGGAGTTGAATGTCTGTTTCTTGTTCATCTGTGGCTTTTGCTTCGCATTGTTTTAAGACTACAACTATAAATGTAGATGATTTTTTATCTATCATAATTAAAATTCACACTGCCATTTTTGTGGCAGCAAAATTCTACTCAACGACAGATTTACGAGTTGCCATGCCCGTGTAAAAGACTTTGCAAAACTCTGAATATTCTAAACCACAAGCGCACAACACGAAACGTCAAAACATTAAATTCACTCAACAAACTGGAAATTACCTTCGTTTGAATTTCAGCAAACGTTTAGTAAACAACAAGAAACGGGTAACAACATAGTGCACAAAACAACTACAGCGCTATATCTACTTCTAAACCTGTCATCCTAGTAAGTTCTTAGGGTACAATAGGAATAAACTCCAAGTGAATTTCATAACGGGAGCGCAAACACCCCAGACTTGCGTTTTCCAACAACACACAAACAACTCCATGTTCCTACGTGTTTACTGGACACGGTTACAACACTGTGTTGCTGTGCTCTTTCGCTTCATATTCGTGAAATGCAAGGTTTATAAACCTGTATTTGGGAACTTGAATCGCATTAATTCCGTATGAAACATATGCATGTAATATGCCTTGATGTTGCTAATGATTTCGAATTCATCACTTTGGAATTATCATCAATATATGTACTTCATATTCATGTGGCGGTCGCTCAATGCGTAGTTATAATGAGATACTTCGATTTATTTGCATCTGAATATGTATTTTGGTAATTTGTGATAAAGGACCGCAATATTATTCGGTTTCAAGTGCATTTGGTTGCACATAAGAGTGGTTAGTATCTCGATAACTGGTCAGGATATTATTGTTCTCACAATTACTGACCAGCTTTTGCGAGCAATATTTTTATATTTTTAAGCAGCGAAGCAGCGCAGTATTCCGATAATTGTCTTGGTTTCATTCTATATCAAATAAAAGAACGCTTTTTTCAATGAAATGCTGTCTCTCCATTGTTTTCCTTTCATGAAACAGTTGTTGTATGACGGCATTTGCATGTGGTTTTATTTCATTTCTTTGATGGAAAATGTTTTTGTAAAACTCTTTTAAAGTCAAATTGAAGTTTCCATCTACAGTGTTATGACTTGGAATTGGATAGTGTTCTATTCTTGTGTCCATCAAAGATGCACAAGGGTGGACAAAGTCAAGAAGACTCGGAAATTGGTGCATGCCAACAGACCACACTCAACTCCAATCCGTCGGGCATAACCGCTCGGTCCACTAAACTTTATGTGGAACCCGAAATATATGAGAAAAGATAATTGGAGAGCAGTTTACTACTGAACTTTAGGATATGGAAAAGAGCCTGTTAAAAGGTTAAGAATAAAACAATAGATGACTGGAACAAAGAAAAGGTGGAGTGTTACTTCAGTATGCAGAAAGAAGAAGCATATGATTTATGAACATTGTCAGTTGGAATGACGGGACTACTTGAGACTGATGATGATTATAAAAAGCTAAGTGGAGAGCACCCTAGGTTTGTGTCCCAGGTCGGGCAAAGCGTTATTGGCCAAAATACGGTATTGAGGACTATTATGTTGTACTCTAAAGTCAATCATTATTAATAGGCTAGGGACCTGTATGATACATCACGCATTATATATTTTATATTTTTTATATTATGTTTGTTTGATATTTTTTATTTTGTGTTTGTTTTTTATTTACTTTTTTTGGTTTGACTTATATAGAATATTTTTTATCTTTTTTTTTTCTTTTTTCATTTAACTTACGTTTCATTGAGTTAGCCCTGCTACATTTTAAGTTTTCTTACAGCTTGTTTTTTGTTTAATATAATATAGTAATCTGTGGAAAATGTTGTGGGTGGTATATTTGTTAAGTTTAATTTTAAGACAACACTGTTTATGCTTAATATACTGCTGTTTGTTTTCCCAAATGTAATAAATAAATAAATTGTTGAAACCGTCATTGTTTCCGTGTAAAAGAAAGATGAAAACGGAAGGTGACAAGACAAATACCAACATTCCTTTTGTGCAACAGTACCATGACGGAACTGAGACTTCATAGTATCCTGGAAGTATGATGAATGAATTGAGCCGTGAGTCTCCCAAAAGATTGCACACCACACGTCTCACAAAACATTTCTCAAGAAGTCCCAAATTCTTCCACAAATACTCCATGAAATAGTTTTCGATGGCTGCACTAAACTTGCAACATACAAACGTCAGTTGATGTGACACTTGTGAGGAGAACGTCGTAAAACGTTTTAAACATATCCGTGACCATATGGGTTTGATTGTTCACGTACGTCTGTGCTCTGTTCGGCAAATTGTAAAGGAATAAATGTGAATTCACTACGGAGTGTAAATGTGTATTTTAGGTCGGAAATTGGGAGTAAGAAGATTCATCATCATCATTATGTTCCTGCTCGTATCCCAAATTATTTGGGGTCGGCGCAACATGTCTTCGCGCTAGATTATAGTCTAATATACTTTTTGATTTTTTTTTGGGCTTTTTGAAGGTCTCGTTTCATTTAATTTATAGTTCGTTAACCAGGAGAGTATATAATAGCCCCAAAGAGATGCGGATCCTAGGAAGGACTACATGAGTCTCGCTTTATTAGGTTTTTTTTTATTGCTGCTCTCCTTGTCTTCGACCACGCCTGATGGAAATCGATGGATGAGGATTATGATGGAACGAGCGTGCCCAGAAGATGCCTGTTCACTCTTGCTTTGCAGGCAGATGGGTTAAACGAGGAAGGTCTCTGTTTCGACGTCCGTCTTTTTAAACCTAAACGTTGATAGATATAAAATTCCCTTAGCCTGCCTCAAATTATGTATCACCTTTAAATTTATGTCAATTAATCTGTTTGGAAAATAACTTTCAGCCCGAATGACAAAGACAAATATTTGAATGAAAGCCTGCCTAATTCAATTAATAAAGTTAATTATAAACAAATATACAAAGCAGTACCAGTTACATCCCAGCATAATACCTCAAAATATAATAACGATCTCCCATCTAACATTGTAATTTATATTACATTCATATTTCGTATACAGCTGAATTTATTACGGGCAAATTAATTTAGCTGGGCGCGCCAGTAATCCGGCCACATCTGCGCTACCCCGCAGATACTTCATAATATCGATATTAAAAAACATTCGCGGGTGCTTTATACGGTTAGTGTGATGTACTAGAGTTTTTGGTGTTCTTGTACGAGATTTGGTCTTTGGAGCTTGGAAAATGGGATCGTTGTGATGGAATACGGTGGATTGTGGGTTTGTTGGGGGACTTCTTCTCTACACCATAAATACCAGGACGTGTTGAAGGCTTCTGGAAGTTAGCAGAAGCCTAAATTAACCTGCAAAAAGGCCGGTCGGCCTGTGTGCATTTTTGGAGCTTATTTTTTTTTTCAAAATTTGGTTTTCTTCTTTCAATTTGAACAAGGAGTGCGCTGAAACAGTGCTGAAATGCAGTCGATGCCGTTTGTTAGCAAGAGTCTCTCTTGAGCCATGACCAAGGGTAGCTTATATCCTGTTTTTGGCTTTTAATACTACATATGCTAAAGTGAATAATAGAAGTTAGACAAATAGGTATACATATTTATATAGTACCAAAAATCTGCTCAAAAATAAAAATCTCGTAGCAATAACACATTTACACAAGATTGCTATACTTCAAAAAGTCGAAGTAGCACAAAACACTAAAGAACCCCAGTTTGTCCCCAAACAACATCACGAAACACCCAAACTGCTCCATCTTTCTTTTTAATCACAATAAAAAAGACTAACCATCTGAAGCCAAAGAACCCACGATACTATAAGAACTATAAAACATCGTCTTAGTAGCTCGGGGAGTTGTACAATATACTTAATTAATAGCACGTAAAGGACTGGCGGCCACTACTTCAAGTGTTCATAAATAACACACTGTTTTATCGCGTGATTACAGCTGATCATAAAAAATTCAATTTGCCAGAGTCGGACTATCGACATCTGTGAGATGAACTTACGGAAATGGAAAGATTTGGCTGTTGCCGTGGTTAATATTTTGTAGCTACAAATTCATGATAAAGAAGTTCCTTTGTCAGTGACACTATTTGGATGAAATAGAGGAGAGATGAAGAATACATACGCAGACTTTAACACGGAAGATGAGGAGTCCCTTTGTCACTAACACTATCTTGATGAAAAAAAGGAACGTAGAGAGAGAGAGTCGACGGAGAAGAATATATACAGACTTAACCGTCAACCTACTCGTACATGAACAACTTCACGAAACAACCAAATGGCTCCATCTTTCTTTTTAATCACAATAATAAAGATTATCCATGGTTACTCTGATGGTTAGTCGGCCTATCGACGTTCGGTCGTTATTACATATGCAAAATACTAATACAGATAGCTTAGCAAAATTTTGATATACCCAGAACGATTACCAAGAATTGATACTTGAAAATAAATCATATTAACTATTTAGTGTTTTTGAACTCTATTCAAAGAAGGTTGCATTTTACTGCAAAGAGGTACTAGCACTCCTTAATCTCAGTTTTATTTTATAGTTTTGGCTTCATTGTTGAATTGACGACTTCTTTCGTGGTCACGAGGAGACCAACGTTCGATGCACGATTCGTAAATTTTATAGTTCCATTCCCTTCTCTGATCATGTCAACAAAACCCGTATGACTCATAGTATCGCGAAAGGAAAATAAACAGTCGAATAGAGAAATCACATGATATCTGCAACGAGTCACGGGACAGTTATTGCATTTTCATTCTGAATATGGACTGTGGTTATTGAATAAACGAACTAGGTCCGGAACGAGGTAGGTCTTCGGATATTGAAAGCCTTCCTTCCAATTTACCAATAATTCTATTTCAGGGACCCTGACGGACTACACTGTATATTTCAGACTTGCATTTGCCAACAGCATCTCCCGCGTGGAAGTTGAATATTATCCCACGGGAACGTAGTATCGGGATGAAAAGGATTCCATGTTCTAACACAAGACATGGCCTATTCGTGTACCTAATTTAATACACATCAACGAAGTATTTCAACGAGGTATTTCATGTTTTGATTGTTGTTTTTTTTTTAATTTATGTCTAATTGTATTCTGCACTGGTTGCCGTCATCACGTCAACGCTGGCTGCCGCTGAAAACCAGCGCTGGGGGTCTGTCTCGTATAGGGCCTTAGCATTATGCTGAGCGATGGCCGTTTTGCGTATGGCGATATAATTGGTAAGACTGGTTGTCAGACTTTCGGGCTTCTGGCAACCCGTAACGACTGTCAAAGATCTACGAATGGCAGCCGGGAACAACAGCTTAACCTGCTTTCCGAGACACGGAGAGGTCTTGATATGTAAAGATGGTCACCCATCCACCGACCAACCCCGGTAAGCGTACGACCCGTGCGGCTGTTATTACTCAGCCAGGAACCCCTCATGACATAAGAGGTATCATTTTTAAAAAAAATTGGTACCTAATAAAAATGACAGTACCATGCAACCTTCTTTGTAACATCATTTGTTTGTCCTACAAAATCAAATACTAGATGCCTGCTAAACACACTTCCGACAAACATTTACTCCCTCGAAATCAAAGCGAAAGATCAAACCATCCCAAATTGCCTATTGCCATAACTATAACCAATATATTACTGATTGCTATATCAAAACCACATACCAAATCGAGTAATCAAGCTTCAAAGACATGTAATTCTAGTTATGTGGGTACATAAGCAGGCAGATATAAAGCTATTAGCTAGTAAATTAGGATGCGAGATATCGAATTGTTTTGACAATCGATTGTTAGTAATCGAAAATCGTTACGTTGTGAAATCAACGGCACGATATTGATTGAGCAATCGAGATTTTGTTTGAGTGATTTTACTGTAGCTGTTAAAATATGTGTAAAATGATTGTTGTAGCCTATTATAGATAGATTCACTCTGACTTAATAGATTATTTAGTTCGGCGATTGAAATCGAATTCTATCATATCTCTGATCGATTACAAAAGAAAAACCACAAAGTACGAGTCGGACGCACTCGAAGGGTTCCGTATCACAAGGCAGAAAAAGGCCGAAAAAAACCCGTTTCTTTAATTTTAAAGAAATTTTAAATTTAAGAAACGTGTGTAATTTGAGAAGATATTTTAATATTACACTAAATAATAAATATTTAGCAGCAATAGAAATAGGTACACATTCTGTGTAAATTTCAACTGTCTTCCTATTACGGTTCATGAGATACAGCCCGCTGACAGACAGACTGACGGACGGACTTAGTAGTAGGGTTCCGTTTGCACCCTTTGGTTATTACGGAACCCTTAAAAACTATCGATAAAGAGACTACACTACAATAATCGAATCATTCCAATAAAGCTTTATCAAACAGTAAATTGATATAACAATGTCCATGATTATTGTTCTATTACTGGTCTAATAGTTTCGGAAGTCGATATACATGTCCGAGTATATGTAGATATTGATTCGTAAGCCTGTAGCGAATATTGTAAATGCCAATATGTGTACATATCTTCTTTATTATAGGAACTGTCTTTTGGGGAACTGCACCCTAATTTCGTAACACACGATCAATCGGAATCGGTTTCATTTTGACAGTTCAAGAACATTCATTGCGTTAATTACGTTGTTGAGCAGACACGAATGACACATTTTTTGAACATATGAAGCAATGGATTAGCCATATCCTCCAAAATGATTCAGATTGAGATTGATTGTGTGTTACGCAATTAGGGTGCTGTCTTATGTACTTTTAACGTCCAAAAAGTGCTGATTCTCAGCCTAATTTGAATTTTTGAAAAATAACTTTTGATTTTCAGTGTTACAATGTTTAGATGTCGAAGATAAGGACTGGTGAGGCGATTGAGGAAAATCATCTAAAATATTGAATTATGTAAAAAAAAACTTACTTACTATTTTTAGACTCATGGTTTTCTAGTTAATTATCTAAATCGTAATCCTATACTTTAGCTAACTATCTTGGGGTTATATCACGTAACTAAATGCCTAGATGCTATCAGCGTGTATGTAAATTATATAATTAGCATCACTTAAGATTGGTTAATGTTGATGTTGCTCTTTTGTACTGATGAAGTAGGTACTAGTACTTTAGGCCTCCGCCCCGTTACCAAATTGGTCTGGTAGTCGCAAGCGCGACTGCTGAGCGTGGGGTCCTGGGCTCGATTCCTGGGTCGGGCAAAGTGTTTTTAGAGGCATGAGGAACAGGGAGTAAAGTTCACTCATCCTCCATAGAAAAGGGAGGATCCTCCAACCAGACGGGTGTTGTGTCTGACGGGCAATTGCCCACGACCGGTGTTGGGAAGTTTGTATGTATGCTAATTGCGCGGTAAACTCTGCTTGCGAGATGCAGGATTTGCGTGACGTCAGTATGACGCGTTGTTCGCATGTGGCGTTGTAGATACCGCTACATGTATTGGGTTTCTAAGTACCAGCCCGGAGTTTGGAAGTTGGCGGTGTGATTCCCGTGCCTTGGAAAGCACGTTAAGATGTTGGTCCTGCGTCAGATCTCTCTCCAGTCGTGTCGGAGTGTCGTCCCATCAGACAATAAGAGTGAGGGAAGACAGAGTGCACCTGTGTTTGCGCACCAGGATTTTGTAATAATATCTTGATTTAAAAGAGTGTCCGTGGAGTTTCTTGCCCGTTCTTCTCCATAGAGATCTACGTTTTGGAATGGGCGACTAGCTTCAACTTTTTGACTAACTGACCGACTATTTAATTTTGACAATTCAAAAGTGCCTGTCAATGGTTTAATTGAAAAAAATGGTTTGAGTTTGAGTTTGCACACACATGTGCACTATAATATCTTCCGCGCCGAAGACTGGTCTCCGATACCAATATCAGCGTAGACTAGCCGCCTCCAAAGTCTTCCGAAATGTCAGTCTGGAAGACTTTTACTTTAGACATCACTTCTGATACTGAAGAAAAACTGCGTGAGTCAACTAAAGCTTACAGCGAACTAAAAACTTGTTTAAAAAAAATCGACAGTACAAGTTGGAATTTTGACCTTCAATATCTCCGTTACCAGAAGGTTCCCAGGTTTAGTCCAGTACAAAAAAAATGATTGCAATGACTGCTCCCCGTTCACGTGACTCTCGCCTTCGTTAAGTGTTTTTTACACCAGTTATAATCTTCAGTTCACTTTGGATTCTATACAAAACACCACTTCCTTTACCACAGGGATGTTAAGCTAAAATCAAATCATAATAACAACGACATTTGCCAAAACTGAAGGTTTATACGGACACTTATGTATATATTACCATATAATCTTATATCCGGCCATGCGGACGTAACCTTTTACCTAAATTGGGCCAACAGTTTAGGCCCTGGCAGCCCACCAAGCGGACAAACAGGCTGTTTAAGATGAACCTTTGCATGGACACGTACAAAGATCGTAAGTACACTTGGTAACGCATACAGCGGATCTCAAGCTTTGTTTTTTATTGTTTGGAACTTCCAGAGGGGCAATTCTCATAATTTTAAGAACGTTCGCAGTCTGAGGGGCAATTGTCGTAATTTTAAGAACGTTCTCAGTCTGATCTCAGTTTCAATCTGTTAAAAATACCTCTAATCTCCCTACATTTTTGACATTGATTGTCGCTGAGACTGCGACTACTAGATTTTGAACATTTTTAATTACGGAAATTGGCCTTCTGGGTATTTATTACAGAAGGGCATAAAATTGAGTGGGATTATAATGATAGTACGTCAATCATATGCGTTGATGTTACAACGAAGATGGCAGTAAATGAATCAAGACCAGGAAAAGGTATTTTAACCAAACCTATAAGTTTAATTTCTTGAAATTGAAGGTCTGGCAACATTACCTCCGACAAAAAATGGACTAATAGTAATGGACTATGTACTTTATCATGTGACAAAGCTCATAGGCTGTCATTTGTAGATCCGATGGAAGGGCAACCGGGTGTGGATGTGAAGCTGAGTCACAAACAGCGCTCCACCTCCTATCCTGCCCTCTGTGCCCCAAAAAATGCATCCAAAGTGACCTCTGCGCTGCCACCGATACCGCCGTGGAACGAGCGAAGTTGTGGGCAAACAAAATTAGAATAACTGTCATGCCAGCGACACGGAGAAGACGAAGAACCATGAGGTATCTACCCAGTAATTGGGTTTTAGAGGTCAGATAGGCAGCCACTACATATAAAATACTGGTATTTAGCTGCATCCGGTAAGACTGGAAGCCGACCAGAACATAGTTCGGTAAAAGCTAGGTAGATGATGACTCTATAAAGGGAATCATTATCTTTAGCCAACCAAAATAGAATACTATACGATACCACTATACGATAGAATAGAATAGTTTATTTTGTACACTATATAAATTAATGACATAGAAATTTTACAAAGGGTGACACAATGGGAGGTCTTATCGCTAAGAGCGATCTTTTAAAGACAACCTTTGAATGGATTAAAAACGGGAAGGAGAGACAAATACTGAATACCGAGACAAAAGCGTGGATTGGCTGAAATCATCTCAGAAAACTTCAGTTACAGGCCACATTCTCCAATATTTCCCAATGAAGATAATAACCAGGCTGCAAAAAACCTCCCACACCCGTAATAGTTTGAGCACCTCTGTGTTTTAAACTCACTAACAGCAGCAACAGCGCTTCCTTTTTGTTTTTTGTCATATAAATGCATATAATGTACGTTCATTGCAGTTTCTGTTCCACAGTTTTAGTTTTGTTTTAATTTAAAAAGCTCGTTGTAGTTACTTTGAATTTTTCTAGGTGCTTTGTGAATATGGTAAAATTGCATTAAGATTTTTATTGTATAAAGGCCTATTTAGGAAAATAGGTTTGTGTGTATGTGAATATTTTATCACAATATTCTATATTATAATACCATGATATTGAGTAAGAACAGAAGGCCAATTCTCGTAATATAAAACGTTCAAAATCTAGTCGCAGTCTCATCTCGGCGACAAACAAATGTCAAAAACTTGTCAAAATGTAGGGAAATTAGAGGTATTTTTGACAGATTGAGACTGACATCAGACTGTGAACGTTTTTAAAATTACGAGAATTGCCCCTTTGGTATTCAGCTGCATCCGTTTAGACTGGAAGCCGACCCCAACATAGTTGGGAAAAGGCTAGGCAGATATCCATCATCATTCATCATGGAAAATCATGAGGAATTTCTCAGTAGCAGCCCAGAGTCTGGATTAGTGACCGGTTGATGGCAGTAGGCTCGACATGGGACTTAAACATTACTGGCGAAGGTTGGGTCTACAATATCTAAAAATATCTTCGAAAAAGCTCTGAAGTATTTTAAAGCGTTTTCGGAGCGGACTTTTTTGTCGTGTTTTTACCATTCATGGTACCAATTTGGTCCTGCCAAATTTCAGTAAGATTTTCTAAGAATATACCCACAAAAGTGGCCTGCTATTTACGCGAGGTATACCCTACGTGACTCTTACAAAGATACCGGTGAAAGGCACAAAATACCTAGAGAGACACCTATCAATATTTCACACCTAAAGGTCTCCATAACGGATAATGGCTGAAATATTTTTGCGTGACATGTATCGTGCATTTATAGTGGTTAGCTATACATTTCGTAAAGTAGGAGCAAAATATCATACAACCTTTTTAGGATACTGAGTTAGGTAAAGTAGGACAGCGTGGAGGTACTTCAATGAACATTAAATATAAGTGTTCATACACACGAGCGGCAGGCGCCAACGGCTGAGGCCACTGCAGTTGTCGACAGGCGTTGACGGCAACCGTCGACGACGTGCCACTCGTGTAAGCCGACAACCCAGTGCACTCAAAGTGCACTCTATTTGAAAAAGCAAAAATATATAATTACTCTACAAAACCGAATTTTAATAAAAGTAATAAGAACCTCATCATTTGCCTAGCCTTTTCCCAACTATGTTGAGGTCGGCTTCCAGTCTAACCGGATGCAGCTGAGAACCAGTATTTGACATGGAGCGACTGCCTATCTGACCTCCTCAACCCAGTTACTGAATACGAAACCCCTTGGTAAGACTGGTTGTCAGACTTTCGGGATTCTGACGACCCGTAACGACTGTCAAAGATCCAGGAATGACAGCTGGGACCAACGCTTTAACGTGCTTTCCGAGACACGGAGAGGTCTCGGTATGTAAAGATGGTCACCCATCCAGTGACAGCGTAGCTTAACCTGATCGATCGACCTGTGCGGCTGTTATTACTTAGTCACAAGTAATAAGAACCCAAGTTCACTAAATAACAGATCTTACTTAATAAAAATCTTAAATTCACTGACATAGGTACAACGCACCGCCTAAACCGCTGGCTCTAGAAGCTTGAAATTTTGCACAGAAGTTTATTTTAGAACTAAGAAAGGATTTTTTAAATGCGTTTCCTAAATAGGTTAAAAGGGAATGAAATCTAATATGGAAGTTTTTTTAAAAAAAAGAATGCTGCATAGGCCTGCCTTAGAGCTCATCACGCCTGATGGAAAGCGATGGATGAGATCTACGATGGAACGAGCGTGCCCAGAAGATGCCTGTTCACTCTGGCTGCGAAGGCAGACGGGTTTGAAGTGAGTCACAAAATGGTGAAGGAAAACATGTCCTAGAACCAAAAACTCGCGAGACATGTGACCTCTACCAACCCGCACTGCACCCGCGTGGTGGGTTATAGCCCACTCCCTCTCCAAGAGAAGAGGCCTGTGTCCCAGCAGTGGGATTAAAGGCTGATTATGTGGGTTAGAATTCCTTCATTTTTGCCGATGGAAAATCTCACCGGCTTTTTTTTTTGGATGGGTAATCATCAAATGACCTCTCCCGCTCTGGGCTGAGCGGAAGGGCGTGTCAGACTTTTACTGACTAAAACCCACCCGTGTTCCTTCAGTTGCCTGTGCCAGGGGCCACGGTATCTCTTTCGAACAACCCGCGGCCCTGGCAGACCGGTCAGACGGCTTGTTGTATAATAACCACCAGGTACACTGAACCTCGGTCCGAAGTCACAGTGTTAAGTCACGGTTTTGTACGTGAAATAGATCGATAACGCAGCTTTGAGGATAGTATGTCAAAGGCATAGTCGTTAGCCTCCAGCAAGTCGTTAGCCTTATCAAAGCCTTGTTGGGTTTGAACAATGTAATTATGTATCTATGGAAGTAACATGTGTATGTATATAGGGGCTATTGTTGCTAGCCGGGATCATAGAGTACGGCAATACGCCTGAGAGCCAATTCTCGTAATTAAAACGTTCAAAATCTAGTCACTATGTTTTCTCAGCGACATATTAAGGTCAAAAACTTGATAAAAAATATAGGAAAATTGGACGTATTTTTACAGATTGAGACTCAGATAAGAATGCGAACGCTCTTAAAAATAACGTGAATTGCCCATACTTAAAATAAATCTTAGGTTATTTATTTTTCCCTAATAATTAAATTGACTTCTGCAAAATGCAATCTGCACACAAGTTCGAAAAATAACCTTTAAAAATGCCAGATACAATTTGAAGGTTACCACTTCGTAAAAAAAGAAAAACGTATGAATATTACTATTATTTTGCAATAAAGCCATATACACGATGCAAGTTTCTTCCCTGTGGTATACAATAAAATTGAAGCAACAATAAAGGTTGCACCGTCTAAACATTAATTCGCACCGTGTATCAGCACCCTAATTGCGTAACACTCAATCACAATCTGAATCATTTTGAAGTATGTTGCTAATCCATTGCTTCTTATGTTCGAAAAAATTGTCTGCTCAACAACGTAAATAACGCAATGAACGATGTTGAACTGTCAATATGAAAGCCATTCGTACTATTAGTTTGTTACACAATTACCCCGCAGGTTTGCTTCATTTCATTATGTAATCTTTTCTTTTCAAATCTTGTCTCGTGTCGAAAGTCGTGTTCAGAAGGCCAATTCTCGTAATTTAAAACGTTCAAAATCTAGTCGCAGTCTCATATCGGCGACCAACAAATATCATAAACTTGTCAAAATGTAAATAAGACGTATTTTTGACAGATTGAGACTGAGATCAGATTGTAGCCGTTACCATAGAAACGGCTAAACAGGTTTTTTGGCAAGCCTTAGCTAAATGGTGATTACATTGCACCAAAGCCTCACACTTCACTTTCAACTTTGGGCCAAAATTGAAAACGTCTGGAGTCGTCGTAGTTTCGTACACTGCCAGATCGTATTATCGGCACTCGATAATGTTGTGGATACTTGGCCAAGATTTGAAGACAGAGTGTTAAGTGTACAATCTTGAATGATACATAGGAGTTTATTTTGAAACTGAGGTTTGAATATTTTTATTTTATTTACCAGCTCCGGCCCGCGAAGTCGTCCGCGTGAAATTTCTTGTTTTTTCTTTTCTTAATTTAATTTCCCTCTACACACCCCGTTTTCACACAAAAACTGTCAAAATTCCTCAAATAAAAGTTATCTGGCGATGGAAAAATCAGCTCTAAAACATATAAACTTGTAAAGTATTAATTCAAATTAATTTGAAACTCAGTGTTAATCATATACTGGAAGTCTTGCTGTTTTCGTATAAGCAAATAAATCCTTTGTAACGTAAGGAAAAAAATTTGCAATAAGGTCAATGATTGCAATAAATTTTCTCAAGAGGCTGCTTCTAACCTTGCGGTCAATGACACGCTACTCGCCCTCGCACTATTTATCCCATAGGTCCGAGTTATCGAAATATAAAGAAATGATAGTACATTTTCTTTATTTAGGACAAGCCCACCACACTACTCCCAACCACTGCAACTCCTGCAAACAATCTAATCATGGCTAGAAGTAACCTACAGTCGCTAGAAAAGTGCCAAGACAATTGCGAGTTAGCTGTTTTGGAATAGAAGATTCGAACTATGAAATAAAGTGATCTTCTGACATCTCCAAAAAAATAAGATGAAACGTGAGTGGCCTCAGCAGCAACCCGAACTCCGGATTTGTACCCGGTTGCTCGCAATAGACTCGCGCATATTACAAATGTAGGTGCTTCAACTATAGGTACAACCCTACGTAAACCCTTCGCAGAATACACGCTTGTCGTTATTCCAAAAAAAAGACATGAATCACCGATCAATCCCTCATTCATTCGACTCCAAATGCTCAAATGGTAACGAGATTTCCGTATCAACAATTGTCAAGCTCTCAATCGCGACACAATCGGTACCCTCGTCAGCCTTGTCGATGGTACATCACCTCATTAACTCGCAATGTGACGTCGCAGCGTGAAGGAAAAACGTGTTAAAGGAGTTTAGACGTGTTTGTAGTTGAGTCGTTGTTGTTTTAAGTGAATAGAGCGGGAATAGGTGTGTACTTTTTAAAGAAGGAGTTGTCATTGGCTTTTATGAATTAGGTCACGTAAGTTTACCTGTCTTGGAACTACTTACTATGAGATAGAGAGAGACTTAAGAGAGAGTTACCTGTTGTTGCCAAGCTTAAGGAACGGACAGCTACCTCTCGTTGCCTGGGTAAAATGATGACAAAGAGATAATGGGAAGTGGCAGAAGCAGGTTATCTTCAACAATTGTCAAGCTCTTAATCGTGATACAATCGGTACCCTCGTCAGCCTCGTCGATGGTACATCACCTCATTAAATTGTGATGTGACGTCACAGCGTGAAGGACAAACGTGTTAAAGGAGTTTAGACGTGTTTGTAGTTGAGTCATTGTTGTTCAAAGTAATGGGAATAGGCATGTCCTTTTTATTGACGAAGGTTTTGTAATTGACTTTGATGAAAGGAGTAACGTCAAGTTACATAGCATGTCTTGAGACAGCATTGATTGTAGAAGAGACTTGTCATAACATCACCCCTGTATTCTCCAAAGGGTATGGCAGTATGTACAGTAAGTACGCACACATATCGCCAGGTATGTTTGAAGAGAGACTTGAAAAGTAAGAAGGTTTGCATATTTTATCAAGCGTATTTGAAGTGAGCTCGTCTAAAAGATAACAAAAAGCCTAAGGTGTGGTGGACGTGTGGAACAGCTTGTTCCTATGAGGAATAGGAATATTCCTACTACAACCAACCAGTTAGTTCAGCGAGACGGTAATATTCCTCAGAACGATTATTTACAAGGAACAAAAAATATGAATCATAATATTATTTCTTACTTGTAGTAGGTAAACTTACGTCATTTTATCATGCTCATTGCATTTTAATATCAGCGGAAAGCGTGTTTATCTAAAGTTCATAGTGTAGGTCCCATTAGGATATCCGATGTGCTGTTAATCTGACCTCAATTCGTTCTACGATATCCTAAACAGCTGCAACTCTTATCGCATTTTATTTACATCACTACAAAAATAATCAAGAAACTATTCATAACATTTTAAATCGTCATCTGCCTACCCTTTTTCCAGAATAGTGGGGTTGGTTTCCAGTATAACCAGATGCAGTATCAGTATTTCACATGGAGCGACTGCCTATCTGAACTCGACAACCCAGTTACTGGGTAACACGATACACCTTGGTAAAACTGGTTGTTAGGCTTTCGGGTTTTGACTACCCGTAAAGACTCGAAATGACAGCCAGGACCAACGACCCTAACGTGCTTTCCGGGGTAAAGGATGGTCACCCATCCAGTAGCTTAACCTTCGAACGATCCGTGCAGCTGTTATTACTTTAAGCCACGAGCTCAAAACATTTTAAAACGTCACCAACAAATTGTCTAAAGAAATCTGTTGTAAAAATATCGCAATTTTTCTTCAACAATTTATCGGGATGGTCGTCAATTTGCAAGTATCTCCCCGACCAATAGGAGCGCGGGTCGCTTGAGGGCATCGGCAAGGTCGGCGCTTGCGCAGCCGCGCAGACTGCATCTCTCAAAGGCCGCGCACGTGGTCGCACGCACGTATACATTTTTATTATTATCGAAATCGATGATGTTATGTACACTCATTTGTTTTGCAAAGTGGGTAATTTTCTTGAAATTATGCATTTGTAGAATTTTTTTGAAATTTATTTGTAGCCTGTTGTTTTATACCAACCAACAAGCCGTGTACCCGATGGGGTTTCCCATCGGCAAAAATGTGCGAACTATCATAGAAAATGTGTTCTTATTAAAACCCCCTGGGGATGAATTTTCAAAAATTCCTCTTTTACAACTTTATTTATTTACGGTACTCATTTGCAAACCTTCAAGCTTCCAGAACCAGCGGTTTAGTCTGATTTTTATTAAGTAGATTATAATTATTTTGATACAACAAAAAAAAACTTACGAATATCTTGCAACACCTGTCTAACAAGCTAGAAAACCGGTTACCTGTAACAAAAATAAACAGCATTGTTAACAACTACATACAATCATATAAATCAGGATCTCATGTATTAGGCAAACTATTTTAAAGAAACATTACCAAACAACGGAATAGCAAATCTTGAACGCAGGACGTGTCTCGTTCACGTTGCGTCGAGGTCATCGCATGCGCATGGTCGCGAACTCGACAGACGACGCATGAGCAAAATGCAAAGGGAAATTATTATTGCATGCATAAAATTATCGGGAGGCGTGATAGGTCTTGTTTCAATGGAGATTTATGTCTAGTGAATTATTGGATGGGTTTTCAGAACCGACTTCAAAAAGAAGGAAGTTCTCAATTCTACAGTATTTTAAAAAAATATACAGGATGGCAGAGGCATGGACGCGCAAACTGTAACCATGGATTCAGCACATGAATTTAGACCCCATAGCGTCGAAATTTCTCGTCGGTTATTAAATCAAAATATTGCTGTTCTATAAGTTATGTCCGAAGATTTGTTTTTTGATAACCGACGAAAAATTTCTAGGGGGTCTAAACTCATGTGCTGAATCCATGGTTACAGTTTGCGCGTCGATGTCCCTCCCAAGTAGCACAGAACTGCATTATAAATTTTCACGTAAGGCCCACAGCGTTAATCTAAGCATTTATACCGACTTATTTGAGTTCACCCAGGCAGCAACAGCTGTTTAGAAAAAGGCGGGGCTCACTATAACGCTTTCTTCTGTACTGTAAATCTATTAAGCATCACAAACACGCCACAGATGTCACTGTTATTCAGCATTTAGTAGTGCAGTACCCTATCAGCTGCATGAGCGCATAGTTGTGAACACAAATAATGCAGTTTTCTGAATAAAAACCTAACCGTGTACTATAAAACCGTTGCATTTTAAGAGAGAACATATCAACTTCTATAACGTAAGCAGTTACTTTGTAAAGTTATTTAACAAAGATTTAATGCTTTATGCTGCATACAGATAAACTTTTACCCCATTAGCCAGGTTTCGAATAACAGCATTTATTTAGGCCAAGACAGAACTTAAAGTGGACTTTTAAGCAGTTACATAGCAGCAAACCTGCCAGCCATTCTGTCTTGCGCTGAATAATTTAACTTTCGTAGGCATTTAATTTGCTGATTGAATTATATGTAACCATGAAATGAATATTTCTACACCAAGCCATTTTGACAGTTTCTTGACGTAATATTGGAAAGGAATATTGGACAAGACGGGTTCCGTATGTAATACTTATCCATTCATAAGAAGTTTCCAGTTGAACAACAAAGAAGAAGTGTTCGCCTATCCAATAAAACCATCCCGATTTGGAATATATATATCTAATAGAATAAAACATTGCGATACCTACTAGTGTGGTTGTGTTAAATCATAAAGATATAAAATGTAAATTTGTGTGTATTCCTCATAAAGAATACCACTATTTCATACCGCTAGGACATACTGTTTGAAAATAATATACACCATTGCATTCCATTGTTTTAACTTTTATTTTCTTTCCTCATTAAAAAAATATTTTGCACATTGCACATTGTGTTTAATCATTCCTGACACATAATAATATAAAATACATTTAAAAAATCTTCCGCAAATACTGAAAATACATGGCATAGATAAATGCGTGTAAGTAACGCCTCAGTAGAGCTTGCAAAATAATACGGGCTATTCGCTGTCAGCATCTTCATAGGTCCGAATGTTATTTTCTTTTTAAAGTAGGTACATTTTAGGGTATCCCACCCTGGTCCAGGTCTTGAATTCTCATCTTTTAATAATTTAATGGGGTATTTAGTACTTCTCGGTGGCCACCGTAGAAGTCCCTTAGTTTCCCACTGTGCAGGAACGACGAGTGGCAACACCTCCCTCTAATCTCTATAGTCTGAACGATTTTGTAAGGCATGTTCTGTAAAAAAACAACAAAATCATACTTAGGTATTAAATAGTTCATGTATTTTCTATTTAATTAAATTATATTAATAGGTAGCTATTTAAATTACAATTTTAATTAAGTACTTGTCGTCGTGTAATTACTAAAAAGGGAATAAAATGGTTTTAGCAGAACCACAGCGGGACCCTAAAAGCTTGGATCCATAAAGGTTATCTGGATAACTGGCGCAAAATGTGAACCACTACTACTCGTCATATCGATCCATGGCTGATTTGTTTCTCACAAGTGCTTAACTATTTTACTATTTACTGAATTATAGGCCACATGAGAACACCCGTACAGACCTTAGCATTAAATTAAGATTAGAACTTTTCACTTGCCATCCGCCATTTTTCACTGCATGACTGTGAATTATTGTAAAATTGTATCTTCTTATTTTGCTTTTATTTTAGAAGATATCGATTGGAATTGATTTGGTTTACAAATTATTTACATGTAACCAGCTTTTTATCAATTTCTTTGTAAAAAACCATAATATTTACTTCGTTTACTGTCTATTTAAGTTAAGTTTTTTTTTGTATTTAGTGGTATTATGAGAGCGCGTGAAAATTTTGAACTAAACATGTATGGTATTTCACAGTAAAGTTAACTCCCCAATAAGATTTCAAACATATTAGAAAGAAATCGAAGTTTTGCTTACCTTATATTATATTCACAAATGACACTTGAGATCTTGCACACAAAACGTACACATCATGTTTAACAAATTGACAGTTCATATTAAAGAAAAATAAATAATAATGTTAATGCATTCCACAATTTCGCTCAGAGTGTACTTTCAAATGTGTAGAAGCATATAAAATGTACACATTCGTCTTTCGTGCTGTATTATAGATAACACGTGGCTTGTTAATCAGGCAATTTGTAGCTCTTGGGGTGATTGTTACACACATAAATGCTAATATAATGTTGATATAATTCAATTATTTGATAATGGGAATTCTTATACAGCTATGTGCTGAATAATTTGTGCCCAAATTAGAGTTATATCAGCAGAGGATGCGCTGTCTACGCTGTTATACAGCAAGTTTATGCAGCCAATGTTTTCACGGTGCTCTGTGAAAATGCTGTTATAAAGCACTTTTGTGCTACTTGGGCTGCCACCCTGTATATCCTACGCGATATCTCCGGCAATTGTGGATCGATTTTGAAAATCCTCAAGAGTTAGCTTCGATATTGTGTATCTTGAATTCTTGATGATGTCTTCACTGTTGTTTACATAGCAAACTAGTGGTACACAAATTCAAAACAACTTCCGAAATTAAAGTAATATTTTGAAAAGGTATACAGAAGTTTAAACTTCATATTTTTCCAAATGATTCGTTAATACAGTCAGACAGAAATCAACTTTCAAATGGCGACTATATTCTGAAATCTGACCGTGACCCAAATTCAAGATCTAATTTTAAGAAAACTGTCACAACATTGAATAAGAAACATGAAAAGCAATCTGACAACGTCAGCTTGAGACAACGTTTCTTTTTATAAATGTTTCATAGTTAATCATGTCGATCTAAATATCATTCATCCATCCATACAAACTTTCGCGTTTATAATATATTATTATAGTAGGATTCAAATTATTTTATTTCACGTAAACATGGATGGGCAATTATGTAACGTCAGAAGGGAAGTTGGAACCGTGCATGGAGAAGGGCCGGCAAGAAACTAAAATTAATCAAAATCAAAAGTCATTTATTCAAACTAGGCTGAGAATCAACACTTTTTAAACGTCAAAATTAAATAAGACAGTCCCCCAAAAGCCCCCTTCACCACTTCCTAGTGCTTTAGCTAAGAAAAAGTGGTGGCTCCCCAGCAACACAGCTGGTGGTTCAGTTAGCAGAACTTGATTCTTTATAATAGTAAGTAATTGACATTACGAAACACAAAACATTAAATTCAATTATTTGCCATATATCAGCTAGCACACGCCAATATACCAACAAAAACATTGAAGATGTTTTCAAATTACACTGTCAATAGGTATGGGAGGACCGCGGTCACCTATAAGAGGACGTATTTAAAATAATTAAAAAAAGAACAACATAAAAGTGACGTTTCCCCGCCAGTGTTGCCAATTTTCTGCATTGTTTCATCATAATTATACATAACTATCTTAATTATTAAATGAATACAAATACTAATAAATAAAATAGCAGGTAAAACAAACATTGACATTAACTGAATGTAAGTAGTTTATCCAATGACATCTAGACGACAAATACCAGAGAGTTTCTTCTCATTAGTCACATCATTATACGTATTAATATTAATACTGCAGCATA
Source organism: Apamea crenata (assembly GCA_949629185.1). Taxonomy (NCBI): domain Eukaryota; kingdom Metazoa; phylum Arthropoda; class Insecta; order Lepidoptera; family Noctuidae; genus Apamea; species Apamea crenata. The sequence goes on along the minus strand of OX451365.1, from coordinate 2,327,026 downwards.
CATTCTAGTCCGACCAATATCTTTGTAAATGTAATGGTTGCGCTGCTTCTGAAGGAAAACGTCAAAGAGCTGTCAGAACCAGTACATTTCATACCATTTCCATTCACATTTCATTCATTCCTTTTTGTTTGTTCTCTATTTCGCCAAGTGCATTAATAAATTATGTCGAACTATACATTATGTATAGTCTAGCTATTGTTGAATCACTCGACGCTGACATTAGCTAGGTACCTACGTGATCAAGGCCATGTAGACCTTCTAACACTACCTTTACCATTATTATACAAAACAATTAAATTAAAACTATACAACAAACAAAAACACGGGTAAAAACACACAATAATAAAAAATGTTACGACGAAAACTCACTTGGAAATCATTTACTGTGCCGTCACGTCATCACGTGACGTTTTGTGATGTTGGCAACTGCACAAATTATGTTGACATTTATTTTAATAATTCGAACAAGATTTTAAAATGTTTTCAGATGTAGATAATGTTGGAGTCATAAATCACACTAAATCTAGAATGACAATATTACTTCTGTAATAATTCTATCATTTATCTCCTTTAACTTTAAATATTTTCATGACACTAATACTTCTATGACGAATTACAACATTTCTAACTTGCGTTTAGACATGAATAAAGTCCACAAAATTTTATAAAATGAAGCAGACATTACATAAGGAATCCTCAAAAGCAGGCTTCATCGCGAACCAGTATCGCTATCGCTAAACAAATCGGACGTCAAAACTCATCCTCGTTTATTACGCAACAGCCCTAAAAATACATCGTGACGTAATCGCATCGAGAACATAATGAGTTCGAACATCGTGGTAGCTTCCATTGTCAATGTCAAGAGCGTTCAACGAACACATGTTTGTACCTACTTTTTATGTACACAGATGACATTAGCGCTGCCGAATTATAACATTATTTTTATCGCGACACCGCCGATAAGAATTTACCAGTACATACGAACTTTTTCCATTCATGTGCATTGTAATCCGTATTATGTAACGCTGTGTTTTTGATATGAGTATGTAAATCACGTTGCAGGATTGACGGGGGTGATGTCATGAGATCATGCGGGTGTTTGTTTGGACTGGATATGTCAGTCATCACATACTACACATAAACTCTTGCTTTATTCTCATGGGGGTAGGCAGAAACTACAGAACGCCACTGGCTATGATCCCTAGGCTGGATTTAATGTTACGCTGACGTCAGTCGCGTACTGTCGGTCACGCGTAGCAAGACGTTGACGATAAATTGACGTGTATAGTGTAGCACCCACGACGACGGTTAGCGAGCGCGAGTGCGCGACCGATATCAGCGCTGACCGTCGGACAAGCACTAAATCGAGCACAAAACTACTTTTGCTTCATTAACGCTCATATACCTTGTGATACACCACACCATTTGCGAGTATTACACACCTGACCTTTCAGAAGAACATAATCTTAGTAAAAAGGGCATCGCGAAGTGACCATCCACCTGATTCGATTTTAATCGTCGGCTAGGGTTTTCCCAAAGCGTTGCCAAAACTACCTTATGTGCCTGACATTTCCTATACTTTCAAATCAGTACAGCAATGCTGAAATAGTAGACCAGTCAAGTCATTTCACAAGGGAAATCTTGATTGTCTTACAATAAGTATTTCAACAAACTTTTTGTGCACGACTTCTAGACAATAAATATCCCGCAAAAAAATCAAATATAAAGAACCGAATTGCTAGAATGTATTTCTGAAATGCTCAGCGGTAATATCGATTTCCTCGCCACGTGTAGACAAAACCGTCGCTGTAAACCGTATTTACGTTTCAAGATCCAAGTACCAGATGTAAAGAGGTTCCTCTGTTTAGCTATGTAATTGATACATGTTTACCTACGCCTGTTTGACGTGTTGATTCTACTCGGAGTAACATCTAGAACACATTAGTAGCGTTGATAAGTGGGTGGAGACAGTTTGGTGCCGTCGAGCTGGTGCTGATAAGGCGCAGTGTTGTTTTTTTAATGTAGTATTGGTGATAGAAATACAAAGACAGCCTGTGACTAAGCATTTCTACGAAAAGTTATTTACAGAGTCTTTCGTTCATCCAGGTACCAAGGCATGCTTTATTATTTGGGACATTTTAAACTTTGTTTTTGGAAAAACATTGGTCTGATAGACGGACTGAATAATATAGCTAAGTGGAAATAAAGTGGACTTCCAGTGCTGCATTTATTAAGTAGACCGTTGTAATGTTCGTGATAAAATATGAGCAATCGTCAGCACCAGAAGTCTAATATTTTGATTGCATGAAGGATGGACACACGCCCAAAGGGACAATATGGGTGACCTAACAAGCTATGCCATAAATATCCCTCGACACCGGCTTGTTTGTTGACACCGTTTAAAAGAACCGTGAACGAAACAAAATTGGCACGTCGTCGTTCGAAAATTAAAAACATAATTGATACATAAATCAATTTTATACCTATGCTCGAAATAAAAAAAAATACATTTGACACACGTCATTTCTTTTGACGTTTCAAAACTCAAAAAAAAAATCTTCTTGACATTGTTGTTTTGATGTCACCATGATGGATAGTGATGGTGTGAACAGCTGTTATCTGTCAGTCAGACGTTCGCAACTAGGTTGCGTAAACGCAGTGTTATGTAACTAACGTGAAAAATATATTTTATTACGTGGAATTCCGCGGGTGATGGTTTGGAATAGAAATTCATTTTTATAGAGTTTCGAAGTAGTTACGTAGTGGAGGTTATTTTCTGTCCAGTTTGCTGTACTGTACATATTTTATAAGCCTTTCATAGACATCATTAAAATGTTTCATAGGGGCGTTGAACATCTGGGGCCGTATACTCTATGACACAATGAACGAAGCCGCGCAAAAGCGAGATTGGCGGGATTAGCTAAGGAATTGACGTGGTTTCGAAGTAAGGAATCATTGAGTGGTCATAGTGAAATAGGGCCCCGAGGGACAATTCTTGGGCGGTGAGTAATGGGTAACTCACCGCCCGATCAGGACCAGGCCCGTGCCGGACGGCGCGTTGTGTTCCACGCGCGCCTCAAAGAGATGTCAGCAGAGGACGGGGCCCGATAGGGCCGAAGCCTGCCAGGGTGGCGGGATAGTCCGAAAGGGTTACCGCTGCCCTGTAACAGAAAGGGCTAAGGAAGGAACACGGGTGGGTTTTAGTCAGTAAGAATCTGACACTCCCTTCCGCTCCACCCAGAGCGGGAGGGGTCATTTGATGATTTCCCATCCACAAAAAAATCTTATATTTATTCAAATAAAGGTTCAACATCTAGTCGCAATCTCATCTCAGCGACCACCAATGTCAAAAACGTGACAAAAATGTAAAATGAAATTAGATTTTTGACAGATTGAGACTAAAATTAGAATGCGAACAATCGTAAAACTATGGAAATTGACCTTATAATTAAAATAATCAGTGTCATATTCTGCTAAGATTACAAAACGATCTAATTTTCATGCCATCCAATCTTTCAACCATCAATTTAAACGAAACTATGTATATATATTTCATTTCTTATACAAACATGTCTGGCACAGCCGCATAGCTATTCCGTCGTCATGTACCCTCACAAAGGAAGGTAGTTATGCCTGAAGGCAATATGATGAATTGAAGGAACAGCCATCCTATTAACCCGGAGCCATCAAACATGTTTACGACGCGAACAAGCACCTGACACTGTTTTTTAGATCAGCTACGAACGACAAGGGAATTTTTGGAGGAATAAAATGCATGGGTCATAAAAATGTAGATGTTGTTTGGGAATTCTAGGTCTTCTTACGTCAAGACTATGACTATTTCTTTTTTTTATATACTCGGTCCCTTAGTGCTGAGGATCGTGACCCACGTTGTCTATATCTTATCCTGGCTTGTCATTAATTATGTCGGTCCTGGGCCACTCTTGAAGATTTTTGTTCTGACCGCTTAGGTGTCCATATTAAAGAATTTCTTGTCACTAACTTTTTTGTCATCACAGTATTTTAACGTTACCGTAGCAGAATTATCGAGCCTAGAAGACACTGCCATATTTAGAAATATGTAATATTATTAGTCACAATTTGGACGATTCAAAAACACATTGCGTCGTTGTTTCCACAGTTTGTACCATTAATTATCATTGCTAATTTCAAAAGCGTACCTATCAGCAATTCAGCTTATAAACTTGCGTCAGCACTTCAGGTAACAAAACAAAACTTATTGTTGTTGTCTGCCAGTATAGCACATATTAGCACAAAACCCCTTGAAATGACTTTCTTACTGTTACATAAACAGATAAAGTTATCTGCTTAGTAACATGCGACTGACATGCTCATGACACATGTAAGTGCCCGTACACACGAGCGGCACGCGTCTACGGCAGAGGCAACTGCATCCGTCGACAACAAGCCGCTCGTGCATTTGAGCTTAATCAGCCTATAATGTAGGACACAGACCTCCTCTATTCGAGAGGGAGTGGGCTGTAATCTTCCACGCGGGTCGGCGGTTGGTAGGTAGGTGTCACATGTCTTTGAATTTTTGAGGCACAATACATGTCCTCACGATATTTTTCTTCACTGTTTTGAGAGCAGTGGTGTTGAAATTATTTACACAAAGTAAAGGAAGAGAAGTCCCGCTTAATGGCAAACGACATCGCGGCAGTCCCAGACGGAGATGGTGGGATGAGCTGGATTCCTTTGATAAAGATTGGTCCTTGGCAGCTCTGGACAGGGATAGGTGGAAAAAGAGTAGAGATGCCTTTGCCCATTTCAGGGTCATTACCACTGGGCGTCAACCGACAACTGCTCTATTAGTGTATACACGAGCGGCATGTTGTCGACGGCTGCAGTTACCTCCACCGGTGACGCGTGCCGCTCGTGTATAGGAAGACTAAGCTCACTTTCACAGGACGTAAAAATATCGCGGCGGGATTTTATCGCGCACGGGAATTACAACTTTCGGTGTTGAACCGAGCATTGAGAATCCAACAGAGCGCATCCAGCGCGTCATAAAAACATACTGTTGCATTTTCAACTCTCGTCCTTAAGCAGTGAGTTGAAAATCCAGTGCGCGAAAAGAACGCGCCCGTGCGTACCAGGGCTAAGATTGCACTCAAATAAACAAATAATGTCGATCGGTGAAAGTCGATAGCGATATCTAGAAGATAGCGTAAAGCGCTTACCGATAATGTTAGATAGGTAAGCGATTGAATTTAAGCGGTTGACAATAACACGAGTTTAGCGAACACTTCTTCTGGTGACAAAGGTTTTCAATTTTTGAAATATTCACCTTCATAGATGATAAAAAGCACATTCAATGCGTTCTTTACGCTGTTGGCCAGACGAAGTTTTCAAGCATAATGAAGCAATGGATTAGCAATTTCCTTCTAAATCTTCCGGATTGTGATTGAAAGTGTCTTGGTCCTAAGATGTGCATTGCAATACATATTCATAAATTTAATCAATCTAATTAAATTCAAACCGTCGTATAGTAGGATGTAGACGGGGAGCCTATGCGGTCTTAGAAACTCCAAAAATAGTGACAGCTGCTGTAGCAACACCGCTTTGGAATATTTAGTAAGCGTCTGTTCTGAAAATGTCTCAAGTGAACGGTTACGAAGATATTTTATACCTCTTCGATGAACTGGAATAAACTTTGAAGTAGAGACTTAGAGATGATACTCGACATCCTGATACTTAGCCGAGATTGATAAACATTACTTAGCACGTGCTTTAGCAGCAGGGCATTATTCCCGTCACTGTCGCACAAGTGACCAATAAGCAAGAGAAAAAAAAAAGAAATATGTTTATTTGCGGCATGCACATGACGCAGAGAAAGAACACACACACAAAAAAGAAAAGTTGGGGGAAATGAAAAATGCGTCATAGAGACGATATAATAGACGTAGGCAAGAAGGCTGTCAGGATCAACTGGGATTGGGCTGGTCACATCAGCCGCACGCAGGATGAGTGAGCAAGGCTCCACACAATGGGTGCTCAAAGATGGACGGCGTCGCCGAGGTCAGCCCAAAAAGCGGTGGCGAGAAGACCTGTACGCGTACCGAGGGCTGGTTCGAGGTGGCGCGGAAAAAGAGTTCCTGGAAGGACTTAGGGGAGGCCCGGTCCCAGAAGTGAAACAGTACAGGCTTAAAAAAACGACGATAACATATCTCCGTCAAAGCAGGAGCTACGTAACGTTAAAGATCTCGGCCCAACATCTTGGCATACAGACGTCATCCTAACTTACAAATCCAATTACTCCAGTTTTAAGTGACATACGCAAATCTGTACCAACAAACATGGCTCGGTTGTAGATGTAATTGGTTATGAATTCGAAGCACAACATGTTAAGCTGATTCGTACCATCTAACTACCAAATGATTCGCTGTAATAGGCTTACATAGGTCACAGGAAATTGGATCACGTTTTCCTTATATTCTGATTCCAAAACTTCGACATGGCCAATCCCGGAAATATATCCCGTAAACAAACCTTGAATTGGTAACGGAAGTCATAGATGATTAGAATAGGATGGAAGATGAACTTCCTCATCAGTAGGTGCATTATCTGTGTACAAAAGGACTGCAGACCATTAGGAAGATTAAGACGTAACAGACTGGTTGCTAAGGATAAAGCAGGAGATGGGATACTAGCTAAATTGTTCTATTTATATAAAACTAGTTTTGCCCGTGACTTCAACTGCGATCCCGAATAAAAAATAGCCTATGTCCTTACCAAGGCTATGGTCTATCTGTGTGCCAAATTTCATCCAAATCCGCCCAGCCGCTTTTGCGTGATTGAGTAACAAATATACAAACTCCATTTCGCATTTATAATATTAGTTAGGATTGATGAACAAGATTCTCGCTGCTTCTTCCCCATAGACGGGAACTGTGCACATTTTATCATTCTCTAAGTACGTTTAATATTTTTTTAAATAAAATTTTCTAAGGACTATAAAAGGCTCGCATTTAACACAGCTACTGGCTGGTGCGAGTCTGTGTGTATTTTGCATTTCATAATTTTTTTATATACAAATATCCTAGATTAAAATTAGCCTACGTCCTTCTCCAGACCCCACGCTACCTATCTGTCTTTCCTGACGAGCGATTCAGTAGTCTGCGAAAAGGTAACAGGCAGACAGAGTTTCATTCGCATTTATAATATTAGTATGACAGCACGGATACCAGGAGAGCATAACCCACAAGAAAGTACAGACACCAATTCCATATTCAAACACACCACAATTCTAAACAAGACCATTCAAAAGATCTTACGACAAAAAGCCGAGTCGGCAAGGCCGGTGACGTCACGTCACACTGCACGCTCTCTACGGGCCGCTACCCACACTAAGGCTACGGCGTGGCAACTGCAACTGTGCCTAATGTACACTCAATTGCTCTGTAATTTCGCCGGCTCATTGTAATAGAACGGACGGCGTCATTCCAGTTCTTTCCTTGTGAATTATGGAGTTGAGGAGTTGGGAATTAGAGTGCATACATTTATGCATAAAGTCCCGTCTTTTTCCCATGGTAGGCAGAAACGAAAGCCGCTTGCTACGAATTAGAGTAGTGGAGAGATTATTTTAATGCTTAGAATGCTGACCATGACATGACAGAAGTCAGCAAAAGATACACGAAATGTTTTAAGTACTGCCATTTTCTGAAATTCGACCATAATTTGATGTTTAATGGAGGTAAAGAAGCAAGCCGGCAGCCCAGCTGTGGGGACTTGTAACATACCTCACACACTTGGCTTAGGCAAAGGGTAATGGTGGCCCAGTGGTACCGGCCACGACTTACGAGGTAGGTCGTAGGTTCGAACCCAGTCAGACGCTTTACTTTGTGTGGATTATTTCATCACTATTGCTCTCAAAACGGTGAAAGAAAGACATCGTGAGGAAACCTGTATGTCCGAAAACAAAAAATTCGAAGACAACATCTACCAGCCCGCACTGGGCCCGCGTGGTGGATTACGGTCCACTCCCTCTCATCTAGAGGCGGCCTGTGTCCCAGCAGTGGGAACAATATGGGCTGATTATGCTAATTTCAATCAATACGGAAAAATGTCGATGACGTGTTTTAAAAATCATTACATAAACAATTTATCTTTATCATTCTAATGCCAGTAGGTTTTCAGTCCGAAATAATATAGATAAAACCGACAAATATTTCGATAAAACATTATCAGTTGACGTGGACAGCGAGACTGAGTGAACGCTGATCTTGAAAAGGGAAAAACTGCGAGATCCGTTCGGAATACTAATCACATTTCTTTACAACTACGGGAACAACAACATTTTTGCACGCGATGTTTTACTGAAGGTTGCCTTCTTGTATTTTTTTCCTATTTGTTTTTAATTCTTGCGTTTTTCTGAGGTTTTCCTCATAGTTCACTTTGTTATCAGTGCATTTTATTTAGATTTATTACTCTAGCATGTGAGGTGTGAGCAGTAGTGTCGGCCGGGACTTACGACTCGTAGAACTTGAGTTCGGACCCTCTTTTTGTGTAAATAATTTTATCACCACTTGTCTCAACACAGTGAAGAAAAACTTCGTGAGGAAACCGACATGTCCTCGAACCAAAAAAAATCGAAGGCATGAGACATCCACCACCACCCCGCACGTGGTGGACTATGCCCAACACTCCTTACAGAGAGGAGGCCTGTGTCCCAGCTGCGGGAACATTATAGGCTGATTATGTAAGCAAGTGTCTTTATTTGCATAAAATGTGGTAAATACAAAAGATGTTTCACTTTACAAATATTTTGTTTGCAGGAAACATTCCGCCATAACACAATAGATGTGAATTTCTTGATCCAGCTTATATCACCAATCCCAATCAGCACTGACCGACCACGAGTTGATATGATGAATGCCTCGTAGGTCTAGTGGCTAACATTTCTACTGAGCATGAGGTCCTGGGTTCGATACCCAGTTCAGGCAGTGTTATTTGGTTTTCCATCAGGAATTTCTCAGTCCGGAGTCTGGATTTGGTTGAAAGCAATAGGATAGCCCCTAATTATGGGGACTTAAACTTAACTTGCCAAATGTTGGTGTAAGTCCTAAATGGACTTCTGTCTAACCCTTCGGGGATTACAGTCGTGATGTTATGATATGAAGAATAGAATATGTCATTAGACTACCCGGAAAACTCATTAAGGATAAGATTATCTTCAAGTTTCAACCCAACCCAAAGACATACGAGTTCAAAAACCTACCGTAGTTAATTAGGTCCCAGTTTGAACAGCCTCATTAATACAGCTAAGTGGGATCTAAGCCAGCTTTCTTGGAAACTGTGGACGAACTATTTTTGAGAAAGTCTTGGAGTAATGTCGGATTGTTGGCACTGCCAGGTGGTGTCAGGAGCACCTTTTATCACTTTGGTACTTTGCTTTAAAAATGGCACAGAACTACATTTATATCTGTAATTTTTTTGGCGTAAATAATAAAGAATATCCTCTAGAACTGGGACTCTGTACCCTAATTGCGTACCACTCTATCAATCACAATTTGAATTATATTGCTAATCCATTGCTTCATATGTTCCAGAAATTTTGTCTGCTTAACAACGTAAATAACGCAATGAATCTTGTTGGACTGTCATGTACTACACTGTATTTTTTTTTACGATCATCATCATTCTCCTGCCCTTATCCCAATTTATTCGTGGTCGGCGCAACTTGTCTTTGTCTTCCATACTTCTCTATTAGTCGTCATCTCGGTAGTCACCCCCTTTAAACATATAATCATTCACACTGTCCTTCCATCGTTTGGTCTTCCCCCTACTCTTACTTACTACTTTACTCACGACATTACCCCCATTCCTCCGCATCACATACACGATTTAAAAAAAAATCAGTTATTTCTTTTACCAATCACCTAAAAAATACCCAGACAACAAAGCTCACTTCCCGGTATCCAATCCAACTTCAACAAAGGAATGAGAAAAAAAAACACAATTATACTTTCACCACTCAAACAATCTCCCGAGACACTCCAAAACTGAACATTCCCCGTTGATTGATAACATCAATTTGTGCTCGATTGTACAACGTTACTCCATCACGATCGATCCTCCCGTATTTGCAAATGAAAGCTTGTTGCCTGTACAGTCGACGACAAAGGGCGTTCGTATGTGTGTCATGAATTTCTGTCCCTAGAGACCGGTAGCTGAGAATGTATTTGATTATATTGAACGGATATTGGTATTAATTTCGACTATGTTGAGGGAATACGTAATGTATGTGGTTCTGAGTATTATACTGTAAATACCTCTTTGAGCAAGTGAAAGAGTTTTATTGGTGTAGTAAAGGGGAAATCTAGAAAAAATGATCTGGATTTAATTTCATTATCTTGACAACGCATTGGTAAATCACTGTCAGTATTAGGAAAAAGCAGTCAAGTGCGAGACGAACTCACACACGAAGGGTTCCGTACCACAAGGCAAAAACCGCCGAAAAAAACGTTTCTTGTAGGGGACCTCGTCTAATCCGTAACTTTATTTTTATTATTTGTAGTTATAGCGACAATAGAAATACACACTGTGAAAATTTCAACTGTCTACTTATTACGGTTCATGAGATACAGGGTCCCATTGGCAACCTTTGGATACGGAACCCTAAACAACATCATTCAACAATAATAACTTCATGACACAACGCCGTAGACACATTCCTTTCACTAATTCCAAACCAATTTGAACATGAACGAAGGACATTAACCTATAGAAAATCGGTTAATGACTGAACCCATTTAAACTTCGTTCATTCACAGTTCACTGCCTTATCAAGAAGCCATGAAGTCGGTCAGTTTCATTCGTGAATGTTATTTGTATTCGATGTACACTAGTGTTCGCTTTCGCTAAAACAGCTGGCGTACTGAGTTTTGCTAGACTGCGTGGCGTCTGCAAGCGTCTGGGTATACTGCGAACTAGGCACATTTATGTAGGTTACATTATTGTTGTTTTTGCTAAATATAAAAGCCTACAACATGCTGTTTTCGTCGTTATTTTCCTTTCATTAGGCATATTTCACTTGAAGTGAAACGTGTGAATACAATATGAATCAAAACTGAAAAAATAATTAATTAGTGAACTGATCCAACGAGTTTGAATTTCTGCACTCGGCATCTTTCACACAGCTACCGAATGATCGAAAAATGAAATGAAAGGAGCAGATGAACGTTCTTTCCTATGTACTTTTTTCAATGTTTTTTGTATGATGGATTGAAACAAAATTAATATTCAATCGAATGAAGAGTCTGATATTAGTTTTACCTTCGTGTGATAGTATTGGTCTTCGCTTGTGTTAGTTTGTCGCTGCAGTAGAGCCGCTTCACCTAATCCAATTAGTTCACTGCGACCGATGAACGAATGAGGACAAAGGTTTCTTTTAAAACACCTGCGGGGTAATTACGTAACACACTAACAGTAGCAATGGCTCTGATTTTGACAATTCAACAACATTCATTACGTTATTGACCAGACAAATTTTTCGAACATATGAAGCAATGATACAAATGACAAAATTTTCGAACATAATTGACATTGATGGCGGGATGAGCTGGACTCCTTTGATAAAGATTAATCCTTGGCAGCTCTAGACAGAGAGAGGTGAGAGGAGAGCAGGGAGGCATTTGCCCAGCAGTGAGACATTAATGTCAAATAAAAAACCGGCCAAGTGCGAGTCGGACTCGCGCACGAAGGGTAAATAATGGTACGGATCTATAAAAATCACGTCTGTTGCATGGGAGCTCCCCTTAAATATTTATTTAATTTTGTTTTTAGTATTTGTTGTTATAGCGGCAACAGAAATACATAATTTGTGAAAATTTCAACTGTCTAGCTATCGTGGTTCTTGAGTAAAAGCTTGGTGACAGACAGACGGACGGACAGACAGCGAAGTCTTAGTAATAGGGTCCCGTTTTTACCCTCTGGGTACAGAACCCTAAAGATGAAGCAATGGACTAGCAATATGCTTCAATATGATTCAAATTGTGATTGATAGTGTGTTACGAAATTAGGGTGCTGATTTCTATGTTTTCAACTCAAAGCTTTACTTATAAGAGGAGACATATAAATACTTAGCGGTCTTTTCAAATGTCTTCGTTAGGCATTTCCAAAAACGTTCCATTGAAACTGGACCTTACCCACCACAGTTCCATCATCTGCCTAGCCTTTTCCCAGTTATGTTGGGGTCGGCTTCCAGACTAGCAGGATGCAGCTGAATACCAGTATTTTACATGTAGCGATTGCCTGTCTTACCTCCACAACCCAGTTACTGGGTAACACGATATCCCTTGGCAACCAACTCAGACTTTCGACTGTTCCCTTCTGACTACGAGTACCCGTAGCGACTGTCAAAGATCTGCAAATGACAGCCGCCACAGTGTAAATGAATATAACATTTCATAGTACACTAGTACCGTATATCAATACGTAAAGCAGTCTGTGGGTGTACTGCGTCTAGCCAGACTGTGTGGCGGCTGCGGGCGGTCTGTGACCACCCTACATTTCTAATGGTCACCTATAGCATTAGGAACGTAGCTTATAAGCAAGCCCGTACAACGAACTTAAACTATGTTCTCAACATGCCGGGTTTCCTCCAACAAGGAAGAAACTTCAGGACGACAGGGTCCATAATTGTTTCTATTATTTTTTATTTTACCACCTGTAAGTGTACATTATGGATTTGCACAATCCATAATGTACACTTACAGGTGGTAAAATACTACACGACAATAATACACGATTTGAAATTAAAAATGGAGGATTTAAAAAAAAATATTTTTGTAGGTGAATTTAGTTTCTCAAATTTTGAGACACTTAAAGAAAAGAGAATGATACGATAAAAAAAAAAGGTGCACAGTTCCAATTGGTCGTTTCCTATTGAAAAGAGCCAGCAAGAAACTCCACGGTTACTCTTTTAAAAATAATTGACTTTTACAATGTTTTCAAATTACAGTGTCAAAGCTTCCAAGAAAACATTTTCCGAAGGCTTTCCTACATTTTCCAACGTTTGAACAATACCTGTCGTGAAGGTATTGCAATATAATGCGCACAAAATTATCCTATTACCTCATCACCTTTACATCTTTCTAACACGATTAAAAACAAAAGCGGCATCTCTATGGTCGCCCACAAAAGGCGGCTAGACTATATGGCTACCGTCACGGCTATACCATAGAGTCCATAGACCATTGAAAACGTGAGCTAATAAATACGGTAGCATAGAGAGATCGTGACTTCTTATTTAATACTGTTTCAAATTGATTATTCATGCTTATAGCGGTTGCATCACGTGGGGAAAGGGCCAGACTGTTTGGCGACGACTGCATCTAGTTTTATAGTAGTTTGATCTCACGAAGCGACGCGCGCTTTTTTCTGGTAACCAAGTGTTCAATTAAGATGGGAACGTGTGCGTGAAAAGGAGCAGTGTCTGCACACAACCGATTAACCGACTCTGTGCCCAGCACCCTCTAATTGCGTAACACAGTACCAATCACAATCTGAATCATTTTGAAGAATATTGTGAATCCATTGCTTCAAATATTCGATTAAGTTTTCTGCTCAACAACGTAAATAATGCAATGAATGTTGTTGAACTGTCAAAATGAAACCCATTCGTACTGTTAGCGTGTTACTCACTTACCCCGCAGCATTATCACCTTCAGAACACAAAATATCAACCAAAAACCGCTCACAGGTATCGCAGCTACCTACACAAGCGTACCTACCAATACCAACTACCTACGTTGTGTATGTCTGTATGAAACGTGGACGAACGCGCCAGACTGTATGGCGACGACGCTCAAACCAACTGTACACATAGTCGGCCAGCACGGTTGACTTAACTTAGCGAGACTACGAGCGTGTTAAGAGTAGAAGGAAATTTTTGTTGAGGAATTCGTTGGTGATGTGTTTTGTTTAATTTGTAGAATCAATAAGAACACACAAACAACATCTCAAGAAAGAAAAAGAAATATAAAGAAATATTTTATTTGGGACACACAGGAAATACAAATAGTAAAAAAAAAACCGGCCAAGTGCGTGTCAGGCCACGCATAGAATAGGGTTCCGTAGCGCATTTTACAAGTTAGGTCTCTATAACTCCTGAACTAACAAAGTTATCTAAGCCGTTATAGTTTTACTTCAAAGTTCATCACATGGACTACCATCATGATTTTTTTCACATTTTTCGAGCCAGCCATTTAGCTTTTAGAGGGGGGGGGTTTAACAATAAAAAATGCGCTTTAAAGTAGAATAACTCGCAAACAGATACCTAGATCAAAGATAAAAAAAATCGTCTTCGCAAACTTTCCATGTTTTTATAAGACCTATCTAATGATTCCCTACACTATGCGGTAGACGCCAGAAAAAAAAATCATCCCCACTTTACGTGTAGGGGAGGTACCCCAAAAAAATATTTTTCGTGATTTTATTTTAGCACAGACGGACGTGACGAAACTATAAGGGTTCCGAGACGTGAACTACGGAACCCTTTAAACTTTTAAAGGATTTACACTAACAAAAAAAATCTTGTGTTTCATAGAAAAGTGCAATACCTACGCGGTCAAAATGTATGGAACAGCAATATATTTTTTTAATAACCGGCGAAAAATTTCGACGCTATGGGGTCTAAACTCATGTGCTGAATCCATGGTTACAGTTTGCGCGTCGATGTCCCTGCCATCCTGTATTATGTACTAAATACCCATGTTTGCAAACTAATAAATGATTTGATTTGAGACTAGCTTCTGCCCGCAACTTAGTCCGCGTGAAATATCTTGTTCCCCCGAGCCACCGCGTCGCATCGCATCGCCTTCCCGCGCTATGCTCCGTTTTGGCTTAACATTCTTTCCGAATCTTTTTGCACGGCTCCTATAGGGTTATAGCGTGATGTTAAATTGTTGTCTTTAAAAGATCGCTCTTAGCGATAAGACCGCCCATTGTATCACCCTTTGTAAAATATATATTTATGTTCTGTAATTTGTAGAGTGTACTAAAGAGAATTCTATTCTATTCTATTAAATAGCCTTCCTCAAAACTTGGGCAATAATATACAAACATTTTTTTTCGAATCCGACTAACAGTTCCAGAGTTTAGTACAGACGCCAGCAGGTCAAGCTACTCGAAACTGTCAAATTTTCCCAATCAACCTTGAACCTTAATGATTTAACGATAAAGTTGAAAATCTATTACAGAAATTTGACAGATTGTAGTAGCTTGATGTGCTGGCGTCTGTACGTTCAAACCAACAAACTCTTCGCCTTTATTATTAGTATAGATACAGATAACACTAACAGAATTACAAGCAAAAGTAATCGCTCAATCATCTATGTAATGAACATTCCTAACACACACAACACAGCACAGTATAGGTATACAATATAAATAAATAAATTCCTGCCCTATAAACAAACTGCTAAGCATGGTTTCGTGCTCAGAAAGCGAGTAATGCGACTGTGGAATGTGTTTAATTTACCGCGATGAAAGCCTTTTAGTTAACGCATATCTTAAGATGCATCCCTCACTTAACACCCCCGAGTTTTCCTACTTCCCCATTATTTTTTCAACGAAGACTTTCATAGATCTTAGAGCTCTTCTCAACTTTGTCATTAACAACGCTAAGTTAGCAGACACTTACTTAACATAATAAAGTATTGAAAAAATTCAAATTACTTATCGCAGATGAGCGGGCAGAAATAATTGAGCGAACTCTTGGGCGGGACAGGAGGGGTGGGGGAGGGGTTCACGCATGACTGACCCCAGTCAAGATCAGGTATTGGATACTTGTAAGTCTCAAATTGTTTCGATACATATTATTTAATTATAGCCATGTGTACGTTAACTCGGAAAACGATCGCGTCTGGAAGTTTTGCATAATGTTTTTCAGCGGTTTTACGAAACGTGTGTGTTGTTCGAAAATATGTGGGTAAGGCTAGACATCAAGCTATACATAACCAGTATAAACTGACTTCTGATTGTATGAAAAACCTATACAATGCGAGGTCAGCTAAAGCTGGAAATGTATAGCTTGATGTGTAGCCGTGTGTACTAGGTAGCATACATAAGCTTCATTAATTTTTGCTGGTCAATCCAGCTTGAATAAGAGCACTGTAATTTCTAATCATCAGCGGGGTGATTGCGTAACACACTATAAGTAGTAATGGTTTTCATTTTGACAGTTCAACAACATTCATTGCGTTATTTATGTTGTTGGCACGACACATGTTTCGAACGAATGAAGCAAGGGATTAGCAATATCCTTCAAAATGATTCAGATTGAGATTGATAGTGTGTGACGCAATTAGGTTGCTGGTTCTGAAATTATTTATATAACTTATACTGATCAGCTAGGTGGTCACATTAATTGAGAAAGCGTGAACCCGGGCACAGCTTAGAAAAGGCAAATATCCAGATGCAAAAGGCAGCTTCCAGCTGTAAATTGAAGAGTTAATCTATATATTAATGTATATATATATAAAAAAATGAATCCCTACTTCCCTTGGTCACGGCATAATTTGAAAACGACTTTACCAATTTCATCCATCTTTTTTTTAAGTTTTCTAATACTTTGAAGAAGGTTCTTACAGAAAAAAAATTAAGAAAGTTACTTCACGCAGACCGAAGTCGCGGGCAGAAGCTAGTTCCGAATATTTTTTGGAAACACGTATAAAATTTTATTCAAACTTCTTTGTGTAGGGACCAAACACTCCAAAACAACAAATATCCCACATTTTTCCACACGAACTTACGCGTGCATGCATTACGTATAATTGTGATAGTACCGATAGGAACGTGGCAGCGCGGCAGGCTCACAATCGGCCAATTTAAATAAACAATAAGCACTGGTGTCCGCGAGCCGTGCACAAAAACTGTTGCCACAGCACATCACGTAGCAGTAAAACAAGGGTTACTAAATGCATAGCTTTTGTGGAAAAATGTTCTAGAAAGTAATCAGAGGTCTATTGTTACAAGGTACATTGTTTTTGATTAGTATGCAGACTGTATATTTTACTTTTTTAAAAGAAGTTGTTTCGTGATTCAATAGAATACACGTATGGTGTGGAGACTACAAACAAGTAAGTGTAAGCCAAAGGCATAAATATTAAATTCGTAGTGGAATAGATGGCTAGATGGAACGATAACTTTAAGAAGGTGGCTGGGACAGACTGGCTGCGAACGGCTGAGGACAGGGTCTTGTGGCGCAACCTGGGAGAGGCGTATGTCCAGCAGTGGACTGCGATAGGCTGAGTAGATTGATTGACTGGAATGGAATCTTAGCAAGTCGTAGACTAACGCCGATAGTTTTAAACGTTACTTAGCTCGTCCTTTGATGTATATACATAATTATGTTCTCGTCTTTATCTTGCACTGTAGTTTGACAGTTGTGCGATAGTGACAGGAATAACACTAAGCCAAAGTACGTGCTAAGTAGCATTTATAGATTTCGGCCCGAGAGCCAATGGTTCAGCCACTGCACTAATCCAGCTGCCAAAGTTATGAGATTCCGTAATCCCCAGCATTTTAATATTGCATATATAAACATTAATTGACTAACCATATCTCAACCACCTATTCTTATACAAAGCACGTACTGCAAAACACAAATTCCAACTACAAACCGAGTTGTCTCACTGCAAGCTACAGACTGTGACCTCACGCCACAGATAAACACAGAAAACAGCGTGGCAATTATGCAAATACATTAAAATCCATGCATTGTCCCGTGGCACGTGAACTAGAACGAGTCGCCAATGGCGTCGCTGCGAACTGCGACACTGTTACTGTGTAGACTGGTAATGTACATAGTTATGTATGCATGTAAAATGATATAGGTACAATTAGTAATAGGCATTCAACTTAGACGAGGTGATGGCAGCTGGAGCAGAGCTTGAACGGAATGGTTGCCGAGAAACGGCAGAAGGAGCTTTGGCAGACCAATCACGACATTATAGTAGAAGATCGCGAAGAAGACCTATCAGTAGCAATTGTTTTCTTTTTGACAATTCAACAACATCCATTGCGTTATTTACGTTGTTGAGCAGACATATTTTTCGTACATATGAAGCAATGGATTAGCAATATCATTCAAAATGAATCAGATTGAGATTGATAGTGTGTTAGGCAATTAAGGTGGTGGATGGGACTCGCACAGACCAGAGAAGCATGGCACATAGAGACGGAGGCCTATAGGTACTCTTCACTGGTTGGAACAAGGCTGCCAATAATTATGGTTCTTCTAAACCGCAAGACGTCATGAGTATGAACGTCAACAGCTGAAGGCCAATTATCGTAATTTAAAACGATCAAAATCTAGTCGCAGTCTCATCTCGGCGACAAACAAATATCAAAAACTTGTCAAAATGTAAGGAATTTAGACGTATTTTTGACAGATGGAGACTGAGATCAGAGGGGCAATTCTCGTAATTTTAAGAACGTTCACAGTCTGATCACAGTCTCAATCTGTCAAAAAATACCTCTAATTTCCCTACATTTTGACAAGTTTTTGACATTTGTTTGTCGCCGAGATGAGACTGCGACTAGATTTTGAACGTTTTAAACTACGAGAATTAGCCTTCTGACTGTGAACGTACCTTTTACTACCTCATGCAAAATTATGCAGTAGCAAAAGATTAGTAATTATCAAGCCTAGCAGTAGCGGGTTATGAGGGGCCCGTGGTTAAATAATAACAGCCGCACAGGTCGATCGATCAGGTTAAGCTACGCTTGCCGCGGTTGGTCTGTGGATGGGTGACCACCTTTACATACCGAGAAATCTCCGTGCCTCGGAAAGCACCATAGGTCCGGGCTGTCATTCGTGGATATTTGGCAGTAGTCACGGGTAGTCAGAAGCCCAATAGTCTGACAACCAGTCTTACCAAGCTCTGTTGTCTGACAACCAGTCGTCGCTCCATGTAAAATACTGGTATTCAGCTGCATCCGGTTAGACTGGAAGCCGACCCCAACATAGTTGGGAAAAGGCTAGGCAGATGATGATGATCAGTAGCGGGTTATGTAGGTACCTATAAATATTATGTAAAAAGATATGCAGACAATATCTCCTTTACAGTAGAAAGTAAGCTGTATACCTGTGTACGTGGAAGTTACGCTAGTTACTGTTATGGTAGCGTTTGTGCTTTTAAAATGCAGGATATGTGCTGAGTATATAATTCTAGTACTGTTTCGTATAACACAACGTTTTAGTAAATTAGTTCGGAAGCTTTCCGTAGGAACTAACGAATCTATCCAGGATGAGTATTATAGAAATAGTGACAAGAGAGAACAACGAACAAAATTGGGTAGTAACTAACACCCGTATTCACAAACAATACTTGTCTAAGTAAACTAGCAATACTACGCGAAGTACCTAAGGCATTCTCAATGGAAGGCATGGCAATTAAGGCAAACATTTCAATTCATAAACTTCAGGGGACGCATACTGCCGATTGCATCTCTAGTATTGTCTATGAATAGGTTTTTGGAAACCTCAGTTTTTGAAAACAGGTTTAAGTCCCTACGTATTTTATTAGAGTAAATCTGACATGTATCTAAATTACTTCAAGTTAAAAAAACAAGTTTAATCAAAACCTCATTAATTCATAACACAAAAAATCGGGACGGAATTAAAAACGTCCCGCAGCGAAATCATTTAGAACAATAACGTTATACAAATCCCCCAACAAAAATAACAGGGACCTCAAATTAAAAGGACAAAAGGGGGACACGAAATTTTCTAAGTCCATTAATTATGTTAAACTTTCTCTCAATCGAATTAAAATTTTGACCATTAATCCATAACAGTATTATGGATGATAACGATATTAGTTGAAGTCAACTTGGCTAATTACCTTGGAAAAGTCGTTTCTAAAAGTTTTTTGGATGGCCTTATATTAATGATAATTTTTTTAAATGTTTTAATTGGCTGAATTGTTTCCTGATTTGGTTATGAAAGAAAGACTCGCTAAACAAAGGACAGACAGGACAGATAATGTAAAAAGATCTTCTTAAAAACGTGCTCAAAGTTGTAGAGAAATATACTGTTAACTGTAGTAGTTTTTGATTAGCTTCATTGCAGATAGGGCAACTGAGAACTTTGTTTTATAATATGTAGCAGCACTTCACCGCTTAAAACTTTGCACAGCAATGGTACCGAGTTTAAACGTTCCAACTCAACTTGCACGTTCATACCAGATAGTAATTTAAACACGAATCCATATTTTTTTTCTATTTTACGCATGCATTCTCTTTACAATTAACGATCAAACAAAGAGTTTCCACACTATTTCTCCATTCCAAGATCACAAAAACTGGCCAGTAACACAATTTTAAATTCCGAACACAGTTTGCTTCCTAAAAAAAATTGTATTCGCGAGTTTCGCGGCTATCGAAGCGGAGTGCATAGACAATAAATCGAGTAGATCGTTGAGTGCAGTATTTACGTCGAAACGTTCATGCAAGCCGGTCGTCAATCACATTGGGGCTCTTTAACTGTGCAAAATCAATAACACGACTGTGGCGTGTTGTTGAGTAGCGTATACAGATGACGTATGGTTGTTGTCATTATCGGTTTAGTTTTTTGTTCGGTTTTGGAGTATGAGATTGTTGAAATAAGATGAAAGTTGGAAATAATTGGATAATGGTTTTTTCGTCGATTCGTTAGATGTTCACCATCAAAATTCCACTTTTAAAAAAACTCAAAGAACAGTGAAAATTATAAACAATGCAAACTTTATGGCCTAAAAATCATTAGTGACGGATAAACCATTTATTTCTTTGGTACCTACTGACATTTGTCTCATTCGTGTTTTTATCGAAAACTCAAAGCATAGCAAGTAAGGCTTTCTTCTGAGGCAATAAAAAACTGTCTGGCGATAGTAGACATACCTAACCAACTACACACATATAATAATAATAATAAATAGGTACTTTGTTGCTCAAAAGATTACAGAGATTTTACATTGGCCCCAAACTAGGCAAGCCTGTATCTTGGGCACCAATACGGAGGGTTTACCATTTAAAAATTTATTTTAAAAACATGTTCGATAATAAATAACATGTGTACGTACTATGAACCAAAACTGAGGTTAAAAATAACCATTGGCAAGCGATAGTGTAAGTCTATTATGAAGTATGAATCACCGAATGACACTGCACTTAACACCGTGTCGGCTCACAACTCACACACAGTCACAGGTCAACCGTAATGTAAGCAATAATTGCTAATTGTAATTTTCAACTGTACACAAGTAACACATACATATTTAAAGTATTTATTTAAATTTTATTTTTACTAATAGTTTTTATTTAAATTGTATTTTACTTATAGGTTTTATTTAAATTGTATTTTTACCTTATAGTCTTTATTTGAATTGTATTTTTATAGTTTTCATTTAAATTGTATTTACTACATATTAACACTTTGGCTAAGAGTGTCATTGTCTAGCCAGAACTTTACAGACAACCTTACCTAAGTAACATACTCGTAGATTACTTTAAAATTTTCATGACGACGAAAAATAAATTCTGAGGTCCTATATTTTTATAAGTCTTGAAATTCTTTCCTTTTGTCCGTACCTCCCTATCTACAAACTTCTCTACACCAGAACTTTCAAAATCAAAATAAAATATTCAAACTAGGCTGATTGAACGTCAAAATTACATAAGGTAGTCCCCGAAAAAGCCCTCCCTTCACCACTTCCTATTGCTTTAGCTGGGAAGAAGAAATGCCGCAACAAACTGTCCAGCAGCACAGCTGTCTGTCTTTGTTCCCTATCGCGTCCTATTCAAGATCATTTGATATTAGGTAGTACAAACTTCCAGAATCCTGCGTAAAACAATACAATAACAAAATTTTAACTACAAGATCAACCGCAACTTCACATTAAAACAAGCTAAAATGATTTTACCACTGAGCACCCACAACAAACGGCTTCATTACACAAAATGATTTGCATTTCCTCATTTGAGAGCGCCATTGTTATTCGGCCGCGAACTGAGAGAGCAATGAATTGTTTGCTATGCACTTAATTCGTCTCGCGGTCGTATTGTTAAGGAGTTGGTTACACAGGGTTATTGACTTTGGTCTTGGAACAAATCATAATTATTATAGGTGTAAGTGTAGACAGTATTTAGTTGTATTTAAGGGTATAGTGAGAGCAGCGGTTACCCGGAAAATAACCGGAGTTACGGACATAGCTTGCAGGGTAAGCAAGCTAAAGTGGGCTGGTCATGTTTTAAGAGAAGAACCGATGGCCGGTGGAGCAGACGAGTCCTGGAGTGGAGACCGCGTATCGGCAAGCGTAGCATGGGACACCCAGCTAGATGGACTTACGACCTTGCATCACCACTGCTCTCAAACCTGTCTTAGAACCAAACATTCGCAGACATCCACCAACCCGCACTGGGCCCGCAGGCCACATGGCGGATTACGGCCCACTCCCTCTCATAGAGAGGAGACTTGTGACTCAACAGTGGAAACATTATTATGCTGTTTTTGTAGTTAAAGTGTTACCACGGATATGCGATTGACTGTCCCTACAGCTTTATTTAGAAGCTGTAAGATAACATATATAAATTCATTCAAGAGTTAGTGGGTCCACTTTGAATTTAAATAATATCACTATTTAAACACAAAGTCAAACACACAAAAAGACATCTATCACATTTATATTTAAACAATCACCTACCCCAAGTTATTATCTAAAACCAACTATCTAATTAAACTTGTCAAATCATGTCATAGCTAGACACAACTAGAACTAAAGTTAAACAATGGTTCTATTATTGTAAGGAAACTAACCGAATGTAGTCATTAGTGTGACTAACTATATCTCCGCAATGAGCGAATAGATAGTAATTATAATTGAAAACAATGGAACATGCGGTCTAATTACGTGAAATTGTGTATTATTGGGTGTTCAAGTTCATAGTATACATATATCACCAATTACCTTCCATCTATAGTGGTTTAAATCACAATTGCAATGCATTGCACTGGACATTAACTCTGCACTGGTTTTATACACTATGTAACACGGAACACCCAAGTACATAATGCACAATTTCACTTAATTAGACCGCATATACCATTGTTGCAAGTAACATCTTTAATGTGTTTACCTTAAAATCAAAATTGCTTAGGTAAATGGATAAATAATTACATATGATAGTCATATACGACAGTTGCTTCATGGATATATCAACACAGTCTGGATCATCATTCTTCTTGCGCCCTTTTTTTTTTTTTTTGTTTGGGAAGTTATCAAATGGGCTTACCTACAATGAAACCGAAACACTTCTGAAACCTTGACACATACACACACTTACACTCATGTACACTCTTCACACCTACAGGCTACACTCTCTCTCTCTCTCACTCAGATATACTCAATACATACTTACACCCACACATACACACATTTCACCTAACGTAATTTAATCTTAATTTAAATAGTTTTAGCGACAGCGAAAAACAGCGAATCCCGTAACTTAGATATTTAATTTAGCTACACTCTAGCTAGCCAATAAACACAAGCGCAATCTCCACATTACCCATCCCTCTAAACGTCTACTCAGACTGTTATTAAACTCCTTATAATAACTAACTTCGCTTTAATCGCTGCAACATATTCTTAAACAGCCACTTAGCGCGTTAAGCGCTGACTTGTGTTAGCACAATCTCGTTCATTCGCACATAGTTCTTACCTCCTATTTCCTTGAAAGTTCCCGTACTCGTGTCGTTACACTAAAGCGCTTTATAAAGGGACTTACATAAATACTAGCAGCCGGCCCTGCTTCGCATGGTACTCACGACTTGACAAAACCATCGAGATTTCTTTATTTCATATAGCTGCGCCCCGCGGTTTCACCCGCATAAGTCTCGATCCCGTTGGAATATCGGGATAAAAAATATCCTGTGTCCTAATCAGGGTCATGGTCGACCCATAGTGCTAGATTTCATCGAAATTTGTTCAGCCGCTTTAGCTTGAAAGCGTAACAAAAATACAATAAATCAAATCTTTTCTCTTTAAAATATTACAAGTTTAATATTAATCTATTCTACACGTAAACCTTCCAAAATCGTTCTTCTAAATGATGGTCAAAAACCACATCAAAATCCATTGTGTAGTTTAGAAGATATTTAAAGCGGTCACAGAGACAGACACCAAAAGCGACTTTGTTTTATAATATGTATAGATTGCCCAACTCAAGGGTCTACACTGGCCTCTCAAATTGCCGAACGGTAAAATTTACGCAGTAAAATATGATAACAAGACCCCTCGCTATATCCCAGCCTAATAACCCTGTAATACCCGAGCATCGTTAATAAAACCTTTTAATAAATAAAAAATATACTTATTAATTTTTATTTAGTAGCTTATTATTTTATTAGGCAACATTAAGGCAGTAAATTAATCGTGGGGCTAAGGGAAGGGAAATTGGGAAGTTAGCGTCCACCATTATATTAGGCTCCCGTGAAATATGGTCAAAATAACCTCTCCAGGAAATAACCCGAGATTGTGCATCGAGTTTCCTTTTATCTGGTTATGTGATTAGTTTTATCTGCACAGGAGTTAATGAGGATATTATTCCTGGTAGAATTACCTTCCTACCTTAACCTAAATGGTGCTGGAATTGTAATACCATCCTGTTCAAAATAACAGTTATTTATACATATTAGGGCCAATTTGTATAATTTATTCAGGAATATTCCCTGGAGAGTGTATACAACGCGTACCGTTGTACAGAATTCTTACGAAGTCAAGGCTAAGCCTCCACTAATAGGGACCCGGCGAATACGTTATTTTTTTACTTAGCAACGTGTAGGCTTTAGGTACAAGAATTTATTCCTTTACTTTTACATATTTTAGGTTTATATCTGAGCAGCCAATGGGGACTGAAAAAAGCAGTGTATTTTGTAGAATTCACACAAAAAATCTACCATGCATTCTTAATAGACTCAAATTAAATTAGCTAGCGAAATTCCGCAGACGTGATGGGTATCAATCCCAAATCTAAACAGAATAGACCGAAAAAAACACCAAGTATTTGATAAATTATTTCTCCCTCTTTAAAGATTTTAACCCTGTATACCTAAAAAACGGCTCATCTGCCTAACCTTTTCCCAACTATGTTGCGATAGGCTTTCAATCTAATCATAGATGCAGCTGAATACTGTAACTCTAATGACTATGGTCGCAGAATAATTTAAAAATCATAGAACAAACTGAAAAGAGGAAGAGGATTCTTGCCGTCTTCCATTTGGTCCACTAAAACCTCCTATTAATTCAATCTAAGTTGTATTACTGCCCAGCAGTCAACTACGAAGATACAGTGCTGTCCAGCGTCCCAAAATTAATTGCTCACCAAACAATATGAAAGAGAATAGCCAATCGTAGCCAATAGTAGCTCAGGTATCCGGAAGTCATTGGAGCTGCATCCGCGGGAGTAATGTCGGTAGCTTTGTTACAGCATTTATTATGCTGCGACTCACAATAATCGTTATTGTTGCTGTTGGTACTGGCTGCTGGGGACTAGGGTTGGCAGATATTGAATCAGTCTTCCTTACGAATAGAAATATTATTTGTTTAATCACGAGATTTGGCTAACATGATAGATTTAGGGTAGAGTATACTTCGAAGTATGTAACTCATGTAGTCTTTGAACTAGTAAAGCTGTCGCTATTTCTTTTAACACACTGTTCTTAATTTATTTTTCACAAAGGATAGTAGTATTTTCTAAATTATGAAACTGCTGATTACTTAAAATGCAATGCATGTCCAAAAGCTCCAACTTATATTTTCAAACCGTCAAGTCAGTAATGTTTTGTATTGTTTATTAATCAAGATAATATTTACATAATATAAGCTAACCACTAAAATAATAATATGTACTTACGTACATGTATATGAAAAAATAAGCAAAAGAATCATAGGGCATCAAAAAATTCGTCCGCATCGCTGTCACCAGGAACAGTGCAAAAGGCTGGAAGCATTGCCACGTTGTATGGAGACGCTAATTCTTTGGCCAAGAAATAGGCCAGCCCTCTGGTCACCTGAAGAGTCGACTAACCGCTTGGCGAGTCGAGTTTACACGAGTCACTAATTACTAGACTCGTGTAAAGTAGACTTCAGACATTGGCGCAGATTTCCTTGTTCACAAACTTAACTAAATTTAAGTTCAGTGCATCTTTTTCTTTCTATTTCATTAAGAAAAGGACAGAAGATAAATATTAGTTAGTATTAGTAGTAGTCAAATTACTCAACACCTGGCGCAAATTGACGTATTATTACTATATTTTTAGTAGCTATGGCGTATCTAAATTTGATAGCTAAATTTGATAGTTTGTGAACAAGGGAATCGGCGCCATTTTCTATTGCACGACGGCTCACTAAATAGTGTTAGCTCAAATCGATTTTAAATCAATGTATTTCTGAAAAACCGTTTGATGTTGACGACATAATAACGTGTAACGTGTTAAACATTGCTAAGTCTTCATTGAAGCTCTGTCTCGCCAACCCTAAGACCAGACCAGTAATATTATTTATTATTTTTCTCGTTCAGTCACCTAGCATCCCATTGTTGGTCGGTATCGGCAGCATTATTAATGAGCGTTAGTTCCCGATGGTTGTGTAAATGCAACTCGATTGTGCGGGTACAATTTATTGAAGACTACCCGCTTCGCGCTTAGTTCCCATGCTAATGTCCCAAGTTTGTATGCGATGTTGAATAAAATGATACTATGTTTCATCTGTGAATCGTTGGTATTGTATTGGTGTTTGAATGTATGTGTTTGTTTGTGCGATTGTATGAAAGTTTTAGGAGATAGTGAGACAATGTCTCGATCTTTTATCATAAGAACTAGTAAATTAACTGCAGGCACTGGAACGGGTTTCTGATACGTTGTTCTAAACTTTGATTGATCAGTACATCTGAAGGCCAGTTCTCGTAATTTAAAACGTTCAAAATCTAGTCGCAGTGTCATCTCGACGACAAAGACAAACAAAAACTTGTCAAAAATGTATGGAAATTAGAGATATTTTTGACAGATTGAGACTGAGATCAGACTGTAACCGCTCTTAAATTTACGAGAATTGCCCCTCTGATGTTGACTGTAATGTTAGATATCGCGATTGGCTGACTTACCGAATTACAACAAAGACAGACGATGCTACGAGATATCACAACAATATAGGTCTTTATAAACCGCCTAAAGATGATGTGAGTTATGCAGGACAAATAGTCTCTTTTGCTAACTGAAGCAATGGTGACTTTAAAACCTTCCTAACCAGCGAACCCGCACTGGGCCCGCGTGGTGGATTATGGCCCACTCCCTCTCACCGAGAGGAGGCCTCTGTCCCAGCAGTGGGAACATTAGGCTGATTATGTATGTACAGACGCCAGCACATCAAGCTACTACAATCTGTCAAATTTCTTTAATAGATTTTCAACTTTATCGCTAAAGCATTAAGATTAAAGATTGATGGGGTAATTTGACAGTTTCGGGTAGTTTGATGGGCTGGCGTCTGTTCATATTTAGTTTCTTTTTTATAATTTCAAGCCACGCCGCTTACCTTTGAACTACACAATTGCTAGCTTGCCTCAGTAACCTATTAAGCAATGACATCATCAGAATAAGGTTTGCTTGACTTTTTATTCGTGACGTCTGTCTAGACTGGCTCGTAAACATCGCTGCCCAACCCCTAAGGTCAGCCGGCAGCCTAGTGATAGACTTATGGCTCTAGGTAGCGTCAGCCTCAAAAAGATATACTGGGTCAAATAAAATTTGCTAGCGAAACTCCGCAGACGTGGTGGATTAGGTATCGGTATTTAAACATGATAAAACAAACACAAAAAAATCTAGCTTAATTTCACGCGGTCGATCAACAGCAGCTGGTAGAGTAACATAGAAAAGCATAATCAGAATATAATGTTCCCACTGCTGGGACACAGGCCTGCTCTCTGTGAGAGGGTGTGGGCCGTAATTTATCACGCGGGCCCAGTGCGGGTTGGTTGAGTATTCAGTTGAAATTACGAGTTTAGAAAATAATTTTCTTTTTGTTTTATCGTCATTAGATACTGATACCCACCCATTACATCTACGGAGTTTCTCAAATTATTATTTTTTTGACCCTGTTTTCATCGACAAAAAAAATAATTTACTGTCTACAATCGTTCCATAACATACATTGTATCAATGTGTAGCTACAAAACATATTACACATTAGCTACTTAATTGCTACACAGTTTGAAGCACAAAATGTAGACAACCAAATGAATTCTAGTCGATGTTTACATCTTTTTGAGGCTGACTGTAGCTACAAAATCAGTAACACTATTTCAAGGTGTAGAGAAGTTTTTATTAGTTAGACGAAGCCTGTATTGTGGAAGTCGGTTGACCGTTTAGGTGTATAAATCTTTTACTTTTATACTGTCAGTCTTTTTTTTACAGTTCGGCTTAAATTGTAGCGAAGTTGTAGGTACTCGCTAGGCAAGGTAGGTAGTCAAAATATACGAAAAAGAATTTATTTTCAGTGATACTTATGAGTTTGCAGCACTATGTATGCCAAGACGAAGACCACTGTGTTACAGCATGCAGAAGACGTTCTATTCAACTCCTCATGCGATCTACACCAAGCATTGGTCACAAACTCTAAAAAAAATTTGCACACAAGCTCTTGGACCTTACCTTAGCAGTAAACTTTGGTCTTTATAACACATAAAACTCGACCAGTGGTCTCATGATTACATATTAAAATGTGCAGGTCCTAACAGGTTTACAATTAACACCGAATTAAAGCAGCTATCGTAATTTATCTTATTTTATTCAGTTAAAAAAAAAATCACACCATACCGCACTAAGCAACTAATTCCCACATTTTAGAATAAATAACCCATATTTAATTCGACCCCATTTATTCCCCTCAACTAAAAACAGGTACAAAAAGTTAGACAAAAAAAAAACGACAAAAATATTCGCGTCAACCGCTCTATCAACGACCAAATTCAGAAATTATGGGTCCCAGAACAAAAGTCCTGTTAATTTATAGATCACGATAACTAGTCCCTTTATTTTCGATAGCGTGACCGTTGGGCCCAGTTTGACCCCAAAAACATGATAAAAAAATGTTGCATTAATTATCAAACATCTGTAGATTACGTCAGTACGTTTTGGAGCTATTAAAATTGTTATCAGCTAGGGTTATCTATGGGAAAGGTAATAAAACCGAGTGGTAATTGTACATTACCGTTTTTTTTTTACTTTTTCCGATAGATAAATACATGATTTTTTTTTGAACAGGTAAATATTGGCGATAGATAAAGTTTGTTTGTTTTTTTTTTGTTTGGATACGCTTATCTCTGGATCTGTCAGTCGGTTCTGATAGCTCGATTCTTGAGGAAGGTTATATGCTATTTAACATCACGCCTTTAAGTGCTGAGCAAAAAGAAAAAAAATACGGACAGAACGCTAAGCTCCAATGAATCAATATGTAGGCGGGCGATGCGAAGCGACGCGGTGAATCGGGGGCCGAGGGAGTTTTATAAAAATGTGGCATTTATTGTACTAAAACGAAATAAAAAATATTGTGTATTTTACGACTTCCATGCGAACGAAGTCGCAAGCAGAAGCTAGTAAAATATAAAATTAAAAACCATTTGAGTTAATATTTGTTTGCATTCTACAAAACTATGTTCATATGAAACGTCCCTTGCATCGTCCGTGTAACTTTATTGCAATTTAAATGTACGTAATAAATAAAGTTTTAGATTCGTATTTGAAACGCTAAAATAATAACTTTTAGTGGTAACCTCTATGAGGAATGCGCTGTTATTGGAATACTTTACATATTCAAAACAACAAAACCGTTTGTCTGTATGGTTGGAATGATCTCATAAACAACCGTCATGATTTTAGTGGTGATACAAATATTCACAGTCAAATATAACAGAGAGCAGTGCTGGCCCAGTACTAACGACCGCAGCTTACGAGTTGTAGGTCGTAGGTTCGAACCCAGACAGGCGCTTTGCTTTGTGTAAATTATTTCATCACCACTGCTCTCATAATGGTGAAGGAAAACACCGTGAGGAAACCGGCATGTCCTAGAACCAAAAATTCAAAGACGTGTGAAATCTACCAACCCGCACTGGGCCCGCGTGGTGGATTATTATTATAAGCCCACTCCCTCTCACAGAGAAGAGGCCTGTGTCCCAGCAGTGGGAGCATTATAGCTTGATTATGGTGATGATGACCAACATTCATTAAAATAGTTTTGTTTGAAAATATTTGCCTATTCCAATTACCAGAATAGATTTTAAAATATTACAAACAATACGCTACAAAACTACACTATGCAAAACATAATCAACACTATCCGTTAGCATGGAACTACTCAATTAATAATTTAAATATCACATTACAAATGCATGTGAACCCCTATTTTTATCGTACATTTTATCTCCACTTACAAAGTGTAACTACCTACAACATCCCCACAGCCGACACAAAACTAGCCATACTATGTAATTAATTTTTACATCAAAAACTCATTTTTACTGTAACATGCATTTGGCACGTTGAGATCATAAAAATTGGCACAGTGGGCTATTTTTAGCACCAGCTAATCGCCTGCAGCACTCATGCATCACCGCTCATAACGTAAATCTGAATTATCTATTTACGATATGCAATGTGTAAACAATCTGCTAAGATAAATGGTACTTCAGATAAGTATGGCTGGCATCTTCCAAAACTATCTAGTTAAACATATCATTAATCATTATGACTGATCTCCTATGATTTAGCTAACTATTGCTTTTAAAGATCTATCCATTAGAGCAAATTCTACGGTTCACACACACAATCAGCCTACAATGTTCCCAATGCTGGAACTGGGCCCAAATTCACCACGCGGGCCCAGTGCAGGTCGGTGGAGGTCACATATCTTCGAATTTTAACTACGCCACTGAAAATCAGCACTGTGCTGTGGGTCCTCCATAGCAGAGCATCACGCTGAGTGGAAGACTCCTTGTCACAGTAATGACGTGCAGCTGCCGACTATTTATTTTCTGTGCTCGTGATCATACCTACGATTATATACCTATATTTTGTTTTATTATTCGAGTTAAGTAATCTTATGCACGTATTTCAGTGACAAATACACCTTTTTTTTTCTTTTAAATAAGGTAAACTAAGGGTGCAGACCTTGGTCGAACGACGACATCGGAACATATGCGAGGTATCATATACAAGGTGAAATATTTTGAGGCAACGTTATGGTCGATGCAGATATACCGAGGTCTAGTTGCACCCACACCTTGGCATCCTGAACATAACACCATCCAAGTCAATTGATGACTGTCCTTCGTCTTGCATGGCGTAAATTAATAGTCATCGCCGTTTCTCCTGTCCTAGTCATCACTCCATACGCATTCCCAACTATCGTACTATCCTATTCATAGATCCCATTCAACTATGGCTAACAGACTACAGCTTAGATGACGCAGGGCTTTTTACCATCTAACTAGTCGATTATCTAGCCATACTTTTAGGGAGCAAAACCGCGAAATATTTGTATACTACAAACAATATTAACTCTTTATAGCGTGTCACACGTATCACATTAGTGTGACAGTGTCAAGCTGTTTTTTTATGCCACTAAGTACGCCAGTCTCACGGGACGGATTCTAGGCATGATTACAGCCCGGACACATGATACATTTTACAACCAATCAAGATAGATTTCGGTTGAATCGCGTGTTTAATACGAATTCTAGCGAAACTATCCGTTTGACGCATATCTACGTAGAATATTCGTTATATTGGAGAATCTAAACAAATGCCAGCTCTCCAGCGATACTTGGAAATTCAAGCAATTCGAAAACACAAAGGTAGTTCGAATAGAAACTATAAACATTCATGAATACGTGACTATTATCCGGAGTGTGCAGCATTCAATGTATCGTCAGATATACAAAATATCTCATGAGCGTTGCCTAAATACCCACCACAAAATCCCACCTGTAATATTTGACACCGAGCCAAATTCGTTACCGTCCGCCATAATGTAAACAACGAGAGATATTTCAATCAAAATTATGTAATGCATTATAAACGATGCACCTATAGTTTATGCCAAATGCGGAATTTGTGGGTGACGTCATTGGTCCGAACCTGCCTCAATAATGTAATGTGATATCTTGCAGAACTTTCGATGTCTGTGTAATGCAGCTTGTCTCGTTTCAGGGGAAAGAGTTATTATGGTACTTGGCAAAGGTCTGCGGAATCTTTCAATAGTCATTTGGCTTCATTCATACGACGGTGTCGATATTCATATTTTGGGAAACGATAATATATTCGAAGAGATAGGGTGATCGGTGAATTCATTATCTAACCTAAACCACTCAAAACCGGTTTGAGAGTTCTTACGTAAACTAAACATCAAATCAAATGTGAGTATAGTTATTATGCATTGCGAACATTGCATATGCGAATTCATACACTGATGGATGACCACAGAATACAGTTTGCCAAGCCGAAGTGTTAATAGCAATGCAATATTACTTTTCGCTTTCGCTATATGAACCGATATGTGCGAAACACCAACATCGGAAATCGTTCGGTAGGAGGTTCTACATATTATTTTTTTTCTTTTTCGTTTTTATTCATTATTATTCTATTCATTCTATATGTAAGCAGATTTATATTATTAACCTTCCTTACATTCTACTATGTTATGAATTCTTTAGCTCTAGGCTCTAATCACTCTAGTGTTTCATCAAGTAGGAAAAAAGTTTTGCCACGATCTCAGGCACATAATATGCAGTCGTCGTACGTGTACACTATATACAACTCTGCACTGCAAGTAGTTCAACTGAATACATCCGCCAGTTCGCTCTAAATCCAATCTACTCCACATGCTAAGGTAATAAGATGTTCACTCATCCGTGAGTTCCGCGTGTTGTACGTATCTCGTGTGTATGCGGTTCAAGGTCAAATGATGGTCAACTCTGTCCTTGGCGAGAACAATATACATAAGGCGTGGCTGGATACATAGATCAAGCAGTAGAGATTACCTAACGTGCACGTGCATACGCGGTGATTTTCATTGTTAGAATCCACTTTACTCGTATTGGAATCTAAATTTCGCAACAGCTAATAACGTTGTCTACTTGTTGGGCTAGTAATTTACTAATCCTACTATATTATACTATAATATTATAAACAGAACAGAGCTCGAGGCACTGAACTAAAAACCATTTCTTTTAATAATCACCTTAAGTTATTTCCTTTAAAAACACGTACATATCTTTATTAGAATCCACGAGGACAAAGTATCTTCACAGAGAATGGTCGAGAATGCTAAGAAATGCCTTTGATCCCATTCAACATCTTTATGCAAATTGATCAAAGAATTGGATTCCCAAATAGGATGCCCAAATTGATTTCTGTCACCCTTACCTTTCTCTGTGTAACATTATTACAGGTTCCTCGAACCTGTCTTCTTTCCCACAAAAAACC
The DNA here is from genome assembly GCA_949629185.1 of Apamea crenata. Classification (NCBI taxonomy): domain Eukaryota; kingdom Metazoa; phylum Arthropoda; class Insecta; order Lepidoptera; family Noctuidae; genus Apamea; species Apamea crenata. The sequence goes on along the minus strand of OX451365.1, from coordinate 2,293,485 downwards.
TTCACTTTCAGTCATCCGATTATCTAATACGAAGAAATCCACAGAAATGTTTACAACTACAATCTATACATATGTAGTTTAAAACAAAGTCGCTTTTCGTGTCCAATTTACCTATCTATCACCAATTTACCTATCTATCACCAGAAAAACCTATCATCTCTGGTTTTAACGTCCCAATTATCTATTTCAATAAGCCCCCCACAAGGTGGACCAACGGCCTTGTTAAAGCCGCAGGAACCCGTTGGATGCGAGAAGCACGGAACCGGTCGAAGTGGAGGTGCTTGGGGGAGGGCCTTTGTCCAGTAGTGGACGGCTTTCGGCTGAAATGATGATGATCGTGAATCTATATCAGTACCGATCTGTATGATTATATTATACTGGCAGTTATGATTATACTAGCCATCAGTAGCGATCTGTCTTTAACTGAAAATAGGTTATTGAGTTCGGCCGCTAAAGTACACAATGGATTTTGATGCCGTTTTCACCATCATTTAGAGAATTTATTCCGGAAGGTTTCTACGTTTATATTTAACCTAGATAAGCTCAGAAATCTCGATATTTTAACAACGTGTCGCCACATCTTAGTAGATAGTTACCGTGCGGAGTAAGGGCGGGTCGCTAGTTCATGAACATGATAAATGGTCCCCATTGATTTCGTTCTTTCAACACGTTGCTGGTTTAAGAAGAAAAGCGGATGATCGTTAACGTAAGGAGCGACCTTGAGTTTCCACATTAGGTAAGCAGTAAGCTAGAAGGTAGGATAAGTAGTAAAACCTTTATCTTGATCTGTTTTTGTGACTTGGCTAAGGTAAGGAAAACTAATGATTAGAAGACCGTTTCTTTGATATCTTCAGTCGTAACTCGTGCAAATAAAATCTTTTTAGTACTGCGGAAATCCTGTGGTCATTATTATTATTGACGATCTATGTGGACGAAATTAAACCCAATGTCTGCGACAATCTTTCTAATTATTTAGATTTTTCTTTTGGACTGTAGGTACTTGTCATCTGTTATGAGAAGCAAACCTGAAGTTATTGTTAGAACTACGGTAGCCTCCTTCCTTCTTTGGTTTTCAATCATCCTATAAGTTCTCCAGTGGAAATCGTTTATGGTATGGGCATGTGGTGCGGAGGAAAATGTCATGAGGAATCTTTGAGTATGATTGTGGAGTGCTATAAGAGTAGGAGGAGACCAAACAAACGATTGATGGACTGTGCGAAAAATGATATGGCTAGAAAGAAGAATGGAAGATGACATGTTGCATGGGCCCAAAAAAAAATGGGAAAAGAGCAAGAGAATGATGATATAATTTATCAAGCTCACATCTCTGCTCCATCTGACACATAATCTTTGTTACACGGGTGTGCCTGCGCGGGAGTGCGGCGAAGCGTAACGTGGGCCGCGTGCGCACCCAATGTCAAGGTCACGCCGTGTTAACAGAAATAGCGGCGCACACAAAAATACTCCACGGGAATAGCTAAACTCTCGCACACTGCGCGTTCACATACTTTCTTCGAAAACTCTGCTATGCTGGAAAAGGGATGTTTGTTCGTTTAGATCGTCAAAATTTTAGTCTTAAGATAAGAGCAGGAAGCCTCGGAAAGCACGTTAAGCCCGTACCTGTTGCCATTCATAGACCTTTGACAGTCGTTACGGGTAGAAGATCAGAAGATCGAAAGTATTACCAAGGCGTATGGTTTTATTCAGTAATTGGGTTGTGGACGTCAGATAGGCAGTCGCTCCATGTAAAATTCTGGTATACTGCACCCAGTTAGACTGGAAGCCGACCCCAACATACGTAGTTGGGAAAACGCTCGGCAGATGATGAGATAAGGAGCAGGACGATGGGTTCTCGTTTTGAGACAGCACGCTCTTGACATACTTTTTTTTGATGAAGAAGTAATAACAGAAAAAAATGTTATTAGGTTTTAAATTATAGAAGATCACTGAGAGATAACAGAAATAATTACTTAAGTACGTAATCATTGATTGATATTATAGATATTTATCGGCAATAATCTTTCAATATCGATTAGGTATCGCGCATTCGTCATCGATAAGTTTTCTAATTTATCAGTTCACATTTACAAATTTATGTGGCTCACAATGTTTTTGCGAACATTCCTTGACTAAAAATAAATATGAACTATGTTACGATACACGTGTCAATGTATTTCTGTTCGGTTGAATGAACTTTTTCACTACACATCGGTCTTTTAAAACTGTACTATGGTTTCTGGACGATGTATGTACAGGACGGTCGTTTTCGTTGATTGGGAACCACGTAAACCAATTATTTCTTAGCAACTTATCTGACCACTAGAGCCTAGTTACCGGGTAAGGCGACCCATACACCTACAATAATATTGCGCAATGTTGATGATTGCACAATATTATTGAACATATAGGGGTAGTATTGAAGATTGCGCAATGATTGAGTAAAAGATAGAGGACTTTTAAATTTTATTGCACAATATTTATTTATTGTGTCTTGTGTATGGTATATTGCCCAATATTTTTTAGTCTACAGTTCGGAGCGGTCGCGTACGCACGCGTGTATTTTTGCAGCGAAAATGGCACAAAAAACTTCAATTCACTTAATTCTAGATCCTTTAACAGGCGTTCCTTATTGTAGATTGGCCTTTTCATCAACCAGCCCTTAGTCTAGATTCGGCGTTTTCGTTTTTGCCGTTTCGCTACAATTAAACACACGATAGGTGCAGCCAAATCTTTATCAGACATGGTGCACTGAAGAAAGTTATGACGAGAATGCTTGTTCAATTTTATTGTCTCAATTTAATTGTACCGTGTGGGTTTCGGAGCTCATCAATCATATTGTGCAATCATCAACATTGCGCAATATTATTATAGGTGTATGGGTCCTCTAACACGATACCCCTTGGTAAGACTGGTTGTCAGACTATTGGGCTCCTGAATACCCGTAACGAATGTGAATGATCTACGAATGACCAACGGCTCAACGCACTTTCCGAGGTACGGAGGTGCCTCGATAGGTAATGGTTGGTCACCCATCCACGAATTGACCGCGGCAAGCGTCGCTTAACCTTCGATCGACCTGTTATCATTTAGCCACGAGATGATGTTACTCAAGACCAACACGAACATATTAATATCAACTGACATCAATTTAAAATAACACCTCAAGAACGCAAAACAGATATTTCACACTCCTTAATGCGTTATTAAACGATCAGTTGACTCACTGGGCGAAAAATTAGCGCTAACGTCGAAAATTTATGAGTGTCCTGGCATAACCATTAATTTTTATAATGAACTGCACTTTCAAATGCGTCAACCATTGCGTAAAATCGCGGAGATCCGTAATAACTCCGTAATGTATGCTGCTCATAATATTATATTTATCTAACGTTCTTAAAATAAATGTTTGCTTTGATATATATCTGTGTAGGTATTATTTTTGTTTTTCTTCATTTTTTTTTTGCAAGCTTGACGGTTGTCATCTGTGTTCCATATTTGTCAGAGTATGACCTACAAAACATTATACTGGGAGCTAGAAACTGCTGGGACAGCTCAGTTTACGCCACTGAAAATGAGCCGCTGAAAATATGTTTCAGTCTGTTACATCCATATTGCCGTTTGCGCAAGCGAAGTAAAATCAGTGATCTCATCTTTTAGTCATAATAATTATTTTTCGTCTATTTTTGAGCTAATCAAATTTCAGGGTAAGGCCGTGTCGTAACCAAAGCGATTAGTCGGGCGAATACGCGACAGTCGCATTCATTATGTACGGTGAAAACGAACGCGTCGTAGCACCGATGCGCGCCTTTCGGTTTTTCGAATACATGAGTGACATATGAACGCGACAATCGCGTAGTCGCGCGACCGGTCGCTTTGGTTAGGAAACGCGATTACCCTTGTTTTCTTGGTATCCCTGTATTGTTGTTTATTTCATAGTATTTCAAGAATCCTGTGGTACTATATTCCCTGTCATATTTGATCTCTTCTTTATTAATGTTAAAATCATTTTCCTCGTAAATGTTATTTGAAACTAAATTAGGTTTTTCGTTATTAAATATAATATTACAAAGCAGATCAAGTATCTTGCGATGTCAAAAACGACAACACAACCAATACCGGGAAATTAAATATTTTTTAGACTATACTAGCTGTTCCCCGCGACTCCGCCTGCGTGTATTTTGTTTTCAATACAAAAAAAAACCGGCCAAGTGCGAGTCGGACTCGTGTACGAAGGGTTCAGTACCATTGTCTAAAAAAATCACGTCTGTTGTATGGAAGCCCCACTTAAATATTAATTTTATTCTGGTTTTAGTATTTGTTGTTATAGTGGCAACAGAAATACATCACCTGTGGAAATTGCAACTGTCTACAGAACGGTTCATGAGATACAGCCTGGTGACAGACAGACAGACGGACAGGTGGAGTCTTAGTAATAGGGTCCCGTGTTTACCCTTTGGGTACAGAACCCTAAAAAGAAGTAGGCTATGTCGTTCTTCACGTCTCTGGCTACATAACTTATCATCTGCCTAACCTTTTAACTATGTTGAGATCAACTTCCAGTCTAACCGGATGCAGCTGAGTACCAGTATTTTACATGAAGGGACTGCCAGTCCTCCACAACCCAGTTACTGGGTATTACGATGGTAAGACTGGTTGTCAGACTTCGGGCTTCTGACGACCCGTAACGACTGCTAAAGATCCACAAATGACCTCCGGGACCAACGGCTTAACGTGCTTTCCGAGGTATGGATGGGTCTTGATATGTAAAGATGAACTAATCCACTCTATCTGTCAAATGTCAAAACGATCGGTTCAGTGATTTGTTAACCATGAAGGTGACAGACGGACAGTGTTACCTAAGGCTGATCTTTCCAATGCCAGATAATGTTATCCGAGGAATCATTTTGAACTTTTGACAGTACTCGTATGTCCATGCAAAATCTGTCAGACGACAATTTTATTACACGAATAAAAATTATGTGTCGATTGAAAAATCAGCCGTTACACATGTATAATATTAGCATTGATAGCTTTGTATTCCACTTGATAACCTTCAAAGCCGATATAATATTATTGTTGCGTGGGACTTATGCGGCACGGAGACATCATGCTCAATTTGTGAACTTACTCGAATAAAGAGAATAATTTATGACAATGAAAACAGCAAACTCCACGAATTCATGGAAACGAAAATTCATATAAATTCTAGAATGAAATATTGCATTCGCATTGCAGTTCTACGCAGACTAGTGCTAATTAAAAATCACGAGTTTATTCTAGACAACATCTCAATGTCAAGCCTTCGTTCCATTTGTAGGACATTAAATGTTTTCTGAAGAAATTACAACAGCTGCGCTATTTCGTACTGCAGAAAAAACGTAATTTGCAATTTGCAGCGTAGTGCGATATCATATGTTGTTTGTCAAAACGCTGCAGCGCTGTTTTATACAAATTAATTTTACATTCGACCTTCGGAGTTTGTGTTTTGTGCAGAAAAGCGGTTTTATTCTGAATTTATATGGATGGTAACATATTTGTATTGTTTGGTACTTTGCTTTGCATTTCAAATATGAGACGTGGTACCATCATCACCATCAGCCTACCGCAGTCCACTGCTGGACATATGTAGACTTCTCCAATTGCACGCCGTTCAGCTCCATTTTCGGCCACTCCCATCCAGCTGCTACTAGCCACCCTGCGAAGGTCGTAGCTCCATCCAGCCTGAGGGCGTCCTACCTTACGTTTACCGATTCGCGGGCTCCACTCAAGAACACGTCTACCCCAACGGTCATCGGTTCTACGGCTAATATAGCCGGCCACATCAGCTTATTCTGTGAGCAATATCGACAGCTTTGGTTTTTTCATCACCTCCCCGCCTATATTTGCCATAAACTCCTAAGCTCCCAAATGATCGAAATCATGAGTAAAAGCTTCTTCTACCATACATTACAGCAATTTCTACGTCAAATTGGGGTAGTAGTTGTAGGACCACTTTGTAAATGACAAAGTCCCGCTTAATGGTCCTACATTAGTCTTAATTTGTCTCTCTGTTTACATATTAATCAGCACAAACGTAATTAAACACGATAATAGATTCAACTACAAAGAAGCTTTTATCATTACAATCAAGAGGCACAATGTCTCATAGGAATATGTATGACTAGCTTGTGGTCGTGACTTCGACCGCGTGTTTCGGCCCCGACTCATGGTGTCGTATTCCATCGCTCGCCTTGACTACTTCGTTCTCGCTTAGCGCTTTCTGCCTTTTTTAGGGCTTCGTAGCCAAAAGTGCTAAAACGGAACCCTTATGGGTTCGTCATGTCTGTCTGTCTGTCCGTCCGTATGTCACAGCCACTTTTTTCCGAAACTATAAGAATTATACTGTTGAAACTTGGTAAGTAGATGTATTCTGTGGTAGTAGTAGGTAGTTTTCTTTTTTAAATACGTCATTAATTGTAATTGTACGGAACCCTCGGTGCGCGAGTCCGACTCTCACTTGGCCAGTTTTTTTTCTTTTTGCTCAGCTCTTAAGGGTCGTATCGTGGTGTTGAATAACCTATAAACTTCCTCAAGAATTTGGCTATCAAACGCAAAAAGAATTTTTCAAATCCGACTGGCAGTTTCGTAGATTACCCCTACATTATTTTTACCTCTTTATAATATTGTGTACACACTTGATATATAGGTACATGTATGATGTATATGTATATAGCTACTAACGATTCTAGGAACGCGCCTCAAGATGGCTGATACTGATAAGTAGGACGTTTGGTTACAAAATAATGTTATTGTTTTGTAGAGGAAGTTATTATTAGAAGCAATGTTAATTACGGACTATTCAACTGTGAAGCATAGAGAAGAGATTGTGTTTAGAATTGCAGAGTAGATCTTGATGACAATACTGAATGAGACTGTCATTCATTAATCATCACTAACAATATTGCAGCTACGTGTATAATAATTTTTATTGTTCCGAAAACAGTGCCACAGGTTATTTTTCTACTAGTTATTAATAAGCAAAAACTATGCTATACAATACTGTGCTTAACTTTAGTGAAAAAGATCAACTGTATCCTGACCTAGTTGGAAAAAAAAATGTATCACAGGCGACAGACTATGACCGAATGGGGTTCAAATAATCCGATCAACACTATCGTCAATTTCTTCCAAATAACAGCTGGTATCATCGTAATCATCACTCTTGGCAGAAAAATGGGTGATCAGCGTTTTCAGTTATAAGTAGACGATAAAGTAACCAGCTAAAGTTGAACCCTTACTCGCCTTTTATAGAACCCACGAATTGGGACGATATCTTTTCCTATAATCATATCCCTACTATCATGTCGGTAGCTCGAAGGGCTCTACCTCCTTATAATTCTGGGCCAGTAGTGAGAACCCTGACGGATATAGAACAGACCATTGTCTTCCACATAGGATATGAACTAGAAACACGTCGGAACTTGTCTGAAGTCATTAAGTCTAAAAGGTTATTGCTACGCGTGACTTTAAGTTCGACACGCCTGTATTTGTGTCGTGTGGATGTTTATCTTTTTAATATTAATAGAATATATTATATCGATTGATTTTTTTGTTTTTTGCTGAACTTGTATATCTAAGAATTGGCCCGAGGGCCAAGACGTATCTATATATAAGTAACTATCACTTTCAAAGCGTTTCATATTTCTACAACTTCTCTCAACAGAATTGACATAAGCTTGTAATGACATGACGCCAGCACATCAAGCTACCCGAAACTATCAAATTTCCCAATCAAACTTGAACCTAATGCTTTAGCGATAAAGTTGAAAATCTATTAAAGAAATTTGACAGATTGTAGTAGCTTCATGTGCTGGTGTCTGTACAAGTCTATTTTTGACTTTTCCATCATTCTTATCGCTAGAATGTCAAGCTAGTTTGCCTTAGCACTCAGTTGCACTAGCGAAATCATCACAGAGTGAAGTCCCGCTGAACATAAGCTGGCAAGAAAGAACAATATTACTTTTAACTTTATTTTACTCAAAATAGCTAAAGTATAAATAACTCAAATAACACTTGTGCTTATCAAAATCACTCCAAATAACGAATAATGTCAAAACTAAAATCCATACATAAATAAAATTCACTATTCACGTCACATCATTCACATGTGACCGTTGAATCAAATCTCGACAACATTTGACTAAACGCTAAACCAGTTAAGTTTTTTATTCGCCCAATTAAAGATTGGCGCAAAAAACTGAACAAAAAGTTTATAAGCATTGCAAGCGCCACACTTATGTCATCTCTTATTCACACATCAGTGTTTGAACCCGGTTTTGTTTTTAATCTGTTGATAAGTCGAAGGACGTCCGATTTAGTTTTATGTGCTTGGCAAAATGTGGCATATGGATTTGTAGTTGAGATTTTAGGTGGTATTATTTTATATGTAGATTTATTATACAGGTCGAGTTTTTAAGATACGACTTTAGGGGAAACACCGTAAGTATGGTGAATAGAGACAGTGATGCAAGTGTGCAGGGATATTACAATAGGGATCGGTTACAGGATAAACCACTAATGAGTTTTTTTTTTTTTTTGTAAAAAGGACTTGGGATTTATTTATAAACGTTGCATAAAGTTATGACAAGCGACTGTTTAATCATAAATTTTTGGCGTATAAAGGTCTCTTAACGTTTATAAACAAATAGGTTTATGCACAGTCAGCCTCGTAATTGCATTGCCAATGTTTTTGACAAATACTCCCAGTAAATTGAAACTTCACTAAGTTTGACACTATAAAACTGTCACATTCATCTTAAAACAAAAATAAACCTTGAAGTTTTAACACGCGCAAGTGGCATTAATCCTTAGGTTGATAAAGTAAAAAAAAGACCACTACATCGATTTTCTACATTCCTCGAACTATATCTTCACCCGTATTACCCCTTCGCAGCTACTGGTGATCAAACACTACTCCAGAACCTCTTCAAAACAACTCAGGTACTACTTAAGAGAGCAGGCATGAGGCACGGAGAGCAAACAATCATAAAACTGGTACAATATTTGCACAGCAACTCCTACGCAGCCAGGACGACGTGTGAACATGGTTTAGAGTCACCATATATTACGAAGACGATTACTTTATTGCCTTTTTCCTTCATAAAGTTTATGAAAGTGGTATTTTTAGAATATATTATTTTAAAACAATGGCTTTAAACCAAGAGTGAAAAGAGAACTTTGAGTGGAACGAAAAGTTTAAAATCATGAAACAAGAAATACTTAAAATATACTATTTAAATGGAATTGTATTATTTTTAAAAGAGTAACCGTGGAGTTTCTTGCCGGCTCTTCTGCCTATAGGAAACGACCAATTGGAGCCGTGCACCCAGCTTCTGACGTTTCATAAGTGCCCATGTAAGTTTATGTGAAATAAAATAATTTGAATTAGAACTGTATAATGAAAAACTGTACTTTAAAATAAACAGCTAGTGATTTAATGTAGACGGTATTAATAAAAATAATAATTGAATTGACATCAACTTTCCTGATCAGTAATCCTACTATACTGTGTATAATTGTATATATTACAAATGTGAAAGTTTGTATGTTTGTTACTCAATCACGCAAAAACGGCTGAACGGATTTGAACGAAATTTGGCACACAGACAGTTTATACCCTGGATTAACACATAGCTTACTTTTTATCCCGGTAGTACATTCCCGTGAGGTCATTTGGCTGGCTGGCAAAAGCTTTTTATTTATAATTGCCCTTCTTGCACGTGCAATAGTAAAAGTTAATAATATCAGTCATAGGAATGAATAATAACGAATGCCTCTCAGTGGTATATATAATAGATCAATTCCCCTACATTCTTGAATGTGTGCCAAACAGCTGAGTTTCTTTCGGTTTCAACTGATTGGAGTTCTAAATCTTAGCTGGCTTCGTCCTAATTTGATGATAGCTATCAGTATCTATTGGCTTGTCATCATCGTCATTCATTTGTTTCCGAACTTTGTTAAGCGAAGCTTCTTCTTTTCGTGACGATGGTACTCTTGCTCATTGTTTTTTTTTACATAGTTTTAGGCCAGTAGGTGGCCACGTTGATTGCGATATCAGTAGTATTCTTTAGGTCATCCGAGGTGCTATATGGTTGTCTAATTAATGAACTTGCTATCGTATCACCTGTATCCATTGCAGAATAAAGACGCCTTTCAAGTTGCTATATAGCACTAGGTATGTTCGCTTTCACATCTAACGTTCTTGGTCTTCGGTCTTTCATCTTTCTAATCCGAGTCTTTAGCCTATCAGAGTCCTTCGAAGGATATAGTCCTCTGCCAAATTGCCACATAGCACCAAGTAAACTATTTTTTCCAGCCTGCCTTCTTAAGTTTTAGAGTCTATCTAACCGTGTCTTCTAATCTTCGTTTGATGATTTGCGAGCACCGTTACATCTAACACGATTGAATCTCATAAAGCCAAAATATATGATTAGAGATCACACAATGTTCTTCCCTGTATAAGTGTATACTCAAACCTCTGCAAAAGATCTCCCAAGCATTCAAATCCAGCTTCACAACTAAAGATCTCTACTTTATATACTTCTGACAATGTAAAACGCGTCTTTGACATCCAGTAAGTTGACTAAACATATACTTGAATAAATTGGACGGACGGCACAAAGAAACTGAAAGCGAAGGTTCGTAAAATACGGAGTTATATTTGCGAAGGTGGGACGTTGACAGACACACACACCATCGGGCTAAGTACCTACGTGTGAATATATCCTGAAACACTTACACAACCATTGAAGTAAACAGTTTGATGTGGAAGATGTTTTTGTGAAAGTGAAAGGGACTGAGTGAAATGGGGGGTGATCGTGTTCAGGAACACACTGCAGTAATTGGGTATTCATGTGCTAAATAGCCTTGAAAAGGGGGTTTATTAATGCAAGCATTTCAATAACTCTTCGTATCTTCTATATCTATAAAAATCTGTTGCCTTGCGTTAATCAAAAACTCGAAAATGGCTTGACCGACGCGACTGTGATGAAACTATGGTAAGTTGTTGTGTGCGCGCCGGAGAAGGTTCCTAACAAAAAAAGGCATTGCAAGGCATTAGCTAGTGTCCGTCTGTGTGCCTACTCTTGTTCGCTCTTGTTCTTTTAAACCACGCAACGGATTTTGATGCGATTTCACCATCATTTAGCCGGAAGGTTCGAACCGGAAGGTCCGGAAGGTTTGTATGTATGACACATTAAAATTAAACTTTCATATAATAAAGAAATCAGATGCATTCTCAAGTCCTAAAAACCGTGCGAAGTAGGAGATAGTCGCTAGTTCTCGAATAAAGTAGACCCGATGTTACGAGTGTGCAGTCGATACCTTTATAAGTTAAGTGCACTTAAAACAGGAAACTTGCAAGTTGGCAACTGTAACACTAGTTTACTTCAAACAGCTCTCGACAGGAAATTCCAAAATTATCCTAGAACAACCATCAATAATAAGCGTATGTGACTGAAAAGTTGTCTACTGCCTAAACTTTGGCCTCCCTACACGAGACTAAGCATACAGACTTCAACCATATGCGTAAGAGGTCTACGGCCCCTCATAAAACGGTCACACCGAATTCGGTAATAAAGTATAGAAACGGCGTGTCCAAATACAAGTAGCCATGCTCCGTGTATGATATATGGACTCCCCGGAAATCTGTCCTCGATTTTTATAACAAAGTGAGTGCACTGTACCGCCGGCCATACTACTTTGTACTTTCGAAAATAGATTTGTGAAAAGACTTCGAGATAACGGTGCAAATTTTCGGATTTTTAAATTGATTGAATGAATTGGTGGTGGTGGTGATTCTACCAGTCAACACCCTACAGCATCTGAGTCTATCAAGAACCGGCTACGAATCGTTGAACGGGCGTCGATCGTAAACTCAGAGTTCAATTAAGTAGGAATGTCGTATCGATTGTTTAAACCGATAGTTAAATGTTAACTGTCGTTGTTTGGTGAGGTCATGGTTGTCTGTTGACAAGTTTATGGGACTGATGACATAAATCTTGGTGGCTAGTGAGTTAAGTGTTTGGATATCTGACTCTTGTGTCTGGGAGTAGGTTCGAGAGCCCATTTTTCTCCATACGAAACTACCTTTTGGGAGGGGCGACTAGAATCAATTCTATTTTATAGTAAACTTGCTAATGCGATGCCTTTTACATTTTTTTTATTGGGAACTTTCTCCGGCGCCGACACAACAACTTAACAAAGTTTCATCACAATTGGTCGAGCCACTTTCGAGACTAACGAACGGCAATTGATTTTTTTATCTAAGAAGATTTCGACGTTCAAAAGTGCTTTTTTATGTGCCAATTTGAAATAAATGCTCTGACTGTGAGAGGCACCCGTCTCTAAACTTTTTATTCTAATTTTATTTTAAACTTGATTTTATAATTGTTGCTTATTTTGCTTTTCGTTATTAATCTTAATTTAAAGCAATATAATTTTATAACCTCTATTGCATAAAACTTGTTTAATTTTAAACTCACTGGCTCCTGAAATAGAGGTGCTAACCTAACCTAGCTTTGGAGCCAGGGATTAACACTTTTTCTGTTGCCCTATTTATTATTATGAAAAAGAAAAAAAAAAGTGTTTTACTAACTAAGTTTAACGCATCTCAAGAAGCTATTAAAAGCAGATTAAAGAACACCTAAACACCGCCTGCCGTATAAATGCACGATCCTTTGGAAAGACACGACAAATTCTAGTATTTAAACCAAACATTAACCTAATTTTATATCACCAAGCCTACAATTCAAAAAACCAAGTTTGTTAAACCCACTTTTTGAAACAACACACTGCGTACCAAGTTACCAAACCGAGGGTAATCCGCGGAATCTTTGTACGAACGGCGTCATTAAAATAAACGAGCGAATTTGAAGCACAGCCGCGAAGCAAGCATAGCAGTGTCTAATTTCTGTCGCAAATACAAGTTAAAATACTCGTAAGGACGCAGATTGTGTCTGAGTATGAATAAGACAACGTTTAAACTAAAGCAACCTTGAAAGTGTGGTGTTTTCAGTTCACATCAGGGAAATCATGCAAGCCGTATGCGTACTCTTATTATTAACGGGAGTTCGCAAAATGCGATGTTATGGCTGGTAGGTGATAACGTTTAATTACTGTCAAAGGAATATGGCGTTCGTAATGTTTTTAATTAGGAACTATAATAGTCTTATGGGTATAAGTTAAGCGAGCTCATGCTGCGGTTAAAAGTTGACAATTAGCAAAGTTATTAAGAAGACAAGATGCCCAAAGAGTACCTACGGTCTTTAATATTGTTGACACTCTATACTAAAGGTTCCAAAATCTATACTAATACTAGCGGACCCAGTGGACGTGGTCCTGACCGGAAAAGCAGCGCCACCTACGGGGTCCAATTGTATTTTCAAACCATCCAGGAACCCATTGAAATGAACCAAACACAGAAAATTTCATCCAAATCAGCCCAGCCGTTTAGGAGGAGTTAGATGTCAAACACACGTACAGAACAATTATATTTATTAAGAAGATAATAAGAAAACTGAAGTTTCGGAGTCTCTGGAAACTTTGGAACTTTGGTCTTTGGAACTTTTTTAAATTCCGGATTTGACAAAATATTTTTGCATTTGATAGCCCAATTCTTGAGGAAGGTTATATGCTGTTTAACATCACGCTATGACCTTTAGAAGTCGATCAAAAAATAAAAGTTAGGACAAAGCGCAGAAAAAGAAGTAAAACTGCAGGCGGGCGATGCGATTTGACACGGTGGGTCGGGCGCCGAAATTTTACGGAGGCAGAAGCTAGTAACTAATAAGTCTCGATACTTCCTACTAATATTATAAATGCAAAAGTTTATGAGAATACACGGATGAATGTTTGTTACTCTTTCACGCAAAAACTACTGAACGGATTTGGATGAAATTTGGCAAACCGCGGGGCGCTGCTAGTTCAAATATAAATCTATTCACACTTTAACAAACTCGGGCGCTCTATCTCATTAATACTGCAGATTCTAATTTGAGTCGCGCGAACACAAGTTAAGGCTAAGAACGCACAAGCAAAGCCATAGTAATTACTGTTACAAAGGAGTGTACACTCGCGACTCGACTAGTGGATAATCCATGGTACGGCTGTTATCCTCTCCTAATCCGGCCAACTATGGTGGTATATGTTATAGGAGGCAGCGGTTTTGGTATAAATAGGGTGGAAGAGGGATTTATTGTGTGAGGTTGTGTTTGGTATTAATGAAGTGAGGATTAATGAGGAGTGTTTGAGATTGGTCTTGGTTGAAAGGTAAGGTTTGATGTAAGACATCTTTTAAGATGACGTAGGAATCACATGAAGATGAAATTTTAAGAATCATCCTGTAAGACCAATGTTGAACGTGGTCTTTTGATGCAAGATTTTAAACGCACAATACAGATTTTGACCTATGTATATATATTTTGATTCTAAAAAGTTTTTTGAATTAGATATGATCAATGGTAACACCATCGATCATATCTAATTCAAAAAACTTTTAAAAAGATGGCTTAAATTATTATTTACTAGCTACGCCCCGCGGTTTCACCCGCATAAGTGCGATTCCGTAAGAATATTGGGATAAAAAGTACCCTATGTGTTAATCCTGGTTATTAACTATCTGTGTGCCAACTTTCATCCAAATCCATTCAGTCGTTTTTACGTGAAAGAGTAATAAACATCCATCCACCCTCACAAAATTTCGCGTTTATAATATTATTAGGAAGTAGGATGTGTAGGAAATGCCAGTAACCTATTTGTTTTAGAGCTGATCTTTCCATCACCAGATAACTTTTATTCCAGGAATAATTTTTTTTTGACAGTTTTTGTAAGAAATAACCGTCAAAATTATTCCTCGAATAAAGTCATCAGATGATTGAAATGCAAAAAAAACTAAAATAAATCAACTGACAGTCACCAAAACATTTCAATCACAATCATAACCTACACCACGCTAATCCAACTCCCATAAATCACAGCACAGTCACAAGAAACAATCCACTATCGACTACCTAACGCTAATCCGCTCAGAACAGGTTCCGATACGAGCGCAGGCGCCGGGCGGCCATATCTTGGGCCGGCTAACGGGCCAGGCCACTCACCCGGCTACCGCGGTACGCGAACGGCCACGCGTACACCACGTGGTTGAAAATAAACACCGAAAAAAACTTCAATGCTCGAGTAATATGATCTTCGATTGCTGCTGTTTTTATTTTGCGAAATGTCCTGTTAAATAGATGGACATGGGAAGATGTGACAACCCAACTCCCGAAATTAGGACCAAATATTATCGCAATGAAGGTTTGATTCGGTAAGACATCGTTGACCCATTCTCATTTAAATAAGTATTCTACTCTCTGATTTTTTTGTACCAGAGAGAGAGGGTAGAATGGTTTATTTTATCAGTCATGATTTGATGTACTTTCAATGGACGACGATTGAGATTTTTTGCGCAAATGAATTTGACGCAAGACGTCTCAATGTGGTTCATTCACAACAGACGTATGAAACTTACGAGGAAACGCGCAGGCGTCAACTATCATGTTGTTAGACAACAACTGCTGACGATTTTTAGTTGTTTAATGTAACATGACAGCTGACCGACTTGCAATTAAGAGCTCCATGCCATGTCGGTGCTCAAAAAAAAAAAATCAAAATAGACACCATTTTCTTAAAATATTGTCACAAATCTATTTTCGAAAGTAGGTACAAGGTACATACTCCAGCACATCAAGCTACCTGCTTGATGTGCTGGAAAACTCTCAAATTTTCCCAATCAACCTTGAACCTAATGCTTTAGCGATAAAGTTGAAAATCTATTAAATAAATTTGACAGATTGTAGTATCTTGATGTGATGATGGCTTCTGTACATTTCACACACTTTAAAAAAAAATCGAAGACACTCTTTATTATGCACACCATTAAAATACAAATAGTAACGCCAACGTAATACTATTTAATTTTAATAATATCGATGACAGATTAATATCGTATTTTTGAGTAATTTTGATACCCACTTTTAAATATTAAGAAGTAAAATAAGAGGCCTGTAACTTCAAGTAAATTGAAGAGTTCCTTATGCATAGAAGTTTATGGTCGTCAAGTCTATCTATAACAAATAAATTGCATTATCATCGGAACTGCATGAGTATTTAAATTTTCCAACTTGAAAGGAAAAGAGGAAGTTGTCCTAAATTAGATTGCAAGATTCTATCACGAAATTCGAAAAAAAAACTGGTTTCTGAAGTCGGAAAGACGATCTTTTTGGTTAATTAGGATTGGTGAGCTACATAAATGGAGAAGAACTACTACTGGTTGGTGTTTTTTAGATTGTCAGACATAAATCTACATGATTTTCACATGATCTGACCAAGATTATGCCTGAACTTTAAAATAGACTGTGCCCTCTGAGTTTTCTTCTCAAGAGTAAATGCCGAGCTCATCTAGCTTATTTTTTTTTTTATAATGTGTCCTGTGAAAGTGATTCCGATATCCTATTTGCAGAATAAACAATTTCATTTCATTATTTAAATAGAGTAGCAGTAGTATTCATTAATAAAAGAATACTTTAACTAAATACTCGACACATTCATTTTAATGTTAGTACGAGTACTCACGATGCTTTTATTACAACGATACCCTCCGTATTCCTGCACGTGGGTTACTTTTACGACCAGCAGTTTCAAACTACGAACCGAATTTATTTGTTTAACGTCATAACATCCTGAGTTTCGGGCTCCCTAATGAACCGCCCACTCTGGGCTTCCGTAAGTTAGAAAAAACATGTAATGTGTAACTAGGGAGTTTTATGTCTGTCCTGTTGCTAGACGGTATAATTATCCATTCAAATTAGGTTGAGAGTCAGCAAGCATTTATAAGGGAAAAAGTTCTAGCCAACCGAATGTGGGTGGTGTACTATAGCTACACGTGTCAGTCAATTCTGTAAAAAGTCACCGTGAAAACTTAGGGACAAATCACACTTATTCAGCTCTTTCTGCTTTTGTTTATAGAAAACAACGATTTTGTATGGAATGCGTACGCGTCCGTTCAGCTTTATGGATGCGTGCAGGGAGTACAGGCTTGATGTTACGAGTACATACATATATTATTTTATCTTAGCTATCCTAATTCGCCCACAAACGCCTTTACAACTTTCTTGTGTTAATTAACTAATTAAGGATATTATTGGCTGTACCTACCTGCCTATATCCCAGTTTTGAACACCTACTCAATTTTCATCTGATGGTAAATCTTATGACGAGAAATTGAGATTAAATTTTGTTATCAACCAATCACAACCCCTCACTTGAGATTCGACATCACATTGAGGATTTACAACCACAATTGCACATTTTCAATCACAAAACCAAAGATTTTGTAGGAAATACATTGGTTCATAAATGTTTGAAAAATTCTTCTGCTCAACAACGTGAAATAACGCAATGAATGTCGTGGAACTGTTAAAAAGAAACATTTCCATTCACGCAAATACCCCGCGGGTATATGTATATACTCCTAAGTATCAAAATAATAAATAATACGGTCAAGAGTATCTCATGTTTCATAAGTACTTTGTGCCATGAATCAAAGCTTTGAGAACGGCTGTCACACACAGAACTATCGCCAACCGTACCGTTTCCCCAATTCTGCCTTTCAGCAACGGTTCAATTCCCAGAACGACGCTCCGAAATTGACGTAGTTCCTTGAGGGCAAACATTACCTGGTAAACATTCACTGTGAATTTTGGAATCTAAATGGGTGTTACAGAGGACTGTGATAGATAATAATTATACTCGTACCTAAGCCAGCGTCACTGTAATAACGCCTTACAAATGAGGCGCCTGACAGCTCACAAATAATAAAAATACAAGCCATTTGCCCCATAGTATTTTAAATTAAACCCCTTTGGGAGGTGAATTTTCAAAAATCTTCATTTAACGACTGGAACAGCCTATTTTTGTGCGGGAATACATATGGACTTAAACTCTAAAATCGCCAACCCGTCATGAGCAAGGGTGGTGATCAATGGTCATGCCTTCTGTGTATGTGAAAAGGCTTTTCTTTGGTTAAACTGTTCACAAGACAAGTGACTGTTACCCGATACCGAATCGGTAATTCAAAGTAGTGTTTAGTCTGCTACAGAGTCCTTTTTTATATTTAAACCACGCCATATAAAGACGTTTCTTTATATACGATAAGATAAAAGTATTTCGTAAAATCATTTGTGTTTTATTTTTGTAGCGAGAATCTTTTTTTCATATAACTTTATTAACATAATTACGGTAGATCCGCCATTTTATGTTGAATTGAATTAATTTTAAGACACTGAGGAATTATAATCAATTTTTAGTAGATACTTTACCTAATGGAGAGGCTGTACTGTTGGAAGATATTAATCCTCTTTGTAAAAGCCGAGTGCCTGTCAGTATGGCAATATAATATTTGAAACTAATAACGTTTCTAGGCCCTTTGTATACGCACGATTTTCTTGACGTAAAAAGCTACGGTTTATTCGCCGTGTATAGGCACGGTCGTGTGTTGTATGGATCACTATGGAATCTTGTTGACAGACACGTTTTCAACGGTGCGGTTTACACGACGTACCGTAAAGAAATCGTGCCGTGTACCGTGCCAGCATATCAAGCTACTACAATCTGTCAAATTTCTTTAGTAGATTTTATGGCTAAAGCATTAGGTACAAGGTTGATTGGGAAAATTTTACAGTTTCGGGTAGCTTGATGTTCTGGCGTCTGTACAAAAGACCTTGCTCACATAGCTACATTTTATAAAGACACGAATTGTTTTTTAGTCTCGGTAAGTTCTTTATAACTAATTATAAAATAAAATGTCTTCGAAAAACAATAATATAATTACGATAAGTCCAACAAGTCGAAAATGTAATCTTCCTAAATAATACAATCTCTCAAAAGACGTAAAAAATTCAGGAAATCATTTCTGATCAGATTTTGGGTCTTACCGCTGGCTTTTTATTCACGAAAACACCAATACAAGGCAGTGTTATTTACCTGAAACAAGAAAATTGATATCGTTAATACATTAATATTTAATATTTTAGTTTTAGACTTCAGACATTCATATTTTTCTCTTCTTGTTCTCACACACTATTGTCTACATTTCTTTTTTACTTCTCCTTTTGCAGGTCTGCTGGAAGAAATTTCTTAAGAAATAAGCAGTACCTTTGTACTCATATTATATCTATGTCATATCATTATGTATTTTACTGTGTGTACATAAATAATAAAATAAATAAATACATTTTCAAAAGACAAAGATCGTAATGTCGTGAATTGCATGAAATTCGGCTAACGTAACGTAAAGTGTTACGTTAAATAATTCATATGCTTAGAGCTTTAATTGACTTTTATTATTAAAATGGTGATCAATGTTCGTGCCTTCTCTGTAGGTATGAGAACAGGCCGTTGCCCTGCATCCGGACTATAACAGGCTGGTTTTTATACTAGATTCTGTCCGCGTGGACTTCAAAAAAGTATCCAATGTATGTATGTATAAGTACTCCAGATTGTAAACTATCTGTGTACCAAATTTCATCCAAATCCGGTCAGCCACCCATCCACACATCCAAAAACGGCCCCCACAGACAGGCGCGAGGCGACGGTGCAACGCGCTTCTAGTAAAACAATTTCCATGAAGTTTTCATAGGAATTGTTCTACTAGAGTCGCGTTGCGCCTGTCTGCGGGTCTTAACAAACATGTTTATAATATTCAGATCCAACAAGATATTCTCATAACAGCTTCCGTCCTAACAAGTTCTAAACATAAGTAAAAATAAACAATACTGCCCCCATCTCACGGTCGTTTTAAGCTCAAGAGCGCAAACATGAATGCCCCGCACTCACGAGACGAGTCTGTGTTATCTTGTTTCACTGTGTGTACCATCGATACACAGGGTATTGATTTAGCAACATTTGATAACAGTTATTGGAGTGTTCAATTTATTTGTTAAGGACTTGCCAGATGTATTACATGGGCTGTGTCAATCTGGATTTTAGAGGGTGAGTAATAACGGGTAAAATTCACAAATCAACTTTGACTTTACTTTGATTAGTAAAGTGATCGTTTTATACGAATGTGAACCTTATTCCATTGCGTTAATTGTTCATAGAGTTCATATTCAGTCTGTGTAAATTATTACATCACCACTCTCAAAACAGCTAAGGAAAACATCTTGAGGAAACCTAGAACCAAAAATTCGAAGACATGTGATATTCGCCAACCCACAGTCTGCCCGCGTGGTAGAGTATAGCCCATGCCCTCTCACAGAGGCCTGTGTCTCAGCAGTGGGTACGTTATAGGCTGATTATGCTATGATTATGCTACGGTGTGCGTATATTGTCCTTAGAACGTTTACAGAGCAAAGCTCAGTTCGAGGCTAATAACAACAATATGGGCGTCACAATTTCTGCTTCATAGATCATAAAAAGTTTCAAATGTATATACCTTAGCACAATATAAGCCTCTCGCATGCCTGGCTATCAAATTACATTGTTTGCTTCAGCAAACGCAGCATACACAACAATTTAAATTAAATCCAAAACGCACAAACAATACCTTCACCAAAAATGCAAACCATTACAAACCAATGTTTAATCAAACTCATTTACACAAAACGCCATTAATATTTATGCAGCGCCACGTTTACATTTAGCAAATAATTTAGTAAATACTCGATCGCAAACAATGCCGGGGGTGGGCCTAGTGTAGATACCTACAATAACAGTATCATAAATAGAAATTCAAAGGCTTTTGTGAATTAAGATAACAAAATATTGAAATATAAAGTTACATGCCGACGAAATCCCTTAGAGACAAAGCAACGGATAGACTTCAGCGGCTTCGGGGAAGCAACAGGGTTGGCAAACTTGCTCTCAGGAGAAGTTTTCAGAACAAAGGAAGCAGGTACGAGGACTAGTAATAAACCTTATTTTACAGCGCTTAGAATCGTTTCAAGATCAGCATTTCATTACATACGTATAACAATACATTTGTTGGTATATGGCGTCTGCTAGCTGACATATAATTTAATGTGATGATTTGTGTTTCGTAATGTTAATTACTTACTATTGTATAGAATCAAGTTCTGCTAACTGAACCGACAGCTGTGTTACTGGGGAGTTTGTTGCGCCACTTCTTCCCAGCTATAGCACTAGGAAGTGATGAAGGGCGGGCGTTTTGGGGGACTGTCTTATGTAATTTTGACGTTTAAAAATTGCTGATTCTCGGCCTTGTTTGAATATATAAAATTTGTATGTTTTTCTAAAAAAATATTAACTATGAAAGAATCTTATTAGGAAGCATATTATTATTATTAGGAGGGAATCACAAATCACAAAACTCGTTTCCTGAATACGACTTGACATTTCCATAACATCGAAAGCGGTAAATAACAAATTCTAAAGAAAAGCTATAAGCTCATTCGCTTAAAACAATTTGCTTGAAACATAATGAACCAGCTCACAAAACTTGGCACAGCAACATTCACTTCTGCTCGCTGACAAACATTAATGCTTGACAAATCAATGTCAAAGAACAATTGAAACTCCAAGAAGTCGTAACTTGTAACTTGTCCGCGACAGCCCTACTCGCGAATGTTGTTCCCGCGTCGCGATTGCAGCAATATTACTTATGAGTTATGAAATAAAAGAGGTCGGGAGCTCCTTTCGAATTGCAAATTTCCGTAACTTATTCGCCTCCTCGAATCTCCATTAGCAAATTACTGCTGTCTTCCGCGAAGTCTTACGTAACACCAACAATATGTCTACAATAAGCTGCGCCTATATATCATCTGAAATCACTTTCCTAACTTATGATAATAGACGCAACGGGACCGATGGACATCAATCTTGATTTTTTATTCGCCATTCCTCTCTCGGGAGTTGGGCAGTTGGCGTCACTGGTAATTTTACGCGATCTCCAGTCATTTTTATTATGCGATGTGTTATAACCGGTGTCGTTCACCTCGTTCAGTAAATACGCAACACTTGAGATAATTTTATCTTTCATTTTTTTCGACGGACCTCTGCGGTTTGCTCTCGGCCTCTTCGGTAAAATTACGGCTAATAAAATAATGTTATTACGCATTCTTACGACTTTTTGTTGCGTAGATAATGTTGGGCGAGTGATGCGGACGTCGATTTATCGTGGGGTCGGGTTTCGGCGCATAATACCCGTAAGAATTAGCTCGTACAAGGGTCTAAGTCAGGGTGAATGTATTGCATCACGAGCCCCCTCGAGACGCTACAACAATCTTCTCAAATCGTTGTTGAAAATTCAATGACATTCGCCCGAGGCGAACGCTTGCGATATCTTTTTACGAGTCACAAAAAAATGGCAGAAACTTTTTATCGGATCCAATTTTGTTCAGTAACTATGCCGGGTGGATTCGTGATAAGCTTTTTATAACAAGGGTGAGTTTCTCAACAGTAGGAGCGTCGGGTGTTATGGTACGTCCGTCTCGCCGACGCATGGCGACGCCAATCACAGATGGAGATGCGATGATAAAATGGGTAGACGACAGACGTCGAGTATAAAGCTTTAACATCTTGTTATAAAGTTGATGACAGTCCGCGGTGTCCATGTCTGGATAGTTTCTGTATTAGAGCCAGTAAAACGTGTCGTTTGTTTAGCGAGCCAATCTGCGGCAGAAATAACTCGATATACGAGTAAGCGCGAGTCCGTATCTCACGGCGACAATTCCATCAGCTGCTATATGACAATGTATAAATATGTGAGTCAACAGGGCGGTGTATCAATAAGTTGTATATTCTCGATATCTTTCGCGGTGATATTTTCGTCGACGTTCCTTGTTTTATTTCTGGTTGGTACTAAAATTTTGTTTTGTATAAAGACGCGATAACGAAGTTATTCTTTACTGTCAGTGTTTATGTTTCAAATCCAAAGTATTGTAGATTTATCTTTTGCTTTGAGTTCGTGCAATTATAATCATGGCTGATCGTCCTGGGGCGGATTTCGGGGTAGTAAGATTAAATAGGTATTATGAAGTACCTATACCTATACTAGGTAGGTTTTGTTACATTTCTGATAAAGTGATACTGTAAAGCACAACATTCTTGATTTTTTATTTCTAAGATTTTTTTGTAGGTACTTAATATTTCGTTTATTTATCTTATCTTCTTAAAATATAAAAAACATTTAAAAATATAAAAAAATAGGGATCCGCCGATGTCGGGAGCAGGATCCAAGCTAGTATATAGGTACCTACTTATATTATTACTTATTTCTAAAACACTTAGCCTATTTTACAAATTGGTTTTAGCCACACAACGAAAACCTCTTCTTCCTCACCGGGTTTATCTGTGAGCTGGCGAGCGGGTCATTTAATTTTTACAAAAATGTTAATTACTTACTTTTAAAATGACGATAATATTTAATAGTACACACGGCTACACATCAAGCTATACATTTCCAGTTTTAGCGGTTATGTATAGCTTGATGTGTAGCCGTGCGTACATTCATTTATTGCAAAATATGTTGTGTACCTTTGTTGTGTGTATATCTGAGCTAAATCAATGTAGTTTCTTTTCTTTATACACAACGTGATCTCCGGAATAACCATGGAAATGATATCATTACAATAATGGCATTCTTCACACACACCGATCTCCATTAATCACACCTACAACTATGAAACTCCAAAAGAAACTAGTTTAATATCAATAAAAAGTTTTTAATTGCGTGTTTAGCCCCTATGTCCAAATAAGGCGGAGTTTGTCAGTCACAGCACTACTAACTTTATTGACATTATAAATTCAGTGACCACTTCTATTAAAACCATCAACAGTTTATTGGGAGTTGAAGGTTGCGTAGGTTCAAGTTCGTCCATAGTAACATGGTGTTGCTTACTTTTTAACGACTTCAAAAAGGAGGAGGTTCTCATTTTGACTGTATTTTTTTTGTTTTTTTTTTTGTATGAATGTTTCGTGATATATCCGGCAATTGTGAATATATTTCTTCCTTTTTTTTAACTTTTATACAAAAAAAAAACAACAGACTTCCAATAATAACACTACAAAGTGAAAAATACCTTTAATTTTTTTTTCATATTATTTGTTTTGATGCAGTATCAGCTGAAAGTGTTAATGACATCAATTAAATCGAGACTTACAACTGGATGCGACGAGGGGCAATTCTCGTAATTTTAAGAATGTTCACAGTCTGATCTCAGTCTCAATCTGCCAAATATACCTCTAATTTCCCTACTTTTTGACATTAATTGTCGCTGAGATGACATTGCGACTAGATTTTGAACGTTTTTAATTACGGGAATTGACCTTCAGACTTGGACAGGACCAAGTTCCAAAAAGTTTGGTACACATGAAAAAAAACTAGATCCTTACTGTGCGATTTCGACATAAACTTAGCAGCTTGTCATGCTGGACAAAACATGATTATAATAGTTATTAGCATAAAGGGTACTTAATATGTCTTCTCTTATGGTAATAAGATATCATGTTACGATGTTACGAGTAACTTGCGGACGATTAATATCTTCGCGTGGATAACATCGATAAACGGCAGATGAATGCTAGATGACATATTGGAATACGAACATTTCTTACTCCTGTATCAAAATTTGTACCAGAATAATGCACTTACATATTTCAATAAACCAAAAGTATTTAATTTAAGTATCTATGTTATATTCCTTATTTTTTATGTGCTTTAATAATTTAGTAACTTTTGCATATTTCACCTATTATTAATATTGTAACTTTGTTTGCTTAGTTGTTAATTTTATTGTGCATGCTGTGGTACTCCTTCACTTATAGGAGTATAAGCGAAGGAGTCATCATAGCCTATTATGTTCCCACTGCTGGGACACAGGCCTCCTCTCGGTGAGAGGGAGTGGGCCGTAATCCACCACGCGGGCCCAGTGCGGGTTGGTAGATGTCACATGTCTTTGAATGTTTTGTTCTAGGACATGCTGGTTTCCTCACTATGTTTTCCTGCACCGTTTTGAGAGCAGTGGTGATGAAGTGAAGGAGTGCACCAACTTAATACCTAATGTTGCCCTTTATCTATGTCTCATGTATTGTGTACATCTTTTGTTGGTTGAATTTTGTTTTTTTATTTATTTGGGGTCTAATAAATAAAAAACAAAATTGAACCTACTCCCTGTGCCACCACATGGTCCACCCCACAAGGGAAAAAATCAAGTTACAAAAAATGTAACATTGTTTCAATTTATCGACGCAAAATACTTTTCATATTTCGACATTCCGAGCCCCAAGTGTGAGAAGGGCTCAGACCCGCGGGGCGTCCAAAACTTAAATGCGGTTGCAGAGGTGAATGACAAACGAGGTTGATGCAGGATACGCGGTTTTTCATGTACAGAGGGCCCCACGTCTGTGGTTACAAAGCCAGTAAATCCTGGCCTTTTATTCTAATGAAACTCTGGAACTGTAGTCCAGAAGAGTCTGATGAAAGTGTAAACAATCTGTTTTCAGCGGGGTAATTCCGTAACACATTGTCAGTAGGAATGACTTTCATTTTGGCAGTTGAACAACATTCATTGCGTTATGTACGTTGTTAAGCAGACAATTTTTTCGAACATAAGAAGCATTGGATTAGCCATATCGTATTGTGATTGTTTGAAGTGTTTTACGCAATTAGTACTCTCCCTGCCATGGGAACCGCCGGCAACCCCCAAAAAATTTTGTTCAGCAGGCCAAAGCACATTTCTTAATACTTTTAATTTCACAATCAGCAAATTTGGGACCCGCCGGCGACCTCCATGGCTTCCTGAACTTAAAAAGCTTTATATATTGTTGGCAGGGAGAGTGTTAGGGTGCAGGTTAAATTCTTACGCAATCAATCACTAATGGGAATTAGTAACACATTCAAGGAGTGCAAGGAGGTTTCATCTTTATAATCTCTCCAACAATTATTGCTTGAACAACATTATTAAATTGTAATTAAAAAATCTTCAACGAAAATTGAGGTTATAAAATTAACCGAAAATATCTTTCATTAAATGAAATATATCTTTAAAGCAATTAATATTTAGAATTTCAGGTTTAAGTATAATCAAATTAAAGCACTCAATTTGTAAGTGACACTCAAAATTGGAATCCACAGTTACTTTTCAGATCCATTTGTTTACATTTACAGGGGCTTTTGTGGCTAAGTAATAACAGCCGCACGGGTCGATCGATCAGGTTAAGCTACGCTTGCCGCGGTTGGTCCGTGGATGGGTGACCATCTTTACCTACATACCAAGACCCCTCCGTGCTTCGGTAAGCACGTTAAACCGTTGGTCCCGGCTGTCATTCGTGGATCTTTGACAGTCGTTACGGGTCGTCAGAAGCCCGAAAGTCTGACTACCCGTCTCACCAAGGGGTATCGTATTATCCAGTAACTGAGTTGTGGAGGTCAGATAGGCAGTCGCTCCATGTAAAATAGTGGTATTCAGCTGCATCCAGTTAGACTGGAAGCCGACCCCAACATAGTTGAGATAACACTCCTTTTTTTGGGGAGTCGTGTAAAAAGGCTAGGCAGATAATGATGATGGTGACTTTTGGAAGAGACTATTCGTGACGTCAGCTCACGGTCAAAGTGCTTCCACAAACGTGCAGTCCTCTGTACCAAAACGGACACCTTTAAACTGGCGCAAAAATATATTATGCAAATTGAGATTTATACCACGGGGGGTTCCGAACTCAAAGTATCTGTGTTATCTTTATCTATATAAAGAGGTTGCTTGTCTCTTCTACATAATCCGGAAAATTACGCCGGTATTTTTTTTTATTTCGATCAGTGACAATATGGAGTTGAAGCAGCTGTCACTCTATTTGCGATCTGAACTTTTGTCACCTGACATCTATTTGTTTTGTGTTAGAGCATTGACCTTACAGGTTTAGACGTACGTAAACTTGTTTTTCCTGTATTAATTAATTAATATTCGTAAAATTAATAAATGATAAAATATTCAATCGAAATTGTAATCCATTTAGAATTCATTGTATTCAATAAAAGATACGACGAACAAAGATAACCCATTAACAAAAACGGCCAGACGATCCGGCTCGCATAAAGTAAAGAAAAATAGTTAACCCCAAAACGCGAGCGAGGGACAAAATTACCCATCCCAAAAGTATTTGCAGACGGCTTAATAAGAAGCGCGTAATTATCCGCAAATCCTCCGTCGGCAAGAGCCCATATCCGTAAAGGACTTGAGCAAACTCAGTTTGGGTACTGCCAGTAATAACTTTTTGCGAAGTATGCTAACCTAACCCAACATAGAAGGAGAGTTTCTCTGTACATAATATTGAAAGCATCGTATATCTTTCGATATGTTTACATTTCCGCTTGGTAACTGTAAAATCATTCGGATTTATGGCGGCATTCGTATTCATGTGTAGCTTTATGCTCTTGTATATCTGGTGAGACAGCTTTTGAATAGAAACCTAATAAAACGGAAACACGCTTGACGTGAAACAATTTTCATTTGCTATTAAAACATTTTCTGAAATTAAAACTCGTAGACAAAGTGGGAAGTACGAGTATGCGAAACAGAAGTAGTTCCCTCGGTCTTAACTTTAAAGTTGCCAAGGACGCTTGTGCCGGAACTTGTACACTGTCCATAAAAAATGAAACACCTTTTAAAGGAATTTCCTCATATACAGTGAAATCTAATAAAGTGTAACCGTCTGGAAGTTGGTAAGTTCACCACATAAGACACGATTGCCACTAAATTATGAATCATATAAACACGAGAACTCAAAACTTGCGAGTTATTACTTATTACGTAGTTCATATCAAAATTTTAAATTGAACTATAAACTTGCTTAATTCAACCGGGGTTGGAAAGGGGTGAGCTATATTTTGGAACGTAAATGTGGCATTAAGCATTGGTGCGAGGGAGACAGACAACGTGAAAATTCTAGCAGTGACGTAAATTGCTACAGCGTCGGAGATGATTCGTGGGGACATTTTTATTTTGCATAGCGCAACCTTCTTGGGTGTGACTTTGTTCTTTATTGGGTTAATCTCTAGATATGCTGTGTAACTTGTGTAATCTCTTCGTGAACTTATTACTTATTAGGCATTCAATATGGAGCGCGTTTGTAACGTTCATTATTTTTTTATTGTATCATTCAACAAAGTAGGTACATCACTTGTTCGCGTGTCATGCGGAAATTAATAAAAAAGCTCAATTGGATTTTCATTGAAATCAGCTGAGTATTTAGCTGAAAATATGGCCTATTTCGTGGTTAATGGGGCTCGTTAACCGTTAATATTCGTTTAACCAACATTGGTATTTTGCGATACCTACTACCGTAGTGGGTGGTGTATTACGTAAAAATATACTGCGTTGAACCCTTTGAATGCACACGGTGTAGGCGAGATAGCATCATGACCGTCGATCACTGAACAAACACGCTCCCGCGTCCGCCGCACGCTCCGCTCGCCGCAAATTGAATCGTGACGTAATATTTAACGTAGACATTTTGCGCTACCCTCACCCGGCGAAATTACGCGACACAGCCTTGCCCGGGAATAACTTATCATATAGCTCGTTTAACTCAGCCATCAATAAGTCATCGTCGAATAATTTTATTTTGATGCCGACTAGAACTCGGCTACCGTGTAATTCATTTCCGTAAAGTTATATAGATAAATTTATATCGAAATACAAGCTGACGGTATCGTTTTTATATTAGAAATATTTGTTTTTTAAATTACGCAACGATAAAGAGTCGGTTCAGCGTAAACAACGAGCTGTATGAAAGCGCAGAGCTTAGTACATGAAAAATACCTCAAATACATCACTTTTATTCCATTCTGGCTGCTCATTACCTTATGTTATATAAAGAGAAAAGATTGATGTTTGTTTGTTACGTTTTCACGCTAAAATGGCTGAACGAATTTGTATGAAATTTGGCACATGCGTAGACCATGCCCTGGATTGGGACAAAGGATACTTTTTATCCCGATATTCCCACGGGATCGAGACCTACGCGGGTAAAACCAAGGGATGCAGCCATGTTTCAAACAAAATAACAACCACTTGTTTCATAAACACATCCATCAATGTTACATCTCATCATATTCCTCGACGATCAAACTCCGCTCACATTTTCCACTGCACCCAAAAGTGCTATAATGCGTTAACACACAAAATTCAGTTTAATACACGCGTCGTATGCACGTAGGTGTGGGGAGGCTCTTGTAAAATGGGCCGAGGCTCTTGTGGCGCACACTCGTCGTGTTTACCCGACTCACTCGCAGTGTCGGCGCGAACATATCGCTTCCCTGATATCGGTAAACAATTTACACGTTTCCTTTACAATACAAGCGGTGTGCACACGTTCGGATGTATTTATGTATGTCGGGTACAAATCTTGGGAGGTGGGGTAAAATGTACCCGCGCGGCGTAAGAGGGTTAGGTGTTATTGATGTGTTGTTACATATTTTTGTGCGGCAGTTCGTTATGTGCACTATTGACGAGTACTATTCTGAGTGCCTGAGTGAATGGTGGGTTGAGTGCCAAGTTTTAGGTGACACACAGGATTATTTTTACTTTTACTAGTCACTGTAGTGTAGGTACTGAAATGTAGGTGAATCAAATTACGATGTTACGTTAACGTTACGTAAGTTTGGGACAAACGTTAAAAGGGCCAATTAGGTGAAGCGATAACGTTGTTAATGTCAGTCAATATTACGTTGCACCACGTTCCTTTCGAGTATTTTTACAACAAAAAACAAAAGAAAATCGACCCTTCGGAACACCAAACATGAAACACCAAATCAAATTCATCAAAGTCCTCCATCCCTACCGAACTAAAAACAAAAAGTCACTCTTAACTACAAAAAATCCAGCCAGTATCTACCCCATGGAGAATAGACCCAGAGCGGCTGTCCGAACCAATCTACCGTAAAACGTATCGTAACATAACGTTACGCCCTCATATCAGGGAATTTTACAATAGCACCTTGCTAACAAAAAAAAGGAACACTTTGTAATATTCCTAAAATCAAACTTACAACATATCCCCACCCAACTAAAAAGAAAAAGTCATTACAGTTACAGCAAAAATCACAAAATCCAGCCAGTATCCACCCCATAGAGTAAAGACCCAACAGCGGCTGTCTGAACCAATCTACCGTGGAACGCGCGGCTGTCATATCGGAGCGCTCAACAATTACTCAACACCTGCGGGCAAGCTTATTACCAACAGTTTTCGACACTTTAATCTCGTAGTAACTTATTTATACAGGCGGATGTATTAACGCCAAGAATAGGATTTGTGTCGTAAGGTGTTATGTCAGCTCGATGGACAGCGTTTCACACCTTTGGGGAAACCTTGTAATGGCTGGTTCGGGAAGGTTGGAAAAATTTGAAGTTTTGAGGACTTTCTAATGAATTCCGGCTAATAATTTCATTAAAAAATCTACGTATTTCAATTATTGTTTAAATGAAATACGTAGAATTTAGTATAATATTTTGTAATAAATGTATATCATTAAAACAAGACCCTTAATATCAGGACAGGACGTCACTTAGCTGATGACTCATGGTGATATAAAGTAGCTTCTCCGCCGATCAATCTACCAAAATCAGACTATAATGTTCCCACTGCTGGGACCAGCAGCATGCCAGCAGCATGGGTTCCAGCAGTGGGAACATTGGAGGGAGGAGGAGGAGACGGAGTGGGACGTAATTCACCACGCGGGCCCAGTTGGTAGATCTCACATATCTTCGAATTTTTGGTTCGGTTTGGTTTCCTCGCGGTATTTCCTTCACCGTTTAAAACGCAAATGTATGTATTACACTTAAAAACAAGACCCTCAATATCAGGACGTCATTTAGCGGATGATTCATGTTTATATAAAAGAGCATCTCCGCAGACCTACCTTGGTTGCTACCTTGGTTCCTACCTTGGTCCTACCTTGGTCCTACCTTGGTTCGATATCGATCAACTAAGTAGACATTATACTAAATTAATTTGAAGACTTCGCTCTGGACACTATCCATCAGCGAAGTTTGCATTCCTTATGAAAAAAACTGATTCACCGAATTGCAGAGAATGTAATCAGATTGAGGACGTGCAGCAAATGCTGATGGATTGTATCCGCAACAGGCGCGAGAGGGAGTCACCTTTGAAAGAATTAGACTTAAATAGGCTTAACGCAGGATTAATACAATCAATTTTATCCCCTCCAACTTCAGAAGGTGCCAAAAAGTTAAGTCATTTAATAACAGTCCTTCATCAGTGACTTCTATCCTTACCCCAAGTGTTTTATATAATTGTTTAACTGGTTAGTATAGTTATCTGTTAATTATAAGGTTTAATGTAACAATAGTAAAAGGCACGATGGGGTTGACATATTTGTTTAGATAAAAACCCCAAAACAAAAAAGAGAAAAGAAAAAACATATCCGCAGACCAATCTACATCATCACCATCATTCATAGCCAGACTTCACCAACTACTGGGTATGGGCCTGTCATTTCTATGCCAATCCCCACGCTCCGGTGCCAGTCTCATCCTATTTTTGCCCGCGATGGC
Organism: Apamea crenata; assembly: GCA_949629185.1. Classification (NCBI taxonomy): domain Eukaryota; kingdom Metazoa; phylum Arthropoda; class Insecta; order Lepidoptera; family Noctuidae; genus Apamea; species Apamea crenata. Next base: position 2,261,878 of record OX451365.1, on the reverse strand, counting down.
AACAATGTCGTCAATCTAAATAGACTTAATACTGTAGTTTCCTGGGTAAAAAAAAATTATTATATTTAATCCGTCAGTTAGATTATCGAAAAATAATGGACATGTATTTTTTCTTTTGTCAATCAAACAAAAAATGACAAAGATAAAGGGCGTCTAAATTTGGGAGTGGGGGGTCGTAACGTGAAAGTTCCGCGTGACGTCACTTGCTTGCGACATTTTTGCAAGCAAGTGACGTCACGCGGAACTTTAACGGGCGATATCTTCATAATTTTTTATATAATTGACAAAAGAACAAATATGGGTTCAATGTTTTTTAATAATCTAACTGACGGACTAATTAGATTTTTTTAGGAAACTAGTCTATTAAATATGCTTTGTGGCGATGACGGATAATTTACTTATTTTCAAGCACTGAGATTTTCTAAGGAAGATCTTTATTTCCCTGCAGATCAAATTACAACAACTATTCGATGGGTTCTTTCAAAACTTTACACAAAGGCATATTAAAATCCAGAACAAAGAAAAATAAGATAGGAAAGTTGGAAATCTAATTACTTTCAGGTAGATAGAAATAAGTAGAGGGGAAATAATAATGCTCTGTTATTTTCTCGAGCTAAACCTAACATGAATTTGATGTATGATCGGTTTCTCGTGAAATAATTTCAGCTTCGAGTAGACTAAGCTCTCCTAGGCCTTGTCGGAAGTTACGACACACTTCGAACGCCAATAACTTCAGAAATATAGCCTCCAATAACAATGTTATTGGGAAAGCAAATATTTGTAGCTATTGATCAATGACACACAGAAATATAAACTCAATCAGAATAGAAAGATAGTCGAAAATCGATAAACAAGAAGAACTCAAACCCAAGTGACTAAACCAAACCACGATAGACCAAATGCACATCTACCTGTGTTTAACATATATGTACATGTTTTCATTCATTCATTCATTCAACATGAACTACCACATAAATAATAAAATTTAAAAAAAACTCTTTTTGACTGCTTTGTTGGTCTAGTGGTCGCAAGCGCTACTGGCAGACCATGAGGTCCTGGGTTCGATTTCCAGGTCGGGCAAAGTGTTATTGGGTTTCTTCATCAGGAATTTATCAGTAGCAGCCCGGAGTCCGGATTTATGCCCTATTACACACACCTCTGCCTAACCCTTCGTATATTACTGGCATGATATTATGTTATATAAATTACTAGCTGCGCCCCGCGTAAGTTTCGATCCCGTGGGAATATCGGGATAAAAAGTATCATATATGTTAATCCTGGTTATAAACCATCTGTGTGCCAAATTCCATCCAAATCCGTTCAGTCGTTTTTGCATGAAAGAGTAACAAACATCCATCCATCCATACAAATTGTCACGTTTATAATATTAGTAGGATTTTTGTCATCGTAAACGGAAACTTTTAAAAAGGTAGAAAACAAACCACGAACTTTATATAACTATAATAAATCCTCTCAATGTCGATTAACACGGGAAAATTTCCCTTCATCACAAAAAGGATTATCTAGCAAGCTGTAACCCAAAATCTATTTAACTCATTACGATCTACACGAAGCATTTCGTAGGGTCAGGTAATTGGACGTAAGCAGTAACCACAATTCGGCAACCCTCACAATAATCAACTGAAACTATCGATTTTATAATTGAAATTTAAACGGGGTGCAAAGGACCCTAGATTATAATTATAGTGGAAGCTACATAGCCTGATTAACACTAGGCACTTTGCGAGGTGTTAATAAGTATAGGTACTATCATTGCCTAACCTCCTAACTATGTTGGAGTGGGCTTCCAGTCTCACTAGATGAAGCTGAATACCATTATTTTACACTAGCTGTGCCCCGCGGTTTCACCCGCATAAGTTTCGATTCCGTGGGAATATCGGGATAAAACGTATCCTATGTGTTAATCCTGGTTATGTATGTGCCAAATTTCATCGCAATCCGTTCAGTAGTTCTGGCATGAAAGAGTAACAAACATCCACCCATCCATCCAAACTTACGTGTTTATAATATTAGTAGGAAGTAGGATAAAGAGACTGCCTATCTGAACTCCACAACCCAGTTACTGGGTAATACGATGCCCCTTGGTAAGACTGGTTGTCAGACTTTCGGGCTTCTGACGACCCGTAACGACTACGATCCACGAATGACAGGCGGGACCTACGGCTTACTGTGCTTTTCGAGGCACGTAAAAAATGAACAAAAATTTAATATATTTATAAATAAACTAAAACAATACCTAATCCATAAATGCTATTATAATATTAATGAATATTTTAATGATAAATAAAATGAATACCAAAAATAATAAATAAAATCAAAGTCGAAGTGAGTAGTAGTAAAAAAAAATATATTCTACTTTTTTTTAATAATAATAATAGCCCTCTTCCTCTATCCTATCTTGTTGTGCCCAACAGGGTCAACAATGATCTAATACTATGTATATTATATAATGTACCTATCACCTAAGTTCACATCGTAGAATGCAAATAAAAATGTATTGAGTATTAAGTATACTATATGCTTATTAACTGGGCCTAGTTATTCTATATCTACATATTTCTATAGCTAAGATGATGAGTGAGATGAGAATATTAATGAGAAGGTAGTAGGTATGGAAGTAGAAGACATGCTGCCCCCAAATAAATTGAGAAGAAAACAATGATGAAAGCTGTGTATCTGCACGAACATCCACAAGGATAGTATAGTCACCGTTGTAGTGTAGCCATGTACGTACATATACAATTATAGTATGATTGAAAGCTGTATCTCCTTACAGCTTGCTAAGTCCCGACCTAGATATAGACAAACATGTGTTCAAGACGTCTGGCTGCAGATGATACGGCACCCAATTCAGAGATCTTTACTCAAGTCATTCAACTCATAGAGTGTAGTCTTGTTTTAGATACTATTAATAGAACGAAGTTATTAAATGAAGTGTCTGGTTCAGTTAATGCTATGATTGTCTTAAAGATTGATGATTATAAGTTTATGAATGTAAAGGACTAGCTTCTGCCCGCGGCTTCGCCCGCGTGGATGTCGGAAGTTATAAAAATCGTTTGGGATATATTCATAACTTGACTCAAAGATTATTTATACCAATTTTCTAATTAATCAAGACACTTATTATAATCCTCTCCTGTAAAATTAACTACCCCTTTTCAACCCGTTAGGGGTAGATTTTCAAAAAATCCTGATACATGTTATTCTTTATTTTTGGCCTTAAGTATAAACACTGAGTTTCGAGTTAATCGGACCGCGCGTTCAAATTCTTCCACACAAACTTTAACACCCCTATATCCCCTTTGAGGGGTAGTTTTGAAAAACTAATAATGATAAACTTTATTGCTTACTTAGGCGAGTATTCATGCCAATTTTCAAGATTATTAACCTAACGAAAAAGATTTTTCATATAAACTGTATCCCCACTTTTCACCCCCACAGGGGTAGAATTTTGAAAAATCATTTGGGATGTGTTCATAACTTGACTCAAAGATTATTTATACCAATTTTCGAGTTAATCAAGCCACGCTGTAAAATCCTCCCCTGTAAAATTGACTACCCCTTTTCAGGCCGTCAGGGGTAGATTTTCGAAAAACCCTGATACACATTATTCTTTTCTTTCAATTTTAGGTATAAATACTGAGTTTCGATTAAATCGGACCGCGCGCTACAATTCTTCCATACAAACTTTGAAACCTCCCAATCCCCTTTTAGGGGGTAGTTTATAAAAACAAAAAATGCCCAACTTCATAATATACTTAGATAAGTATTCGTGCCAAGTTTCAAGTTTATTAACTCAAGGAATAAGATTTTTCATACAAACAAAATCCCCTCATTTCACCCTCTTAGGGGTAGAATTTCGTAAAACCCTTTCTTAGTGGATACCTACTCTTCACGAAGAATACACCCTCCAAATTTCATGTCTCTAGGACCAGCGGTTTAGGCTGTGCGTTGATGTCTCAGTCAGTCAGTCAGTCAGTCAGTCAGGACTTTGAATTTTATATATATAGATGATGCTATTAATCATCTCATCATTTGTCTAGCCTTTTCCCAACTATGTTGGGGTCGGCTTCCAGTCTAACCGGATGCAGCTGAGTACCAGTATTTTACATGGAGCGACTGCCTAGTCAACCTCCACAACCCAGTTATTGGTTAATACGATACCCTTTGGTAAGACTGAATGTCTGACTTTCGGGCTTCTGACAACCCGTAACGACCGTCAAAGACATGAATGACAGCTGGGACCAATGGCTTAACGTGCTTTCCGAGGCACGGAGTGGTCTTGGTATGTAACGATGGTCCCGTCCACAGGCCAACCGTGGCAAGCGTACCTTAACCTGAACGGTCGAACCGTGCGGCTGTCATTCCTTAGCCAAAAGACCCTTATGCTATTAATCATCTATCTGATGGAAATACGACTGTTGAATAAGATAATAATTGATTTGCCAAGGAAGCAGATTAAGTCGCCTCTATCGACAATCACAATAAAGAAAAGAAAGAAAGAAAAATGCGTTTATTGGCATTACACAAAATGAATACACCTTAAAACTATAAAAACAGAAAACAAAGATTATAATGGCAAAAGGGCCTCAGCTCAGCATAATGTCAGATGACAACACAAGTGTACCACCTGACGCTGATTTTCAGCAGCAACCCACGAGTGCTTATAGGACCAAGGCACCCGTATCAAAGGACCACTCGATATTATCATTACCCGTGACAAATTAAACGCCTATAATTTTCAATCAAGCGCCAATATTTGGCCCGATACAAAACAAAGCTAAAATGAAAGCCACGTATACGTCGGCGTGGCAACTGGCGCAGTTCGCCCAATAAAACGTATTTGCCGAAGGTGGTCTCGTCCGTACATTAATATCGTTCGGTTCAGCCTCGCCTGATTTACGAGCGCCACCGCTGAAAACTCCACCTTCAGTGGAAACATACAGTATTGCGGTTGGAACGGGCCCGGCTAGATTGACTTTAGTTGTAGAGCGTGATATATTCCTATTGCGGTGTATACTGAGAAATCTGAGGGGCACTTCACGTACTTTTAAGGACGTTAACATTCTAATCTCAGTCTCAATCTGTCAAGAATACCTCTAATTTCCCTACATTTTCAAATTGACTGTCGCCGAGATGAGATTGCGACTAGAATTTGAACGTTTTTAATAACGGAAATTGGTCTTCTGATAGGATTACTTTTGGATCAAAATATTTCAAAAATGAATCATTTAACAAAAGAATGTCGACGATTTTAGATTTGTGTCAAACAAAATAATGTAAAACATAAAACAAAAGCCGCTCTCTGTAATCTTTCACTTTAAAAAGCATGCGGTAGAAGATTTTGAAATAGATTTAAATCCTAACCCGAACCTAGCCAGTAAATCTAGACACAATGAATTATCTTTTGACTGGACCTGCTTTCTTAAATTTACCACCGACGACGAAAGAATATATCACAGCACATAGTTCATGAATCAAATACTGCTATTTACCACAACTGAAGAATACGCAACATTAGTTTTCACTACGCGACTTCTTCCGCGAGAAATTTTTTGTTGCCCCGACCCATTCCGTCGCATCGCATCGCTCGCCCGCGCTCGTTTTCTCTTTGCTCAGCTCCTACCGTGATAAATAGCCTACAGCCTTCCTCAAGAATTATGCTATGAAATGCAAAAATATTTTTTCAAATCCGACTGGTGGTTCCCGAGATAAGCACGTTCAAATAAACACACTCTTCAGCTTTATTATTAGTATATAGATTCTAACAAAACTTGGCAAACACTTTGACAATGAGTTGGAAAAAGGAGCAGACGGTTTTAAATGAATTGAAATTAATATTATCAGTACTAGAATCTGACTTATGCAATGTATTGTTAGCATTTCGGCACGTGTAGCATTAATGAGCTACCCAAAGACGGGTTACTAACCTATCTTTGACACGACAACATCTGATTTTCCCCGTCGAGATTTTATTTTTTAGATTAAATAAACTTGCTGCTGCTCGGTACTTCGTTCTCTGGTAATTTATACCTTTTGTTTATACATATATTTTTCTAAAATACAAGTAAGTAGCTTAAGTAACTCCTTGTAACATCAGCTATCTGTCCATGAAAGTTCTGTCAAAATCGGTCCAGCCGTTTCTGAGATTAGCGGAAAAAAAAAGACAGACAAACAAAATATTTAAAAATTGTTTTTTTTTTGTAAAGAACCGTAAGTATATGCTTTCATATGCATTTAGTAAAAAGCTGTTATTTTGACATTATTTGTGTGTATGCATAGATGTATTATAGATAATGCTACGACAAAATTCAACAAACATTCCTTAAGGAAAAAGGTCGTATGTCTTAAGTCAGGTGCAAAGAACCGCCCAGCCCGTAATAACCCGTATGTTTTTCAAGTAACACTTCTCACACGTGAAGTAGTGGGGGAAACAGCGAGATAAATTACTTAGTCCGGACATCTGAACACTGTACTTTTGCATGAGAACTCCTTCCCTACTGTATAATCGTGTCTCCGACCGTCGGAGAGGATTTCGATACAATTTTACATATTAAACAGTTTTAAGATGGATTTAAACTTGGGTCACGTAGATACAGGAGTTCAGAAACTATGTGTTAAGAAACTAGGAATAACTCGGTTTGAATAAGCATAGCATGGTAACGTTCCCACTGCTGGGACAAAGGCCTCCCCTCTGTGAGATACGGGCCGTAATCCACCACGCGGACCCAGTGCGGGTTGGTAGAGGTCACATGTCTTTGTAATTTTTGATTCCAGGACATGCCGGTTTCCTCACAATGTTTTCCTTCACCGTTTTGAGAGCAGTAGTGATGAAATAATTTACAAAGTAAAGCGCCTATCTGGGTACGAACCCACGACCTAAAAAACGCCGCCGTTACCACTGGGCTACCACTGCTCTCTCGGTTTGAATACGATAGACTATTTCAGGAACACGTGTGGCAATAACATATTGGATTTAGAGATGACAATAGCACATAAGGTATGAGTTGTCGACATCTTGATAGCCGGGAACGTAATGGGAAAGGGAACAGCTCTATTGAACTCAACGCTTCAGAATAAATTGAACTGGGACACTTACTGTCTTTCAAAGGAGACATTATCAAAAAAAAATGGCCCTTACAGATGGGCCGTGTACCCGATGAGATTTCTCATGGTCAAAAAAGAGGAACTTCCAGGCAAACTTTCACCCCTTTAGGCGATGAATTTTCTCAAATCCTTCCTTAGTGCTCACCTACGTCATAAAAAGAACTTTTGTGCAAAATTTCAAGACCCAGCCTGTTTAGGCTGTGCTGTTTGTCAGTGATTTTAAGATTTGTATTACCTAGAAGATAAGACAGTCGTATAACCGAGGATGCTGAAGTAATTTCAACATTCATTATTATCGCGTTTATTTATTTTCATACTTAACAATACATTTTTAAATATTTTTATAAAAAATAATTTAAAAAAATAGTAGTCCACTCTGCCATCTGGCCGGCCATTCGCAAAACACACTTTGCCCAGAAGGGACAATACAGGCTAGTTAGTATTCGTGGTCCGTCGGTATCGGGAACAGGGTCCAAGCTACCGGTGGTTAGGGCTCCAGAGACAGCTCCTCCTCACGATGCGAGCCGTATCGAGGAGTACTGCCTTCTGTATCAGGCCCTTGATCCAACCGTCTAGCGAGAACCTCGAGAAACTTCAAAGTGTAAAGTACCCATGCAAAACATTACCGTACAGAAAACATTTAACATAACTTACTCCAGCTTCCAATTGATCTACAACCTTACCCAAACACGTCAAGTACAAAACAGCTATCTAACAGTCATCGTGCAGCAATCAATTCACCATTCGTTCGTCGTCAGGCTCGCACGGTACAAACTGCCATAAAAGGAACCGGGCTGTCCATCTCGTTTATAACGAGACCCGGGAACCGAAGCCCTAGGACAGAATAGGACATTTCGTGCGGTTATTAAGTGTGTAAGTTTCTTTGGTTAGTTCAAGATGGAGGTTATAGCCGAGAGGTGGTCCGGTATGCTGTCTGTATTCGTTATGGGGTTTGTTTTGATTGTAAAGCTACGGCTTCCATACAGATTGTAGCATGCAACAGTATAGTTGAAGGGTTCTATGACAGTTTAGTTAAGTTTAAAAAAATAAGTTTTTCAGGACATCGCCAAGCGGTTAGTCGGCTCTTCACGTGGCCAGAGGATTGGCCTATTTTATTACCATCCAACGTGGCTGCGTGGCAATGCTGCCAGCCTTTTGTGCACCTTTCTCACTGACAGCGATGCGGACGAATTTTTTAGATGCCCAGTGAGCTCTTCCTTTTTTTTCTTTATATATATATACATGTATATAATGTACCTATATATGTTTTAGTATTCAATTTTATATTGTATTTAAGTTTTGTTTTTAAATATATAGTCTCAAAAAATGTTTAGACAAGAAAATCAAGCGCAGAAAACCAAGTTCCCCTGTTCATGGTCACACATAAGGGGTCAGATTACTTCTTGATGGTTTTAAATCCCACGTCAATTCGTAATTCTTGATTCAGAGAAGCAGAGACAACAGATTTTTATTCTTCAGGAATAAAAAAGTTCAACACCAACTTTCGACGTTTTATTTGCCCAAGAACGAAAACACCTCACAACAATACCTTTTAGTTAACAATTCGAGGTGCAGTATAGTTACTGCACTACTAAGTTAACGTTAGTCTCCAGACAAGGCGAATTTCTCAGCGCGTCTCAACCAGTCACCTTCTACCCGGTTCTCGAGCCCGGGTTTTACGACACCCGCATTATTTTCGCTTATATCGCGAAAACCTTTAAATTCCATGCTGATCTTTGCGATGAAAAATGTATGTGTAATATCCGTAGCTAGGTTTATTTTTTATGATTTTCTTGTATAATAGAGTTTGTATTATGCCAAGATCAAGCGAAGTATGGGCAAAGCCCCAACGCGACATTCACGGGGGCTCAAGGCAATGTTATAACTAGAAAAGACAAGGAAGATGGGATGGATTTTAAAATAAAGTGGAATATTTTAATAGAATTTATTCAGAGCCTCGGGACATAAAATAATATACGTGGAAATGTTGATTTCATTTCAACTATGACACCGTCAAAATATAGCTTATTTTCTTTAAAATTGTTAGACTCATACGAGGGAAACGGTAGCTCGGGGCGTTTCGCGGTAAATCCATTCTGGAAGATACCGTCCACAATTCTAAATAAAATATCACCGGCGAGAGTACAACCCGCTGGCTCTGCATTTCTACAATATTTACCGGTAAGCCATGTATCAATGTAACGTGGCTTCCCTAGTTCCGCATTACCTGCAAAGCGCTCAACTTTCAAACAAAACACATTAAATTAAGCGAAATAACACCGTTTAATATTTTAAAACCAAAGTTGTAAAGCAGGGGGGTTATTGGAATGGCGGTCGATTGTAGTCACTGTAACGAGTGGTCGTTCTTTGTTGGAGTGCGCGTCGTAGGCGCGAAATGCAGTAATGTAAACACGAATGCAGGCCTTTGAGGGGCCTTGGAGCGCCGAAGTGAACGGTGCGGGCAAACAGCTCGGAAACAAGTGCGTTGCTGAATTTGTAATACATGCAATACATGCATTACGAAACAATATTCCGTGCAAAATGAAATTAAACTGTCTTCCTTTATAAGGTTAATTTTTGTTTAAAAAAATACAAACATCCGAATTGAGAACCTCCTCCTTTTTTAGAAGTCGGTTAATTACCATTCAGCAATACTCAAGTAGTCCATGACGGGGTATTAATTTGGTACTTGATTAATTCTGAAGCCTTGCAACTTCATTAAATTACAATTTATCATAAAGGTAGTATTATGCTTACATTGAAGATTGATTATGTATGTTCTGAGTACTCTGATCATTCATTACGGCTTCAATTTGTAACAGTTGATTAAAACGTTCAATGATAAAATTACAGAAACCAAGAAGATATTTTTCACAACACAAATACCTATTGCGGGATAGTAATTTTGTTCTAGGTACATCGTCGTCACATATGTTTAATTACTACTTTTGGAAAGGACTACTAGAAATAATTTTATTTTCTTGTAAATTTTGACTTTCAAAAGTGCCCTTTATGTGCCTATTTGAAATAAATTTGACAACTCAATATTGTACATGAACAAAATACTCCCCCACATTAAAAAAGCCTGCCTGTTCAATTCACTCGAACACGTGGCCATCAAACAAAAATATCGATTGCTACAACTGGGACGGAATATTCCTTGTAAGGGCCTGCATTTTGGAAGAATAACCTACCGCACTAGGGTTGTTCCGACCCTCGTCCCTGACGTTCCCCAGTCCGTTTCCTAGTCCCTCTGGTTTCGGGGCCCCGTGTAATGGTGCTTTGTGCGACGCGCAGGGCGCAGGGCCGCCCCGATCGATACCGCTCACGTGCGCTACACGCGGCAAAGGCAATTCTTTGTTCTGCCAACTTATCGCTAACACGACCCTTTATTAACTTCCGTGTGATACTCCGCGTTTTTCGCGTGACAATATAATAGTCTACCAGTTTTTCGGGGTGTAAACGTTTTCGCGTGTTTAACGTACTGCTTTCTTAGATGTTTTGTCAAACATCCGTGATAGATTAGGCTACTTGGTGATGAGTGAATTAATGGAGTAATTAATCTAATGGAGGGATGTAAATAGATCCCAGTTATATATGAGCTCATAAGTTTGACGCATAGTGGGTTTGTGGAGGTGCACGGTTAACATTTAAATTTCCCCGCATTTGTATGCTTGTCGCTGTCGGCAGTTCCCTAGCGAGTTAAGCGTACCTTCTTACCATTCCTATTGCAATGCTTCAGAGGTTCAAAGATGAGTCTTATTCCTATAAATCGGCCTGTTGGATTTTAGACTCACGGCCAAGAGTTGTAAATTAACCGCGTGTTTTTATTTAGGGATTACATTTAGGTGTTCTTTTGTGTTAGTGAAAACAGGCATTAGATTCTATAAGTATAAACTTCAATGTAAGACTTTCTGTTAGTTATCTCGACTGGCGCCGATTTGTCAACGCCTCATTGGAACCAAGTTGTATTGTTGTATTGTATATTTATATATATTTGGCTACAGACTCAGCAAAAAGTTAAGCTGAGTAACAAAGTTTGGAGTGTGTCATTTGTTTTGTACTGAAATCCCGAATGTAATTGTTATAATTTATTTTGACAATTTAACTATGCATGATTATCAAACATCTTTTTTTTATTGTGAAATGTAAATTCGTAATATTGAGCTAGATGCACACCATATTATGTGTACGCCTCCTGGCATAACATAGCGTTCTGTTCACCAAACTCAAGATCTGTATTTCTTTACCTGTGTTAACAAATAAAAGTGATTTGATTTGAATGGATGGGAACTCAGCTCAGCTTTGGTGATGGACTGAAACAAACGAGGAACAAAAAAGAATGCTACACAGGTTTTCGCTGGTGTACAATGTTTTTAAAAATCAGAACTGAAAATCATTTTTCTCTGTAGCATTTTGAAATACATTTATGACGAAAAGCAAAGACATTTTTATCAAAAGTAAGCCGATCAGCTGCCAGTTTTCATTTATATACACAGTGAGTGCCAGAAATAAAATCTTATTTCTGGAATAAGTATATATTATACTGTATATAAGTATAAGTCCACGTCCACGTGTATCCAATCTAAGCACAGTAATTCTTTAACATCTCGTTGTACCTTATATGCAACAAGTAAGTCTAGCGAATCTAGGATTATTTCGTTGAGCAAGTAGAGTATCTTCTGCTAATCTATACCAATAATAAAGCTGAAGAGTTTGTTTGTTTATTTCTTTGTTTGAACGCTCTTATCTGTGGAACTACCAGTCTGACTTGAGAAAATCTGGAATCTTGTATTTGATAGCCTAATTTATGAGAAAGGCTATAGGCTATATATATAACTTCTCGCCAATACCCGAGCCGGGCAAAATCGAAGAAAGTCAGAATGAACGCTAAGCGAAAACGAAGTATTAGCGTGGGCGATGCGATGCGACAGGGTCGGGGGATCAATAATTTCACGCGGAAGAAGTCGTGGGCTAGGCGTACCTAGTTCATACATCATTTCGTCTTCGTTTGACCTGAGTGCATTCTTAATCAGTGCCGTCATTGTTACATCTATTGTTTTAAGATAAGTTATTCCACATTAGCGATAACATCTGATAAGCTGTTCTAATCTTTATGGTATCCGCTTCTTGCGAAGAATGGATGACGTGATATCACTGGGTTTTTTATCTAGGTATAAGTTACGAAGCTTGTACGCTTTTGTTTGTTTTTTATCTGTGCTTTAATCTCAGATTGCCAAGGCATCCCTAGATAGTGTTAATTATTCAGAAGCTCGATGATCTGTACAACCTTCTTTATTCCACTATTTAATTGTAATAATAATAATTATATTATTTTTTATTTCGTTTTAACTAACTATTTACACTAGGTACTAAATTAAAACACTTAACTATATAAATAAATACAAAAACAAAAGGATACTTCGAAGTACTCGTCCGCATCGCCGTCATCCCGAAGCGTGCCTGGCAGCATTGCCACGTTGAATGGCAATGGTTCTCTATTTGTATGGTATCTCCAATTATTTATGATGACTGCTTGGAGGACCCTTCTCTCTCTACTTCAACCCGTAGTATCCACCCAGTACTAAATACAGGTCTCCTCCACTGCACGATATACGGGAAGTATGTCGTGGAATGGAGCTGGAGGTGTCGTTCAGTGTTGGGTCTCCCAAATACAACTCTTTCCTGCTATTTTGCCCAGCGGTACTAGCGTAACACACTAACAGTAGGAATACCTTTCATTTTGACAGTTCAACAACATTCATTGCGTCGTTTAAGTCGTTGAGCAGACAAATTTTTCGAACATATGAAACAATGGATTAGCAACATGCTTCAAAATTATTTTGATCGTCATGGACAGCGTGTTACGCAATTAGAGTGCTGTCCTCCTCCATTGCACGACATACTTCCCAGTGATGGGTTTCCCAAATGCAACTCCTTCCTGCTACCTTGACTAGGTTCTTGGTCAACCAGGCGAGTAGCCTGTTTCTCATCGTAAACTGTAGGTAATGAATAGATCATCATTGTCATCTCAATGATGATCTATTCATTACCCACAGTTTACCTGGGTAAAGTGATGTCACCCACTTCGTACTTCTATTGTATATTGCACTAATCTTTATCTTCACGCCCATTTTACTTTACTTAGTGAAACTAGAAGCACGTGCAGTAGTAAACCTAGCGAGAAAATACAATTGCGAGTTATGAATGATGATGTCATTTTCTAGTAAAACTCATTATTTCCTTCAATTGTAAAACTGGCACAGATGACTCATCTAAGTAAAGTTTTTGTAGCAATTGCTCATTTTTGACCCAAAAGGTTGGAATGCTAAAGAACTGGAGAAACCCAAAAGGTGGAATGCCTTGTGTAAACCATACCTAATAAGTTTACTTAACTATTATTTTTTTACAAACAAACTCTCGCCTTTTTTCCCATGGTAGGCAGAAACAACTCCACTTGCTATGATTCATAAATTACTTCTTTTGCTTCGTTTACGTTCAAACATCTGTACCTTAATCGCGTAACACACTATCAATCTCAATCTGAATCATTTTGAAGGTTATTGCTAATCCATTGCTTCATATGTTCAAAAAATTTGTCTGCTGAACAACGTAAATAACGCAACGAATGTTATTGAACTGTCAAAATGACAGCTATTGCTACTCATAGTGTTTTACGTAATTACCCCGCAGGTCACACACGCGCGCCGGTTGTAAATATTTCTTTATTAGAGAGAAAGATGTGATTGGTCAGAAATTCGATTTCAAATATTACAGTAGGTACTGAAAATAAATGTGTCAGGGACCAATACCACGAATTCACTCGGTACTGACATGAAACAGGCGCTCACAAAAACGATTGTGAAATCGATTTAGTATAGAAGATTAAAAATATTCCACCTCGATGATTGAGCAATTTGCGACACATTTCACATGGGCGGATAGGTACCCGCTGCTGTTTCATATTTAAGGCTGATTTTTCAATCATCTGATAAATTTATTCGAGGAATAATTTTGAAATGTTGACAGTTATTTCATACAAAAACTGTCAAACGTCAATTTTATTCCTCGAATAAAAATTATCTGGTGATGGAACAATCAGCCCTTAGTTTTATATTTATTAGAGTACTAGCTTTTGCCCGCAACTTCGTCCGCGTGTTCTTCCTAACGTGTTAATTTATTGCTCCCCCGACCCAGCTCGTCGCATCGCATCGCCTGCTATAACTTCATTTTCGCTTATCGTTCTTTCTGTCTTTTTTCTCGGCTCCTGAGGGTCATAGCGTGATGTTAGCCTAGAGCCTTCCTCAAGAATTGAGCTATGAAATGCAAAAATACTTTTGCAAATCCGACCGCTAGTTCCAGAGATTGGCGCTTTCAAACAAATAAACTCTTCAGCTTTATTATTAGTATATAGATGAGCTCACGGAGCAAGCTTCAATCGAATGTTTTGTTGGGGTTTGGGTGAGCAGAATTTAGAAGCAGAAATATTTATTTAGTTGGTCAAAGGACCGGCCGGCGGAGCAGACGAGACCAGGGGGTAGTAGTCTCCGAAGTAGTATCGGCCGAATGTTCGGCTGTTTCCTGCTACGAAGTTACTATTTGGTTCGGTCGGTCCCGATCCTACACTCCTACACTCTTTCGAATATTGACTATGGTCCCGACCCAACTGAGCCGATCAGAACTTTTTTCGCATTTTTCAATAATATTCGGTTCGGTCATGTGTCGGTCCGATCCAAACATTCGCACTTTGCACTTCGGAGTAGACCCCCTGGAGTGGAGACCGCGTATCGGCAAGCGAAGTGTGGGAAACCCCCAGCTAGATGGACCGCCGACCTTAAAACGGTGACTGAGACAGACTGGATGGGGAAGACGGAGGACAGAGTGTTGTGGTGCCGCCTGGGAGCGGCCAATGTCCAGCAGTGGACTGCGATAGGCTGATTTGATTGATGAGAATTTATAAACATAGATGTTTTTCCTATTGCATCTAGAAAAACTGAAAGTCAATCGATACATAGTTGGAGAAAAGTCTAGATGCATGGTGATTTTTCTTGGTAGTATTAGGTACTAGCATTGTAGAACTTGAAAGCCTTTTGTAAGCTTGAAATAACTTATAGTTGAGCTCCTAAAGTTGCACGATTACTGACAAATGCGTGCACTAACTCGACAGGTCCACTCAATCTGTGTGACTTTTTCCTCAAAAGGCGATTTCAGATACCAATCTACATGGTCTTCACATGATCTGACCAAGATTATGTCTGGACTTAGGGGCTGTGACCTCTGAGTTTGTTTCCACCTTTCTCCTCAGAGTAGTCAGATAGGAAATGGTGACCTCATCTAGTTTAAGCAATATGATTGATGTGTAAAAGTGTTTGTACAAATCAACTTACAGAAATGAAATAATTCATCATTAGAAGTTTCTGTAAGGTCAAAATAAGCCTCTAACGCTTTCTGGAAATTTCCTCTAATGGCAATATTGTCATGTCTAAATGGGAGGTTACTTCGCAGAACTCGCTGCCCAGCAGCACCCCAACAAATGAAAGGTCAAATAACTCAGCAGGAATAATATATTTTTCTTTTACAACTCGTTGAAAGCTACACGCGATTATTATGAATTGTTTAAAGTAGAATCTAGATCAAAGTGGTTAAGGTAATTTACAACTATATTGTCTCTACAAACTCGTGTTTGTTTTCATTCGAGTTTGTTTGCCAAGCTAATATGTTTGTTTTCTGAAAATATTTGTACTACCACGAAATCTTTGTTGGTTTTTTTTTTTAATAAATGTTCGATATGACTTTGAAATGAATTTAATTGTTGAAAATCTAGCTAAAATTCTCTTAACAAAATAACCAATTGGAGAAGATGATTACCTTAAAAAAAAAAAAGAAACTGGAACAGTTTTACCAGCGCAGCGGGGTAAATGCGTAATACACTAACAGTAGCAATAGCTTTCATTTTGACAGTTCAACAACATTCATTCATTGCGTTATTTACGTTGTTGAACTAAATGATGACTGTCCTGGAACTGCGAGGTTCTTTATAGGCCTCAGGTGGAACTATTTCCGAGCTATGACTCACAGCCATAACTCAAAGACCACTAAACTATTTCATTGACATTTACCTGTCACATTTACAGCTTCTAAAACACATAAAATAACAACTAAATGATCCCTCACGCTATGCCTGAA
The DNA here is from genome assembly GCA_949629185.1 of Apamea crenata. Lineage (NCBI taxonomy): Eukaryota > Metazoa > Arthropoda > Insecta > Lepidoptera > Noctuidae > Apamea > Apamea crenata. The sequence goes on along the minus strand of OX451365.1, from coordinate 2,245,564 downwards.
GGGAGCACAGCAGTAAACACTCCACAAAGCACGCGATCCGAATTAAAAGTTAAATATATGCCACTAAAACTGTTAATGGTCGTATTAAATATGAACAAGCGTTGTGTGGTCGCCCTGTGGTCGCTGCGACCACGTAAGTGCACGTGGTCGCGGGTGCGTTTATTGCACCACATAATGCGAGCGTGCTGTTTAGCGAATGCATTGGTCGGGTTTTGAAATTTCTGATGCAGGTTTGGGTCTTGTGTTTGGTGGGTATATTTTAGTTTTGTTGGGAGAGGAGAATCTAAGGATATTATTTCCCTAATTTTGTTTGAGAGACCAGTTTTTTTTTTTGTAAGTAGCACTCTTCGTAAATTAAATAATAATAATATTAATAATTAATTAAATTACAGGCCTGGTTAATGAAGGCCAATTCCCGTAACTAGAAAACCTAATAAATCTAATCGCAATCTCATCTCAGCGACAATCAATGTCAAAAGCTTGTAAAAAAATGTAGGGAAATTAGAAGTATTTTTGACAGATAAGACTGTGGAAGTTCTTAAAATTACGAGAATTGCCTCTCGGTTATGCTTTGAATCATTCCTAACGCATACGAATGCACTACGCAATTTAAGGAAAAAGTACCCTGAATAGTACCTATCACCCAAGACAATGTCAGATGAAAAAACTGCTACCAACTCGATACACCCACAAAAACCAGCAGCGCGAACAACAACATACAAATAGCAACAAAACCTGCAAGTCACTAGATTATTTAACAAACGACGATCACGATAACGTAAGCGGATCAATCAGTTATTCAGACTACCTACCGTCGCCATGGTAACCGACCCGATGACAGCCCGTAATAGACGCGCTCCATCCATCCATTGTATTGTACTATCAATCTATATTGGTACCGTATTTATAGAAGGTTTAATTATAGATTATTTTTATTCGTGTTTGATTCGTAACTGGGTCAGTGGTTTTAAATAAAGGCGCCGATTTAATAACAATATGGCGGCGTTATGTTTTGACAGCTGTCAATGTCAACCCTGCGCTTGTCTTACGTAGAATTTTTCAGAAGTTCATCATTTTAGTTTTACTTGACAAACGACAGCAAATATTTTACTCATATTGCATATCTTTTAAGTACTTATATTTTGTTTTCTTCGCGACAAATTCGAATTCTCTTTTTGATTTTGTAAAAGACTTCTGCAGAGTTGAGCTTTCGGAATTAATAAAAGCTTTTAAAAATAACGGAATAGCAAATGGATTTGGCGGTACTTAGTACATACTATTATTAGAGTTCCGTATGTCAGACGTGGTTGGAATAAATCACTCTATTAAAATCCTTATACGGTCACGATTGTCAAAAATGTTTTTCACGCCTTTGTCATACTTCCACGTGGACGCGTGGGTCAATGAATTCAGAAGGCGCCGGTTTTTTTTTGTAATATTATTTTACTGGCCTTGTTTCTGAGGCTGTCGATTAGAGGAAAAACGAGGGGTGTGTCTACACAGACGTCGGAAAATAGAAAAAAACAGGCTTGATAAAAGTGTTACCCATCCATTTCAATACAGAAAAAATGCAACAGAAAAAAAATCCAGCCAGTGCCTCCACCCAACCCTTCCGATGCATACGGCCTAAAACAAAAGCGATCCGTCATGTGTTACGTCACGTCAACAAACATTACCTCGTCCAAGTTTAGTCGTTAGTCCTCGAGTCATTAGTCACTGGGATTACATCCGCCGTTCACACGTCCCGTATTGATTGCACCGGTCATATTGACCGGCGGCGTTTACATTCGGAATTATTTCCTAATAACGCGCTCGGAGGGTTAACGATAACGGATGGAATGGGTATTTTAATATGGGTTACCCTGCGAATTCCTGTTTGGGGAATACGTCGTAACGATTTCGTGGAGGTTTTGTGCGATCTTAAGGTGAGATGAGGTGAAAGGAGCAATATTTGTTAGAGTTTGAAACGACGAGTATCAAGATTCCTATAGTGCGCTTCCTGCTTCAAAGACTTTTAAAACAGTAATTTATCTACAAAATCAATCAAAATAATATTTAATATTATTTCTATTTTTTAGGGGTGCAAACTATGGCGCTGCTGTCCGTCCGTCAGTCCTTCTGTACAAGGCTGTATCTTTTGAACACTTCTAAAAAAATATTCACAGGTTGTGTACTACTATGGCCGCTATAAAGACAAATAATAAAAATAAAATACAGTTGAAATATAAAGGGGGTCCCCATACAAGAAAATACGTAGTGTTAAATATTGTGCGGTGAAGTGGTACGGAACCCTTCGTGCGTGAGGAAGATTCCCACTTGGCCGCTTTATTTCTAATCAGTGATTATGATTAGGTACATTTCCGTCCAAAGTCCTTTTTGGAACGTATACCTATCACTCACGCACTTTTAAACCTACCGATCTCTCATTATGTTATTATCATAATATTGTTGTTATACCTACTGTCCGACGTAATATGTAGTACAACTAATAATATAATAGCACAAACTAACGAGTTTGAACACGCGACTACTTGCGTGACGTCACACATCAAAAATCAACAACACCTGCACGTGATAAGTACTTTACCTATTATTAAAAAAACAAAGTACCTACAGAAAGTCAACTATAGTGTATTTTTTCTTACGTGTCCCATTTTGGTAAACAAACAAGATGAAAATCTAAAGTTTTCGCAGATGAAGTCAGCTACCTATAGTGTGCTTTTCCTTACGTGTCCCATTTGGTAAACAAACAAGATGAACATCTCAAGTTTTCGCAGAACATCTTGATCTTTGTAAGAAACAAATAAGCAACACGAGTATGTGAGAATTTTTCTCAAAATCTCAATCTCAGTACGGTAAGTTTTTTTTTAATAAATAAAGAAGAAAAATACAGTAATACTCAAACCAATAGTAATGACGCTCTTCAGGTCTATGAACCAAGTTTGCTGATTAAGAATGACTGCGCAACATTTATTCACGATTTAAATCGATTGCGCTGATAAGTTCCTCAAAAGAGATAAGCTAACAATACATCTTTATTGAGTGATGAAAGTGTGTAAACTAATAAAGATTCGGTTCTTACGATGTACGTAAGAATCGAAGAATGAATTCTTGCTGACAGATGCACCTATCAATTTTAAACTACCGGTGTATTCTGTAAAAATCTCACCGTGAAAACTTAGGTGAAGTGAACTTGAAGTGCCAGCACATTCCACCTAATGCTAGAGATTGACACTTCGCAGCTTCAGCAGCAGAGATTTTTCCAGGCTAGATCGACTGACCCTTTTGTTTCCGTCCATGTTGTGGCATATTGGGCCGCATTGTTGGGCATTTGGGCGTATTGTTGTTGGGGTATTTCTTTTTTGGTTGTTGGGCCTCGGTATCGCTTTGGATCGCTGATCTGTAATGGTAGTTGTAGGTAAGATTTAAATAAATAAATAAATAATAATAATAATATTCCATGTATTCTAACATAATGATGTCTATAAATCTTTAAACATATATCACACTAAAGGTTGTAACATATACTCTCTGGTTTGAAAAGTATGAACAACGAATTTAGAGTGTGTTGGAGTGAGAGAGAGGGCTCAATCAGCTGATGAAGACAAGGACAGACATAGTGTGCTCGTAAACTAAGTCGATGTTTACAGTAGACTTTTGTTAGTCGCTAACGATCTGCGATTCGGAAGTGGGACATACGATGTTCCATTTTGTGAGTTGGAAACAATTTACTGCTCTCAAAACGGTGAAGGAAAACATCGTGAGGGTACCGGCATGTCCCAGAGCCAAAAAATCGAAGACGTGTCATCTACCAACCCACACTGGGCCCGCGTGGTAGATTACGGCCCACTCCCTCTCACTGAGAGGAGGCCTGTGAAACAATTTACAGGTTTTACAGTATTATAATAGGGAAATGAATCTTTGAAGACGATTGATACCTTGACGCTTTTATTGAAACCTTTGACAATGATAGTTCTAGAGTATGAGAATTAGCAAGAGGAATCAAAACATCCAGAGATGTAGAAGAAATTTAGGGACAACACAGGTTTAGTAAAAAAAACAAAAGTATCAGCATGCGTAGTCGTGCCTGCCAGGTTGTTCGAACGAGTTTCCATGGCCCCTGGCACAGGCAACTGAAGGAACACGGGTAGGTTTTAGTCTGTAAAAGTCTGACACGCCTTCCCGCTCTGCCCAGAGCGGGAGAAGTTATTAGATGATTTCCCACCCAAAAAACAAGGAGGCCTAGTTGGCCTCCGCAATGGATGGAACAATGCTGCTAACGATGATGATGGTGATGAACAAAAGAGTACTGCCCAGAAAAACTGTAACTTGGAGGAAGTTCAGCTAGCAACAGCAATTCTAAATTAAAACAATACCAAAAATAGCCACAGACTCGGATAATCGGGGGCGAAAGGTTTGCATCCATAAATTACATAAATACCCTGTGACCTTTGAACCGTATGTCTCTGCTACATTATATAATATGGTTAGTACGAGACTGACGTGGAATGTCGATGCCTCTGGAAATTGCACTCATCTGAGTGATCAACCGTGGGATCAAACGGGATGAGTTGAAAAAGTCAAGGTCTTTCTGCATTTATATGCATGACCAAGCAATGCACCCGCTTAAGTTTCGATCCCGTGGGAATATCGGGATAAAAAGTATCCTATATGTTAATCCTGGTTATAAACCAACTGTGTGCCAAATTTCATCCAAATCCGTTCAGTATTTTTTGCGACTAACAAACATCCATTCATCCATCCATATAAACTTTCACGTTTATAATATTAGTAGGATAGTAGGATTTATGAAAAGTTGAAGGTGTGTCGACTCTTTTCAGGAGACTGATCGAACTAATTGATGTTTCGTATCTTTTTGCCTTTTAGAACCTTCTACAGGAGCTAGGTACAGTGCAAATTCTTTTCGTACAGTAAGGTCTACATGGTAGTACTAATTTTCTATAGTTCATAAGATAAGCCAAACGCTACTGCGTTTGGTGTACCATGCTACTGCATGGTACACTATTTTCTGACTTTGCAGGGCCACTGTGACATCAGACGCACGTCACAAGCGGAAAATATGCGCAATTATTCGTCATTTCAATATGATGTACCTGACATTTTTGATTATTCTTGCAAGCAGCTCCATAATAAAAAGGAAAGATATATGTTATCGTAACGGGGTCACATAACTTGCAGTGTCACAGCAAATTAGTGCTTTACTATCATCACAATATCAACCTGGCAAAGTTACAAGATGAAACACGACCGTACGACAAACATACGACCCGACGATCTTACCCTTTAATGCCAGCAGCGGTCTGACAACGATACACGGTCTGACGAAGTATGCTGTATGCCAAATAAATTCACTCCGCGAAGGTCGCCAGTTATTTTAGTGAAAGCATTCCACGTTTAACTGTGCCTTCTACAATTTTCTTTAAATTTTAAGTATTCTATTTTAGAGTAGAATTAAAAAATGAAGTACTTGTTGATTGAGTGGCCATTTTGAAAATCACCTTTCTAGTTTTGAGTGTTTCTTTTTTAAATTGTGAAGTCCTAAATGTGCCTTTACTAAAAATCCTAAAAGAAATTGTGTCACAAATTAACGGGGTTTAGGGCTCAAGAATTTGCGTTCCGTCTTGAATATTAATTTGACATTAAGCCCATATTTAACAGTAAATGAACTGAACTTATGTATTATGCAAACCTAGTGGGTTCTTAAATTAGTAGTTTGCAAGATGTTCTTCAAACCAGTCATCAAAAGTCAAAAAGTGACTTTTAAAATTACCAACTGTTGTTAAAACTTCAATGGCATATATTTAGACTGTCATTCGTTTCACCTCAGCGTCGTGAAAGTCACGTGCGACCGTTTGTGAATTACACTGATAATGCGATTATCGAAGTAATGCAAATAGGTGAGCTGACGTCACTGACGACGCGTCAGTTACGATGCGGACTGGAGTATGCTCTACTTACGAGTAAATTATCATCATGCCTGTATTCTTCGAAGGGATAGGCAGAGGTGTACGTATAGTACACCCACATTTCGACACTTATGTCTAAGTCCCATGTAATCGGGAGCGAGCCTACTGCCATCAACCGGACGCAAAAAGCGTGAAATGTTTGAATTTTCTTCTTCTTTTGAAACTCGATATCGTCTAGAAAATGAAGAACAACTTACGAAAAACATGTCTGGATAGTTGAATTGAAACATACCTGTAAACAAAAACAAAACAAACATTAATTCGGAACTCGAGAGTCACATAATTTTTAATTGAACACGCTCCATTATCAAATTCCACGTAATACGCCGGAAGCAATACGGGGTAACAAGACGCTACGGAGGCAGAGGCTGGCACGTTACAAGAAAAAAAAAAACGGACGAAACAAAAAACAAAAGAAGGGGACGGATAAGTACCTATGTAAATATTCAACGAGACGAAGCAAAGGTATCAAGCCAACAAGTCAAGTTAAATGTCCTTGTTAATAGAAATAGAAACCAACACCCGAAGGCGATCCCTTCTAACAAAGAAGCCGTTAGCTTTATAGGACGCTTATAAGCGTGTACGCATCTTTATGTAGGTGTGTGATACCAGGGCAACGACCTCGCGGCCCCGACACGCAATTCCGAATCTTCGGTCACTTGTTTCCAACAGATTGATGGCCACTATTCATATCAGATGGCTATTTGCTGTCCCCCGACTGAATATGGACGTTTCTCTCGCTATTTGTACATTAGAACTCGTTTTGATACTTGCTACGTCAGTTTGTTCGAAAACATTATTCATAATTTTTTCAAACACTTCAAAGGAACGAGGCGTACTCGAACGAGTAATTTCCGTAATTGTATCAAACAGCTGGAAGAACGAATAAAATATTAATACACTTATCTAGGGTGTTCGGCTTACGAAGTTCCTCGGGTATTAGAGTATTAGCCACTTACAATGTGGATTACGTCAGGGTGGGTGGTGTTGTGATATATATACGCGAGCCTTTGTGCAAGTGGACCTTGAGTAAAATGAGAATTCGCTAAGTCCCGGCAAATTGAAAACGTTCCAGCTGAGCGGGAACGCAGCCCGTAAAACGGTACCGAGCTACCGAACGTCGGATCGCATTAACCAGGGCCCTTTGTCGACGTCGCTCGACGCGTATCGCCCTTTCACTACCGTTTACAGACATTGCTGTGCGCTCAGATAACGACGAACAAAGCGTTCCCGACTGGCGAATGCCAATTCGGAAAATGCTCAGTCACCCCTGCGAGTTACTGTCAATGTTACTGCGCCGTGCCGCGTGCGCTCGACACGACGCATCCTACAACGCCGCACAGCGAAGCTACCCACTACTTGAATTTCGATGATATTTCATTTGAGTTTGGATTTGTCGAATAAGCCGGGTTGGTGGGAGCTCGGCGTCATTATTTATGACGTCATTTGTGGTGTGTTAGTTCGCACAATGCTTTATGTATTGTTTTAATATGTTATGTATGTGTCGAGGAGTTTTGTCTGCATATCCGATGTTTATACAAAATAAATCTCATAGAACTTTAAAGAGCCAAAACAAAAAACAATTCTACTGTTTCCCATCACTAGAAAATGTTACGCCTTTCAATGGTATTTTGTCTCCGTAACAAAATGTTGTGTCGAAAGATACGGAACGATTATAATCACATAATGTTCAAAGGAAATGGAGCAATAAATGTCGTTGTCCTACTAGGAAGGTCACATGAGCGCTTCGTGTGGAGAGAAGTCAGTTTTCATATATTTTTCTTCAAAACGTTTAGTTTCTTAGACTTATTTGTTTGGCTCGGAACGCTACCTCCTCTCAAACGAGTAGATGTTTTTACCTTTGTTATTCCAAGTTTCTACATATAACAACAGATTCTCTACACGTCTTTTCAATTTGACTCCCTGATTGTTTTCCCAGCATTTAGACTTCAAAATAATTTGGTAAGCTGTTTACATTTTAGTAGCAAAACAAGGTACTAAAACGTTCGCCTCGGTTCTAAATTCAAGTTATAATTGAACCAGAGCGTCGCAAGCGTTCACGGCATTCAGAAAATTCGCTGACAAGAAAAACTCGGACTAAATCAAGGCGCGTTTCACAGACACGGTAACTTAATTAGATTCCGTAGTCGGCCGCCATGAAGGGAGAGCCTCCGCCATCGCCCACGAGGCCAATAAAGACTACACAGCGTAGTAGTTTGTAGAAATCGTCTAAACGACGAACGAAGCGTATCGTTCGCGGACTTTCAGATTGGTTCAGATACGCGCGTAGGGCGTTGACCTCGGCGCGCGCGCATGTTCGCACACAGCTCTCGGCACAAACATGGTTAAAAATAGCGTGTGACGTCACTTGTTTATCATCGTACGCAAGGTTACGCAGCGAGCGGCGACCACGCCGCGGGCCATGCCGCGCTGCGCCGGCGCCGGCCGCCGACCACGGCCGAATTGTGATGTAAGGGCCTGCGCTGCTCACATCATTACAACACGTAATAAGCAGTCTCTAACCAATCCTGCAGTCCTGTGTACTTTTAGAACTGTACTGAAAATTACAAGAAAATTGCAATGAAAAATCATTACGAATATTCTCGAATTATGAAAAATGCACGGATGCATTCGCAGTGCATACAAAAACAGACAACATAATCAGCGGATCGATTCTGTAAAAATCTCACCTTGAAAAGATGGTGAAGTAAGCTTAGAGTAAACTGTCAATAGTGTTAATCCCTAGCATTAGTTGGAATGACAGCTCACTCCACGCTCACTTCACCTAAGTTTTCACGGTGAGATGGTTACAGAATCGCACTGCAGCATCGATAAAGACTGGTAAATAAAGATCCCTGAAGGTGTCGTGTCAGTGACAGAATATATTTTTCAGTTTGACCACGAACGGTTTCTTTTTCATAGCAATTAATTTTCAGGAAAATTCCTAGTAGCCTGTACCTTTTTTTCTGTTTAGACTGACGCGTTGATAGTTACTTCAGATATTTTTTAATCTGAAAATCGATACAGGGGAATGGGGAATCTCTTTTTATTGGCTACAAGCTTTAAGTCTGTTTTAAGTGCTTATAACGCACTTATAACAATTCTTGAGCATTAAGTTATCAAACGGATATTCTAGAGATGTGATATGATTCATTTCCATAAAAAAAGCAATTTGGCTCAAGGAAAGAACATGAAGATTCCTCCTAGATATCACAAAGTTTTTTTTTAAATAACCTTATAATCAATTAATTAATAAGCTAGTTTCGAAAATCAAATGTAAAATTTAAAAAAAAATCCGGTATTTACTATTTACATACCTACAGCCTAACTCGAATTTTTCACACTCATCTTTGAAGTTTGAACAAACATTTTTTTTTTCTCGGTACATCGAACCCTGGCCAGTGCGCGCTTATCCTCTCCGAGATTTAGGAGGCGTTGTAATAACAAATGTAAACACCATAGTACACGTACTGCCACGTTAATCGTTATGTAAACGAGTGGGCTATTTACTACCCACACACGGTATTTCATGCGTGAATAATAAAATACTAAGGATCGTTGATATCATTTTGATTTGTGTTTAGTCCTACATTATTGTCACATTATGCGTAAGTATTGACAAAACTACGCTCACGTACGACACTGGCGTGATTTTGATACTTATTTTCTCGGACATTAAACAAGTCAAACGGGGAGAAAACCTGCGGGGTAGTTGGGTAGCACACTAACAATAGGCATGGCTTTCATTTTGAAAGTTTAACAACATTTATTGCGATATTTACGTTGTTCTTTCGTCAAATTTGTTAAACATATGAAGCAATGGATTAGCAATATCCTTCAAAATGATTCAGATTGCGATTGATAGTGTGTTACACAATTAGGGTGCTGCTCATCTCAATGTAGAAAGTATCAATTTAATTAACACGAGTTTTACGCGCGATAAGCGTGAAAGCTTATCAAAACTAAAATCAAAATAGAAAGCTAGTCTTGCGATAAAACGTCACGAAAAATAGCACAAAAACTTCATTGCTTCAATACGAGTATTAGTTCATTTTAAATTATCGACCCTCTCAGCGAGGGGATGATTCGACAAGGGGTATAAAATAACATTACATGTTACATTTGACATGTGTCACAGTAGCGAGATACGACACCGATTCGAGATTAAGAAATAGTTTTAGAAACTGCTAATGCGACTTGAAGTTTGACGTTTTGCGGTGGTAGCGAAAATGAGTAAAGTATCAAGATCCTTTGGGTCTTCATAATTGGTCTTGTAATCAGGCTTTGCGACCCTCGAGTAAGTTTAATGAAAGAAACAAATACCTAATGAAATGAAATGTTTATTATGTAAATATACCTAGATTTTAAGACAGTTACACGTCGATATTTTGTTGGCCAATATTTTAAAAACTATGTACACACGGCTACACATCAAGCTATACATAACCAGTATAAGCTGACTGCTAATTGTACGAAAAACCTATACAATGAGAGGTCAGCTAAAACTGGAAATGTATAGCTTGATGTGTAGCCGTGTGTACATGGTGCCGGCATTTCCTAGCTGACTGATCTCTGTCAAGAATGTCAAAGTCAAATCATTTATTTCAAATAGGCAAATAAAAGGCACTTTTGAGCGTCAAAACAAACAAACAATGACGAAAGAAACTCAAAAATGGTCTCTTTTTAAAGTCCAAACAATATATTATTAGAATTTTATATGAGTCTAACAATGCAGGGCCATGTCTGGAAGGGCTTTTTGAAGACAGCGCAGCTTTGAGTTGACCTGTCCCAACAGACGGCATGCATGCATCAGTCATCGGCTCATCGTGTTGCTCAACCCTGTTTTAGGGATCTCAACGACCCGTCACACGAGGCTACCAAATCTGCAGGACATTTGCGTAGGTAAATGTATCTTTTTATCCAGAGCGAGGTGTTTTAGCAGTGTTGATTAACAATATTCAGAGGTTTGCACTGCATTGCTGATACCTTACAAAAATCGTGTTTCAGAGTCGATGAACAAAAATATGAAATGAATAACATAGACCAAAGCCATCATCTGCCTAGCCTTTTCCCAACTATGTTGGGGTCGGCTTCCAGTCTAAACAGATGCAGCTATACCAGTAATTTACATGGAGCGACTGCCTATCTGACCTCCACAACCTGGGTAATACGATACCGCTTGGTAAGACCGGTTGTCAGACTTTCAGGCTTCTGACGACCCCTTCTAACATAGACCAAAGTATACGTTCTAAAGTAGTATGTGCGTTTAAAAGACGATATACGAGTATTGAATTATGAGTATGAGTCGTTTATAGACTCGCAAAAAACTTAATTGGCAGTAACAATAGCTCATAGGCGACGAGCTAGCGAACAATCACTTAAAACATGGCCGGCCTTTGAACCAACACTGACGTTATTTAGGTAGAGCAGTATTCGTGTTGCTACACCAGTTCTTTTTTAAATATACATTTTACTTTAAAAGTATGACATGATTTTTGCATTGTTTTTCAAAGAATTATAACATTTATACATTTGGTTACGTACCTATTTTCATACTATTTTTTTTTAATTTGAATATTTTTTTTTCTTTAGTGCCGTAAAGTTTTTTAGAGTTTGGTGTAACATACATTTTACAGTGTGATAAGTTGTCTAAGAATATTTAAATAAATACAGATGTCAAACGGTAAAGTTAACATGTCTCATCTTTTCAGTCACAAAACGCTTTTTCCCAATTTCTACTTCTAGTTTCCATTACGTTAAATTTAAAAAAGATTTTATCAGTTTTTTCTCAAAGCCTTGTGTCGCTGTCGACATTATGTTGCTCGGAAGGTAAAAAAAAAACATGTTTTTTATGGAACAGTAATTTATTCTCAAGTCTAGACTGCCTGATCTAGTTAGGCATAGAGAATTCCACATTGTATTTTATGCTAATTCTCTTCTTCTTTTTTATTCGTCAACTGTTAATACGTTACACCTCGCCTTGGTTACTCAGGTTAGCCGGTTGAATGTGCTGATTACAAAGCCCCAATTAATAAGCCATTGTGTCTCGCGTGGATCCACGTTCATACGAAAGATTAATAAAGATAACCAAAAGAACGAATTCTCGACTAAATTCCCACAAATTCATGCATAAACCAACAATTTATGCATACAATACAGTCCAATGCAGACAGTTGGGCATTTAATTCATAAATTCAGCTCGACTGACACAACATGCATGACGCGTTATTGGTCGCCGACTACTTGTATACTAATTTATGTACAGAACTATCAATGCGATTGTTCGAACATACCTGCCCTTACCAGACGGCCGATTGTCTGTAGATAAGCCTGTCAAATACAGCCATACAGCGCCCAAGTATAAAGAATTGATAAATAAACTAGTTTATTCCTTCTGTAGCTTGAAACTGAAATATTTGCCGGGGAAAAGAACAATAAAGTGACTGAAAATTGAGAATTTGACGTTGCTGATCATAATTTATTAAGTAAGGAGAAAAAGGTTCCGTCAAAACTGGAAGGAGGACGCGTGGGCTCGCGAATGATGGAAGGAGTGGAGGGAACGCCTTTGGCCAGAAGTGGAACAGCGTAGGCTAGTAAAAAAAATGGGGAAAGGAATATACCATATTTTAATTAAGAAAATGAATTTGAGAGTAGGTACTTAGTTAAACATCGCAATATTTATATGACCTACAAGTAGTTGTTCCGGGTCTGGCTGTTTGTGTATGTGAGTTTTAAATGTTTGTGAACGCACCCACGATACAGGAGAAATTCCTAGTGTGGGTCTACGTTTTTTTAAAAAAACAAGAAAGAAAGAAACATCGCAATATAATTAATTATATTTATATTATAAATAACTGATTCATATTACTGATTCATATTATTGCTCCGTTGACCCTTCAAAAGGAATAGGGATGCCATACGACATCGCCATGTTAGGCTATCTGTCCACAGTTCTATATCGACAACGTATAGTTGCGTTATTTGCGTAGAGCTACTCTGATGCCGAGGTGTCTTGCCAATACTAAAATGCTAAATTACTTTACCTATTCCTTATTAAATTGATAGTCGGTTATTAAAAAAAAAAATGGCTGTTCCATACATTTAGACCGCGTAGGTATTGAAAGAATGAAAGAAAAGAAAATACGTTTATTGCACTTTTCTATGAAACAGAAGATTTTGATAACCGACGAAAAATTTCCACGCTTTGGGGTCTAAACTCATGTGCTGAATTCATGGTTACAATTTGCGTCGATGTTCCTGCCACTCTGTATTGCTTTTCTCACATTTTCGACCCTAAAGGCACCCGAAAGAACGACACATCTTTGTGTCTACATAGCCTATGATACCTCCTATTAGTCCATGGTCTTTATGTCCAAGCATGTTATTATGCCTGCTATAAGTCACCCAAAAGGCAACGGAGTGGGCTATGCTTGAAGTTTAGATCTTTTTTATGACTAAGAAAGAGATTAGATCCATGATTTATTCACCACTACGCAAATCATTAACAATACAATCGTCCATTGTTCACTTTGACGAAGTTTCCAACATTTACATCTATTCTATTAATATTAAATGGCAAGCAAAGTCAATGTCGACTATTCTGCCAATCATCAATATTTCAGCCGAAAGACGTCCACAGCTGGACATGGCCCTCCCTCAAGCACCGCCACTTCGACCGGTTCTGAGCTTCCGGCATCCAGCGGATTCCTGCGGCCTTCACAAGGTCATCGGTCCACCTTGTGGGACCATAAGCATAATCAGCCTATAATGTTCCCACTGCTGGAACTCAAGCCTGGGCTGTAGGTAATCTACCACGCGGGCGCATTGCGGGTTGGTAGATGTTACATGTCTTCGATTTTTTTGTTCTAGCCCATGCTGGTTTCTTCGCGATGTTTTCCTTCACCGTTTTGAGAGCAGTGGTGATGAAGTTATTTACACAAAGTAATGCGCCTGTCTGGGCCATTACCATTAGGCCACCGTTGCTCTCTCCCTTGTGGGAGGCCTTCGTCTATTCTTCGAGTGAATTGGAAAAACAAGTGTGCAACCTCAACAAAGTCTCTTCACTTAGCTCATCAATTCTTCAGCCACCACGTTAAACGTGTGCCAACCCTACCCGCGAATAATGTGACACTTTATAATGTATGTGCATATGCATTCATTACTCGCTTCCCGCAGTGCTGAGCAAAACACCGCGAGGGTCGTGGGTTCAAAGATCGCGTTATTATGTAACTTCACTCAGCTTCATGTTGCTGGTGCTGAGATTTTTTAATAGAGCCTAACCATGCGACAAAAACTTTAGTATGACAAAACGCAGGAGAGTTACCCGTTCAAAATATCGGTAATGGTATCTTCTAGCATCCTCCATGTGGATTGTGGAATTACCAGGAGCTACAAAAAATAGAAAATAAGCCGAACCCGAAGCGTTAGGCAGAGGTGTTCCTATAGTAAACCAACATTTCGCCATTCATGTTAAGTCTTATGTAATAAGGAGCGAGCCTTTTGCCATAAACCGCCACAAATCCAGACTCCTGGCTATTACTGAGAAATTCCTGATGGAAAAACCCAATAACTCTTTGCCCGACCTGGCAATCGAACCCAGGACCTCATGTTCAGCAGTAGCGCTTGCCACCATTAGACCAACGAGGCAGTCATGAAATAAAAAGGCCGTATTAGTCCAAGGTTTTATGACAGACAGAGAAAAAACAAGAAATGTGTCATGCAGTTTTCAATGACAATAAAAAAATAAAATAGTTAAACCAAAGACTATCAAAAGGAATAAGTTATGCGTCACCAACACACCACTGGTTGATGTTTCAATCGACAGATAATTAATTTTATTCGTGGAATAACTGTCAAAATTATTCCTCCGATTAAATTATCTAGCGTTGCAAAAATCAGCCTTAAGAACTAAAGCCATGTCAGATCACCTCTTGAAGGTGTCTCTCACAAGTAACCTGTTTCACTCTTTGTAGCCTTTCTTGTCCGTAGTGATTGATAGCTGATTCTCTGCTTGTTTTTCCTCTAATTTAGCGCGTAAAGATTCTTCACAAGATAATAGTATCTTGTGAAGAATCTTTACGCGGTAAATTCAACAGTTTCGTCGGTAACAATAGTTCGATCTTTACTTTTATTTCCTTGTTACCAAGGTCCACTGAGTATTTAGATATTTCACTTTTTATAGCGCTGTCATGGCGAGTTCCATCCCAACTTTAATCACATCTGCCTGCACCCTAATTAGTAACACACTTTCAATCACAATCTGAATCATTTTGAAAGATATTGCTAATCCATTGCTTCATATAATAATAATAGTCACTTTATTTCAGCAACTAAGGCCCATACATAAAATACACAAAATAATCTTATACGATAATAAACTAATACATACAAAAAAAAAGCTTATTCTACAAATTTATTAACTACGTTGGGTCGGCGACGTATTGCGCTGAGTCGAGGTGTCATGTAGCCTTCCACGAAAACGACGACACACGACACCCATCGGCCAAGATTCCTCCTTCATGAAAGTCTCCAGATGGTGAGTCGGAACCCGCACCACAAAAGACTTAAGTTAATCTTGTGGCGCGACTCCATCTTCTCGACTCTCAAGGTGAACTTGGTCTGCTCATATGCTCGATGTGTCTGCTCAACAACGTAAATAACGCAATGAATGTTGTTGGACTGTCAAAATGAAAGCTACTGATAGTGTGTTCCGCAATTACCCAGTTGGTCTTTTCCGAACTCACAATCAGCCTATAATGTTCCCACTGCTGGGACACGAGCCTTCTCTCAGTGAGAGAGAGTGGGCCGTAATCCACCACGCGGGCCTAGTGCGGCTTGGTAGATGTCACATGTCTTCGAATTTTTGGTTCTAGGACATGCCGGTTTCCCGATATTTTCCTTCGCCGTTTTCCAAACTATGTTCCTAATTTTACACAGACATAAATAGCAAAGCCTACGCCTGCCCTAGTTCAACCTTGCTTTTTAAAACCTATATATCACCAGAACCCTTTCCAATCACGAATTCGGGTACCAAAACTCCACCTTTTCTACCTCAGCATTAAATTTCAATCGTGATAGGCCAGCCTCGGCCGTAGACAACTAAAACACGACAACCTGTCACCTAGATTTTTTACGAGTCGAATTGCACTCTTGCACTCGTGCAGATGACGTCACTCAGTTGTAGGTCATCGATCAAGGTCCATCGATCGCTTGCGGCACTGATATTGTGCTCAGGTGCACTTGTAATGTATTCTAAGGAGATTATGTTTACGTAGGTATTTAGTTTTTTTTTTGTTGTTGATTTTATTTGAATTTTGCAGTGTTAGGTGCCTCAGAATTCTTGTAGATTGTGAATTATGAGCGTAAAGATAAATAATAATGTCATTTATTTAGCATTACATAATTCTAAAAGTCCCGCTTAATGACAAAGCAAACGACATCGCGGCAGGCCCAGACGGAGATGGCGGGATGAGCTGGACTCCTTTGATAAAGATTGGTCCTTGGCAGCTCTGGACAGAGAGAGGTGGGAGGAGAGTAGGGAGGCATTTGCCTAGCAGTGGGCCATTAATGGCTAAAAAATAAAAATGAATGTTAACAACGATCGCACCTGCCTCGCAGTTTTTACGACTTGATAAAGCATGGAGATTTCTGTGCTCAATCTAAGTTAAATATTAATCTTTTATACACATAAACCTTCCGGAATAAATGCTCTAAATGATGACGAAATCCGCAAAAATCTAGAAAAAAACATCGCGGTCAAACAGACACACGTAAACAGCGACTACGGAAAAAAAACTAATCCGTTCGCAAACTGTAACCATGACTTCAGCTCATGATTCTAGAACTAGCGTAGAACTAGATAATAAAAAAAAAACCTGCTGTTTCATAGAAAAATACAATATCTACGGGGTCAAGATGTATGGAACAGCTATTTTTTTCTTCAAATAACCGAGGGGTTCAGAATCATTACTGAATCGGGTTGCGCATCGATGCCCCTGTAATTGGCATTCAGCTCCAATCAATTACAATACTGACCAATTTCCACTGTCAAATGCACGCACCACCCACTTGACATCACTATTAACTCAGCTGATAGATCTGCTATGTAATTCACTTTGATTGATTGCCACTGTCCACAAACACCATCATAACGTGAACCTTACAAACAGCTGATCTCCCCCAAATATACTACTGACATATAGAAAAATATAGCACAGTAATGTTGGAAAATATTGAAGTGTAGGTCACACCCATTGATAACTGGCAACACAGTAACACAGCTGTTCAATGTTTATAAGAGTCCTACGCTATATTAGTCATAGCCCTACTTTGTAACGCCGCTGAAACTAGGCTGAAGCATAAAACGTGAACATACATAAATTACGATCACAATGATGATGTAACAAAACTTCATCAAAGAAATGTCACAGTAGGTACCACAGTGACACGTTTTCATTTCAACCAACTATTATAAAGAACATCTAATCCCGTTTAAATTTACAGCCGCAGGACTAAAATGTGTAAGAACAAAGAGATTTTGTAAGCCAGTAACAATGATGAATGGCATCCTGCAAATAATTGTCCTTCGGGGCTAAGGGCGGGGCACGAGGGGTGTGAGGCTCCGTGGCGGGGACGGGGGCTCGGTGGGCGCGGCAGGGCCGTGACGTCACGACGAGCCCTGCGGTCGTCGACCCGCGTGCAAAACAGCTGAGCTGTCAGTCGAAGAGATGCAAGTTACGCAGTACGCCGCCCGCCGCGATGTAACGGCATTACTAATTAAGGTTTAGCGCCACTGACCGACTTTTTATTGTAAACAGGTTGTACTTAAGCCAGTGGAAGGGTTCGCTTCAGTTCGTAGTGCATGCGTAATGAAAATAACCAGTTTTTTGCGGCGTTGTGTAAGTAAACTGTAGTCGTATTTACTTAAGAACACGCGAACAGATAACGGCTATCTTTCTACTATTGTTAGCGAAACAGGTTATCGACTTATGTAACGAGTCATTGACCTACAAGACCACAAAATAAAGAGTTATCACGCCTACGAACTGTTTGGAGTCCCCCAATCCTTTAAAGGGGTCTCAATTTTTCGAACATCACTCAAGAACCCCACTTGGCGGTACAAACGGCTAATTTAAATTTGAAGCGTACCCTCTGGTTTGCTAAGAGTCTCCAAGTTTCTAGGTCGAGGTCTTTAAGATATGGTAATGAACACTGGGTTCTAGCCGTACCGCACACACTTCAAACATTGTCGGATGAGTTTTGGTTGGAATGAAGCTCTGTCTTGGTGTTTTTTTAACATTAATTATGATTTAGGAATTTCCATTTTTCAGGTAGTGACAAAAGGATACTTTTTATAAGGAATAGTGCGCTATTTGAAGCCGTTAATGAAGATCGTCGGGCTTTTTTAGGACTTCGAATGAAAGGCCATCCATAATTCGATAAGTAAAACAAAAATGCCCGATTTTTAGTCGAACTAACATGCGTAGCGTTGAGCCGCTTCCCCGGATGACCCAATGACCTGAATCAAGGCGCTTGCGTACTTTGCGTATAGATGCTGAAGAGAAGTACCTTTGGGAATGCCGATTCTAAGCTGGACGTCTAAGTCCATTTAATTTGAATAGGTTTTAATTTTTTAATATTTTATTTATCTTTTCTATAGATTCTTTTATATTTTTAACAGACTTCAAGAAAGGAGGAGGTTCTTATTTCGGTTTTTTTTTTAATGTTTGTTCGGGCATAACTCCGTCATATATAGACGGATTTGCAAAATATTTGTTTTGTTCTAAAAGGGTTTTGTGAATGCGAGAACGCTGTAGACCTTGTGGACTGTAGATCTGTAGGCCATTTTCTATTTTATTAAACCTGGTACTTGTTGACATGCTTACACTGTCTTCTCATACAATAACACTGTAATTTGAAAATATTGTAAAAGCCAATTATTTTTAAAAGAGTAACCGTGGAGTTTCTTGCCGGCTCTTCTCCACAGGAAACGACCAATTGGAACTGTACGGCTTCTGACGTTTCATAAGTGTTCATGTAGGTTTATGTGAAATAAAATTACCAGAACTGATTGAAAATATGAATATTTGAATACTAGGTTAAGCAAAGAATTTTGGAGCAAGTGACTGTGTCTTTTTTAAGCATAAATATAATTAAATCTAAAATATGATATAAAAAAATATAATAGAATATTCTAATAACACTAAAGAATAGAATACTCGAAACTTTAGAGTATTTAGAATCATAAGATTAGAATAATCTAATACTCGAATATATTATGATCTTTGTTTTGGACGTATCTGGATTAACACGCTCCCCATCAGCCAGTCAAGTGAATTAATTAATTCTAGAATGTTCGTCCAACAATTCGGTAAGCTTAGGAAAGCCCATATTAAACTATCGACTCTAAAGACCGATATACACTGACTTACGGAATTATGCAGAGCTCCATAATGTTGCCATTTAGCAAACCAGATTTCAGTGAGGGGAAGAATGAGGATAATTTTGCATTGGAAATTCAAAAACGTTTTTTATTTGGACTAGATAATTCTCTAGGGATAAAGGATAAAATATTATTTCTTTTGGTTATTCTAACCATTTTGGACATAATTAACGTAGATTCGAGAAGCCTGTGGGGTAATTGCGTAACACATTAACAGTAGCAATTCAACAACATTCATTGCGTTATTTACGTTGATGAGCTGACAAATTTTTCGAACATATGAAGCAATGGATTAACGATATCCTTCAAAATGATTCAGATTGAGATTACGCAATTAGGATGGTGTTTCAAGTCGTAATTAAGGCTTATTGAACAGAACACTTTATGTTATGTACCTACACCATATGACTGGCTACCATGCCTTGTACGGTCACCAAAGGAGATAAGTAACCCGGGTCGTCGGATATAGTTGAAGTTTAGTAAGAAACCGATGGATGTTTGCGAATAAAATCTAATTTAATTCATATAAAACAAACAGTTCATTTATCAATTTAAATTTCATTCGAAAACATCCATCAGTTTCTTGCTAAACTTCAACTATATCCGATGGGGTTGGTTACTTATCTCTTCTGGTAACAGCAGTGCGATTCTGTACCCATCTCACAGTGAAAACTTAGGTGAAGTGAACGTGGAGTGAGCTGTCATTCCATCGAATGCTAGGGATTGACACTATTGACAGCTCACTTCACGTAACTTTTCACGGTGAGATTTATACAGAATCGATCGGCTGTACATAAGTACTTTAATGTTTAATAAAAATCGATAGCAGTTAATTCTTGAGTTATACACATAATATATAAAGCTTTGATGAATAATTTATCAAATGTAACACTTTAATTCATGGACATAATAAAGTCAATTAATATAATAAGCCATTGTTCGCTAATACGTTTCAAAAAGTTGCTGTGGCTAACAGCAATTGTAAATTGTGACATTATCACTATCAAAAAATACAGTACGGGTCTTTGTTTCCCATAATCTATGCCAGCTGTACTCAACATGGGGCCTTTCGGAGCAGCTTTGAAACGAACGCAGAAAGGTGTGACTTCGCCTTTTACCCATTAATCATCATTAAGTAACAGGCTAATTATTGTAACATGTAATTTGGTTACATTTACAGTTACAACTGGTCATTATGTTTTTTCTTACGTCCGAATTAGATCAACGTAAATTAATGTTGTTATACTATCAAAATTGAAGTTAAGGCTCCCAGAGATAGGCGCGACGCGATTCTTATAGAACAATTTCCATGAAGTTTTGATAGAAATTGTCCTAATAGAGTCGTGTCGCGCCTGTCAGCGGGAGCGTTTATGCTGTGGTAGGCGCATCAAACTTAATGAGCAATGAAGAAAAGGATGATGATGATGAACTTACATTATTTTAGATGGTCAAAAGAACCACTTTTGATTATGAGTCCTGATCCTGATCGTGACCAAACCTGCGGGGTAACATCGTAACACACGAAAAGTAACAATGTCTTTCATTTTGACAGATCAACAACATTCATTGAGTTATTTACGTAGTCGAGCAGACAAATATTTGGAACATTTGAAGCAATGGATTAGCAATATCCTTCAAAATTAATGTTTTACACAATTTGAGTGCTAGACTTGTAATTAATAAAATTCCGAAATCGCCAACCCGTCTTGAGCAGGCGTTGTGATCAATGCCCAACGCAATCTCTGTATGAGAAGAGGTCTTAGTTCCGCAGGACGGTAAATATGCTGGTAATACTCTCAAAAGCACCAAATGACTCAACAAACAAGAACCAGGGAAAACGTTGAGCACCATTGATCCACACGCCACCATAGGCACGACTCGAACAGTAGTATTGTTTGTGCACCTAAATAGGCCAGACGGGATTACAATATAACAGTATGTTTGTCCAAGTACTTAAGGGACTTTAATAACGTCGTCGTGTGCCCGTTTAACACCATTGTTGGCCATAATATTAAGGTCCTCGGTCTCTTCTAAATGGGGATCGGGGATTTTTTCGTCCGCCCCCATGAAATTTTATGCGTCTGTTTATTTTACTCCAAGTGACCGGGGAATATTGTTTCGGGAGTGACTTTGTCTTTGGAGTTAAGGGTCATTTTCGGAGCTTAAATATTAACGATGTGTGCGGGTGTTAATTATGTTTATAATGGAAGGTTTTTTAAAAGGTAGGTAGGAGACGTGGGCAAACATAGACACTTACTGGACGCCTGGGGAGCACGTTGCCATCTAGTTAGACCGCGGCGAAGGTGATGTGGAAATCTGAGCGGCAATTCTCGTACTTTTAAGAACGTTCTCAGTCTCAATCTGTGAAAAATACTTCTAATTTCTCTACATTTTTGACAGTGATTGTCGCTGAGATGAGATTGCGACGAGGTTTTGAACGTTTTTAATTACGGGAATCGGCCATCTGATGATGTTTGCGGGTCCGACATGGCCAGAGTTCGCACAATTTAGAGGGGTTTGGGAGTAAAACGGGGAGGCCTTTTCCTAGAAATGGACACAATATAGGCAAAAAAAATAAGTAAGCCAGGATCTTCTTTCTGCGCGTAGTAAAATTCATGCCTGTTCAAAGATCTACATTATAGAATGGGCAACTTTCAAATTCTGTCTAACTGACTGACTCTTTGACAATTCAAAAGTGCCTTTAAATAGTTTAATTGAATTAAATGCTTTGTGTTTGAACCATAACGTGTATGGACACACACGAAGATATTAGTATCATCAACCTAGAATCGAATTCTAAGTAACGAGATAATACGGTTTAAGTGTTAGTATGTTGCAATGCACGTAATATCGGCAATTTGAAAACTAGAAACTAGCACGCTACAAATATACTATAATGATATTATTTCACAAACGTTTCCTAGAGCTATATAATGTGGTGCCATACAAAGCGTAATCCGTATAAACGGAGCACGTTTTACCGAAAAATAACATGTTTTTTCTCTCACATAATTTCCCAATAGTCTAGTAGTCGCAAGCGCTACTGCTGAGCATAAGGTCCTGGGTTCGATTCCCAGGTCGCGCAAAGTGTTCTTGGGTTTTTCTATCTGGAATGCTTCAGTAGTAGCCCGGTGTCTGGATTTGTGCCCGGTAGATGGCAGTAGGCTCGCCTATTACATGGGACTTAAAACTAACTGGCGAAATGTGAGTGTACTGTAGGTACACCCCTGCTGAACCCTTCGGGAAATATAGGCGTGATGTTGTCTTATGTTTATAATTAACAAAAACTTGGGAGTTTTGGGTCTACACCGGGTAAACAATTTCAAAACAAGCTTACTCCAAAATGGGTAAGAATCGCGAAACTTATATTAACAACAGAAGTTTTAGAACTAATGTAAAGTGTATTTTTAAAGCTGGCCTTGGCAAGAGGCTTTGTATTTCAGGCGTATTTAGTAATTTAAGAAGTTAATTAACTTTTTCACGTGCATGACAATCGCGGAACTTGGAGCAATTCTGGAAACTATTTACGTCAGGAAGCTTATCCCGAATAGACGTAAGCTAGTGTTTAATGTAACGTAATACTTTTTTCTAACAATGAAATAGGTTTACTATTATTTTTACATACATAAATTCACGCCTTTTTCCCATTAACCCAAGGCAGAAATTACAGAATTACAAAAACTACAACGGTATCCATTTTTTTAAAATATCGCAGCATTATGCGAAGATAGGAATAAGAGCCCTTTTGGTCTCGCACAGGTCCGTTTTTATTTTTTGTTTTTAATTTTTATGATCGTTTTTAGGGTTCCGTACCTCAGAAAGGAAAAATGGAACCCTTATAAGATCACTTCGATGTCCGTCTGTCTGTCGGTCCGTCTGTCAAGACCTTTTTTCTCAGGCACGCGTAGAGTTATCAAGTTGAAATTAATATCAAATACTGCGCAATCCCTTGAAGCAGTGAAAAAATCAAAGTTCTAAGTAAACGCAATCATAAGATACGGAGTTGACACTCGCAAGGGAATCAAAACCTATAGGGTACTTCCCGTTGACCTAGAATCATGAAATATGGCAAGAAGCAATGTCATGTAGCACAAGTAAAGGAAAATTCCGAAAACCGTAAATTTGTAGTTACATACCTATAAATTTGTACGGAATCCTCGGTGCGCGAGTCCGACTAGCACTTGACCAGTTTTTAAATGTTTGTTTATATCCTGTGCGTGTCCCGAATATAATTTTTTTCTTACTTACATACTCTTTTTGGTTCAAATTGAGAGGAATTGCGATCAATTCTCATTTTATATTTGTGACGCATTTACGCCACAGTTCTCATTAGACATGCAAGTATTGCTTGACTAACATCATAACATACATTTACACGCTATTCTAAAGCAAGGTAAAGATACCATGTTATCTCCTCATCAGCATATAAACAAACGAACAGCTTTTTTATATCGCAGTTATATTTCAATTTGCACATTTATGAGGAGTAAAACGTGCAATATATCAATGTGTAAGGATCTTTAGTAAATCAGATGCAATTTATAAGTAATTATTTTTTTACTCTGGTATTATTTAATGTATTGACTCGGACGTAAAGATATGAGATATGATTAACGAGAAACGATAATTATGATTATGAATAGACCTGTGTGAAGACTTTCAACAATAAAAAAAAATTAAAAGTAAATGAATAATCCACTTGCTACTTTTGACACTTACTATATAGTAGAACTGTCAGACGTCAATTATATTCCACGGATAAAAGATATCTGACTTTGGTAAAATCAGTCCTGTGAGCTGATTTGTCAATAGTCATATAACTTATATCTGAAGAATAAATATAAGTCTGACATAATTTCTACACAAAACCTGGCAAACCGCAACATTAATGTCTTACATAACAATTACCTGACTTTGAAAAAAAAAAATCACGACTTCGAAGAATATAAGTCGGCACGAATGCTCGACCATCATCGATTAAAATTGTTTTAAAAGAGATTATAATATTTCCTTAATATTACTAAGATTTTGAAGTAAGTAAATAAAAGTTAATCCCAGTCCCCACCCACCACAACATAACACTAAAGAAGATTGATACAAAACGGAAATGTAGTATTTTGACCGAAATGACTGTAATTAATTTTGATAGCTACATTTCCTATTTATGTTTCCTAGTAATCGCTTACACGTGCCGTCGATGTAATATTTTTTACTAGCTTCAGTCCGCGAATTTGTCCGCATGAAATTTCGGTCCCCCGACCCACCGCGTCGCACCACATCGCCCATCTGCGCTGTTACCTCGTTTTCGGTTAGCGTTCTTCCTGACTTTATTCTTTTTGCTCGGGTTCTAAGAATTCTAGCGTGTTGTTAAATACATATATGCCTATAGCTTTCCTCAAGAATTGGGCTAACAAATGCAAAAACAAAAAATTTCAAATCCGACTGGCAATTCCAGAGATTAGCGCGTTACAAACTCTTCAGCTCTATTATTAGTAGAGATAGAAGATATAGATAGAAAGATGACACGTATTTTGATTTTCAAATAGAACATTCCCGAATAAAACATTCACAAAACAATCCGTTCATTCCAAACCACTCGGTGAACGGAAAAGTAAATTCGTGCTATATCCCAGCGAAGTACAGAAGTATAATTCAAGTGTCAATCATCGCCGGCCGTGATTGGCACGCACATGTTGGAGCCTAGCGCAGGCGCCACGTGCTCCACCACCCAGTTTTTGTGCACAACAAAAACAAGGTAACGGGCCACTGACCCATCTGATATCGAGCACGCTTCCAATATTTGTACGTCGACTATTATATCTGTATCTTATCACTTAGGTAAGTAAGTGCTTCTTTTAGTTAGTATGAAAAAAGGTATTGTTGAACTCATCCTGTCGTAAACTCAAAATGTCAAATAAAACCAATTTCAAATGTCTCGTTCTGACATTTGAAGCTAAATAATAGCATATCAAATAAACTCGATTCCAATTACCTACTGTTAAAGTCAGGTTTACTGCAAGACAAGTATGGATATTAAAAAAACCCTTGTATGGAGAAAATCTAATATGCTGTATCTACAAAAAATTGTGAACAAAGCCGAATATTGACAAGCAATTTCGAACCGTTTTCCAACCCCTTTTACATAGAATGCAAAATTTCTAAATTACCAACACGTATTTCGAGCTGTGAGTCAAAAAGAAAATCGTTTTACCTTATTTTTCCCGGTGAAAATTGGTTATTACGCTCAAAAGTAGGCCAAGTGGCAACACTGAAACGACATCCAGGTCACTAGTGCGGGGATTTCAAATATTCCAGCTCACCTTGCGTATATGATATAGAAAATTAAATGTAGCATATCTGATGCATTGTAGGATTCTGTGCTAGCCAGAATAATTCAGATTCCAAAGCTTATTATTAATTTAGTGAGCACTTGCGGCAGTGAAGCATTTACAAACAAAGGAAAGTAAACTTTGAATGCACAACAATTTGCAGGCAAACATTTCATGTTAAACTCAACAGAATTAGGTTGAAATTGTTCTGTCATACAAAATCTTTTTAGAGAGTCGTAAATGCCGCAAGCAGTTTTTTTACGTCCGATGCATCCGTGGGGTGTGCCCCACATTCGCAAAACGGAACCGGCAACGGAAGAAAGGGTGTGGTTGTAGCAACCACGCGCCGGAAACCGGAGCGTGGGAGTCCCTTGCAGACTGAGGATCTGTCGACGGTTGCATTGAGCAAAAAAAAAACCCGAGACCACAATTTTCGCATTCCCGTTATTTCGGTCTCAAACGAAGCTCATCCCTAGTTTCATTACAGAGGTATGCACTATGTATAGAACAGACGCCGCTTCGGAAGCTGAATTCAATGTCAGGGCCAGAGCTGGAATATAATGGACCTGCAGACCTGCTATGTCAGTTATATGAGTGTCTATAATAGGCGTTGAATTCTCGCAAACTTTTTCGTGAATAGATTGGTATTCGGACTAAGGGCATAGTACTATAGCCCATTTTTCACATAACGATTTTTTTAAATACTTAATTGTGTAACACATTATCAATCACAATCTAAATCATTTTAAAGCATATTGCTAATCCAAAAAATTGTTACTTACCTGTGTTACTTACAATCCAATAAGCTCTAACTAATTTTTGGAAGTTCAACATTGATTGTTTTCATCAAACGTTTTAAGGAGAAACCGACCATTCTACCCGACGAATCCAAACATGTACGCGTCTACGGTCAATAGCAAATCTTCTAAAGTTTCCCCTGACGCTAACCGTCGTCAAAACCAAAGCTCCACACCACAATGCGGCCTTTATAGGTGGCCAAGATTCAGTTCCTCGATACGATAATACGTGTCGGTACGAACTCCTACACTATCGGGACTCTGGAGCTAGAACGACGTATGTCCGCAGCAGCCACCCTAATCAAATAAACGGCGAGTTATTACGTTAAAACACTTAGGCGGAGCGCTGATAGACGCGGCAACGCGATTGTGGTTTGTTAGTGCTAGATCGGTAAAGCACATCAATTAAAATTGAATCAGGATAGGTAATTTTTCTTCAGAGATTTTCTAAGGCAGAAAAAGCTACGATTAGCATTTACGTTAATTAATTCCTATTTATCGTATCAATACAATTAGGTTTGTTATAAGTTGCTTGCCCGTCATAATTAGTGTAAAACACGGTGTACGAGACACCAACACGCAAACCCATCCATTCAGCACATGACACTAGACCAAGTAGAGTTAATATTTTTAGATTAAAAAAAAACTGCTACTATCATAAAAAAATGTGTAGAACAGTTTTTTTTTTTAATAACCGTCTAATTTTTTTACGCTAAGGTGGTCTGGAATAAACTGCTGAATTCATGAAAATAGGATGCGCGTCAATGTCCTTCCTTACAACGTTCTTGCATCTCGGTGTTATAAACCGTGAGACATCGCGTCAATCTGACAGTGGCCTTAGGTATAAGTTCGCGTAGTTCAACACGCGTCGATATCGACGTCAGAGGACCGTCTTAAACAATAGTTAAGGGGACTTCTTGTTGCTAATCACCAATTAAAAGTACTTTGATAGTATGTTATGTTTCGGGGTGATAGAATGGACCAACATGTTGATAGAGAGTTGGGGAAGTGTTTACTTAGAATTGCTTGTCTTTTGACTTATATCTTAACAATGCCTGATTGTCGCAGTTACAGGCATAGGAATTGTGTTGAGGAAACCCTGGATTTAGGGGTTCATAATGATCATGGCAATATTTTGCAGGTGTTAATTACAGTGCGCATAGTACAGGCAACATTGAACATGAAAGATGGATGAGGCATTAAATATTCAGAAAAAAATAAGAGGCATCGTCGCCATAAAGTTGACATCTTCCCTCATTCTCACAGTAGCCAAGTTGATCTTCCTTGCGTCACCATAATTGAATTCATAGACCCAACTTTTCTATATGAATAGCATAAACATTTGCTCACACTAAGGCTATATATTCACTGGCGGACAAATGGGCGGTACGTGACGCGAGATGCGATGGCACGGCACACGTGGTGCGAGACGGCACGGGACGAATCGTAACACCACTAAATAGGGACGTGGGAGAAGGATTACTTGTGTTGTGGCCGCTTGCCTTCTCATTGTCCCGTAAGGCTGAACTATTTGGCAATAGATTATGCCGTGATAATAGCCAGCCAGCAAGGTAGACACACAGACAAGCATGCAAATAGCCTCCAAGAGGCGAGAGGTTATTTGAAAGCTTGTCTGTCTTACAAACAATGAAAAAAGTTGATCACAGTAGTATCAGTGTTCGATGTAACAAGAGAGAGACGTGTCTCAGATATAATTATCATCACCTTCGACCCGTAGTGTAGCAAATGTCTAAATACTTTAATATTTGGGATTTCTAGATATCAAAACTAAACCAAGTTAGAAATAACATTAGGAAGATAGCATACGACCCGCAATAACATAACAAGTAACAAGGGTTCGCACACAGATGGTGAACGAAACAAAAATATTGCTAAAACGTGTGCAATCTGCAACTGCAGTGGCGCAAAACTGTTGCATTTTAAAACCTAAACCGTTCCAACTATTTACATTGCAAATCCCATATTGTTTTAAAGGTTTTGTGGATGCACTTTGCGATCGAAATAGGAAAACAACTGGCCAGAAAGAATCTACCTTAACTTTGAGTCTATGTTTTTAAAAGGTACTCATCTGACGTTAGTTTGACAGCTGTCACTATTGGCATTCACAAATTGGCGATACGTCCACAATATTCTAATTTCAAACATTTATAAACGTTGGCCTTCTGTCATATTCCTTGACAATACGCTCCGGAACATCATGCAGCGCCAATGCAAGTCTCATTAGATAACCACAGAGAATGAATACTAATACAACTCACGGCCAGATGTATGCATCAAATAAATCTCGCCTATTTTAGTCTGAATAGTATGCGACAATATTAGCGTCTCTACAATGTTGTACTTGATATAAATAGGAGTTGCATAATTAGCCGCGATTTTATTTGTGGTGAAATGAAAATTGGAGTTATTGTTAGTAACCATTTTATTCACCTTTTCTCTTACAAACAAGTTAAATAAAAGCTGTACCTAACAAAGGCATTTAGAAACAGTTCTTTGATAGGTGTACCTGCGGGGAAATTGCGTGGATTTCATTTTGACAGTTCAACAACATTCATTGCGTTATTTACGTTGGTGAGCAGAAAAGAATTTCGAACATATAAAGCAATGGATTCTTTATATCCTTAAAAATGATTCAGATTGTGATTGAAAGAGGGTGCTGTTCAGGTATTTTCTTGGAAACACATATTATTTCAGTTATGTATGAATATTAAAATAACTGCCGTCTATTTATGTGCCACATACACACACAGACAAACACCTCACCTTCACATCTCAACTCATTCTTTCCTTTTCTTTAATCTTCTTTACATCTTTCCTGTCCGTTTTGGTGGCTGACAGTGCTAAAGTTGACAAGTATTACATAACCTCAAAATTAAATTCTGTTCTAAATATGACATGTGACGTCGCCACAGTACCGTACAACAGTCGGATTGCAAAATACTTATAACACATAAAACTATGACAGTAAACGATCAAAAGATGTCACTCGCTACGCGTGTTTACCGTTCTAAAAACATAATCCGTATGTCTTAAGGACGCACAAGACGACTCGGACATTCGTACGACGGGCACATACTTGCTAATATCGTTAAAAGCTTATAAATAGACCTACTTAAAGCCCGAAACGAATGTAGTACGATAATAAGATATGCAGACCGCGTGCAGTCGAATCGCAAAGTCAACGTGCGACTGGTGTGAGAGCCCCCTTAGCGTAAAATTAGGGCTGTTAAACATGCACGTTTCTAGGGTTCGTCAAAATTGTTTTAATTGAAAATTCGTTGGCGACATTTGGTATTTGATCCCAAATAAAAAAAAATGGAGGTTACTTTTGAATTCTATCGCAGTTTTAACTCCCGAAGGGATCAAGGTGGAAGAAATGTACTCCACAAAAACATACGCCAACTTTTAGGAAGAGAAACCGTCATTGGGGAATGCAAGGATAGGCACTTTATACAACTATATCTAAACGTAAAGATTGCCCGTTCACCTGCACCTTGGGTGACTTAATGAATGCCACGGATGCCACAATCAAC
Organism: Apamea crenata; assembly: GCA_949629185.1. Classification (NCBI taxonomy): domain Eukaryota; kingdom Metazoa; phylum Arthropoda; class Insecta; order Lepidoptera; family Noctuidae; genus Apamea; species Apamea crenata. The sequence continues at coordinate 2,215,456 of OX451365.1, read as the reverse complement.
GTGGCCACCTACTGGGCACAAACAACATAAAATATCGAAGAAGAGTACCATCGACACAAAAAGACGAAGAACATAAAGCAAGTATTTTTACTTTAACGAAAACCACTTATTTATTTCAAGTACCTACCACTCAACACGAAAGAAAACTTGCCACTAAACTAAACGAAGCAATTACCCACTATAATAAGTACCTACGCAGAAACAATTAATTCGAAGTAACTTCTTCACTTTCCTAAAATTAACGCCTGTTATTAACACGAGGCCCGGGCTCCGTAATAAGGCAATTTACGAAACCTTCATTTATGAAAGGAGAAGATTTCTTACGGCTGACATGATAAACACAATGACATATCACTTTATAAACTCGCGTAATAATTAAAGGAGCATTCTCCGTCCGGCTTATCAGTCGATTCGCACGAATTTACTCGCCCGAAGCGGGCGAATAGTCACATTATTTTTTTTTCTGCTGGCGACTCTCACGATATTAATTTATTTGTGAGCGAGTCGACAACTCCAGAAATATGTCTAAGGCAATTTACACATAATGACACATTTTGAATTGTATGCAATAATGTATAGAAAAAAGGACACTAGCGCACGGAAGTGATAAGAGTTAAATATTATAAAAAGTGTACTTTTTTCTTGACTTCATTGCATAAAACTCAAAATGTGTCAATTGCCTAATACATGTTTCTGGAGACGTCGACTCGCTCACAAATAAATTAAATATGTGCGAGTCGCCTATAAATAAAATATTTAAAATTGACGATTCACCCGTTTGAGGCGAGTAAATTCGTGCGAATCGACTAAAAAGCCCTCCTTCCTCAGTCCCATATGTTAATGATTTAGGTAAACAACATTAATTACAGAATATTGTTTATTACGCGCGTAAACAAGGCAAAGGCGACGCTCTATATACAGGCTACTGAGGCTACAGGCTCACACAGTCATTTATATAGGTTCGCAGCCCTACGCAGTACGCACACAGTCGTTTACAAACAGATTTCACGTGTGTTGAAGCCATATAGATGTGGCACAATCAATTACATACGGCTCTGGCGTTGTGAAATCGTCAGTTTAATTAGTAGATACTCGTTGCATAACTCGCCGGCGGATCGGCTCTGTGAATACAACATACAACACTACATTCGCAACGTCGAAGCTTCGCCCATAAAACGTACGTTGACTCTAATGTAGGCCTATAAAAATTATACTAATAAATGCGCGTATTCCTCTGTTTGAAGAGTCGTTTGTGATGATAAATGGACACGTTTATGGAGCCCAAGTGTTACTTTGATAACATGATGCAAGGTGCGGGATGTACCAATGAATCACGCTCCCGAAATATGGTGGAGTTATTGGTGCAAATAAAATGCTGTCTGTATTTTGTTATTGGATTTGGGCCACCGTATTTATCTGTAATTCTTTTCATCTTTATGGCACAGATTGCATAAACACTAAACTATAGGTCATCAACACTATGAGGATGTAGCGTGAGAATATGTGCGTTTAAGCAATCGATGCGTTGAGGTTCATCGGACCGTTTTTTTAGTATTTAGGTTGCAACGATTTGCGCAAACGCGCGTGCATCGGATGCGTAGAGCGCGTTATCGAAACCGCGTGCGAAGAACCAGCTAACGGGTCAACCGGGCCAAAGTAAACAATTACGATAGCATTGTTAGCGCGGTCGACGACCCGCGCCGCCCGCTCCGCCCCGCGCGTACGTATTACCAAATCGCGCGGCCACTCGCGCGCACCAAACGCCACGCACGCGCCGTTGCGATATCATTTGCATGCGAATACGTGATTCACCTGACGCCGCCTGCCGACGCCCGCGCTACCGCTATCTCATTATACTATCTCACCCTCCCGAAAAAAATAACGTTGCAATCTCTAATAAACTTCAAGATCAAAAAGATCTCTGATAAACTTGTTACACAATTCAATAATCAAACACGTGTCCCACTACTTTCGTTTTCGCAAAGAATTTGTAACAGTTTTTGAAAAACTATGTAATCACGCGAGGTCCGACAACGCAAACCAAACGTTGGTTTTCATTTATCACGCGGTTCGCTTCATATTTCATGTTGTCTCGGCGAACGGGCGCGTTCTAAAATCTTACCAGAAAAGAAAATATCATTCCATTTTCGCGGCGCTAAACAACGACAGTGATCCGGGGGGAGGAGGGAGGCTCCGCACTGTTTTTTCGCCGAACAAAATGCCGTCGGAAACTCGTCAATATATCAGAATTGTCCAACGCAGAGAAAAAGGAAAACTGCGAGGGACGATACGACCGTCGATAGTTTCTGAAGCGATAATACTACAACTCTAGACCAATTTACGCACCAAGGGTAAGTAAATTGCGGGCCCTTTGGAAAATTTGGGGTCTGAGCAGACGAGATATAGCCGACACAGATACAATGGAACGTTCGCGTAATGCAATGACGTAAATTGCGTTAGTGCAGATAAGATAAAACGATTGAAAAATTGCTTGCAAACAGCCAAGTATCACAGCGAAATTTCTCGGAATCAAAATAAATAGATCACATGATTACCTCGCCATAAATTTTCAATTCGTGTTTCTTTGTTGCAGTGAGGAGCTTCCGTCTGCATTTCCATGTTCTTTATGGTTACAAGCCTCATTTAGTCTTTCTGTCTCTGCTTTGTTACGAAAGGAAGTTGGATATTGCTTTTTTCGCAATTTTTCCTTTTGATCGAGTTCGTTGTTGGTTCCAAGACAATTTAACGTCCTGGGAATACCACGCCTGTTATGCGACGCTCACGACGGTAAATTGTAAACGAGAAAATATGTTATTTTGTAATTCAGTGTTATTTGCGGTTGGAAAAATTACAAGTATGACATTTAAAGTCTTCATTCAAAGCAGCTGTTGTTAAGAATAGCTATACAGTGAAGCCTCAAAAGGCACTTAAATGTAAGCTCACAGTCGTACCTAATCCAGTCAAATAGGGTTTAGTTCGAGACCACAAACCACATTTCTTCATAGTTCGTGCGGTCCACAGATTCATTATAGCGCGGGTGGAAATGCCACAGATATCAAAGGTCATGTAATGGCTCCGCTCGACCTGAGCCGATCCCTAGGGCTTGACGAAACTTACCATCCTTACAGACATTCATCTTCTCCGGAACTTGTTTTTCTTTATTGTTGAAAGCCAATATACACGTTATTACATTTATTTATTTGATCCCGCAAGTATTATTAATGCAGACGTTTGGATGATTGCTCAGAAGAGTCTGATTACATTTGGCAGACGTACGTTTTACGAAAAACCGTGTAGAGAGAACGCGTTCTCTGGGAAAAAGGTAGTACATTACATTTCTTCAGCACATCATGTGGTGCATCTAGGGACTTTAATATTCATACTGAATCTACTGTGAAACTACTTTGAGGAATACTTCCGAGATGTTTTCAGTACATTACCATTTCTACATGTACGAGGTGTTAAAATATTCAACAGAATACTTGAAGAAATAGGACATACATTCAACAACAAGAGCTTCTTTAATGATTTCGGAGAAGAGGACCAGAAAGAAAACGGAGTAGAGTGACTACAAATAAAGTTATCTTTAACACCAGTGACACAGAAAATTTACTCAGAATCAAAACAATGATATCCGATTCAGAAAAACTTAGTACACAAATGTTCTGTAACGCAAACAGACAAGACGGCAAGATAATCGTCTAAGTATTCATGTACTCGTAGGACTTATGTATGAAGACATCTGTGATATTGACTCTTCCGGCGAAGTAATCAAAGTAAACCAAACATTCGTACAAGTACCGGAGTAATACAATCAGCGCCTAACTCGGCCATAAATCGTACGATTCGCACCAAGTGAAGTGAATCTGATTTGTGTCTCGGCTGCGTTGGAAAGTGTACGCAATATGTAGACCTGCGTGCGCGCGTCATGAATAGAAATCGCTTCGGCGATAACTTTCGTGCTGCCTCGCTCCCTCGGTAATAGCGAAGTGATAAACAAGGGTACATCTACTTTTGTTTTATTAGTACGTATTCTACATATTGTATTGGGGTGCTTGTAAGAGGACTTCAGTAGTTTTAGGAGATTGCTGTTCTCTAAGGGCATTGACACTGCTTAGAATATTTGGACACCATTTTGTGACACTCGATATCAGGAGATTAGCAAACTAACTGCTTTGCTGCAGATCAAGTTACATAACAGTATTCTGATCCTTAACGATGTAATTACACATAATTACTGAGATGCAACTGGAAACCTTAAGGAGTTATCCGATGATGCTTTTAGAAACGCTACACTGCATTTAGCTACTCTAATCTGAAAACGAGACGTCAATACGATCTAGATTAGAACTAAAACCCAACCATAACACTTTTTCAAAATAAACTCTTAGTTTACAACGCACCCATGTCCATCTTGACACTATCCACTATATCCCCAGAAAGAGCAGCGAGCAAATCGATTCATAACATAGCTACAAAGCGGGAGATAGCCACTAACTCTGGTGAAATATACCTTCGCCCAGCGTTTGGACAGTAAGAGCCAATATATTCCAGTTTTTAGAGAGAGCGCTGTTTGGTTCAGGCCGCTGCGTATTCTCGCGTTGCCACATATACCCACTTAGATTAGTAAAATGGAGCGGTTTTTGCAGGGCTATATTGATGGAGATTGTGCCTTTTTATGTGGGAATGTGATCAGATTTGGTAATATAGTAGTGTTGAGATATGGAGAGGGTCCTGGTTTGAAAATTGTGCAGTAGATACGACGAAAAATTTGAACTAAAGTTTTTATATAGACTATGGTAGTAGGGTAAAAGGGGCTTAATTTAGTGAGCTTAACAGTTAGAAGACCTAACCCACAAACCTTAAATAAACAAAATCTCATAATTTGTTCGATCTGGGAACTGTTTCTTGCTACTAGACCAAAAACCTTGTTTACATGTTATTCCAGCAACTTGCTCGTGAGCTACAGATGTAAAGTAACGATAGATGGAGTCACGTTCTTATCTAGCAAGCAAACCACAGATGGTTGTGAGAGTGTGTACAGACCTTCGCCCATCCATGGCAACATTGATAGCGCCTTTATTTCGTAGTAGTAAGGGCGGTTTTTGTAGACCTAGGTCTGTGGTTGAACGTATACAGTGATCGCAGTCTCACGTATACACTCCAGCAATTTGTGAGAAAAAATTGTGATAGTTCGTACGTGAGCCTTTGGTAAGCAAAGCTTTTAATTAAGCCTGTTGACTTTGTGTTTTCCAGTTATTGTCTGTGTGTTGCTTAAGATTATAAGGTAGCATTGGAAGGGATCTGAAGCCCAATTCTCGTAAACGTTAAAATTCAAGTCGCAATCTCATCTCAGCGACAATCAATGTCAAAAACTAGCTAAAAATGTAGGTTTGAGATTGTTTTTGACGGACTGAGATTAGAATGTGAACGTTCTAAAAAATACGGGTATTATGACCCCTCTAGTACTGTTAATTTGGAGCATTTCATTGAATAGTGGAGAAAAGATAAATATAGATAGATGGTTCCTAAAGAATTAAGTTCGAAATGTTGACGCTTTTGGTACAGTCAGTTTCTCGTCGAATAATTTAATCAAGATCGTATTTGTGATTAAACCAGTGAAATTAGTAGTGACATCTGAAAAATATGTTTTTAATTACACTTTATGATATCTTGATACATGATATCTTTTAAATAAGCTAAACCAAACCGGTCCGAGTAATTTAAAAGCAATATATCTTTATACAATATTAAACTGTCAAATCAAGAAATTATGGTTGTTGTAAAGTACAGCGAATTGTCGTAACTTTCATTTGCAATTACTTGTGTCTTTTATATCTGTTGCAGACATTATTTTCTGCACCCAGCGCGATTATCTGCATCATATGGTATGTCTAGAGGCCGATCCTTGCGATTCAAAGTAATCTTTATCTTTCACCGGACTTTAAAGAGGTCTGGAAGTAAAATACACTTTAAGATTTATTTGGCTGTATCCACATATCATGTCCTTCCATACGCACCAAGCTATCAATCTGCCCGACATTTTCCCAACAATGTTGGGGTGGGCTTCCAGTCTAATCGTATGCAGCTGAGTACCAGTATTGTACATGGAGCGACTGCCTATCTTTCTAGCACAACCCAGTTACTGGGTAATACGATAATCTTTGGTAAGACTAGTTGTCAGATTTTCGGACTTCTGACGACCCGTAACTTCTCTCAACGATCCACGAATGACAGCCGGGACCAATGGCTTAATTTGCTTTCCGTGGCACGGAGGGGTCTTGGTATGTAAAGATGGACACACCGTAAGATGCATCCACGGACCAACCGCGGCAAACGTAGTTTAACCTGATCGACCTTGACGGTTATTACTGAGCCACAAACCTCCAAACTATCTCTTTGCCCAATTTCATCAGTCGGTTCAAAAGTGTAGCTTGGTAAACCGACAAACATACGAAGAGGCAGACTTACATTCAGATTTATAACATCAAGTGAGGAAAGCTCTTTCCTTTTTCTACCAAGGCAAGCGTGAACACTTGAACAGGTTAACATACGACTATATGCAAACTCAAACAAAAAGTGTGAAGTAGAAGGAACAAAACCCATTGGTTCAGCACTATCAGCCTCTGACATGAATATAGTCGGAACGGGGTCACTCAAGACTGATGGTGTTTAGAGCAGACTGGTGACACGCGTTTTGGATGTACACATTAATCAGCTGGCATATGTACTGTGGGTTAAAGATATGATGGGAATGCAGTTGTACGGTAGGAAAGTGTGAGAGGATTGCCAATGGCAAATACTTGCTGTAGTGATTCAGAAAATAATGAAAGAAAACTCGAAATATATGTAACTACTTATTTATTTTGTAGAAGAGGTCACGGCCAGTTTCGCAAAGTACGCCAAAACATTAAAAGGTGATAATGGTTAGTAAAAGACATTATCTTCCACCTCGGTTTCATCTTACATCTACAATTACTTACCTGTTTTTTATCGTTTCTACTTTTTAGGCAACTGCCGCAAGTCTAAATTACTGCGGAAATAACTATTTCTATATCCGCTGAAATAGCTTTGACGATTGTTTTGTAGTTTTAGACAAAAAAAAACCCAAAGAATGGCAACGTTTCTGAACAGCAGTATTTGTACTTCATCATCCTGCTAAGCAAGCAAGTTTAACAATATATTAAAGAAACATTCGACATCTGAATACGAATGAGTGAAACCTTATCTTAACAATATTGCGTTGCCAAGTGACGTTGCCCTATTATCTGAAGAAATTTTCGCGTACACAATAGACAGTCGTTACAAAGTGGCGCGTATCACAAAGAGTCTTGCACGTGTGTGCAATAAAGCCGAGTTAATGGCGGCAGCACACCGCGCACTCACTGTCGACACATGCCGATAACAATTGACGTGAATACTGAAATTTACGCGACGACGCGACGCGAACAATGATTGACGACAGCCGCCACGCGAGACGCTTGCAAACGTCTTCGTCGATACGACCCAATGAACCAAACCGCGCACGAAAAAACAGAACAGTTGACGATCCCATTATGCAGGGCCTAATTAAATCAAACTCGGCAATAAGCGTCGCTGCGCTACCCCTTATTTTGATTGCTTCCATGTAAATTCATTCTCTGTTATTCGTATTCGGTTCTAAATGAATTTCGTGTCCAACGGCATCCGACCGCAACGGCCCGACATCGGAAACTTTATAAATTATTATTACAGCTACACAAGCGAACAAAACAATCTACAAATTCGAACTACATAACGGGAGTGCTCAAATTGAATTGTAAAAGTTCACTACGTTGTGGACAAAACATTAAAACTAGCAAATCGTCCTCGACGGTTACCTACAACTTGGAATGTTTAGTGTTAATCGGAGATTATCTGAGAGGCCGCAGCGTCTACGCGTTCATTAAAAATTAATAACGAGAGAAGGGAGTTATGTAAGCCGATACAGCCGAAGTATTCGCTCATTTCTGATAATATACAAATCACATTCCGGCGTAATTAACAGAGCACGAGTCACGCATCATAATGTTTTCATAGCGGGGCGCGTATTATGTTCGGTAGACGGCTCTCGAAGCCCGGGAGCTCGGGAGCTCGGAACCGGGAGGAGCAGCAGTAGGCATATTAGTTTCGCGGGAAGTGCGGCGACACCACGCTCATTCGCGCACGACCTCCGCCTGTCAGATGTCACCCTTTACCGCATTCGAGGGAAGATATCTGTAGCGTCACAAGTAATTAAGAAGCGAGCCACGCTTTGTCCCGACCCCGGGAACGACTCGGGGGGCTTTCCGCGCCTCTCCCTACTTACATAATTTCTCTTAACTGCATAATCGATATGAACGTGTCGCACTTATCCCGTCTAGACGTTGACGCCGTGGTTCATAAGTCTGCATCGTATTGCGTTTGGAGTGGTTGCGAGTAATGCAGCGCTGCCCAGCCTCAACCCTATCCCTCGCAGATCTGTCGAGGGCTTCGAGTGTTTTCGGCATCTCATCTCCGTGTTCTCAAACGACGCGAGCATACTCAGGAGCCGACAGAGCGTTAATAAATCTCGCACCGATATATCAAATACTAAAGTTTAACCGTCCGTATAAAATTTCATACTTAGGAGCGGAAAGTATTTAATTGACAATGAATGTGACAGTGTAACGGCACGCGAGAGGGTTGCGAGCCAAACGGAGCGCGTCTCTGTTAATGGGGTCAACGAAATTGAGAAAAGTGAAACGGTGGAGTGGGCCGGACGGGCATTTATTACCGGCCGGACCCGACAACCCTCGTCCGGACAGGGACAAGCCCATACACGGAAGAGAGACGCCGCGCATTCCAAATAGCAGTGCACAAACAAAGAGAGAGCTAGGACGGGCCCGCGGCCGCCGGCGACACGGCCTCCCCGCCGACCGTCCGACGAGCTCCTCACTTCCGAATTAATAACGAAATTTGTAAGACTGGACGTGACAGCGATCGTCTGCTCGAGTGCGGCCGCGAGCAGGCTCCGTCGCCGCACCGCTCATTTATAAGAACTATAAATAATTAATTAGCCGCACCGCCTCGAGGGACGCGTTCAGTTTACCCACGTCAAGCCTGTGACATTTTAATGGCCTTTTAAACGTGCATCCACGTGAGCCTTCAACCCATTGTACATTGCATAAATAATTGAAAATATCGAGTCGTTACAAAGATACAAGTTGATGTTGAAAAGATTGGCTAATTATTTCCGCTTCCAATATTGGTATGCACGAGGCAACAAAGATAGAGTCTGTTACAGGGCGAATCGCTTCAGGCTGTCTCCCTACATAGTCAGAACGTAAATCGGTGCATCCAATCACGAGCGGCGGGGCGACGGGTCTAGATAGGGAGTTGGAAATCAGTTTGCCACTATTGAATTATACGAGAGCTGCAGCCAGGACGTCATACGCCAAAGTTTAATCTCCCGGAGCGGCGGACGGGCTTATTATGCAAATAGTCGACGAGTCTCCTCGGTCATCTTACAGTCACGTACGGCGCGCACGTACCGAGTGAGCGCCGCGCCGCGCCGCATGTCGCCGTGTGCCGCGCCACGTGCGCCCGTCGCGCCGGCCACCACTGCGCCGCCACCGCCGCAAGCCACCAACAACCACGCTGCTTACAAATCCGACACATATAAACAAAAACGTAATCGCAAACGCACCACCCCACACAGGAAATAATTTCCCCAAAACGAAATGTCTTCATTACAGGACGATAACAAAATGGAACCTTGATGAAGATAAAATTATTTGACTATCAAAAGACGGGAGAAACTTCGACGACATCAATTTATTGCCTCCGAATAAAGTCCGACCTAAAATTCAAAATGAAGAAGGCATCGAGCGACGGAAACGAACGGGAGCGAGAGGAAAATCTAACTCTTTCTTTCGACGAAAGCCAACCCCCGACGAGCGTTAATTAAGCGAAAATCGAAACGTCAAAGCTCGACTCGGGCTTTATGCAAATTCACCAGAATTGACTTTCGTGTCGACGGTGTTAGAATTTTTACCGCTTTCCAGACGATTGTTTGAACGAGGTAATTAGGGAAGCGATAAAGACACGTACGCGACAGTCGAAACTTTCTACAGACGTTGACGACTCCAACAAGACGTATTAATTTAGCGAGCCGCAGCTGGATGGAGGCTTGGTCGCGCGTTGGTCTGCAGGCTGAGGTGAATCGAAAGAAGGGCACGAGACGTGGTGTGTCGCTAGTGGGTCGGTACCGGTACGTACCGTTAGAGTGAACTCCGCAGCGCGCTCGACCTCGCTCAGCCCTGGACAAACGGCCTGCACCAACTATTATATAATTTCCTAATAAACCCACGAGAACACATAGCACACGCGCTCATAAAAACTTTCGTAATTACGATAGAAAATTAACACCGAATTCTAGCAATAATATAATCGGAAAAGGGTGAGCGGAACGACGGTGAACGGGGAGTTTTTGTACTCGTATCGTGAGAATGGGCATTTAGCGGCTTGGTTATTCGAGGCGTATCGCGTGATATCATTAGAACATTATTGCTACCACAAATTTCTTTGTCACTTAACCGGCACTGGATTTGTTGGATTTATTGAGCGTGACGCTCCACGGACGGCTTCGAGAATTTTGTAGCTGTCCCACATAGCTGGGCACAGTGGGCACGCCCGCTGTTCTGTAAAATATGCTCTCGGAACGCCAGCTCCTGATACAATGTTAAGAAGCGCACTAAAGTTGTTTTGTGTACACGGACCATTGAATTAGACGACGTGGAGCATTAAATAAGGATTAAATATATGTACATCGGTGTAGAGAAATATGAAGACAAGCGTGCAGTGGGCGGGAACACTTGGCTTAGAACCGGCCGCGGTAACGAACTGATAGCCAAGAGCAGTTGGCAGCCGAGTTAGTAAAAATCATACGTCAGAAATGTTGGGGAATAATGTGGAAGCGCACTTCCGATGTGTCAGGAATACAGGATGGAGAGGAAGTGGCTTGCGCCAGGAACTTTACCATTTTATTTGAACGGAAAGGCAGTTGAATATTTCTTGAGGACACTCCTCGTTTTAACCCTATCCTTTAACAAGAGGTTTTGGTTTATGGTCGTGTTAAAGCGTCCATTTCTCTGTAAATTTTTGAGACTTCACCTACAAAAGGTTGCGCCGAAAACTCTAGACCCACAGGATTTTTAACAAACATCTTTGTACCAGCCTTATTAGAATTTATTTAAATTACGGAACTGATGTTATCGTTCTGTATATCCTAAACGAGAGTTAGGAGAATATTCATACAACACTTTTATATTAGATAGCATCGTACTAACAATAACACCAGTATTATATTCAGTGGCCAGTAGATATCGTAAATATGGCACTGCGGGGAGCATAATATAACAGAATAGTTTTTACCGAAACTGACCAAAATGGTCGTTTCGCGTTGTAATTTGTAGTACTGTTTTTGTTAATCATGTAAATTCTTATTATGTGTGTAAATATTATTGATATGATGGGGACTTTTCGAGTAATTGTTAATAGCTACGCAGGGATGACAAAAGGTGATAAAGATAAAACCTTAGCAGAAGCCATAGATATATTTTTACATATTATATTGGATTTTAATGACAATCAATAATCAAGCACTTCTAATTACTTTAATTTCACAATAGTCATTTCCTAGCTATTTATCCCGTATTTTGCACCTGCCATGTTGTGTCCTGCATCACCCGGTTGACTGGTAAAAAATGCCAAGTCCGCCTTTGTACAGCAGTATTTTTTCATTTGTGCATAAAGTTTTAATAAATAATGCATTCATATTACAAATCCTAATCATAATGACGCTAACGATACTGTAGATGATAAAAATTAGTACGACTGTTATCCTCTAGTGTTGACGCACAATTCGCACGATCTGACAGCTGTGCTGCTGGGGAGTTTGTTGCGCCACTTCTTCCCAGCGATAGCACTAGGAAGTGTTGAAGGGCGGGCGTTTTTGGGGGACTGTCTTTTGTAATTTTGACGTCCGAAAATTGCTGATTCTCAGCCTAATTTGAATAAATGACTTTTGAGTTTGATCAATATAACATCTTTACTAGAACAATACACTTGTGTAAATGGTTCGAGAAAAAGAAGTATGATTTCTATTCACCTTATAGTGCATAAAACCAATTCCTACATGATTTCCAATTCATAAGTCATCACGTAACGACTTACGTACAAACAGTACGTAAAGCCGACTCGCCGTTACATTCGTAATCGACTTTGAACGGCTTTTAATTTCACACCATCCATCAATGGGCCACGCCTGAGGATGTGCGTATAATAAATACATCAAAACGCACAGCAATGGGCTCGCCAACTTGCGAAGCTTTAGGGTTGTCGATGTTAGAACCTTGAAAACTGGAAATCTATGGAAAGGGAAACCCTTATTTAGTAGCCTAGATATGCAAGCCAATAGCGTTTGATCGAAATAGGGAACCTTCTAGCATAGACGAGGATGATATGTGAATCATAAACCACAAAGACAACGATGAAGTATTTATCTAGATCGGAACTAACAGGAGAAGCGGTAATTCCCCAATCATTATATATACATTGAATTTACACGTGTCCTCTGTTTGCATCACGCCACCAACGCAAGTACCTACTCTTATACATATTATTAATCTCGTTATTACTCAACGCGCTGTAATTTCAATTTATTACCGGAATCGAATTTTCCCGTATCAATTGTTTATCGGTGTGATGAAAATATTGTAAGGTTCCCAGAACTTCTTTCATTCATATATAATTGTAGATATCTATGATGATTCACGCCTTCACGCTCTTTGCTTAGAAACTTCTGAACAATTTACTTCAGTTTTTTAATCCAGATTCGTTTCGGTGTCCATACAGCCCTGGGTATCGTTCCGTCGTATGGCGTAATGGACAAATAATATGCACGTCGTCAGCCAACCATTATAATGTTATTTGAGGGCAAGCAATAATTGCTGAACCAGTCTGTTGCTGGCTAAATTCTGTTGCCAACCGTCTAGCTAGAATTATTTTCGTTTTACATCGCCTAACTTTGAAGGCAAAACGACCTTAAGTTCTCTCATATAAGTCTGTATTTGGCGGAGCCAGTTACAGACACGATTCCATAAAGATGCATAGTTACCACTGAAATAGAATTCCTAAATGGAATATTTAGGCTACAAAACTAAAATAATAACAGCAGACTGTGAGCACACAAGTTTCCAAGGTAAATCGATGCTAAAATACCAAGTTTTTTAGTTGGGAAAGTGACTTTGGGTTACATAACACCCGAGAACGCTCCAAGGCGCGTTCTAATAAACGAAGGTGACTATGACTTATGACTTTGTGAAAGAAGGGAATTGTCAGTCACAAAATAAAGAAGAGATGAAGAGATGCCTAATTACGCGGCAAGTGTGGGTGTGAGTGAGATCGGCACGCCACGTGCCACAAGCAGCCGGTAACAATTATAAATTCAAGGAACTTAGTCGGGGAGCTCGCGCCGCGCCGCGTCGCGCCGTGCCTTTGAAAGCGAACCACTATTTTGATGCATCAGAGCCGCACTCGAGGGCGTCTGGCTTTCAGTATCGCAGACGGTTTTTGTTGCTTTAATACAGAGATGCGTCGGATCTTGTGGAACATTGAATTGTTCCTCTCAAATATGTACACCGTATTTTACTTCGTATTGATGTTGTTTAAAATTGTACTCCGCATGAAAAAGGCAAGGCATGTTGTACACATAAAGTCATCGAGATAGAAACACATTAAGTCCAAATAAAGAAAATTGTAGCTCGTAAAAATAAGGCTAATGAAGGTCTAAACGTAATAAAACAAATTATTTGAAAAAACTTGATTGCTGTGTCCATTCTAAACATAAAAACATGTTTATCGCAGCTAATGACACGAATTAAAAGAGTCCACGTTGATGAGTCCGAAACTATGCAATTATTTAATGGATGGGCCTATTCAAAACGAGTCTTCGCAAGTAATTAATACCCATCAAGTCCATTTAGTTTGGGACTACAGAAAACAAGAGGGCTTAGTGACAAACCAAGTAATTTGTCAACTATGTGAAACTTAGGTTACTTATGTAGGCACATCGTGGTAATTACCATTCAGCGTCCTTGCCTAAACTCGCGTAACCGCACATTGCCTAGGCAATATTGGACACCTTTGACGCAACATTTACACAAGTTATTACTAATTCACTACACTGTCAAGTAAACTGTTCGTTACTCGGGGAAGTTTCAAGCCATGTTTTCAGAAGCGTGGAACATCGTGTGAGGTAAGACAGCCCGTCCAAGAGACGTTTCGCCATATTATTAACACTATCAGAATATAAATTGGACGGTTTTTAACGCCGAGATACCGTAATAATTGTATGGAATTCATAGAAATATTCAAAGCGAAAACGCTTGAGATTTTAATATTAATCACAGTTGCTACATTCAGGGAACAGGTCCTATTTTGATTTGCTTGCTTTTGATATTCTGAGTATAATTTTCGATTTAAATATTCAATACGATTATTGAATATTATGGGCGTCTTCCGGAGATCATTAGCAGTATCCTTGGCATCTAACAGTCTATAAACAACTAATTTCTAGAATGTTTAAGCCACATGTTTACACCGACTATCTACATACACATTTGAAACGATTATCTGCAAGATACATAATTGTTTCCAAGAGTTAATTCGTTTAAATTCTTGGTAGAACGTACAGTACTTTGTTTTTGTTGAAACAAAGTATCTAATAAAACAAGGTTTACGAAAACAAATACAATTGGTTCATCTTCAGTAACTTTACCAAGTTATAAATGTATTGTTGCTGAGCCACGTTTTGCATAGGTACTCTTAATATATTTTACACTTTTCTAAACTGCATATCATCTATTGATGTACAAGGTGTAACTGAAAGAACTGAATACCTGAAAAGGGGTCATTGTACTCATCATTATGAACTACTTTTACTTTCGAAACAACCCTGAAATTGCGAAAAAATATCAGCTGTTTCGTTATAACGTCTTATTCATTGCGTCAATGATTCCATATAACATAAGGCTCTATCAGAATTCGGCCAATAACATATGAACACAGCACCAGCTTTAAACAGAGAAAAGTGGAAAGAGAGTAGGGACGAGCTTGCCCTGCAGTGGGACATCACAGGCTTTTGAACACCAATTAACGGAACAGCAGATTTTTTTCACGACTTCAGTTTTGGTCTCATATTCAAAGTTGTCCATAATGATGAGCACAATAAACCCTTGAATGATTTTCAGTTATTTGAATAACACCTATACTGCCCTTGTTCTATGGTTACTATGGTCCTCCTAACAGTCCACCGTCTTTTCCCAAGAATGTCGAAACAGATCAGCATCCGCCCGCCAAGTGGTGATGGATATCAATTACTCCAGATCATGTTCACTCGAGTACATTGACATTGATTGTTCTGGTTTATGTGGGAGAGTCAAGCTGTCATGTACATTGTACGTACAAACTGTCTATTCATGTTTATATGTCATACTGTTTATATATATTGGTTAAGCGATTTTTTTATTTAGGTTACAATGACGTGTATTTATACATGTTTTATTAGTTTTCAAAACAAAGCTGTATGTTATATTTTATGCCAGTTCGTGATTTTGTTTTATATAAATAAACTATAACACTGTTGAAGCTTCAAATGTTTGGTGAAACTTTTTAGAGCTGAATGCATCCTTCTATCTTCACCAGCCCTAAAGATTGGCTGGAACGCTCAGTCTCGCATAACGTAGGGTCACAGCGTTATGTTTAGCGATGGTGGTGCATATTTTCCCTCAACTTTTTTGTTTTTCCTTGCGTCTTCGTCTTGCGCTTTCCTTCTTTCTTTTCGTCTTTTAACCGCATATAAACGGATTTTTTTTCTCTATCTTTCTCAATCTAGTAAGTTGCTGTTACGATATAACTATTACTTTAAATGTCATGATTATTCAGATCAAGAAACCAGGCTTCTTCATCAAAATTTAACACCGCCAGTCATCTCTGTCGTTCCTCTTTAACGTCGTCAGTTTACGCGTCTATATTTAGCGGTGCAGTGCTATCTATCCGTGTTATCTCCGAACACATTCCGCGATGGAACATCTCGCTATATACTTAATGGATCGGCGCGGTTTGTTGGCGACCGTCGTTGGTGTTGCCCTACACTCGACCTTCCCCGGACGCTTCAATAGATCTTCAGAAGATATAATGTTAGTAGTTTGTTTTGAGGAGAAAATTCTAACTTTCGTGGAATTAACGGGATTAGACGATAAAAATAGTTGGTGCAATAATATTTTCTTTAGTCTCTAGCCAAAATATGCAGAGATGTAAGGTATTGAATGAGGTAATCTATCAGAATATCAGCTGGATGGACAATATATTCCTCAGATATATACAGTTTACCAACTCTATAAACCTTTGTCAATATTCGTGACACTTCTGTGACACTTGAGCATGGCTTTACTGGTTCAAACTAAATTTTCTCTCACTTGTACTTCTTCACACACATGTCTGCCTAGTTCATTTGTCATCCCATGCAACTTATAAGAGTCGAGTGCGGAAAACGAGTTGTTTAATGGTCTTATAAGCGTCGCATAGTAATAGTGGAGAAGTGACAAGACGTGTTACTTTTTATGCGCAAGCGCTGGTACTGCGAATAATTGTTTACACGAGCGGTGCCGTACAACTGTTGGTGTAACTGTACTATGATGTACGACCGAATACGAGGTGTTTATGGGAATATCCCGCTATTCTTGCAGAACGGAGCATGATTATATGATTTACAGTTTTGAATTTAAAACGTGCCAGTGAAAAGTCCTGTTGTTAGAATCTTTGATAATTTCTGTTTAAAGACAACCTGTTGCAAAAAAATTAAAGAAATGTGTTTTTGTTATAAGTAGCATATACACTTTCATACGCATTTGGTAAAAAGCTGTTAATAAGATAGTACAAAGAGACACTTCAATATTTATTTTCCTGGATAAGTCTGAAATCGCCAAACCGTCTTAGCAAGCGTGGTGATCCATGCTCCTGCCTTCTCACCATGAGAAGAGGCGTTTGCCCTGCAGCGGCTCCCTAATAGGCTTGTATTATTACAACAGGCACTCGCTAAACTATTTTCACGTGTTGCTCGAACTCGAACGCCTTTACATTAAATAGACCCAGGTGCTTTAAATATTTTATAGACCAATAAATAATACAGCCCATTTCCCGGGTTCCCTATAATAAAATAACCAGCTGTAATATTGGTATCGTATCGCATCGTATCGCTGGTTATAATGCTTATCTGTTAGAAAGTGTTCTCGTTTTATTTCACAGATTCAAGTTATGTGCGGTCGTTACTGTATTCTAATAAATCTGTGATTTCCATAAGAATACTAGCTTTTGCTAGCGGCTTCGCCGGTGTTGATGTCGGATATTATCCTACGGAGACGTACGATACTGATAAAAAGTATTACATGTCCTACGGAGTAATGGCGTGATACACTAATGGTACACACTTTGATAGTTCAACAACATTCGTTGCGTTATTTACGTTGTTGAGCAGAACGTTTTTTCGAACATATGAAGCAATGGCTTGGCAATATCCCTCAAAATGATTCAGATTGTGACTGATAGCGTGTTTCGCAATCAGGGTGCAGGTCTTGGTCTATCCGTGTGCCAAATTTCACCCAAATCCGTAAAGCTGTTTAGTCGTGAAAAGGTAACACACAAAAACTGACATACAGAGTTACTTTCGTATTTATAATATTACATTGAAAGTAATGATTATCAGAACCTGAGTTTGCTTTGATGGTTTCCTTTTCCACGAAACCAGTTTATTGATATTAATAAACTCTACTTGTTGTTTATTTATACTTGGAAGCCAAAATATTCTCATAATTTATATTATAACTGTTAAACAAAAAAATAAGAGTGCCGTACAAGAAATAATACTTAGGTAATAGAGTTGCTTGCCGATCCAGACTCGCCAATTATAAAGGGAAGAAAGAAAAACAGATCTAGAAAAAAGTAATTTCAAAGAAAAAGAGATATCGAATAGAATAATTGGAGATGATATTTCTTTCACTGAAATAAATACAGAAGCCTTTTTTTTTAAAGAATGAATGAATGAATAATTGTCATGTACATTAGTCCTTGTTATTGAGAGTATTTCTAGCATAAGTTTAATGTATGTGATGTGACTGCGATTTTTTTAATAAATAAATAGCCAAGAACAATAGTGAGTATACATATATTAGAATGCCCTCGCTTACGAATCGTAGGTCGTAGGTTCGAACCAAGACAGGCGCTTTACTTTGTGTAAAATTTCATCACCACTGCTCTCAAAACGGATAAGGAAAACATCGTGAGGAATGTCCTCTTTTTTTTGTTGTTTTCGGGGGGAAACCTTTAAAAGGCACCTGACCTTTGGGGAGTGTGGAATTTTTACCTCACTAAAACCACCAAGGTGATCACCATCCGCACAAAGGGGTGGTCCCGGTTCGTCTTAAAATATAATTTCCCCTTCGCATTGCCTAGAACAGAAAAATTCGAAGACATGTGACATCTACCAACCCGCACTGGGCCCGCGTGGTGGATTACGTCCACTCACCAATAGGAAGCCTGTGTTTCAGCAGTAGGAACGTTATAGGCTGATTATGTAGAGGATTGGTCTATGTTCAAGATCTATTGTATAGAATCAAGTTTTTCTAACCGAACAGAAGAACGAACGAAACGAAAGAACCGAACTAACCGATCATTTTCACGTTCCAAAAGTGTCGACTCTCAGCTTAATTTGAACAAACGATATTTGATTTTAAGAACGAGTTAATGGAAAAAGTTGTAGCACGTTAGAAAATGCTTGAATAAAAATGAAAATGTTCAAACATACATAACTATTTCTAGCAAATTAAGATAATTGTACTGGTCGTTATACGTGCTGCGTCCTCTAAAAATCAAACCAAAGCGTTTTAGTTTCGTATCAAAAATCGTACACAAAAAACTAGAGCCGAGACATTATTTTTCTCGCTCATAGAACAAGTGAAGGTACGCAAAACATACAAACCAAAGTCGTGACTGCTCGTGAGCACAGAATATGACATTACACAACACACGACGCATCCGATTCAAAAGATTAACAAAAAACAAAGCGGCCCATTCATTATGCGACAGACGTGTCGCTCATTTTTATCACAGTCGTAAAATCGTAAGCATGTGTCTTGAATTAGTCTTTATTATGTAAGTACTAACACCTGGGTCACCTGGTAGAGGAAGCCTTTTACTTGCAACACAGGTGTGTCAGGAAAATCCCACCGCGATATTTCATTTGATTTTCAACTCTCGGTGTTGAGTCGAGCATTGACAATCCAACAGAGCGCATCCCAGCGCGTCAAAAAGATATACTTGTATTTTCAACTTTCGGCGCTAAGCAGTGCGATGAAAATCTTGTGCGCGAAAAAAAATCGTCGCGGGAAAAACACGCCCGTGCGTACCTGGACTAAAGAAAAATAAATAAAGTATCTTTATTTCAGACACACAGTCCATAAAATCGTTACAAAGAAGGCGTAAGTAGACCCGTTTCACATTAACAAGAATTAACAACATATGAGCCCGAGCTCAAGGGGTTCACTAGTAGCCACTGAACAGCTCCACTATCCACCTCCTGACTCCAGATCAGCTCCAAGATACCAAATTATAGTATTGTCATCCGAACTACATATACATACAAAGTTTCATTTCAATACGACAATAATTAGGAGCAGGTTAAAATTGAGTTCTAAGATTTGTTTTACATTGTTAGTTAGGTATTTACCAGTGAAGCTAATAGAGCGTGTTAAAAATGTAGCTGGTGATTACTACCTACAACTTAAAATATTAAGTTAATGCTGTCTTAATAATAACTTCGTTCGACCTCTTAAATAGTATTCAATACTTATGCAATCCAACCGGTGTTGATATTGAATTAATTAATGTTGATACTGCAACACAAATTACTTTTTCAATGGAATGTTGTAATTTGCATGCGATGTTCCGGTATATCCGACTAACTTTTCAGTCATATTGTACTAAAGGAACGGGAAGTACGTACAGCAAAAACGTGTGTCACGTTTACATCTGAAGTTCCCTGCAATGAGGTAAAGCGTAACAATTAAAATTTAAGCGAAGCGATCGCAGCGCGGGCGCGCTGACCTCGCGAGTCGCGGGCGGCGCGGCTGTCACGTTGCCGTCAATGTGTAGCCCGCCTTAGCTCGTGAGCCGACCATACACGACGCAACTACCCACGCCACGAACCATACAAAACATACGTACAAGATATAAATTGCCATCGAAACAAAGGCACGCCTCTGTGAAGATCGGGCCTTTTACTACGACTCTACCTGGCACAGTCGAGAATAAAAAGATTGACTACATTATTGAAGGAGTTTGTATGAATAACGAGCTTTCAAAAAGAAACTGTTTAATATTACTCGTACAGGTAAGATAAAACAAGAAATAATATTCTTTACAGCCGCTACGTTGTCAAAGGCAAAAACAATTGAGATTGAATGATAAGAAACTCCATGGTTGGAGAAACATCAAAAACTTGTTTTATATTCAATCAGCCGGGGACCGGTCGGCTATAATAGAATTTCGTTTATTTTGTTATATTCATAATTTCCTTCGACTGACATTCAATAAATTACTTTAAATATTTACATAACAATACAGATGTTATTCTTTAGGTGTTATTCATGATACATATTGTATTTTTTTGTAGTTCCACGCGCATAACATTTAAAATAATGACGATACTAAAGGATACATATGTACTTAGTAGAAATGGATCGATAAATAATTGCAGAGTCAAACAAACAACAACTATTATTATCGAGTGAAAGAAAGTATCATTCTTTATCTGTATACGTACGACGATACTTATGGAGCTAATTAAAAGTTTTCCTTAGACAATAAAACAGAACACGGGCATAAAGCCGGGAGGAGGAAGTAAGGAGGCGAGAGCAAGGAGCTTCAGAAACTGATAAGTTACGTAGAATTTAAGTAGCGAGTGCGTTTCGCTTTATCTGCTTGTTTAGCGACGGGCGGGGCCGGCCGCTCACGTATTGATTGATGGCCACACGTGGACAGGGCTGCCACGAACACTGCACGAAAAAAACACAACCTATTTACTCCACTTCCTCTTTTAGATCACGCAACTCTACCCTGTATAAACTCTGTGTAGTAAAACACTCCGGCTCATGGAGTCGTGGCAGCCCTAGAATTAGCCGAAGCTCAGTGAGCCCTACGTAATCAGTACATCTCATCGAATACTCAATTAACATCCCTACACACGGACCGGAGATTACCGTATAGCGCACCGCACCGCGTATCTGATGATCGCGCCTAACCTTCGCGTGTCATGTACTATACAGTACGAATTCCCTACCAAATTAAAGGGGTACGATCGCGATTCAATGAAAGCCCAATGAATTCACTATAAAGAGAAAGGGTTGCGACACTCAATCAACTGAACGTCGGATCGAAACTATGAATAATGTAAAGTTTGAAGCACGTTTTTTAGGCACCTTCCAAATTAATAGAGGGACGCGAACAGGGACAAAAGCGGTGGAGAAGAACCGAGGATTTCCTGAAGACAATGGTAGTAATCAAGCCGGTACGGGCGTGATTACCGCACCAGCCGGCCCCCCGCGCCCCGCAACACAATTTATAAGCTTACGACAAACAAGCTGGTACCACCCACCGAATACGATGATTAAAACGCATTGAAAGTCAAACCAAACGTTCGGAGCTTGTGCGGCTCTCATTCAATTGCGCTAAATAAACACACTCGAATTAAGCCGCGATTGAGAGAAATATATTCTGCACTCGTACGCCGCCAGCGGAATTCAAGGTCCGGAATTAATTTGCAAAATGCAACGAAGAAACGCGAACGTGACTAAAGATATCGCGTAAAGTTAGCGTCGCGCCGGGACTGTAACAAAATTGTGAGTGTCCTTTCCGCCGGCAACACGAAACGCATCGAGTAAAAGACCCAATACACGGGCAAATTCAATTTGCAAATCTTCCCGCTGGCAAAGATAGAATCAATTTATACAATCGCCTAAGCGAATTACGTCATTCGGCTGCCGAATATCGTAACGAGAAAAAAAAGGCACCAAGGCCGCTGGTCGGTGCAGTCCGTTCACTTACGATCTCGACCGGTTGGGATGGCAATACATAAACAGTGCGAGCATGGATCATGTCCGTGCGCGTGCGCCGTGAGCTGCGCGCCAAAAGTCAAGGTGAACCGGTGCTGTTTACAGAGATTGCTCTTTGGCAGTACAGCGCGCCGCATCCTGCGAGGCGATGCAACCATGCTTAGTCTGTAGTCTATGGCAGCTCACCCCCGCGCAATCGATACGTCAATTAGTCATAGACACGTGGCAGTTCGCATAGAAATAATGACTATGACGACTCCATCGGCTTACACACAAATGAGGACGGTGAAACTGGGCGTTGTCGTACAATTTTCTTCACGGTAAGCAGACAGCTGTCTGCGGAGCTGAGTTTTCACAACAATAAAGTGTGAGTCAACAATAAGCCGACCGCACCGCCGCACTACGGCGCATGCAATCAAAGTGGTGAACCACACGCGTACGCTCTTTGCTCGTTTTCCGAATTAGGGAAGCGTTTCTTACAAGTGCATGCGTATGCGTGGAATAACATTCATGTGTGTCAGCGGCAGCCCATAACGCCTCAAGTACATGTACTTTTCTAGGTTAAGTATCATCTCGAAAGTTGACTGCGCATACTAAGCGACCAGTAGACAAATAAGGAAATAATAATGAAAACATACTGGACTCTGAGCTAGGATTGGATGAATTAAATGATAAAAATAAACACCACCGGAGCCGGAGGTTTTAGAAAGCGTAAGATTATCATGTTGATATTATACAAGTAAAGGCGAGTTGTGTGCGCTCACAGCTCACTGTGCTCGAGCCAAAATCCATATTCATGTAAATATCGCGTTTTTGTTTACTTTTAGACAACGAGCGGCATCAGCCAGAGAGACAGTCTGTTCACTGAATGCATATCCCGAATGTGAATTTAGAGCGGGCCTATGATACGTAAATAGTGTTTTCTCTGTCCAATTATCTGGTGAAAACGTCGGCTCTGTCTCCGCGGCCCATGACATGGCTAGCTCACTCGAGGTGCCCTTGCCCGCCTGAGAGCCCTAAGCACTTGTCCTCGACGCTTTCTCTCCACCGGTGTTAAGGCCATGCACATAAATCAAACGCTTTGTAGGTATATGTAGTATAATTAAAATGTGTATAGGCGTACATAAAGGTCGGCCATACTTGTTGTCCTAAGATAGTGCACGGTACGAGCGTTATCGCGCACGCCTACACGACATAATTTACTCTTATTATTGTACTAAATTACTCATTTTACTACTACTCGTATCTGCCTCGATAAAGGTACTGCCTGTTTAATATGTTCTCTGTAGTTCCTAGCATTATTTTATGCGTTTCATTCAGGAGGCATCGAATATATTGAATATTGAAAGCCAAAACCGAACACAGTTTCGGTAATAATTCAATTCTGTTAGCTAACCCTAAAGGCACAAAGGATTTGTCCGAACATATCCCAATTTATCGCAGAAAAAGTATCACAAAACTGAAACATACAAGCTAACACGTTTCATTTCAACCTGCATTATGGAAGCGTAGATATTGAAAAATATTTACTTTGTACGTCTTTTATATTGAACATTACACAGATAATGGAAAATAGTTCCTTGGGCGCACAAAAGGAAAGGCTACTCTTTATTAAACTTTACATACGTATATTGGAGCATTTCAATTTCAATTTTTCGGCAAAGTTATTTGTTCTTTCAATATAAACTTGTTTATTACGACACGGGTAAGCTATTGTGAAAGGGAGGTGACCCAATTTCACACCTAAAAGGCGTGGAAAAGTAAGGTAAATATAAAACACAACATCATGAAGATGAGCAATATTCTTCTGAAAGCACGATGTTAGGTAACCTAGTAGAACTAAGATTACAGAATAAAAATCGTTGTAATAAATCTAGAGCAAGCTGCTTTACTGTAATAGAATAATAAAGTTGTTTCCTACAAAGGCAAAACGTAATTGCGCCCAACTTTAATAGAAGAAACTAAACGATTCCAGTATAACCGCAAATAAAGAAAACGTTTGGGCCAAACGTTTGTCACAAACCAATAGCCAACGACACGTCAACTCGACCGCTTCCACCAACAATTACCCTTGACAAATATATGACAAATCGTCATTGGAAATAACAATAACATTCTTATGATTCGAAGCCATAAAAAGGTCCTATTTACGATCGAGCGTGGTGATTTCTGTAATGTAAAAAAAAACTTTGTGCGGATACGATATAAAAAATATTGTTAGTTGAGCAGGCATTTATTTTATAGGCCCATCGTAAGTTTATACGCTCTGCAACGCCCGAGAGTGGGCGCACATCTCACGAAAAAGTCTTAAGGCTTTTTTGGCGGGGCTCAATCATTTTCCTTCAGGAATTGCCAGCACTATGGGCGTTACGCCAGGTATTTGTTGAAGCTTCGATTCGTTTCTCCCTCACTAAAGACGGGAGGGTTTTATCTTTTTGTCTACCTCCGTATATCCCCAGTCGTAAAGCTTCAGACGAAACTGTCCGTCTCCCGTATATGTGCGCTGGATCTTAAACGATGAAGTAAATAGGAAAAGTAAATTTTATTGCTTCTACACACAGTAGCTATGTTTGGTTCGTTGAATAAACAAGTTATCACAAATGAGTTAGGACTTTTGTAGTATTTATATGTTTGGGTCCCTCGTATACGTCCGATAGTAAAAGCTCGTGAAGATAAACAGAAGTATTGGAGCTGCCGAGGGCTTAATTTAGCCATAACCCTTACTTCTTCCTTTTCCCTTATCACAAAGTTTTGTAAACACCTTTGTTTTCTGTACTTACTTTTTAGCATATAAACGATTATGATTAATCGTAGCTTTAGAGTGTTCCCAATACAACACTAGTGCTGTTAGTATTCCAAGTTGTCTTGCTAATAACTCAAAAGTATTTACAGAAAGTGGAACCTCCCGACATGTTTAATTTGCAAGCCCATCCACTAAGCGCTCACCCGGAGAAAGTTAGCAACCACCGTACACCCGTCAACAGAAGTTTTAATATTTCTACATGTAACTGTCTAGAACTCTAGATTATCTCGACTTAATGGGCGGCAAACGTGCTTCGAATGGGAGAGATCTAAAATGTCTTCCAAAACGTGATTTTCGCAGTCCAACATAATAATTAAAACTCAGATTATCAACGTTTCTCCGCAAATAATTTCGCGATGATTGAATAGTTCAAGTTTTTCAGTCTTTTACACAAAAACGTTGGTTCAATTGATCAAACACAAAAAGTTCCCGAAAGTAAAAGATAAAATGTTTGTAGCTGAATTGAAAGTAATCAGCAAAAACGTATCCATTGTATATAATAGAAACCTAAGTCATTAGAATCTGACGATGACGTTACTTAACGATTAAGAGCGGGCTAGTGATTATAAGAGCTAGCAATTCGTAAATGGGCGAATAAAAATACAAATTCTAATAATTATAGCTGTCTGTTGGAGCGTCCATATATGGCCACATTTAGTATTTATAGTATAAAACAAAGTCGCTTTTCGTGTCCATGCATGTGACTGCTTAGTTCTGCTAAACTACACAATGGATTTTGATGCGGTTTCATGATCATTAAGAAAGAATTTATTTCGGAAGGCAAAAGACCATCTCAGAAGTTTATCTGCATGGTCCCCATATGACCTGGTGAGTTTGTTCCGGTCTTTCTTCTCGGAAAACACAAGTTATTTTTGACATGTAAAAGTGATTTTGTTGAACCAATTTACACAACAAATATAATTTATGTTGCCACATCAGTACATAGCACCCGTGCGAAGGATGGGCGGGTCGCTAGTATACTTTATAAGCCCATTTTTGTGTGTTTAGGGGGGTTCCTTATGCGTAAGGTTGAATGTCCGGCGTAGGTGTACCGTGGGCGATGGTTTTAGCTTTCCAATACTCATATGTTGGGACTAGACGAGTCGTTTCCAGTTATCTCGAGATCTCCAGTGGGGTCAAGAATCGAGATGTTTAGATTGTGATAAAGACATAACATTGCATATGTAAGTGCAACGAGAATTGGGTGTAGACTGCTAAGTACTGATATTGATGTTTTTGCTTCGATAGTAAATGTTGTAAATATTTAACCTCAACAACATGGATAATTTATTTCTGCTTCTCTAAGAGTTTTAGAGAAATATCTAACTTGCTTGTCCTTGATCAGGGCCATAATTCACTATGACCACTTAACGACTCCTTACTTCGAAACCACTTCAATTCCTTAGCTAATCCCACTAATCTCGCGTTGATTTAGCGCAGTTTCGTTCATTGTGTCATGGAGAATTACAGCCCAGGGTATGACAAACCTACCAAATTCTCCAAAGACAAATATTCAACTTATATCTAGGTACATAAAAACGTTTTTTACAATACAAATACATTAACCTATCTTATCTCCAAGCCCTTTGTTTAATTTTGCATTAAATTAAACCCCAACGACGTAAGTAGAGACGTTTTACACTCAAATTATGACAAAGGATATAAAAATGTATGCAAACGATGTCATTCCTACGTATGTAGTGTTAGTTTTACGAGTTTATGTTAAGTGGCTCCTAAGGGTGTGTCCTAATAGGCCTGGATAACGATAGCCAAGAAATTTACGCAGTTGTATACCTAGAGGGTGTTGCTAGTTAAAATGCCAATTTATTGTTACGATTATTAGGTTCTGTCGTATTAAACGGTAATACGACTATATATGTCGTTCTTTATCGTTAATTGGCTTCTAAGTTGTAAATATGTCGATTATATAAAGCGTTGGCTTGGCTTGGATTCGCAATAATGATTAAGTTATCTTTCTAACTGGTGTCTCAATCGTAGGTTATCCTGCAATGACCTATAGTAAGTTACTGACCGAGATCTATGGCAACACTATTCAAATTGTAACTCATACTTAGAGTCCAAAGTATGAGAATCTGGACCAGAACTCTAGCTCACTATGACCACGATGATTCTTTACGTCAACTCCTTATCTAATCCCGCCAATCTCGCGTTCATTTCGCGCGATTTCGTTCATATTGTTCATTGTGTCATAGAGAATAGGGCTTATCTAGCCACAGTTGTCACCTTCTTTTTCAGACATCTTCCACAATTTTTTTCCTAAAAAACATTGTGGCATTAAATTTGATTTTCTAACCAGATACTAAAACGACATGCAAATAAACATTACATCACAACTGTAATCTCCGAACGGTTAGGCAGAGGTGTACCAGTTGGACACCCACATATCGCCAGACATATTTAAGTCGTAAGGTGGCAAGCAAATAAAATAAGTGTTGTACCATAACATACACAAGTCCTAACACCTACGAAGGGTGTAAACAGGAACACGATACTAAACACCAAAAGCAGTTATTTTAACATCTTTATCTATTTTAGCGGCAGAAGAAATGCTAATACAGCGACAAGTACAGATAAACAAGGCAAGACATGTTTATGAAAGTAATAACGTTACGTTTTCTATGCAAAACTGTGACAGGGGTCACGAGTTATAATCAACCGTATCTGGGCCGGGTGAATTTAAAAAGTTGGTGGCTGCTGGGACATGGAATGGATTTGGCTGAACCAATATAACTCTGTTTCCGGACGAATGGAGATTCGAGGAACGGAGGGAAAAGTTCATCTGTGTTTTAGTTGTAGCGCAAATTCGCCATGGAATTGGGGAATAGTTACGGTTTTGATTAAACTTTGTTGGTCTTTTTTATCACGTGATCTACACTCAACGGTGTTGGACATGTAACTAGGAATCCGATGGGTCGACTTGAATTAATCTATTTAAATATCGGTGAGATTTCAAAATAGGAGAAAGAATCACTAATGGTAAAACTATAAGCTGCTATTCTATCATTCGAATGCCCCATTTTGAGGATATTCATGTCAGAAAGGAGCCACAATGAATATGATAGCACTAGAAACTAAGTCTAGAAACTGTCTAGAATCTTCTGTAGGTTATCAATTGTATTAGCATGATTATCTAGTACTCTTAAATAACATAACATCACGCCTCTATTCCCAGAAGGATTAGGCAGAAGCGTACCTATAATACACCCACATTTCGCCAGTTATGTCTAAGTTCCGAGGGGAGCGTATTGACATAAACCGGACACAAATCACCTGCTAATGATCAATGGAGTTAGTCATACACTCATTGAAACATGCAAATATTAAAATTATGCATAATGCGTTAAATCATGTACCGAATGAAGGAAAATGAGCTCCAATCCGCAGAACTTATCATAAACATTATCTTTGCAATGTAATTGAACAGAAACAGGATAAAATTGCTGCTAATTATAAGTTGCTACTTACGTACGCGTGTTAGTTGTTATCGTTTAAATCATTTACTGTTCAGGAAATATTGCGTTAAATAAGTTGAAATATTTCCAATTGAACTATTGAACATGAAAAATATTTTTAAGAGGAAACGTGGTCATGGGCATTCAGTGTATGACTGAACACACGTATTCCTGTTTTCTACTTGGGTAATGTGTTGACGCTAGAGCAAATATTTTTTACGAAACATTTAATATCTACCACGGCCATGTTCGCATCTTTGGTTTTTTTTTAGTTTAATTTTTTTTTCCAAAATTGATTAAAATACTCCAAAAACATATCATGATCAAATCATAGACTGGTAGATACCTACAGGGATATCACATCGTAAAAAAAAATTGCTCCTAACCAGGTAGGTATAACACAGAGGAATGCGATTTTATGGAAAAAACGCTAACGACCACGTGACCATGTTTCCCCATATCGAATCCTCGTTTAGTTGAATCTTTATATTTTTTACTCAAATAAAAATTTCAATATTATTTTCTACGGCAAGATATTGAAATCTGAAACAATTTCATACAGCACTCTTAACATCAATGAAATTGAATCACCTATGTGGGTTTCTCAATAAAATGCCCTTATACGGTGACCTAGCAACACACTATTCGACAATCAACTAGACGATTATAATTTTCCACACCAACTTTTTTTAACAACAATGACCTCCCACACAAGTTAAACACAAAAGCCAAACGGAATCCAAAATTGTATACCTATCGAAGATCAAAGTAGTAATAATGACAATGAAATTGAGAATAACTAGCTCCTACACAAACAAAACACGCACGCCATTGTACTTCAAAGAAACTTAGTCCAAGAGCCACGCAACAACTAAGGTATGGCAGACAGACAGTCGCAGCCACAGATAATGTACTAGCGTGGCAACAAGCGACGGTCACATGTTTGCAATTGCGTCGGCTACATTACAACTCATACAGTGTACCTTTTTGTTTCGTGATGTGAGCACAATTCTGTATCAACAATTATTATGAGCCAATAAACGGGGATGTTGCATCAGGTAATCACGCTAATTGGGGATTTAGTTTTGTAATAACTGCCATTACGATTTCTCTTGTATTGTAGTTTATGAGTGGATAAATACACACCCATTCCCGGAACCATTTTCTGTTGGATACCACTTCAGCGGTCACGGACACCAAAGTATCAAAAATCATCATCATCCACAGCCCGACTTCACCCACTGCTGATAGGCCTCTTTTTTCTTGTGCCAATCCCCACCCTCCAGTGCCAGCCTCATCCAGGTTTTGCCCACGATGGCAACAATGTCGTCTGCCCATCTCGCCGCCGGACAACAGAGTTCCATAATACGCGTTCCGATATCGAAGACCTTCGTACGTCTTCATATCTCGACATTTGGAACATTTGAAATTTTCAGGATGGCGTATATGCATTTCTAATTATGCTCAAATGTTAGAAGTTAACGGCTTTCACATATTATTAGAACGATTAGAGGACAATGCATTGGTGGATGGCTGCCTGAATAGAAACTTGACTCTTCTAACGGTATATAAATTGCACAGGACGACAAGTGGCTAGGCTGCTACTGCATGTTTTTCTTATTCCCATATCACTATGGAATTATCCATTGTTGTCCGGCTGTATTGTTCGCTAATTACATAATAACGCCTCGCTATTCTATCCTAGTTTTTTAGGTTCAGATTCAAGGCGATACTAATAACGTGTAGTTTAGATCGAATCTACGTGTCATATTTTCCTTGTTGCTAAGTTTAGAATTCATATCTAACTATGAATACTTGTCAGCGTATATTTCATCAGAAGGTTCTTTTTTTGCGCAAGTGTCCATGGAGTTTCTTGCTTGTTCTTGCTCTTCTTCTCCATAGAAAGTTAGGACCTACTACGCTTTTGAATGGCCACTAGCTTCATCTTTCTGAATGCCTAACTCCTTTGACAATTCAAAACTGCCTGTAAATGGTTTAATTGATGGCTTTTTTTAAGTCTTTACTTCCATAGAGCTCAATGAAACGCTTTTTAAATCGCAATTTATAACCTGTTCTAAGCTCCAATAAAAAATAAACGAACATATGGTTTCCGATTACTATCTAAGCTACCGTCCGTCAGTAATGTCAAAACGTTAATGACGAAACATTATTCTTAAATTCTCCCGAGTTACCATGGAAGTTATAGAAAATGACTTCCGTAACTCCGTTACGGTTAAATTAAAATAATGGAACTCAATTTATTTGCTGATGTTACTGGGGCTTAATAGGAAACAGCGAGCTAGCGACTAGTTACTTTTACTAATAAGAAAAAAGCCAACTCAAGCGTCCATTAATTGCGTACTTCGTGAAATGATTTCGGTGAGAATTTTAGGAATAATTAACTTTTCGTTTGGATCTGGTGAAAACATCTTTTCGGCACTTTAAATTAGTTTACTTTTGCTAAATAGGCAGAGCTTTTTGATTTTAGGAAAGAAGTTAGCACCAATTCTTCCGGCCCATAATGAAGTGCTTTTATCATAAGCCCTATATAATTAAGGCCAACATTTGCTCCAACAAACATGGCGTCTCCACCAAGATAGGAGCATGGTAAGTCATAAAACGCTACAAGATAGAAGCCTCACAACAGTCGTTAAATTTGGCCCAACATGATGAACAATATAGTGGAAGCGGCAATTTCAACGGCAAATCTACGACAGTCAAGATTCACGATGTTGGACGGATTTTAAGAGGCAAGTGTACTTAGATGGCATCGTAAGATGTAGGTAGGCTTTAGCTTTTATTGGTCTACATTTTTGGGGATTCTGGAAGCTGTGGCAGGGTTCGAGAGGTTGAGCATGTAGGGATGAATGTTTAATTACTGTGAAAGCTCATGTGGTGTGTATAGGTACCTATCTTTCAATTTACATTACTCATCAAGTAGATCTTCGCTCTTATAATCCAGTCATTATTATATTGTGTACGACCTACAGTCGTAGGTGCCAACTCGCACGGTTAAAAGTGGGAGTTGAACACTCTTGGATTTGCTAGTGGTATACTGGCACGAATATATATACACCTTTTCTTAATTCGTTGAAGTAGACTTCTAGTCCAGTGTGGTTGTTTATCAGTATTATCAGTAGATACAGTTGCAGGTGGTTACCGATAACCTAAGGTCAGACTTTCAGGTTTCTCCGAGCTCGTACCGTCACTGTCTCCACAACAACCGGTCGTAAAACCTGAATAGATTTTATTAATAAGTGTTTTATTGACCTCGTCCGCAATACAAGTCTAAGTACCATACCATTGTTTCCTTTAAAAGGAGATACTCCAACAGGTGTTATATACTCTATTTATTATAATCCGTACGTCAGAATAACATGAAAATAGGATTTATCTGCGGAAATATATTCTGAAAATGGTCCAGGCTTTCATCGAACGCTTTTAAATCATAGCTAAAATAGTCCAAGGTCTTGTTTATTATGCAGAGTAATAATATTCAGTGATATATATCAGACAACGACGTTTATACTGTTTGTTGATAAGTGTATTGTTCGTATTATATTCACCTAGATATATATGTGGTAAATTTCGATAGAAGTCTTCTTAAGTAATAACCACCACAATTTTGAAGTCATTCATAAATCGATTGAAGTTCAGCTTTGCATCCTAGTATCAATTGACAAAACCTCTAAGTAATTTTTTTTACATCCTTTTCTAGAGCTAAGTTCATGCCAAGTCAAAAATATTTAATTAGCCAGTGAGCAGAGTGGGGCTGATTGACTACCCAGGGTGCAACAGGAGCTTTTGAACGAACAGAAGAATCAACAAGACACTTGAGAGAATCTCAAAGAGCTGTCAAAATGTGCACGTCATCCTTATTATCGAAAAAAGGGGTCTTTTTTAACAGGTCCTCTTCGGTGGTCAAAAGAAAACAGAATGGATTTAATGGAGCAGTTTATTAATACCGTCATCGATATCTCCGTGCGATATGATTTGTTTTAACTATATTTCTAGAGCCAGCAAAACTTTGTATTGTAAGTCTTCCATCGTGACTTCTTATAACAACCCGTTTTTTACTGAGTTTATATATTTATAAACTGCTACTGATTATATAAATTGCCAGAGTAGACATAGATTTATTTATACAAAACCATCTGAATAAGGTTTATTCACGCCGTGTTTAAAGGCTATAAATTATTCCATGATGGTTTTTATGCGACTCCCACGTGAAAAAAATGTAGCAAGTACAATTAATATTATAATACTAATTATAAATAATCGTGTAATCTTCTTCAGCGAAAGCACTAAGAAGTGGCAAAGGGCAGGGGGATTTTGAGTACTGCCTTTTGTTATTTTGACGTTCAAAAAGTGCTGATTCTCAGCCTAACTTGAATAAAAATTAATTTCTTAATTTTTCTTTTTATAAAAACGTTGCCCCACACTAGGAATTTCTCCTGAATCGTGGGAGCATTTACAAACATTTAAACTCACAAACACAAACAGTCAGCAAAATGAATGTTGATTTTGACAACAATAATTTTTCATTTCCGAATGTTCCTAAAGACTTCACATCCTGGTTTCAGAAACAAGGATAACACTTAGTCAATTACACTTGCAAGCATAAACCACTGAGGCAGAAAATCAGATATGTACATAATTATAATACCTATAGAAAACGTTGATAAACCACCAAATAACCGTTACAGTAACGATACACGGCACATAATGGTGATGTCATGTTTTTACTGACTAATCACATTCGGCCCATATTGAAGGTTATACTATACATCGTATACTAACAACAAGACCATTAAAATGGTTACATTACAATCGTATGTAGGTCGTATAGGAATGAATAAGATTGATTTAGTCATAAGAAATAAGAATCTCGTTTGACGAGTTCCTTTATCTTAGGTACCAATCGTTATTAGCAGGTATGAGGCACATGCATTTGCATAAGAAAAAAAAAGAAAAATACATAGGTTTATTTGTCACAGATAAGTGCATACAAAACGATGGGATCGCGTTGGCAACACTGCCCGAGTGACATGTCAAAATTTTGTTCCGTAATTTAAAATTAGTTTTATTTAATTTTTAAGTGTATTTAAGTGTTAATATTATATCTAAATGTAAAATAACTGCATAAATACTCTGGACTATTGTTTTCCTGCAAGTTTTACAAAGTTAAACACAGTACTTGGTTGCCCACCGTTACCGGTAACCTCTCACGAACAGCTGATGTTCGACCTGCGGATTTAAACGGGGAGTATTGTTCACCTTTATTCTATAATTAGCACACAATCGTCATTTAGACTCTGTAACACATCCAGTGATCCCAATTTTTGCTTGATTTGTCACCCTGCACTGGGTCTAAGTCACTTTGTTTACGTAAATCGTAATGACACTTATTATTGTGAAATATTAAAATATTGAAATTCTATTAGCATTATATTGTACATAACAACAATAACGTTAACTATCGTTATTTTCAATACTTGTAATAATATTGCTAAACTAGATTTTTCTGTCTGGGCATCATACCCACATAAAAAAAAAAGTAAAATCATAAGACAATAGAATTAATGTAACTGTGTACTTTATTTAATCATAACAGTTGCATTTCATTTAGATTCAGCCTACCTCATTTTACCTATAAATCTACACTAACTTTTCCAACTTTTCCTTTCATTTCTAGCTTTCCTTTTCTGTTTGGCTGTTTTACTGGTTCTTACCGTTTCTTTAATTCCACTTTCAGTACTTATTCCTGAAACCATGCCTGTGATGACCCGTAAGGCTGCTGCTCAGGAGTTGGAGCTTAAATTGAAAACAACCACTCAAGATCTTAAGGCTTCAAACAGTAAATGTGATCAGCTGTTACAGGAAATAGAGGATAGTGAGAAGGAAGTCGAGAAGGTTGTTT
The DNA here is from genome assembly GCA_949629185.1 of Apamea crenata. Taxonomy (NCBI): domain Eukaryota; kingdom Metazoa; phylum Arthropoda; class Insecta; order Lepidoptera; family Noctuidae; genus Apamea; species Apamea crenata. The sequence goes on along the minus strand of OX451365.1, from coordinate 2,181,055 downwards.
ACAAAAATACAAGCTTAAAACAGGAGCTGGTAGACCTTCATCAAAGATACCTGGTTGTTGTTGATGAACGGGACAAACTGCGGTTAGTCACGGATGGTTTCAATAGCTGCAGTAACTTATATGAGGAGGCTTTGTGTAAGGTTAGGGACCTAGAAGAGGAATTAATTCATGCAAATGTACGAATTACTAAGTTACAGAAACTAAAAGAATGTACTCAGGCTAAGGAAACTGATAACTTGTATACTGAACTAGCTAATACTAATTGCAACTCTCACTCCTTAATAACAATAGACCTTACTGAAGATTCTATATTGAAATATAACAATAGCAGTTATAAAGTAAGTCAAAATAAAATAAAAAAATATGCAAAACTAAATAAAATCATAAATAGATGCAATAAATTTAGGAAACAACAAAAACACAATTCCAATAATATTAAACTAAGGAAGGAACGTGTTTTTCTAATAAATAAATTAAAAAACTATGAAATTAAATTAGAAGATAGTAAAAACATTTATCACATTGACACTCAGCGATTACAGTCTGAAGTTGAGGTACTTGAAGAGTCACTACATTTACATTATATTAAGTATGTGAGCTCTCAAAAACAAATAAAGGAACACATCCTTGCTGCAAACGAGTTGGTGGAAATGCGTTGTGGTGAGGCAGGTAGAGTGGACCCGATGACTCTGAGCACCACTCAATGTTCTTGTCAAAGGGAATTCAACCTTGAGGCTATCCAACCTGAGGGAACGGAGGACCCGTCCCAGTCGGGAGGAGCTCGGGACTGTATCCCCGATCAAGATACACCACATGTTATACAAGGTTCATCTCAAGTAGCACAGACAGAGACTTATGCTGTCACTTCTTCTAGTAAGGTTTGTTGTTGTTCTGTTATGTTTTCAGATAGTTTAGGAAGAGGGTTAGGTAAATTATTGAGTAACAACCTAAGTCAATCTGCTGTTAATTATTGTATGCCTGGGAAATCCTACAAAGATATAATGTCATCAATAACTAGCAGTAAATATGATCCAAATGCCATTATTTCTGTATTTGTAGGTAATAGTGCTAAGGTAAAAATAGATGACATCACTGACAGTGTCACTGAAATCTTGAAAATTAATTGTCAGAAAATAATATTGTGTGCTTTTCCATACTTTGAGCACTTATCAAGTAGGCAAAATTATTATATACATATGCTAAATAACCATATGCATTTCTTAGTAAATCACTATAGTGACAAACTCATATTTTTTGACACCAACACTTTTGTTGAAACTTTCAAATCGACTAGGGATACAGCGTATCTGCCTATTAGTTCTAGACGTCAAATAGCAGGGCTATTAGCTTTTATTATTAACTCAGACATAAGTAGTATGTCGAAGTCTGATGTAATTAGCACCATAAAAATTAGTAATAATACTAATATTAAGGTGGTTAGCAACAATAGTTTAAACTAGTTGGTAAGACAACAGAAGGTACCAATAACAATATTGTTAATCTCACCTCCAATAAGGTATCTTCTAGCACTCAATTAGTTAAGTGTAAAAAAGGGGCTAAGCAGAATTCCTTGAAATTGTTTCATCAAAATATTCAAGGTTTTTCTTCCAAATTATTAGAAATTGAATTGTTTTTAGAAAAAACAATGTTTGATATTATTTGTATAACTGAACACTGGTTGAAAGATTATGAAATGCTGATTAATTATGTGAACTATAGTGTGGGCAGTTGCTTTAACCGAAAATCCATGCAGCGCGGAGGTTCATTAATTTTAATTAAAAATTCTATAAAATATAAGACTCGTAAAGACATAGTGGAACTATCTGTGGAACATAGCATCGAATTGTCCTGTGTTGAGCTAGATAGGCATTTTATAGTGTGCGTATACAGACCTCCAAACTATCAAAACTACTCTATTTTTGAGTCCGTAATGGAAGATGTCTTGGCAAAACTTGCAACTAGCAATAAATCAGTAATTATTTGTGGTGACTTTAATATTAATATTTTGGAAATTAATTCAAATAGCAGTAGATTATTAAGCCTTTTTAAATCATTCAATCTGTCAAATGTGTTTTTGGAACCAACACGAATAACTACGGCTACTGCTACATGTATTGATAATGTTTTCTGTTGCTGCGAATATCTAGAGAAGGCCATTGTAAATTATCTCCCTTCTGATCACAGCGGTCAAACCGTTTATTTTAAGTCCAACACACCAATACAAAAAGTACAGATTCAAACTAGACCAATAACATCGGGTAATTTGAATAAGTTTAATATAACTTTAAATAGCAAGTTAAGTGCTCAGGGCCTAAGTATGACTAATGGAAATATTTTGTATGAAGAATTATTTTCACTAGTACAAACAGAGTTCAATAATTATTTTAAACAGAACTCTAAAACTATTTGCCCTAAGTTCTTATTCAGTGACTGGGCAACTAAAGGCATCAGAAAGAGTAGGGAAAGATTATTTGAACTGTATGGCCTTAAGCCGTATATTAACACGGATACTTTTAATAAGTATGTTGCTACTTATTCTAAAACTTTTAGAAATATCTGCAAAGCAGCTAAAGCTTCATTTATTAGTCATAAGGTTAAATCAGCAGACAATAAAATAAAGACAGTTTGGAGAATTATTAACAATGAAACGAACAGGAACAAAACACGTAATACTGATTACACTCTGAACACTTCCCGCGGTCTAATTAGCGATAGCATCGATGTTGCTCAGGAATTTACAACTTTCTTTACCAATATCCCAATTAAAACTACAGAAACTTTAAATTCCTCGCCCGCACTTGCTATAGAATTATTAAGAGCGAATGTTTCAGCCTGTACTGTGGATTTTAAATTTAAACATATTAACCCTATAGGCATTATAAAAGCATTTAAGCAACTTAAGATCAAAATTACCGAAGATCTGTGGGGCATGTCTACTAAAGTCTGTCAATCTATTATTGAGACAATTGCACCCTACTTAGCTTTAATATTTAATTTGTGTGTAGATCAAGGGGTATTCCCGGATTTAATGAAGTTCAGTAAGGTTATTCCACTTTTTAAATCTGGGGACAGCAAAGACACAAATAATTATAGACCCGTATCGGTTTTGCCGGTTTTCAGCAAGGTGTTTGAAAAAGTAATGTTGGATCAAATGCTCAATCATTTTAATCGTAACAACATCCTACACGATCAACAGTATGGTTTCACCAAAGGACGTTGTACAACAGACGCCGGTGTCACTTTATTAAAACACATCTTTGACGCATGGGAAGAGGCACAAGATGCAATAGGTATCTTTTGTGACCTATCCAAGGCATTTGACTGCGTTAATTACGAAACACTGCTTTTGAAACTTGAGCATTACGGACTGGGTAAACTAGCTCTTAACTTAATAAAATCATATTTAAATGATAGATTTCAGCGAGTTCAAATAAACGGTGTGAATTCATTGGGGTTAAAAGTCAAAATGGGTGTACCGCAGGGCTCTATATTGGGGCCGTTCCTATTTTTAGTATATATAAATGATTTACCTCATTTACTAAAAACCCGACCACAAATGGTGTTATTTGCTGATGACACATCACTGATTTTTAAAGTAGACAGACGTGCACAAGAGCTTGACGACGTAAATAACGCTATGCTTATGGTCCATAATTGGTTTACTGTAAATAATTTAGTATTAAATGAGAAAAAAACTAAATGCATTAGATTCGCTTTACCGAATGTTAGAAGTAGTTTATGTCACGTTGTATTGAATAAGGAGATACTTGAATTCGTCGAAAATACGGTTTTCTTGGGGATCACGCTTGACTCAAAGCTGCAGTGGGGTCCTCACCTAACATCACTTGCAGGGCGGCTAAGTTCAGCCGCTTACGCTGTTTGGAAAATCCGTCAATTAACAGACGTGGATACCGCGAGACTGGTCTATTTTAGTTACTTCCATAGCATCATGTCTTACGGTATTTTGCTGTGGGGACGAGCTGCAGATATTGATTCTATCTTCATTCTGCAAAAGAGGGCTGTCAGAGCCATCTACAATCTCAGCAGACGCGAATCTCTAAGAGAGCTGTTTAAAAAAATTAACATCATGACGGTTCCTTGTCAATATATATTCGAAAACATTATGTACGTTCGAAAAAATCTACATCTTTTTAGTAAGATAAGTGACAGGCATAATTTTAACACTAGGAATAGGAACAAACTAGATCAACCGCGCTTCAGATTGTCTAAAGTAAAAACTTCTTTTATGGGGTACTGTGTAAAATGTTATAATAAAATACCACTCGATATTCTTCAACTAAATGAGAAGAAATTTAAAACATGTATTAAACGCACACTATGTAGACAAGCATATTATAAGTTGGATGAGTATATACTAGATAAAAATGCTTGGCTTAATGCTGGTCCTGCTCCACAGGCACTTGGGCTCACTAGTTGATCACAATTTCTATATTTTGGAGGAGATGCTTCCCCTTTTTATTTTTGTTTTTATTTTTGTGTTTCTGACATTATGAATTTAATGTTTATTTTATTCAATCAAGATTAATTTTGAATACTTCACTATTAAATACCTCTTCCAGATTGGTAGTAACTTTTTATATATTTTTTTTTTTCTTATCTTATATTTTTAGTTAGAAAGTTGCAAACTATAGTTTTGTATAATTTAGAAGCATTTTTAAAATTTTGTAAATGTAAGAACCATGGATCCGTTTTTTATGATATTTTGATGTTGACTTAAAAGAGCATGGCAGTTGAGAATATGTCATGCTCACTTAAATGTCTCACTGATGGTGGCGCGTGTGTTGGATCATTCGGTTCCCTACAAAATGGTTGAGCTGGGTGGTGCTGATCCACGCGTCATGTTCGTGAACGGGCGCCGTTGGTTGAGACTGGTCATCTCTTAACTGCCAGGGCTTATTTTTAATGTTATAAATTGTTTCTTTTTTTTTTACATTGTTCTCACATATAGAAGCAATATGAATAATGTACCCAGGATTTTGTAATAATATCTTGATTTAAAAGAGTGTCCGTGGAGTTTCTTGCCCGTTCTTCTCCATAGAGATCTACGTTTTTGGAATGGGCGACTAGCTTCAACTTTCTGACTAACTGACCGACTATTTAATTTTGACAATTCAAAAGTGCCTGTAAATGGTTTAATTGAAATAAATGATTTGAGTTTGAGTTTGAGTTTGAGTTTGATAAGCTAACTTGAATCCTGCTAATATTATAAACGCGAAAGTTTGTAAGGATGGATGTTAGTTACTCTTTCACGTTACAACTCCTGAACGGATTTGGATGAAATTTGGCACACAGATAGTTTATAACCAGAATTAACACATAGGATTTTTATTTCGAGTAACTAATAAAGAAAAATATAAAACAAAATATATCTAAGTACACAGAACAGAAATAGTCGGCAGCTGCACGTTATGACTGTGACAAGAAGGCTTCAGCATGATGCTAGGCCTGTCAAGCGTGAATAGGACGCTCTTAGGATAAATGGAGTGGCAACGATATTGTGGGGCGTCTGGTAGTAGTTGGAGGAGAGTGGCCAAGGATTGAATTAAATGCCGATCGAAAAGCTCTGCTGCCATATATACCAGCAGTGAACTGCTATAGTATAAAATCAAGAGTGGTCCAAGAGACCCTTAGCAATCCCAACCTATAGAAATCAGTTTTACTTCGTTAGTAGTTAAAGTAGAACGGATTGTTGTCAGATATAGATACTGGGTACTTATAAGTAGATAATGTATTATGATATTTTGCGCACTTATTGTTGTATGGAAAATTTGCATCTGATTGTGTCGATAATTACGTATGCAAGTCGCATCTTTGGTCTAATAACAAACGTGGCTGCAGATGGCGGCTGTTCTAGAAATATTCTTTTCTGTTTTGTGTTAAACGTACAAGGAAATTATGGGCGATAGACGAGGCATACAGATTCAGCACAAATATGAACTAACGCCAAAAATAATAAGGACATAACGAAAAACCTACAAAGAGTAGAGATGCTAAAAGTAATGCATTCTACGCAATAGGTATTAATTGCAAAAAATGCAAATTGCTATTATAGGTGCCTAGCTCGTGTAACCATAAAGTTAAGGAAATTGCTCCCAAAATGTGACACACAAATACTAATTGAATGAAAAAAATTTTTGGAGTACAGCCGAACATATATCCTTCATATTTCGACACCTTCTGAACTGTGACTTGGAGAACACACTACGTACGTCCCTGCTACAATTCCCTGAAACCGATTAAGGCACGTATAACAATAATAGCGCCATATCCCCTTGCATAACTGGAGCCACGTCGCTAAATCATCGCCTAATAACGCCAGTGCCGGCCATTTTCCTCAATAAGATAATACTTGGCTACCAGGATACTATACAAGCGAGGCATTCTTTTCCCGTTCGATCCCGGAAATATAAAAAAAAAAACAAAAATCCATAACCATTTGATTTGTTTCGCTATTAACTAAGTAGAGTTTATTGTCTCCTTAAAATATACGAAATAAATGTTGAGGCACGTGTAGTTTCTATACTTGTGTATTATACATAGAAACTTTGTTATTTTATGTACCGTTATTGCGTCATTTCACATTTGCGAAACATTCTTGAGTATGTTAAAAAAATCTTTGTAACTTCGTTTATTATTTTAATTTGTTGTATTTGGTGAAAAAACTAATCATAAATCCTTTTAAAATCTATTCATGTTTCTATGTTACGATCATTTTCAGTCACCTATGAGTGTCATTGCATAAAAACGTGATGACATTAATGTCAACATATCAGGACAACTCCAAATTTGTATAGGCAGAATGACAAATAAAACAAACATGTCCATAACGTAGGTTAGCAACAAACGATTTGCAATTTGTGCGTGCTAATACATGATCAAATGTAGTTCACTCCGGTTTATTGGAAAATTACAGTGGTTGCGCGGGCGCAGAGCCGCTGTCTCCGCTCCACTCCACGCCACGTCACCAAAACATTATGTAAACACGATGTATTATGTATACGAGTACGTACAAGTGTGGCTATTCAAGCGATTCGGCGGTACAACGTGTGAATATATCTAATCTGAAATGCGCGAGTTTTATGATCGTTTTATGCCTGCGCGTGAGTGGATTGATGAACACATTAGCATTGAAAGAGTAAGCGGTAACTGAGATGTAGCATTGGAGACTTCTGCATGACATTTAATTGCAGTCATGTTCAATAAGTACTCGTAAATGCTGTTTAGTGAATGTTAACTGAGACCTAACGTTAGGCGTCGTCCATAAATCAAACGGCACTAACAATAAATAACTCTAGACATTATCCCATTCAACAGAACCATTATGAAACAAATACTAATCATTAAACTCGGCAGTTTATTGCTTTATGTCAGCAAAATTAACTATAATTGAAATTACCAATAAAATACTGCAATCACAGAGACAAGAATACTTTCATAATGAGCTAGGAAATAAGCCCTTTCGAGAATATTACGAAACACAGCACTTGTAACAAGCCCAAACCACATAGAACTGGTACCGACATTCAGGTAAAGTCAATTTCCTAGGCAACGCAAAGTGGATAGATGTTTGAAGAGAAAGTAACCTAAAAAGGCTTTGCTTCGTGCATAAAACCTTTTTGGATGAAAAAAAATATTTTTATCATACAATGGGGCGTTTATGTGATGTAACTGTCCATCAATCACTCTTACATCTTACCTAAAGCGTTATAAGAAAAGTGTTGAGCGGATGTACTCTGAAACCTTTCCGTAGGTATTGAAATCAGGGACCATTTTGGTTACCCATTGAAAGGGTTTTTGATAGGGTTTTGACAAAGTGTTGTTTTAAAACCCATTTCATATTTGTTACACTCTTTTACGCAAACCCTCATCCAATGGATAACATCTTCCAAACCCTATCGATTTGATTACCTGTATATTCAAAAACCCTTTCTTGTTGGGTTATACTTTTTAATGGTAAGACGTTTTGAACGGGTTACCCATTCAACGACTGTAACAGAGTTACCCATTCGGACTACAAGTATTGTAATTTTATCTCTCGTGCCTTTACTTTAAAGTACTAAACTGCCTGCATTCGGCAGGTTTGTTCTTGTTTCTTGTTGATTTCAAATTCTGGTGTAATAATTCTGGCAGTAACGGCACCTACTATTTGATCCTCTTACTTTATCATTTTAAATAATGATGTCGTTATTGAATAAATAAAAATCTTTAAAAAACATGGTACATATTTATTTTTTAAAAACATAATTTTTCAGAATTACTGCTTTTGTTTTGATTGTTGTTCATGAACACTTTGCATGACCATATGAACTATTTGATGCATACATTTGTTACGTCGTCCTTCTTCTAACTTGCTTAGATATTTTGCAATTAATAAAGAAAAATAATAACACGCATGAATATCATATTCCTTGCTATTGTCTGAGTTATCAGTATTTGTAGTCTTATCTTCCATTTCTTTAGAGTCATTTTCAAAAGCCAAATCGGGAGTAGACGCATTGTCTAATGTCGGTTGCAATGTCGGCATTGACACGCATGAAGCATCGGTTGTCCTTAATTCCTCAAAATATGTTGATTCACTTTCGTCTGAGCTTCTGTCGCTGTCTGAAATATATATGTGCTCTAAAAAAATAAGAATTATTATTATAAAACTAGTAGGTATTAAACAATTTAGTGGCGTATTGCTCCTATTAAGACCCTGTCCTCCTCCTAGACCTATAACAATTTTATTGACAAGACAGATTTTGTCTATATAATTAGACTAGCTAGAAGCCCGCGGCTTCGCCCGCGTGGATGTCGGAAATATTTTCATAAAAAATTCCACGGAAACGTGCTACCAGGATAAAAAGTATGTCCTTCCCCAGGATGCTATCTATCTCTTTACCAAATTTTATGAAAAACCCTTAAAATAATTATATACTTTTCATTTTCTGTTTTAAGTATTAGTACCGAGTTTCAAGTTAATCCGTCCGAGGGGTTTAAATTTTTTTCTAACCTATTAATTTTTTCACTCCCTAAATCCTCTGTGAGGGCTTTTTTAAAACTAAAAAGTCACCATATTCTGTATTAATTACTAAATTATTATTTATTGGCAAATATTGCCAAGTATCAAGTTTATTAACCAAAGGAAAAAGGTTTTTCATATTAATTGTATCCCGTCTTTTCACCCCACAGGGGTGGAATTCAAAAAACAAATATTGGGATGTTTCCATAATTTGACTCAAAGATTATTTATACCCATTTTCGAGTTAATCAAGCCACGCATTATAATCCTCTTCTGTAAAATTAACTACCCATTTTCACCCTATTAGGGGTAGATTTTCGAAAAACCCTTTATTAGTGGATACCTACTCTTTACGAAGAATACACCCTTCAAATTTCATGTCTCTAGGACCAGCGGTTTAGGCTGTGCGTTGATGTCTCAGTCAGTCAGTCAGTCAGTCAGGATTTTGAATTTTATATATATAGATAGTAGAATAGATAGGTAGAATATACTTTATTTGTACTTAATAAAGTATATTCTATCTATCTATTCTTCTATTCCATAAAATTACATAAACTTAAAGTAGAACAAGATAGGGTGACACAATGGGTGGCCTTATCACTTACAGCGATATTTTCAAGACAACCTTAGGATGATTTAACGAAGAAGGAAAACAATACTGCAGATAGTCAGTCCCCGGTGTACATTAAAAGAAAAATATACATACATACCTGCACAAAACCATATTAAAGTATATATATAAAACATATATACAATCTAGGGCAAATAACCATATAAATTAACTAGCTTCTTCCCGCGGCTTCGCCCGCGTGGATGTCGGAAGTTATCCCACGGGAACGTGCTACCAGGATAAAAAGTATGTTCTTCCTCAGGATGTCATCTATCTCTTTGCCAAATCAGAAGTTCAGTGGTTTAGGCGTGAAAATGTAACATACAGTTTCAAGTTCAAATCCTCCCCTGAAAACCGAATTACCCCTTTTTGCCCCGTCAGGGGTCGTCAATTTTCGACAACTTTACATACTTATTATTATTTATTTTCTGTCGAAAGTATCAATACTGAGTTTCGAGTTAATCGGACCGCGCATTCAATTTCTTCCACACAAACTTCAACACCCCTATATCCCCCTTTGAGGGGTAGTTTTGAAAAACGTATAATGATAAACTTTATTACTTACTCAGGCAAGTATTGTTGCCAAGTTTCAAGTTTATTAACTAAATTAATAAGATGTTTCATATAAACTGTATCCCCGCTTTTCACCCCCACAGGGGTGGAATTTAAAAAAATCGTTTGGGGTACCTATATTCATAACTTGACTCAAAGATTATCATACCAATTTTCTAATTAATCAAGCCACTTATTATAATCCTCCCCTGTAAAATTAACTACCCCTTTTCAACCCGTTAGGGGTAGATTTTCGAAAAATCCTGATACATGTTATTCTTTATTTTTGGTCTTAAGTATAAACACTGAGTTTCGAGTTAATCGGACCGCGCGTTCAAATTCTTCCACACAAACTTTAACACCCCTATATCCCCTTTGAGGGGTAGTTTTGAAATACTAATAATGATAAACTCTATTGCTTACTTAAGCGAGTATTCATGCCAATTTCCAAGATTATTAACCTAACGAATAAGATTTTTCATATAAAGTGTATGGGGATACACTTTATATGAAAAATCTTTTCACCCCCACAGGGGTGGAATTTTGAAAAATCATTTGGGATGTGTTCATCATCAGTTAATCAAGCCACACTGTAAAATCCTCCCCTGTAAAATTGAATACCCCTTTTCAGGCCGTCAGGGGTAGATTTTCGAAATCCCCTGATACACATTATTCTTTCCTTTCAATTTTAGGTATAAATACTGAGTTTCGATTAAATCGGACTGCGCGCTAAAATTCTTCGATACAAACTTTGAAACCTCCCAATCCTCTCTTAGGGGGTAGTTTATAAAAACAAAAAATGCCCAACTTCATAATTTACTTAGATAAATATTCGTGCCAAGTTTCAAGTTTATTAACTCAAGGAATAAGATTTTTCATACAAACAAAATCCCCCCATTTCACCCTCTTAGGGGTGGAATTTCGAAAAACCCTTTCTTAGTGGATACCTACTCTTCACGAAAAATACACCCTCCAAATTTCATGTCTCTAGGACCAGTGGTTTAAGCTGTGCGTTGATGTCTCATTCAGTCAGTCACTCAGGACTTTGAATTTTATATATATAGATAGATTTAAAATAGTCACTTTTCGATGTCTCATATTATTAGACAAAATCTGTAACTAATCCACGTCGGTATAGATCTGATATTTAATATGATATATAGTCTTAATAAGAGTAATAAAAACAAAAATTTTGTTTAGAATGTTTGTCTGTCTGTCTCTATATTTATTAAAAAGTTACCTTAAATGTTCACCAGGATATTCAGCATTCCGTGGCGTACTTTTTGCGTGCACAAACAAACATACATACAGACAGACAAATTATTCAAAAATTGGTGATTTGGTATCTATATTGATTACTTATTACACCCCCATTAAAAGTTTAAAATATATTCAATGTACAGTCACAGGTTATTTACAGTTTTATTATATGTGATACTTAATTAAAATACACTTACTTACCTTTGTTCATCTTCAATATTCAGATATTATTTATAACTTAAAAAAGAAAGCACCGCCGTCCTGTCAAACCGAGTAAGTTGTAAGAAACACTAATGGAACGATTCTATATGATTCCAAACTTCCAAGGTCAATACCTACGACGAGTATTCCTCCACTCCAACGTAATTTAAAATGATTTGATTTAAAACCCTTTGATAACCCCGACAAACCCTTTTAAAGGGTTATCTTCTTCAATTGGAAATCATACACGAGCCGGTAACATCTTGTACTAGTTAACTTATTGATAGGGTTACCCTAACGTTAGTGTTATGAAAGGGCTACCACTACCAAGAGGTAACCCTTTCCGTTACTGTAGGCGCACAATCTGTAACACTTTCGAAAGAATTAACTTATATTCGGGGTTGTACGGTCCCTGATTGAAATAGGGGATGTTACGTACATTACTGTAGCGCTGTAGCCTATTGTAGGCATGTTTTTATCGCTAGACTCGTGTTAGAACGTGCCGATCAATCTTATGGAAATTGACAAATCTAGTACAGTCTGTGCCAAAACTAAAGTGTCCGTTCAAGGCAAGAAAACAAATATTGAGACTGGCGACGAAGGTGGACTTGTAAAATCAATTACCTGGTTTCTAAGCATGTTATCAGAGAGACACTTTACAAATGTATTTAGGAAAATGTCGTGAGGTATGTTTTGAGTATGAATGTGGGTATGTGAAGTAAAGGGAGTGACTGCCGATAGATGAGTAAGGAAGAAAAAGACACGCTGCAACCCCAAATAATTTAGGATTAGGGCAGGAGAATGATGATGATTTTACACAATTATTTAATAATCCTTTTGATTGCTACACTTACAGTAAAATTTGGTATTTCTCGCACAAGTATTACAAACTCAATTTATTATCACAATCTTTGGATACTAAAGAGAAATTGATTATTATGCTAAGCCTATTTGCGTGTACCAGTCTGTCGCTAATTAAATCTAACTAAGAGCTTTCGTTACTGGTTTCGGGTTAAACTAATATCGTGAAAGATACGGGCGAATATTGTCGAAAGCACGTAGAAACTGAAGATATTCGAGTTCGTATATGAATGTGATAATTAAAGTATTGTTATAATATCCAGCAGACCAAAATAAAAATAGAGAATAGAAAGAGAAAATAAAAATAGAATAAGAATAGACATAGTTATGTAGGAGAATAGAAGTTGAGAAACGAAAAAAAAAACAAATTAAATTAATGTAAGTAATATTTTACTGGTGCATTTTTAATTGCACTTATGTTTTTGGTGCCAAATTGTCTGTTGTAGGAAAAAAATCATGAATTATAAATAATCGGGCGAGAGATGATTTTACTTAAGTGATACATCATCTCTAAAATTAAACATAATTAACTCAAGTGTTTATGGAGTTCAGGGGGTCTACTTAGAAGTGCAAAGTGCGAGGTAGTAAAGTGCGAGGTGTAGGTCTATTAATTAATTATGGTGATTTTAATATCTTACTGTTTTTTTTAATATTATGCACGTGTTTTTTCGTCTTGATTAACGAGTCTGACTCCAACCGAAAGGACTGACCAGCCGATCGATTCTGTAAAAAACTCACCGTGAAAAGTTAGGTGAAGTGAGCTTAGAGTGAGCTGTCAATAGTGTCAATCCCTAGCATTAGCTGGAATGACAGCTCACTCCACGCTCACTTCACCTAAGTTTTCACGGTGAAATGGTTACAGAATCGCACTGCTGGATTAGCAAGAGGCAGAATTGTATGGAAAAGTGAGAGGGAGGCCTCTGCCCTGCAATGGGGCAATACAGTCTAGTTAGATTCATTTTTTCGTCTAATTCCTAATAGAACACGTCATCCACAAACAAAACATTCTGCACTTGCATCCTTAGCAACTACGCAACAAAGCCTCATTACAGCCACGATTTCCAACACATCGGCCATCTCACAGAACATGAAATTATATACAAACAGAACAGCCATTAACGCAAACATAAATAAGATACCATTAGCAGCTCTACCTAGAATCTAGGTAGTAAATCAAGGTACGTCACACGAACACCTATTATTAGAACAAGAACAATGGTCGCACAAAATGGGCCTACCTCACAACGCAAGTGATCATGTCATGATATTCCTATAAGCTGTATAGTCTATATAAAATACCACGCCTTCATCCCATGGGGGTAGGCAGAAACTACAGAACGAAACCAGATACGATCCTTACATACTCCTATTACTTCGTTTACGTTCATACAACCGTATCTACTACGCACCTGACCTTTCTGAAGAACAATCATCAATAAGAAAAATAATAATAATAATATAATATATCCTTCTATGACGCCTCCCGGCGATTCCAATCATATCTTCCTTTTAAATACCTTATGTTGGTCACCTTTCATTCCTGCTCTCAACGTGACCAAAACAACTAGCATCCTCTTTAAAAAAATAGTCACTAAATCTTCTCTCAAACCGCAACGTTGCTTTATCAGAACATACGCAGCTGAATATTCTAGCTATACCTTTCATGTTTTTTCCTAGAGGTTAAAGAATCTGTTCGTTAGTGCACGACTAGTTTCTTCATCCACAATGAGACGATTTTCTGGTTTGACGGGGTGTGGCGCAACTTGGGAGAGGCCTATGACCAGATACCAACTGCGGTAGACTGCGATGCACTGAGGGGCGAGAGGTTTAATTATCTGAAGGCCGATTCCAAAATCAAAATCTAGTCACAATCTCATCTCGGTGACAAACAAATGTCAAAAACTTGTCAAAATGTAGGGAAATTAGAGGTATTTTTGACAGATTCAGAGAGATCAGACTGTGAACGTTCTTAAAATTACGATAATTGGCCAATTCTCGTAATTTCAAGAACGTTCACAGACTTTTGATTTTAGAGTTTTGACTTCTAAAATCAAACTCCCACAAAAACGTAATGACTTTTCGATTTTGTGACTGTCAGGAAATATTGTTTTACTTTTCTTTCCTAAGTCACGTTTAGAAGTAAATACTCGGTTTAATTTAAGACACAATTCGATATAACGTAGTCTTGTTTGACGAACATAATAATGAAAATAATGAGAACAGTTTTGAAATAAAATTTAATTTTACATCAGAATTTCTTGATTAAATTAGCTGATAACTTGAACTGTATTGGGCAAGTACGAAATTAGAATAGGTATCTACCTACTGGGTTCACGTGGTAGATTACGTCCCACTCCCTCTCACTGAGAGAATGCCTGTGTCCCAGCAGTGGGAACATTACAAGCTGATTATGATTTAGATTCATAACATGTCATATCGTTTCAGTGTTTCATCCTACACAGCAGTTTTGGACAAAAAACTAGTTCTTTCTAAGAGAAAAAAGAATATCTTCCCAGAGAAAACTACAAACGACTTTATGAATAGTTAGTTGGAGATAAAACAAAAGAGATCTCTCCAATTTGGAATAACCTTAGGCCTTAGGCTGACAACGCCCAACATTTGTCAGAATCACGTGTACCATTATTTCCTTTTGCGTTCCAGACAAAAATAATAAGAGATGGAATCGTACGATTGCGTTGAAAGTAACAGTACTTATGTGCATTGTACAAGTTGCATACGTTTATGGCATAGTTATAATAACGAGCGAAAAAAAAATCTGTCTTCGAAACGGCTGGACTGATTTTGACGGGACTTTCGAGTGTTATAAGGAGTAACTTAGGCTAATTTTATTTTAGAAAAATAATGAGTAGTCACATTATTGTTTTCCGACATCCACGCAAACGAAGCCGCGGGCACAGTTAGTAGCTTCTAATATCTATGTGGAGAAGTTTTATGGACTGGCGTTGCAGTGAGTTATTGTCGAGTACTCGAGATATGCCTCACATATTTTCAATGACTCGATGATATTTACACAAAATAAGTATGGAAACATGCGTTTGTTCGTAGTCACAAAACAAACAGCAGTACTGATACAGGCTACAGCTCAGAAAATACGGTTTCCGGCGTGAGTTAATATGTTACAAACGGTTTACTTTTAGAGAAAGGTTTTCACGTATGAAATGTGAATTTATGACAAAAACGAGACGCGCAAAAACGTTTTTAGTGGAACTAATCGCCGCTTCTCTACTTACGCGACGGATCAGTTTTTACAGCAAGATGGTAACAAAAAAATATATTAAGTTGACGAATGGGTCTTAATAGCTGTCTATCAGTAGCTACCAGACAATTGAGAGGTCTCGCGATTAGAGTCTTTCTATTCTAAAGTCGAAAAATAATTTCAATGGACATGTTTCACAAAATTGCTTTTATTCAATTAAGCAGATGTCAACGACTCCGGCAGCGATCATTAACAGTTTAATTCATCAAATAAAATCGTTCAATTCAATTACTATTTGTAACGAGCTATAAATTAAATAATCAGTGTCCCCGCCCTATTACCTCTCGTTGCAATAACAAATTCAATGATGAACGCGACCTTTAACTTAGGCAAATAGGCACATTCCCCTCCATTAGGAACCGATGAATAACGTAACATTCTATTATGCCGAATGTACTTTCACCACTTTCATAATTCTAAAATTGTTAAAGGTCCTTTACAATCAATTTAGTATTATTCTTTAAGCGGAGGGTCTGTCGTCATCAACACATTTCTACGGAACATCAAAGGACCCACGTTTATAATTTCAAATGCGGATTGTTCGTAAGCTTAGGGATAAAGGTCCCGAGAACCACAGGTTATGGAAACTGGGCATGTTTGTGACTTTAATGAAACGAGAATAACAGCCTAGCTAACAAGTTACCGGTTCTAAATTCCTATTCAACGCGAGTAAATAACTATGTAGGCGAAGTAGTAAGTCACGTAGACTGGCTTTGTTTCGCAAATCGTCCTCCTTTAGCAGAGCTAGCGGCTAGGCGGGCCACTCGACCTAACCAAACACGGCGCGTAAACACGCAGCGACCTACAGGTAGCGTGATGACGACGGAGGAAGATCACTGAACGTGACGTAACGGCAGCCAGCGCTCTGCCGGCCATGGCAGTGCTGCCAAATGGGTTACGAGCGTCATCCGCCCCACCCGCACGTCTCATTACGATCATGCACTCTTTCCCTTGCCGACTAGACGCTGCCAAGGTCACTGCGCCACGCGATAAACCACCGCGCGCCGGCACCCGCCACCGGCGCACCGCATACACACCCGGGTTCATCGTTATCAATAAAAATATAAACACTCACCTGTTCTTTTCCAACTCGTTATGAGTCGTCCTGGAACAGAAAACATACATATTGTACGACACGCCGACACTTCACATTATAACACCACTGAATCTCACATTATCACTGCACTAGCACTACACCGGCCGCGACTCACCTGCTGCCCTGCGATTTCTTGGTCTTCGGCCGCCTGCCGCCGGAGCGGGACTCTTCGTACGCCGGTAAACTCGACGCGTATCCGTGCTCAGCTTCTGCAACAAAGTACACTGCCATTCCGTCAAAATCAGCTGATTATAGCACGGCAAAAATAGACGGGAGCCATGTTGACGTGTGCGTGTGGTTGCACTCGATTGACAATTCAAACAAAGAAAATCCAAATCACCTCTATCGCGCCTTTCGATGTATTCAGCAGCTTGGATCAGAGCAGCAATACTCATATTTATTGTATCCCGGTTGAGCACAGGTATTCACAAACGCAAAGCGACTTTATTCGATTTAAACTATAAATAAAAGTATCTATGCGCTCCGAAGTTCACGACTGCGTTACCCGATGTCAAAAACACACTAGGCGACTTGGGACGCGCGACCGTGTAAGCGGTTCGTGATTTGTCGGCGGCGCTCGTGCCCCGCTCGGTGAGCCAATCGCGATGCAGCAATGCCCACAATAAAATACCTGGGTCAATCACGTGAACTTTGTGTTTCCAAACAAAACATTTTTTTTTCTATGCGCTCTTTGTAGTGTAGTTGGATATTGAGGAACTTTTATTTTCTTGAATAATTTGTAATGCATGTCGGCTTCGCACTGAAGTGCACTCACGGCATTGAGGCCGCTCAACAATAAATCGAAGTAATAACATGAACGTTCGCCGTCCGTACGAAATAAAGTTTTTTAGCGTTTCATGCGAGCCGAAAAAGTAGCATTTAAGGATTTGTTATCGCATTGATTTGCATTATTTAAATATATTCTAATGGGATCATATGAATGCATAAATACCAAGCAATAAAAGATTATGATTCACATTTGGGAAACACTTTTAATATTTAAAATGTTCAGACATGTCTTGAGTGTTTCGTTTAATATTTGCAGCATGTGCATTCTAGCGTATATTACTGGAAGCAGATGTTTTCTGGGCTCCTGAAAAGAGGAATAGCTTGCTCAATTTTTATTACAATCCAATCACCAATCGATTGTATTAGACTAAACCAATTAGAATATAACGTAAATTAACGTTCCCTAATATTTTCAATTGCTCATAGGATTAATTCGCCGTCCTAAATAAAAAAATAGGAATGTCAAATTGAGGGTACTTGAAAATTTAGAAAAATAAAATTACATGCAAAAAATATCACTGCAGCAACCACATATAAGACAATTCGTGCTGATTTCGTAATTCTCTCTGGTAAACCCAAGCTCATTGAGAATGGCATTTTGACAAATTACTATTACCAACAATTAATTTTGTGTCACAAAAAACACTACTTAAATGGAAATACCAGAATTTATTACATATTGTTTTGATGCAGAAACTTTTTGTATACCAAATGCCTCTACAGAATTTAAAATGCTAAGTCATTGAGTATTTGATATTTTTCTACTATAATCTTACTTGTGCATGCTTCATCTACTGTTCAGTACTTACCACCAAGATCCTGGTCTTCCTATAATATTGGCTGAACACCCTGACCATTGAACAGAGGTAGCTGCAGATATGGTGTGGTCTAAAGTCACAAGCTTGGCTGTTTACATCCACACAGTTGGCTAATAACGATGGTAGACCAAGGATATAGTTGAATATTAGATGCCATTCATCCTGAAAGAAATAAATGTTGAATTATTTTGGCCTTAGCTACTTGTTAGTAACTAAAGTAACTTTTAGACTTTATTTTTTGTGTCTAATGAGTTCTTCTCCCATTTTCATATACTTCTGCATTGTTGTACATAATTCATACTAATTTTTTATGTTACAACCTAATTTTATATGTTACCTTTTGCAACACCTTTTGAAATAGATGGCATCCTGGGAAAGCACATAGGGTACTTTTTGTCCTGGTAGCATATTCCCCTGGAGCTAGTGTTGTATATTGCTAGTATTTTATATGTTTGTGTTAGCTTTTATAATGTACTTGTTATATGTTTCTCTTATGGTGTTTGTCTATCTTGTATAATGCCTATTTTTTTCTCTCACTCATATCCCTATATTCTCACAGGAAATAAGTGTCCTTCAGACAATACTTTTATTTTACTTGGAATAGTTTGTTACCAAAATACTTATGCTTAGATATAAGTACTTTATATACACATATAAACTCACACCATCTTCCTTAGCTACTTTATCTCAGCATTTCACTTAGAAGTTGGTTGATTACTTCTATCTAAGTGAACAGAAAGCCAATTCCCGTAATTAAAAACATTCAAAATCTAGTTGCAATCTTGTCTCAGCGACAATCAACTTCAATTTAGGGAAATTAGAGGTATTTTTGACAGATTGAGACTGAGATCAGAATAACATTCTTAAAATTACGAGAATTGCCGCTCAGGTCTTGTTACATTATTCAATTCTTATCGAAAGTAATGACCTAATTCTCAGTTGGTACTTTGATAGGAATACTAAAGTAATATTAAAATAGCAATGTTTATAAAATTACCTCTTGTGTAAGCAATGAAAAGTCAACATCATCAAACTGTGGCAACTCTGGGTATGTTCCGTCACAAACTTTGTCATTGTATGTCCTTATAATAGTCTCCAGACGGGCACAATTGTACAGAATGAATGATGCACCTGTAACCAAACGTAATGGATATTTTATTAGTTCATGTAGCACTGATTGTTGCGAAAAGGTCATGTAGAAGGCATTTAATTTAAATGCAACTCAGGTTGAATGGTCTATACATGATTGATTTTATTTCTAGTTGATACTGGTTGAATAAGAATGCATTTTGTATGCCCCCTATTACATAACTGGTGAATATGGGTATACTATAGGTACACCTCTGCCTAACACCTCAGGATTACAGGTGTGATATTATGTTGGTTGTATGTAATTTGATTTATATGCCTTGTTTCTTGTTTGTCTATTGACTGACAATTACAGGAGATTCAAGTTAGTGTCAAATATTTGATTAGACCATGCTTTTTTATAGGTTTTCAGTTACAAAGTTACAATAATTTTAAGGCTATAAAAAATATTCACCTTTACTAGACCCAGAAGAGCAATCAAAGTTAATTTTGACTGCCCCACTTGGTTTGGTCTGCAGCAACTCGAATGCAGCCGCTGACTCCCCAAGATGTGCTATAAACTCCTTCCATTTTGAATCTGTTGACACTCTCACACCATACTTGTGCTGGGCTATGAGGGTCATTTCATCTTGCCTTATCCTGGAATGAGAAAAAGATTGGTTATTAAAAAAAGTTGTGTCAAACATTGTATTTTGTCTATGATTTGTGATTGTAGGGCATTTTCCAGATGGAAATTCATGAAAATCTAGTTACAGGGCAAATGAGACGGCTGGTGATAGTTATATTTACCTAATATAATCCTCTGCAGTTATGTTGGTTTCTTTAGCTCCTGATTTAGAATTGAGTACGGTCCCACAGAGCACTCTGTGGGACCCTTCGCTTCTACTGGTAGATTTCGATGTGACGAATACAGGAGAGTTCACTTTACATAGAGCACACAGGTTTTTGATCACATTACAGACATATTTCGTGCGTAACGAGGTTAGGTCACATTGTTCTTCACAACAAGGATCCAACTGAACAGCTGATGTTCCTTCACGTATCTTCTGTGATAACACTGCAATATTTCTCAAGGACTCTGATAAACCGACACGGATAGTTTGAGGTCTTTCTAAAAACAAATAAATCCGATCTTTCTCGTCTTTCACTTTGTTTACTGTTAAATTCCACTTTTTTGATTCCTCAACTATATCTGTAGACTCTTTACCGATTACTTGTAATATTGTAGCGTTTTCTTTATCAACAACTTGATCACAAATGGCATATTCGTGCCAAGATTTTACTGAACTAGGAAAACTGAAATCACCATGCGTTTGTAAGTTCTCATTGTGTTTCTTTACTAAAAGGCTTCTTATATCTTTTGATTGTCCAGTTAAAAACAAAAATAAGCTTTCAGAGAAACGATCTAGCGCGTTTTCTATCATTTTCTCACTTTATTTTGTGATAAATTCATAACACAAGAAATGAAAACACGTGTGACACTTCAACAAAACAGTTTCTGACATTGACAGTCGACATAGACAATACTTTTATTGACAATGACATTTTCATTCAGAATTCTTGCATTTTGCAATACTGCCAGTTTACAGTGTAATTTGTAAAACTCGCGGTGATATGAAACTGTTCAACTATTATCACTATAAGACTTCATATTTGTGTATAGCTCATAATTTGAATTCACTTTCAATGTGGTGTTTTTCTTCAAAAAGCTGCCATACTGAAAAACATTTTTCCAACATAAATAAGCTGACGTAGTCGTGACGTTGACAGTTCGTTTCGGTCATCGCGATTGTCAAAGTGACAATCAGTCGTGGTCTGGTAGCGTAGCATATTTTTTTAAATCGTAAAACTTTATTAAAATTACTACTAGGTGCTAGTCACAAATAACTGCATTTATAACTTAGACTATGTGTTAAAATAAAAATGCCTTTAAAATACGATTACTTCATTCTTCTCTGTGTAACATGGCAGATTGCAGTGGTCTCGTCAGCAGATCACCTGCTCGAAGGTATTTATTGTGGAAAGGAGAATTGTTACGAAGTTCTAGGAATCACAAGAGAAGCAACAAAGAATGAGATTGGTAGAAGTTACAGACAACTGGCCAAAAGGTTTCATCCTGATTTACACAGGACCCCCGAAACTAAAAAAGTTGCAGAAGAAAAATTCAAGGAAATAGCTACAGCATACGAAATCTTGCGCGATGATGAAGAGAGATCGGACTATGATTACATGTTGGACAACCCTCAGGAGTACTATGCCCATTACTACAGGTATTACCGACGCCGTATGGCACCGAAAGTTGACGTTCGAATCGTGATCGCAGTTACTATTTCAATTATATCGATAATACAGTACTATAGCGCGTGGTCTAAATACGACACAGCTATTAAATACTTTATAACAGTGCCAAAGTATAGAAATAAAGCTCTAGAAATAGCGAAAACTGAAATGAAGGAAGTTCAGTCTAAAAATAAAGGTGTGAAGAAGTCTAAAGCTGAGCAAAAAGTGGAGCAGGACCGGATGATAAGGAAGGTCATTGAAGACAATATGGACATCAAAGGTGCCTATGCTAAGCCAGAAATAGTCGACATACTGTGGGTGCAACTGATCATCTTGCCTTACACCATTGCATATTATATTTATTGGTATCTAAGGTGGTTCTGGAATTTCACCATAATGAAGCGACCATATGGTGAAGAAGAGAAGTTATATTTAATCAGAAAGTACATGAAGCTTGGACAGCATCAGTTCAATGCAATAGAAGACTCAGAAAGACAAGAGTTCCTTGATGAAGAACTTTGGGTTAAAGAAAACTTCAAATGTTGGAAAGAATTAAAAGATGAGGAAGCAAAAAAAGCTTTAGCAGAGAATAATAAATATAAACAGTACAGAAGGTATATAAAACAGCATGGAGTTGGTAGGATGACATTTGACGACTCATAGTGCTTTGTGATAGTGGGGATTAACTTATTAATAAATTTAGGATCAGTTGTGTGGCATTTTATTAACCGTTTGGTTTCTGTTTTACTTTATATTTCTTATTCTTTTAATTAAAGCACCAAAAATTATACACAAAAAATAAAACAATGTTTTTTTACACAATTTGTTACTTTATTTCTTTAATCTCTATTTGTCTCAACATGTACTAAGATGATTTCAATACAATTAATCATACAACACATTCATAATTTACAATCATCACAAATGGCAATTTGTTAAGGCATACTAACACACCGGGCGCACATACACAGACACAAGGCAAGTATGTGAACAATCACGTTTGTCCTGATACAACCATAACAAAGTGGTTTGTCCACATGTAAACAAACTTAAAAATGTGCACCTCATTTATCAAGACAAATCAAAATCGTTATACAAAACAAAATGAGATCCTTAATTACAAAATATAACACAGTGACCGCAAAACAAGCAATCAAATTGCATTGGCAGTGCTTCCGACTCTTAAATATATTTTTAACCATAATTCCAATAGCCAAAAATGAAAATTTTGGAATGTTTATACATCACTATACACAATCATACAGCTGCCATACTTACAACATGCACATTTACAAGAATAGGACACCTTTACAGCCGTGTCTGAAGGCGATCATCTGCTAGCAATCGACATAGTCAATTCAATATATTTTTCAATATCTTCATTTGCATCTTTCAATAATATCATTTTCATAGGAAGACATCACAAAAATAAAATTAAAAAATCAATAAATGTCAACAACTTCGTCAGTGCAACCGTTAAAATGTTACCTAACTAAAAATAAAATAAACTTGCACAGTTGAGTGACGTTACCAGAAATAAAGTGAAAGTGACGAACAATTCGATTCGTTGCGACATCATTGCGAGCGACGATCGCCTCTCGCAAGTTTGTATTATGAAAACTGGAAAAATCCATTGTTAAAAACTTAATTTCGTTATTGTGCTTGTAACATCTTGAAAAAAGGGGGTTTAAATCGAATGATTTGGTGCTAGTTGCTCGTTCATTGAGGCAATTTTAGTCAATTGTTTACGCAGCTGAGTTAGCAGCCGAAGTTAGGTACCTATTAAAAATTAAACAATAACTACATTCAATTATCCACCTTTTTTCTGACGCAAGAATTTCATTATGTAAACTTGCGAGACACAGTTAACCTGTATCTTAACTGTACTTTGCTTTAGAAATAAACAACTAATTCATGTGTCCTGACATCTTACAGTAGTGTGCATTGTTCGGTAACCACCAACAATTTGTACAATAACGTTATTTAATAATCAGCTCAATATATTATTTCAATTTAACCTGGTCGTTCCCTATTTCGTGATGATATATTTTACGCGCAAAACTGCTAAATGCTAAACAGGTTTACAATATTTTCGACCTTATTCTTATACGAAATAAGATTGAAAATTATATTATTAACTTTTAGACAGTTTTGCAACTCTATGGTAACATTCTATTGCATTTTACTTTAAGGCCTGCATGTATAATTTGTGACTTACAAAGTTCAATGACAGTACTCGTTTATATTATGAAAGTAGTATAAAGCCGCTGAAACCGCTGCAAGGGCTAAATACTATAATTTCATATAATTTGATGTTAAATAATCAAACTATTTAAGTAAACGTAATTGTGCAGAGCTTCCAGCGGCTTTAAACTCTTTTTTGTTCACTCGACAAGTATCTTTACAACAAATGTTTATCAGGTACTTTATTAATAAGTGGCGTTTCTCATCAAAAGATAACTTGTGGAGTCTGACAGGGATGGAAGATATTATTACAGGAATCATTTCTGTATCATTCCCTTGAAAAAATCACAGTTTTATATTAAAGACAGACATCAATGAAGTTGAAAGTTTGCAGCTCTGCATTGCCAGATACGATTTCTTAAAAAAAAAAAACCAAAGAATAAGTCTGCTAAAGTCGGCTTGCAGTGAAATTACTATTAGGTACGTTAAATAACCTACACAAAAGCAAAATACGTAAAAACATAATACAACAATACTCAAATTATGCACTTTGCACGCACCAACCCGATAACAGTGACCTGCACTCTTTATCACCTGACAAAGATAACTCTTCTACTGCGAATAAATTAAAATAAAATCCACCTACAGAAAACAGTATAGTTATGGCCTAAGAGAGAGATAGCCTATAGATATGTTTAGCTTCGAATCTACTACGATAATAAAACTGTGAGATTTAAAAGGCATGTATATATGCAAATCCTTTTCCACAACATGGCGACTACGAATCGAGTAGAATACACATTCTGTACACACAATTTTCTCATCTTTTTACAATTACCCTCCTCTAATGTATTTACACAAAACATTTATTTAAATATAACTTCTCGTTTATTACTTTATTGGGGACAATACGACGCCATATCGATTCAATATTTAGTTATATGTCTATCTACATAAATAGTATACACAAAATAATGATTCTAGTCTTTTTTCAATGTGCTATTTCGTTTCAGATCATTTGTAAGCTATACATTAATAAATCATTGTTTACATGTCAGTGAACCATTGTTTTACTTTCTCGTTATAATTTAATATAAAAGATCAAAGTAACGATGTTTCCCTGACGTGTAAAAAGTTAAATAGGCTGTCAATCGATTCAATAGTCGAGTTAGTCGATTTTTCGATGAAATTATTATGCTTAAATTATTATGTGGAGGAAAAGATTTTATGAAACCATCTTATCTAGCTATGACTAAGCTATTTAGTCGGCTAAGAAAATAATTTAGTCGATTTTTTAATTATACGATGGCTTCAAGAAATCTTTAATCGATTGTCTAGAGTTCTAGACCGGAATTCTATTTCCCTTATCACTAAAATCGAATTATTGAACTATAATTCGTTAGTGAAAGTAGTGTCACATAATCGACTATTGAATCGAACGTATTTACCAACAACATCGACTCACGCAACTTTCAATCTTACAGCTCAAGCCACAGATAGCACTTCACACAACTTACTTCCTGTAATAAGATCTACATTTAATATACGATATGAACGTTCGACTTTGTATCCTACGGTTTTCGACATAGAGTTCGTTATTGAGGTAGCCAGGTCTGTCGGCCGGCTCAGTCTGGCTTGAACCTTATTGTGAGTGTGATAAGGTCGTGTTTGCACTAGCGTCGCGCGCGCTTGTTGCGCGGGCGCACCGCTACGTGCAAGGCGCGGCCTCACACGGGAGTCTCGTGGTCGGCTTCCTCTATTCGGCCCAGTCGCCACGCGTTTGGGTCTGTTGCTGGCAAATGTGAGAAAAGAATACGTCAAAATGATGATAAATTGAGGGTCGTTTACACGTTAGGACTTTTACATTCTGTAAACCAAGTTCAATTTTGTTTCAGAAAATTATTTAATCGCGCAAACAAAATGCGCTTGCGCAATACCCATAAAAATGAAAGTCGTAACGTGTAAACGAGATTGCAGGTGTTGTGCGTGCAAAATACAATGTCAAATACCTCATATTTCATTTTTATAACTTGATTGAATGTGACATTAGTATTTTGTGCATATTCCATAGTTTCAGTGATACCCAGAGAGTAAAACTTCACCTCACAAATCTAGCAAACATACACACAAGCTTTAACTCCACGTTTCACCGTGTTGTGCGCGTGTCGATGACTGTTAGAGACGTTACACAAAACATAGACACTGATTGTGTTGCCAGTTGGAAAATATAAAACAGGTTGCGTCTGAAATTTACTTTGAACTGAAAATTATATTTATGTTCTTAATTAATAGAGGATATAGCTTATGCATTTAACATCTGATTTGACCAAATCAATCAAGTTCAGTGTTGCCTGTAATGAAGCTAATTAGTGTTTTACAAAAAATGAGCTCTATTGCAAATCATTAAAGTACATTTCAGACTGTATTGAATGGAGACAATATTTGGTAAATTGGTAGTTAAGTATAACAAACAAAAGCGCAACTTTTCGCAAGCAATGCGTGTTGTGTGGATGTAAACTAGCAAATGTGACATTATATTATTTTATTGTAGAATTAAGCCAACAATTTCCTTCAAATTTTACATGATTTTTGGATTTCCTTAAATATGTTATATAGTGTGGCTTAAATCTATAATAAAAAGCTACAGCCAACAAGGCATATTTTAGTTTTCAAACAGTCATAGATCAATGTATTGTATATGTGAGTTAGGAGTGAGGCAACAAATATTGATGAAATTATTTTTTAAGGGATTGATATTTTATTTACGTGGCCTTCAAATACACATTTAATTCCACAGACAGGAAATTATTTAAAAAAAAACTTTATTTACGACAGCCATTTTCATGAATTTTGTAAAGATAATAATTGGTCTCACTTTCAATCACAATCAATGATTTTGAAGGATATTGTAATCCATAGCTTCACATGTTCAAAAAAAATTTTGCTCGACAATGTAAATAACGCAATGAATGTTGATGAAATTTCAAAATGTGAAGCCATTGCTACTGACGCAAATACCCGGCTGACTAAATTTTTGTGTGTATTTAGAGACCAAATAAACACCAAAACACATACTCTTTCGTGAAATGAGGGTGAAACAAATAACATAAAACAAAATATATTACCTTCAATAGTCGATCTTCCAAACATGCTTTGGGAGTTCGGACACGGGATGGGACTACGGGATTGTTTTAGCTTATACGACTAAATATAACTTACGTACACTAACATACTTAGCGGGTAAAGGTAACAACTATCATTAAAGCATACAGTGTTAGGTCAGGATTTAGTAACACACTTTCTTTTGATTCTGTAAGCCACGTTTCAGTAAATGTTCAATGATTCCAAAAGTTTTGGCTGTCTGAAATACTTTCTAATTTCAATCCGTAATGTCCAAAAGTTTCAATACTTGCAACCAAGAAATTAGAATTGATTTCACGTTGATTTATGAAAGAATTATGTTGCAGTAGTTTTTCATTTCGTAAAAACAAGAAGAAAAGTTGATACAGATATTTTTGACGCTTAGAAAATGTATAATTTCGCTCCATGGCCAGTAAAAGTCTGTTGCAAATGATATCTGTTTTCAGAAACAAGACTCAGAATCACAAAATTCTTAAAAAAAAGTGCCAAAACCATAACTTATTTTTTTTTATAGAAGAAAATGTGTGTCTTCATCCCAACCTGTCAAGTTAAAATCACATGCACCAATAATATCATATTAATTAATATACTTTTAAGAGAGAAATTATGAGCGAAATATAAGACTAGGTACACACTTAATACTCAAACAGGGCTACACATGCGCATACAATTACTTAAACATACAATATAAGCTAACTCTTTACTAGGCTTATTAGTAGAAACAATCACGTTAATTGGCCAATAGAAAATATACTCTATTTCTTTACCAATAAAGTTTATTTTTTTACCGGCAATATTACGCGAATATTTCCACTTATACGGCGAATAGTGAAGAGCCATCGATATACTTACATTATAAAGCTCACTTATAATAGACCAACTATATTAAAAGTTAAAAGCGATATTAATAAAGAACTGTCATGGCCATAAGTTTGTTTAAATCGAAGAAAATATAGTTTTAGATATGTTTAGAAAGGCAGGACATGTAGCAAAATATCGTTAATTCTAATTTAATGGAAATTTAATTCAATTCTATGCCAGATTATGTGTCCTACTGAGTAAACAAAAGCATTTTGTGAGAAAATTAGGTGATGAATAAGAGAAAGAACAATTTTATATTAGAAAGAATGGCAGACCGAATGACCAAACCATTTGAGTGAGAAAGTGAGCTTAAGATTTCGGTCCCGTATTGGTAAAATTAATCCAATTTGAAAATGGCGTCTGAGATAAGCATCTCAAAAAGAACTATCATTATAATTATGAAAGTTCAATACAATATTGTAGATTGTCTAATTTACGTAAAGACGCCAGCACATAAAGCTACCCGAAACTTTTCCCAATCAACCTTAAACCTAATGCTTTAGCGATAAAGTTGAAAATCTATGAAAGAAATTTCACAAATTGTAGTAGCTTGACGTGTCAGTTGGCATCTGTACATTTACCAAACTAAATGTCAACATTCGAGGAGAATTTTAATAGATACCAAAGAGCTTCGAAAGGAAAGCGCTCTCTATATCATTTTAATAACTCTTGCGATACTCGAACAAGACTAGCCAAAATCGAAAAACCAAGTCCTTGGAGTCATTTATAAAATGGATTTAAATACGGGCCATCCTTAACACGTAATCTGGCATTTACTTAAATATTTCAGAAATGCAAAATGAATAGCCCTACTGATTGTAAATAAGCCCTTTAGCCACCACGCAACACCACATAAAGTAGTTTAAAACATACATGTTATATGTGTATGTATGGATATGTATGGAGATATGGATAGTAAGTAGTAACAATACTGTTTAATTATTACAGTTTACAGTAAGAAGTAATGATGAAAACTATAAAAATATGTCGTGTGTATATTCGTAACAAATTAGTTTTGGTCCGATTTCGTTAACACTGGTCGAAAACATTGGGTGTAAATATAAGGCTTAGCACAGACAGCAGGCTGTCTAAAGCGGTATTCAAATATTTTTGCGGATGCAAAGTCTGTTGTCTGCACAAGCCTTTAGAAAAATTATCAAGATCTTAGAAAATGTAGGTTTTAGTTGAAAATGTTTCATCAATCACTTCTTAACTGTTTTGTCTTGTATTGCATGAATATGGTGATTTTATGGGAGTGAGGAAAATGGGGAAGGATTATTTTACACTTCACGATTTATCATTGACTTTAATTGATGACATTAAGAGATGACACTGCTATGAAAGTTACTTTAGCTCTCATCAAATCAATATCATTAAATAATTAACCAATCTCGGTTACCAATTTCCTCTCAAGTCCAGTGTAAATCTTTTATTTATAGGTATGTATTTCGTATTGACCAATATACCTAATCTGTAAAATTGAACAGTGACGGTACCAAAAAATATGACGGGCGAAAATGCAATCTTTATATTTCTATTTACTATATTTTCAAAATGACTAAACATTAAACAAACGTCATAAAAATCTTTTCTAATAAAAATGCCGTTTACAAGAACATTCTACGCGAAATTTTGATTACGAAAGGTCTGGCCTAGTTATGCAAAAGCGAACAATCGTGAAGTATAAAAGTGAGGAGAGGTGAGGACAAAAGCTCGCTCTCTCTTGTCTCGTTGATGACAGCGCGCAGTCAGCAGGAATGCGCGTGCGGCGCCGCGCGCAGCAGCGGAGCGTGCTCGCCTGAGTGACGTCACGCCACGGACACGCCACGCACACGCCACACGTCATCGACACGGCACAACCACAACACCAGACGGACGCGTTACGTATAGTCCCCTTTACAGTCTACACCACGCGAGGCAGTTTCGTGAGGGTTAACAAAACTCATCATCTGACAAAGTGATATTTTCTGAAATAATTTTGACTGTTTAATTAATGTTGCAAACAATACTGGAGTAAATAATGCCGACGTTGATGGTAAGTCTACCTTCAAGAAACTGCATCGCGTAATTATTGATATGTTGACTAAAAGTGCAGAATTGAAAAACTTATGGTTCGTGATGACTATAGAATATGAACTAGCAATACAATAAACTATAAAGGGACTCCACGTACGCCTATTAATTAGCTAACATCAATAAAATACCCAAGTATGTCTGCATTAAAAAGGCAAATCTCGAAAAACCAAACATTGACATATACAGGCAACAAAGCGCCCTCTGGCGAAACAAGTGACAATCAACGATGCCAGAAGTAAAACAAAATGCTTTAAATTTAAAACATACAAAGCGTTCACAAAAGCAGACATACCAAAGTAATGTAAGTTACATTAAAATTAAATACACAAACGGCCAATGGGAGCTTCGGAAAGACTGAAGTCATTACACACTATCGTACGGACGAAGGAAATCGATACCGATTACAGCTGCTATTGAATTATAATGACCACCACTTTAAGTTTCAAAGTCGTATTAAGTTATTATATACCACGAGTACAAACGTCTGTAATAATGTATTGGAATAAAGGTCCTTTTCGCACAGACTGCACACTTGGCAAATCAGACTGAAAAAAGTAGAACATTTTGACAGTCACGACCCTTTTTAACCGACTTCAAAAAAGGA
Organism: Apamea crenata; assembly: GCA_949629185.1. Lineage (NCBI taxonomy): Eukaryota > Metazoa > Arthropoda > Insecta > Lepidoptera > Noctuidae > Apamea > Apamea crenata. Next base: position 2,150,334 of record OX451365.1, on the reverse strand, counting down.
GCAGGTTCTCAATTCGACGGTACGTTTTTTTTTTTTGTGTGTTTGTTACGCGATTACTCCGCCAATTGTGGATTTTTTGTTCGAAAGGAGATACTTCTGAAGTGGCCCCATAAAAAAATTATCAAAATCGGACAAGCGGTTTTTGAAAAATCAAAAAAAATATCACAACAAAAAAGTGAAAAATAAAAACATTTTTACAAAAAAAAAAAACAACCGACTTCCATAAAAACACTACAAAGTGAAAAATAACTTTAATTTCGGAAGTCGGTGGCGAAAAACGAAATACAAAAAACCAAAGACACCGACTTCCGAAATTAAAGTTATTTTTCACTTTGTAGTGTTTTTATGTAAGTAAGTCGGTTGTTTCTTTTTTTGTAAAAAAGTTTTTTTCTCATTTAGTTACTCTCAAACGTTGTTAATTTATTTCACTGTGTGTGCCTGTTATTTAATCTATCTATACTAATAATGAAGCTGAAGAGTTCAACAAACACAACTCGCGTTCTTCCTGAGGTTTTTTTCGTTTTGCTGGGCTCCAGCGTAGAATTGGGATATTAAATGCAAAAAGAATTTTTCAAATCCGATGGGCAGTTCTGGAACTAATCACCAACCTTGACCTTGGTGATTTGAACCAATCTTTTTGCGGTCGATAGCTCAATTCGTAAGAAAGGCTATTTAAAATAACGCTATGATCTTCAGGAGCTGAGCAAGAAGAAATAAAGTCGGAAAGAACGCAGCGATGTAATGGGGGGGGGGGGACACTATACAGGGTTATTGGGAAAACACCAACAGTCTCTTTTACAATGGGACCAAACCTGAAATCGCGAAAAAAAAATCAGCTGTTCCCTACATTTTGACGAGTTAACCGAACATAAATGTAGGGAACAGCTGATTTTTTTTCGCGATTTCAGGTTTGTCCCATAGTAAAAGTTGTTCATAATGACGAGTACAATGACCTCTTAGGAGGTTGTTGGTGTTTTTCCAATAACCCTGTATAATATTCATATTGTTTCTTAAAAATGGTCAACAATATTTAATTTTGTTTTCTTTAACGATAGTGTGTAAAGACTCGGGGTAATATAAAATGATAATTCTGACAATAATCTCCTACACTAGCTATGATAATAATCATGCATAATGTATGAAAAATTGAGCATTTGGTTTGGTATTAGGTATTCAGATTTAATATTGAATTGGAATTTTGTTAGGACACTCATCTTAGTATTTAACTTTCTTGGCAATATGAATTAATGGTTAAAGAAATCCATATTTCTTTACGTAAGTAATAATTTTAAACGTAAATTCATTTGAATTAATTACGGCTCCATTTCAACGGGACAGACTATATAACTCCCATTCTGTATATTTTATTAAAATATGTACCCATTAGGTATTAATGTAAAATTAATTTGCATGCCCTAAACAGGCAAAATACGGACTGTACATTAAATATAATAATAATAATGTAATGTGTAAATGTAAATAGTTGATTCTTAACCAGGATTGAAATAAGCCAAGAACTTTAAAGTTTTAACATTTGAGAAAAACAAAGACCTTTAAGATTTAATTTTACACACAAACTAAACTAAGGCTCCTCTTTTCTTCCCATTTTTACTTATAACAGATAATTTACAGATAACAGAAAATCGCAAAATTTTGCGCAATTTTCATGAACAACAACAACAACAACAAGATCTTCTACCTAGCCTTTTCCCAACTATGTACGATAGAGTCGGTTTCCAGTCTCACCAGATGCAGCTGAATAACTCTACCAAATCAAATGCCCAACACCCTTCTCCTGCTCACTACAGAGACCACAGACAAGCGTCACATACCTTGCAGCTGCCTGTTCAACAACGCGGTGATGCCTGGTCCATCACCCGCCTTCTTCACCACCAACATCGGCTTGTCTTCGCCCTCCTCGTAACAGTTCGGCAGGTGTCCGTTTGAAACTGCCATTGTTTCGCTCACCTGGAAATTACGGCATTAACGAATAAGATTATTAATAATCATAAAGCTCAGGACCTTTAATTAAGGAAGATGATGTCGTTTCGGTGAGATGGTATCTTCTGACAAATTAATGCGTGAACTGACTGGCCAGTTCCTCTCAAAACTGTGTGGTTCGTTCCTTAAAATACCATATTAGACACAATCATATGACCTGACCAAGATTATGTCTAGAATTTAAAAAGAGGTTATGAGACTGTGACCTCTTCTGGGTTTGTTTTTTTTTTTCTCGAGTGTTCAGATTTCAGATAGGTAACACCGACCTCATCATAGTTTTAAAACATAATTTATTATTGACGCGTAAAGGTGTTTGTTATAATCTACTGGCTGACATCCGACAGACGTTGTCTTTTACAATAATTCATATAAAAATCTCTTAGAGAAGAGGATGCTTACTTTTTCCCGAATTTGAACATGTACATTTTAAAATACAAAATAGCCAAATCGGTCCATTCGTTTTCAAGTGATGAGTACATTCGTTCTAAAGTATCCTATATGTTAATCCTGGTTATAAACCATCTGTGTGCCAAATTACATCCAAATCCGTTCAGTAATTTTTGCGTGAAAGAGTAACAAACATCCATCCATACTTTCGCGTTTATAATATTAGTAGGATGATTATGTAGATTTACAGTAATAAATCTTTTATCAATTGAGTCAGCCTATCGAAGTCCATTGCAGGACTTAGCCCTCGTATCCATCGGTGATTTTTTATCGCGCACTAGATTTTCGACGCACTGCTTAGCGCCGAGAGTTGACAATCCAACAGTGTTTTTTATGACGCGCTGGTATGCACTCCGTTGGACTCTCAATTCTCGTCTGAGAGAGTTGAAAATCTTGAGCACGATAAAAAATTGGCGCGTTAAAAAATCGCCCCTGCGAATGAGGGTTTAGGCCTGTCTTAAGTTCATGTTGAATTACCACTATCACTGTCTACGGCAGGAAAAAGAGATTTCCAAAAATGATGTTGAAATGTCAAAGATAATTTATTTTGCCATTTACGAATATTAAATAAGTGGTCCTTTGATATTATAATTACATTTTACAAACAAAGTTGCGTGACCTTATTTAACTGAAAATTGCTCCAATGATTTTAACGTTTATCAAAAAGTCTTGCCGGTTTGTAATTATTTTGGATTGGCGAATGGAAAATGGGAAATAAATATTGTGTCTATCGTGTTTTTAAGTACAAAGGAAGTAGATTTATTTATTTACAGCAAAAAACACCGCTAATAATATTGATAGATTTACAACTATAAATACCTACAAAAATAAATATTCATGGTTTTTAAAACAAGTTAATAATAAACGAGACGGTATTATAAATCATTTAAACAACGATTTATATACCACAAATAAATTAAAGAAAGAAATAACGAACCACAGAGAAAGCCATACAAACTTTCTTACAAAGTTTTTATTTATAAATCTGTACACGTGCGAATCGTTTAGGACTCCTTGGAACAAATTGAATAGGTTTCAAAAAAACTTTTGTAGTAAACAGTTTATTTCATCAAAGGCTTGCCGATACAATAGGTCCCAAGAGAAATCAAAATAAACACGAAACAATAGCCGATCGGTTATTTAGAGCATATTGCAAGCTATAGTCTATACCAATCCTTGTTTCCAATTGACGTTGTTTCCACACACAAATATCAACTTTATAGTAATGAATGTTAAATTGATTTTAGAATGACTAGTACTATAGAATGGACGCTAAGTTGATTCGAGGATGACCAAAAAAATATATTTGTAGCGTAAACTGCACTTAAATTCCGAGTTGAGCTACACGAGCTGGAAAGTTCCTCTCAAATCTGTGTGTTCTTTCCTCAAAATACCATCTCATATAGCCTGACCAAAATGCATGTCTGCACTTTAAAAGAGACGGTCCCTTCTTAGTTTATTTCGATCTTTCTTCTCGGAGTAAGTCGGTTAGGAAACACTGAGCATCTAGTTTTAAAACATAATTTATTTTTGACGTGACAAATGTTTTTTTTTAAAACTAATTTACAGAAATGAAAATCATTTGAACTTGTGTGTTTTAAAGTTATGAAAATGTAAAATTTACATGTTTACATTTTTGGAAACTAAAACGCGAACGTAGGTGAGACCCAAATTTAGGTCAATAGAGTTTTCACGAAATTCAGCCTAGTTGTATGAATAAATAATTTTAGCACAGCGGTCGGTTGTGAATTTGTAATAATACACTAGCCGTATTATTTACGATGAGCACGAGGCATACAGTCCGGTTTTTATGACTTAGGTAATTTTGTTTAGTGGCTATTTGATTTTATAAATTGATACCTGCCAGTCTTATATACCTGCTAGTCTCTACAAATAACTAATTTAGAAATTATAATCTGTTATATTCGAAAAAATCGCTATGGATGGAATTAAATAGAAAAAAAAAATCGCCAAAATCACTAAGATAATTATTATTATGCAGAATCTTTCTTTACACAATGTTGTTTCATTCACTAACAAAAGTGTCTCGAATAAAAATGTCGTTAATTAAATAAGACCGATTTAGAAAGATTTAGTTTTTCAGAATTCAAAATCTGATTCATCATCATCATCAGCCTACAGCAGTCCACTGCTGGACATAGGCCTCGCTTATTGCACGTCATTCAACTCGATTTTCGGCAACTCTCATCCAGCTGCTACCACCCTGATTGATCAAATATAATTTACCCGTTTTTTTCACCCCGCGGTTTCACCCAGTCTCGATCTCGTAGGAATATCGGGATAAAAAGTATCCTATATTTCCAAATCCAGTTCTTGGGCTACCCATGTGCCAAATTTCATCCAAATCCGTTCAGCCGTTTTAACGTGAAAGGGTAATACAAAAATCAATTCTTTACTCTTTATAATATTAGTTTAGATAATAAATAATAAGTTCCGTGTAATTGATAAAGATGAAAAAACAAAGACACTAAGGCTACATTACCTGCATAAGTTTATGAACAACGTCTCGACCCAGTATGTGGTCAAACACGGCTTGCAGGAAGGCGTCAGACATGATGGACAGCTTCAGCTTGTCGCGGTGCCACACCAGCACCCTCGACTCTTCCATCGCCATTATGGACACCTGCAATGTTATAGTGAAGGTATTAACACAACCGCCTGAAAATATTAAAAACACTAGCGAGCCGCCCCCGCTTCACACAGTTTTTACCACTTGACAAAACATCGAGTTTTCATTATTATCTGTAGGTTTAATAATATTAGTCTTCTTGTTAGCGTATCGATGGCAAAAAGTTTAAATATTTTTGGCACAAAATTCAGCTGCACGAACTCCGCTCACTGACGCAGTCATAATGTCATCAAGTGCACAGGTGACATGGCGGTGCAGGATGGAAGGCGGGCCAGCGGCAGCCGGGGGGTTAATTTTAGGCTTCCGCTGTAATAGTAAAACATGCTCAAGATGTTATTTCGCATAAGAAAATAGTACTTTTTTTTCTGGCCGCTGACTTTCATTTTTGGGTGCAAATGTATATGATGTCCTTTATAATATTTTTAGAATATAGATGCACTTAATGTTATCGGATACCGGATATATATATATCGGATAGGTTAGTCGTCTCGAAGGTCTTGCATTTAAGTAAAGTACCGTGTGCACTGCTGTAATACCTATAGGTTTAAAGTTACTCATGTAAAAAAAATCAGCATAGTCGAGACACCATATATTTTTCATTTATGAGAAGTGAGATCTGCTGACTGTTCTTTTATCAATGACTCCTTTATCTACGGCAAATTGCAGCGCAGAAGTTGTAACAGAAATCGATTATTTAAAATCCCAAAGACAGCAATATTGCCTTCAACCCTGCAAACGACATCGTGAAAACCCATGATTCAAACCGTTTACATAACTTCATACTCCCCTTACGTCGAACTATTAAGGTACATAGGTACAACAAACTCGTACATACATCGTACAGCCCAGATTTGACGGTGGCGTGACTAGCAGTAAGTGGATCCGAAAAGCGGTAACTCGTGCTCGAAACAAGCACTTGAGCGGGTGAAATGTACGGATCATTTAAACTAGGCTGTGTGACGAACAAAACGGGCCAAAATTGGATTTTCTACTCCTTTTTCCCTTTAGAAGTGAAGATACACAGGTACACACACACACACGGCATACCTGTACACGGTACAGGTACCTGTACACGGTACAGGTATGCTGGAAGAGATTTCTCATGAAATAAACATCACCTCTGTACCTATTTTTTCTGTTCTGTTTTTCATTGTCTATTTATATATGTGTGTACATAAATGGTAAAATAAATAAATAAATACAGATCTCCCAGCAGAAGTATGCACTTCGGCAATCATCGTCTACATTCGGGAAAACGAACGCCCGATGGTGAGATCTAAAATAGTGCTGTTACAACCATAGTAGCATTTAATTGTAGCATCAAAACCTAATTTGAGTGATAAATATAACAAGGTGCGACCAGCGGGGTAATTGCGTAACACACATTAAAATGAGAATTGATCGCAATGGCCTTCATTTTGACAGTTCACCCACATTCATCGCGTTATTTACATTGTTGAGAGCAGACGAATTTTTCAAACCTATGAAGCAATGGATTAGCAATATCCTTCAAAACTCTCGGATTGTGATTAAAAGTGTGTTACGCAATTAGGGTGCAGAGTAGTAACCCAACAGAGAGAAAGTTTCATACAAACGTGTCGATAGGTGCACTACTACGAAGCGCGGCAGTACAAAACTTAGAAGCTTTGTTTCTATGGGGGTTACACTGTAGTCTGTATGTAACGAGTACTTATTCGGAAACACGAAAATTACCGAAGCGCATAATATGTCATCTGGTTGACCAGTACGGGGTTGAAAAAGTTCTGTAAGCACAAATTGTCGTGCTTGCTTCTAAGTGATATTGCGTCGTTAGTTAGTTCAGTCCTGCGTTCTAGATTGCCGGTGTTTTATCTCTGGTCCTTAGAGTAATGCGATCTTGCTCTAATTGCGAACGACGTTAAGGAGTTAAAAATAGCCGTCTTTATCCGAAGACTGATGTTAAGAAAAAACCTAGATGTTATAACTGATATCACTCGGAAAGCTGCCACGCTTAAATAGAATTTGGCTGGATCTGCCGCATGTCAGACGATCAATGGGCCAAACTTAGGACCCAGTGGGTCCCGCTTAATGGCAAACGATATCGCGGCAGGCCTAGACGGAGATGGCGGGATGAGCTGGACTCCTTTGATAAATATTGGTCCTTGGCAGCTCTGGACAGAGAGAGGCGGAAGGCAAGGAGAGTAGGGAGGCCTTTCCCCAGCGGTAGGACATAAACGGCTAATAAAAAATAAAAGATGTTGATACGTAATACGTACGTAATGTAGGAGTTAACCTTAAGTTTACTGCCCTAAGGCAATTCGAGACGAGTCAAAGTATATCTACATGAAGCCAAATATTGATGTTCGCAACCCCTCCGGCTCACAGGTCACAGACAAGCCCACAAATCATATAACTTCTAATACGGCTACACACAACATTACACCGAATCTCCGGGACCTAATAATTCCTTCTATTATTCACCAGCGGTTACGTTTCTCCTAAGCCCACGAGAGAAACCCACGAGTACATTAAATCATCAACTTCCTCATTCATATAAATCCGAATAATTTATGAGGCTCACTTTTACTCGGCTCGTCCAATAGAACAGAAACGCCCAAGAATGTTTTGGTAATACAAAACTGAATGAGAGTGAAATCATGACTGGATCATACAATAACACATAAACTGATGGTTGAGAAAATAAACAAGAGGCATAACAGAAAAGGTTCAGTCCGTAAAATGTTCGAAAAATTGCCCATGGGAAATTACGTGTAGAGTAATTCCTTTAAGTTAACTTTTAATATGGAAAATGAAAATGTTTTACTAAGAATGAATGTCTTTAAAAGGAATCCATTAGTAATGCAACGTTTTGCCCAGCAAGGGAAGAAAATGTGCCAGAATGACTATCCAGCTGATTCAGGCCGGGTTTTACTGAAAGTCATAATACCCAACTTGTTGAAACGTCAGTAAACAACGCAGTAGACACTAGACACTGTTAATGACTTTAGAGGCTCTATAAACCGACACAAATGGCTTTGGATGATGTAACGCATAGTCCCAAGAGACATAAATAGTGATGAGGAAACAAGAGACGAAAGGACAACCTAGTAATTTTTAAACTGTTAAAAGTAAAAAGTAATTTATTTAAATTGGACTGAGAATCAGAGGGGTACTTGCGTAACACACTAACACTAGTAAGGGCTTTAATTTTGACAGTTCAACAACATTCATTGCGTTGTTTACGTTGTTGAGCAGACAATTTTTTCAAACATATGAAGCAATGGATTAGCGTTCTTAATATCCTTCAAAATGATGCAGGTTGGGATTGATAGTGTGTTACGCAAGAAGGGTGAAGCAATTTATGAACGTCAAAGTTGCATAAGATTCTTAAGTCTTATGTGATTTTGAACGTCGATCACTTCCTAGTGCTTCCTAGCTGGGAAGAAGAGGTGGCGAACAAACTCCCCAACAGCACAGCTGTCTGTTAAGTCAGAACAACTTTATAAGGGCTTATTTTTCAACAGTCAGAAAACTTTTATCTGAAGAATAAATATGACAGTTTGACATATTTTCTATACAAAAGCTGTCAAAATTCAATATTTATTCCTCAGAAAAATCAGCCCTTACTGTAATTTAAAACTAGGTGCTGTAGTGTCGACTTTGGTCGACAAGTTGGTAAAAAAGCCTTTTGGCTAGCAGTAGACTGCCAAATGGACCTTCTGCTCTTCGCTTATAGTGGTAAAGAGGTCGTAAGAGACACCCACCTGTGCTTAGCTACGATTACGACACCAATGCGTACATTTTCATATCATGTAGATATATTTTACACAGCTCTGTACTGGCTGGAAATAGGACGCTTCCGCAGAACGTAAAGTATGTTATTTCCTCTGGATAAGAGAGTTAATGTAGAAAGTATTATCGAGGTTTTGCGATAAATGTGGCCAATGTGGGGTGTTAAATATTTTTCCAACTGAACGCTGAAAGGGGGTGTTTTATGTAGTAATAATATGAATGTACGAATTCTACGTAAAAACTTGTAACAAAAAGATCGAAGACACACAGACACAATAGAAAATCTATTGTTGATAAATGATTTTATTTTGTAAGTAGGTTTGTACAAACACTTTTACACGTCAATCATATTTTAAAAACTGGATGAGGTGTGCGTTTCCTATCTGACTAGTCTGAGGCCGAAACAAACTCAGAGGTCACAGTCTCTTTTAAAGTCCAGACATAATCTTGGTCAGATCATATGAAGGCCATGTCGATTGATGTCTGAGATGGTCTTTTAAGGAAAGTTTTGTTGGCGGACACCGGTGAACACGGTAGCATTCAATGGCCTAACAATAATTATTTACTGCTTCGTTGGTCTAGTGGTCGCAAGCGCTACTGCTGAGCATGAGGCCCTGGGTTCGATTCCCGTGTCGAGGAAAGTGTTATTGAGTTTTTCCATCTGGAATTTCTCAGTAGCAGCCTGGAATCTGGATTTGTGCCAGGTGTTGGAAATAGGCTCGCCCACTATTACGTGGGACTTAAATATAACTGGCGAAATGTGGGTGTACTATAGGTAAACCTCTGCCCAACCCTTCGGGAAAACAAGACATCATGTATATGTTATGTGAGTGGAAACGCTGGGAGGGGACGTGCTCTTTTTTTTTGGGTGGGAAATCATCATATGACTATCTATATGGGCGGAGCGGGAGGGCGTGTCAGACTTTTACTGACTAAAACCCATCCGTGTTCCTTCAGTTGCCTGTGCCAGGGGCCATCTCTGGGGGTATCTCCTTCGAACAACCCGGGACATATATTACAGAGACCTTAGTGATGTTCTACTGAAAGGTCAGGCGCGTAGTACTTGCAACCGGCATGCGTGTATAACTAGATATATGAGCGTAAACAAAGTGCGCCAGTGTACAATTGTACAAAGTGTACAAATTATGAGCGTAGCAGAAGGAGTTTGTAAGGATCGTAGTAGATAGCGTTCTGTAGTTTCTGCCTACCCCCATGGGAAGAAGGCATGAGTTTATGTATACAGGATAAATGTTTAACCAGTGCGCCAACTGTAACCATGAATTCAGCACATGATTCTAGACCCCCATAGCACAGAAACAAGTCGTCGGTTATTAAAAAAAAATCAACCTGTTTCATAGAAAAGTGCAATACCGTCGCGGTCAAAATGTATAGCAGGGCAAGTTTTTTTATAATAACTACCCAAAAATTTCAACGCCGCCTGCGTTGAAATTTTTGGTCAGAATCATGTACCGAATTCATGGTTTCAATTTGCGCACTGGTTAAAAATTTATCATGGATGTATGTGTCTGTAATTAATAGTTTAAAAAACACTAGAAAAACACGCTTTTATAAATGCACGTAAAAACAAAAAAATCATCATCAGACGTTGAAACCTAATCGTGGTCAAAGTTCATTACAAGACTTTTCTAAGAAATCCCAAACAGCTATGATACGATTTTCCATCATGACGTTCCAGTTCATATCTTCCGGCTCCATCATCAGATCAGTTCGACAGCACCATATTATTGTATTGTCATCAGAACTACATACAGCTGCCAATTTTCACTACGCTACGACCCTTGGAAGATGGTTAAATTAGTTACCTTAGATTCCATTACATAGTTACATACAGGTCGACCTAATAAAAGCGTGTTAAAAAGATCAATTACCAAGCTGCCTTCATATCCAATCCCATGGGAATATATTCTAGGCTAGGTTCAAAAACATTAAACCCTATTAACGAAAGAAACATTATACGTTGGCCGACTTCGCGAAACGCGACCTATTAAATCGTCCTGAGCCATATTTAAACATAATGGCGTCATACTATAAAGTGGGGCTTTCTTATTCATCAGCCAAATATAGCAGACGTTTACACAAAGAATACATACCATCTGAATAGTACCAGGGTAGCAGTACATCACACAGGTAAGAGATAAGGTAAACTTTTGGCAAGAGGTTTACGTTTACTAGACAATATTTAGTAGAGGAAGTTTTAAGGCCAGTTACAGCCGAGATTAGCGGTTTTTTAAAGTAAGTAGATAACTTAGACAAAAGTGCAGAAATGTAACCATGGCGTGTACTTCTTTTGTAAAAAAGGTAGAGTTTGTTCTTGTTAGGGTTCCGTACCCAAAGGCTGCCAACGGGACCCTATTACTAAGGATCCGCTGTCCGTCCGTCTGTCTGTCACAAGGCTGTATATTTTGAACCGTAATATGACATGTGAAATTTTCATAGAATGTGTTCGATGAAGGGGTGGGGGGGGGGGGCAAAGGAAAGGCCGATAATAATAATATTGAAATACAGTTAAAAGAGAGCCACGTGTTTTTTTTTCGTCGTTTTATTTTTACTAAAGTATTGAAAATACGATGTAGGGTTAAATATTGTACGGTGGTAAGCAACCATTCGTGTGCACTTGGCCAGTTTATTAAATCAGCTAAAATGCCTCTAAAAAGGCCCTGCAACGTAAACGAGGTTACTCGATTTACACTTTGATTAGCCCCATACTGCACGGCTGTACGCACGGTCAGTTAACAGCCCATAAGATCAGTTTACACTTTAATTAGCAACTTTAACAGTCTGTGCTCAAATAGCCGACGCGAATCAACAAAAAAACACGAGTAAACATACGATAAACTGGTCCTGCGTGCTCACATTGTTAAGAAGCGGCTGACAAATTGGTCTTTTGAGTCTAAATATTTATTTAATGTTTATGGGTTATTTTAGCACCTATGTTAATTGAGAATACGGTCGACGACACCAACCTCGCCTTGAAGACACGTGCGAGATTTTTATTGAATTGATGGATACTGAGAGTAGGTAGTTTGGATTCAAGCCAGGAGTCAAGGTAAAGGTGTCATTCGACCTTTCGAAACTTGAAACTATTCTTTCTTTTTATCCTTGTCAGCTTTGTTTTTATGGCAGTAAAGGACTTACCTGAAAAAATTCGTCTGTCGACACCCCGAACCATTCGGGCGAGTCGAGGAAGTGATGTGGGAACACTATGTGGAGCGCCCGCTGATTCTGAGACACCACTAGTCTGAAACATCATACATTAACACATATAAAAAAAAAAAACAGAATTTAGAGGATAACCCCGTGAACCCAATGCTGAATATGGCATTTCAAATGATTGCTGGGAGGCGGATTTTTGGTCGCGTTTTATGATCGCTAAATCTTCGTATCCATAAAATATTTTTGTAACCGAAAGGACCACTACATTTTCAGACCTTTTCCTATCAGAGTGGAACGATCACACCAATATTTAAAAGCCCAATTTTAGGCTGGGTTAGTGCCCGACCGACTGTCAGCGTTGACATCGGTCACGTACCGGTTTGTATGGACCCGCGCTCGCTGACCGTCACCGGCACCCCAATTGCGTAACACAATCAATCGGAATCTGAATCATTTTGAAGGAAATTGCTAATTAAATTAAATTTCGAAAAATTTGTCTGCTCAACACGTAAATAACGCAATGAATGTTGTTGAACTGTCAAAATGAAACCGATTCCGATTAATCGTGTGTTACGCAATTAGGGTGCTGGTCGGTGGTACACTATACACGTCCACTTATCGTCAGTGTCTTTGTACTCGGGACCAACGGTACGCGACAGCGTAACACTAAATCCAGTCTTAGAGCGGTGTCGCACCACTCTGATCCGAATCCGAGAAAAGACGGTCCGAAGTAGCCACAGTAGGATTATTTGTACGAGGTTTGCGCACTGTCAGTCCGTCCGAATTTAGAACATTCCCAATTCGGATTGAACTCGGATCTTGAATTCGGATTCAGGTCGGACGTAGTGCGAAACCGCTTTTAAGGCTGTATCATCTGCCTAGCCTTTTCCCAACTATGTTGGGGTCGGCTTCGAGTTTAACCGGATGCCGCTGAATACCAGTATTTTACTGGAGCGAATGCCTATCTGACCTCCACAACCCAGTTACTGGGTAATACGATACCCCTTGGTAAGACTGATTGTCAGACTTTCGGTCTTCTGACAACACAGGACCAACGGCAGACGTGCTATGCGAGGCACGGAGGAGTCTCGGTATGTATAGATGGTCACCCATCCACAGACCAACCGCGGCAAGCGTAGCTTAACCTGATCGATCGACCTGTGCGGATGTTATTATTTAACCACGGGCCCCTCAGCGTTGTTTATTAACCACAGAATTACCTACAGCATAACACAAACAGACAGAGTGGCTAAGTAAAAAGCTCTGTGCAAAGTTCTGCGGTAGTACTAAACACAGTACCTACTGTATGTTTGTAAGTATAGATACCTTAACCACAATACGTATGAACTTCTTCATCCTTATGTCTAATTGCTGAGAAGTGGCCATGCATCCTAAATTACTGGTCATTAATCACCTGTTCTTGTTACTCAATACTCAATATATTTATTGCTTCCACATGTGAACTTAGGTGGTAGATAAACTGTCTGCCTGTAACTGTCTGTCTGTTAAACTGTACAATGACACAGTTTTATCACAGGTTAGAAAAAACTGAAGATTCGTTGCAATTGTCAAATCTATAAGTGGGGTAATTTTATTATAAATGATTTATTTTGTAAGTAGGTTTGTACAAAGACTTTTACACGTCAATCATATTTTAAAACCTAGATGAGGTTGGCGTTTCCTATCTGTCTAGTCTGGAAAGAAAGGCCGAAACAAACTCAGAGGTCACAGTCTCTTTTAAAGTCCAGACATAATCTTGGTCAGATAGTCCCCTTTATTCATAAACGTTGCTTAAAGTTAAGCAGTGATTAGCGACTGTTTAACCATACATTTTGAATAAACCCCCATAAGAAGACCAGGTAGATCGATGTCTGAGATGGTCTTTTGAGGAAAGAACCACACAGATTGAGAGGACCTGTCCAGTCAGTGCACGCATTTGTCAGAAATTGTTCAGCTCAACTCAAAACTTAAGGAGCTCAACATTGTGTAACACACATAAAATGGAAAATTGGCAATCGATCGCAACGCCTTTCATTTTGACATCCATTGCTTATTAGGTTTGAAAAAATCATCTGCTCAGCAACGTAAATAACACAATGAACGTGGCTGAACTGTCAAAAATGAAAGACACTTCGACTGATTGTCATTTTAAGCCCAAGAGACCCATGACCACTTGACCAGCTATGAACGTTTCCGAACTACAGGGAAATATAAATAAGTAACTAACTGCACGAAACTTTTAACGAGTTTTAAAGTTTAAATAATGGTGGTTTATAATAACCAGAGTTTTACAGGAACGGGGCTAATTAAAACGTGCGGTATAAAACCTCTATGCGGTCGTATAGCACACAATTCTGTGTGTTCGGGGGTTCATTACCTGCGCCGTGGTTCTCGCTTGCGGATTATTGCCGAAAATTATATGAAATGTACGGGGTAATCTTTATGCCTTATGTTTTTGGCTGGGTATATGAAGCGGTGGGACTCTTTAATTAAAAATCTGAAAGATCTAGGCCAAACTATTTGATTAAGCACAAAAATTTTATAAAACGAAAGAGGCGCGTCTGCAAATCTCATTTTTTAAAGGCTTTGAGATTGATTTTCAGACAATCTCCATGCTTCATCGTCGACGCTTCGGCGGGAAGATCAATTTAACCGACCAAATAATAAAAAAATATTTCTCCCAGACTGAATATCTAACTTGATTTCGGAAATAATTTTCGAGCTGCGTCGAGACAGCCGAGTCCTGGGCACAATTCAAGAAAATTTGTAATTTAAAACCAATAACCATCTTGTCAAAAAATGCCAGTAAAATTAACTCCAATAAAATTGCTTTCAGAACTAATCACGACGAATCCGTAGCTTGTTTCAGCTATAAACGCGATAAACAAATTGCTTTTCCACGAAATCTAATAAAAAGTATCTTTATTTTCAATCATAAATTGTTTCTACCGCCCTTTATGTGCTTTAGGTCGTGATACTTGACATTATGTCTTCTATATCCGAATAAAAAGTAAGATTTAGGGTTGCCCAATCTAGATCGATTTCTCCTGCCAACTGCCAAAGCTTATCAAAAAATACAATCGGGGCCGAAGTTTTTTGGGTCAACTCCAGCCTACCGCTGTTTAGAGGTCTCAATTTATAAAACTGGCAGCGAATTTCGTAAAACCAGTATTAATATTTAAATAGATATTCCGCAAATCAAATATAAAACTTTCGCTATTAATTGCAGAGTTTCGAACGAAAACTTGATTTGGACCGGTTTGTGCAAAAAACTTGATAACTGAGCAGTTTCTAAAGAGTTAGCAACCCTGCAATATTATGCTCCCCAAGCTCGGTGTCGCAAAGGTCGTCTCCCTAATAGAGTTTCGCGTCAATAAAGCGCTCCACGAAGTGTTTGCTTTACACAAACCTTTAAAGGAACATTGTCGCGAATTTCCCGGACATTTCTACAGTCATTCCAGCATTCGTTACCTCAATAAATTATTATATATTTACCTTACGCCCGCTTATTCTAAAAATGGCAAACAAGTTTCCCGTAGTTACAAAATAGACATAATAAACTAAGTAATCTTCGTCGTCGTTAATCTCGCCACCCACGTCAGGTCATCAAACTGCATGGGCGGATGAACTATTACAAAATTGGTTGTTAAACAAACACTAAGTGGCTTCTAAAATCGTTCACATCCCGCAAATGGCTTCATAAACACGAAGACAACTGTTTCCAAGAAAGGTCGGTAAATAGGTTCGAGTCTGTTGTCTATCTCCGTACTAAAGTGTGTAAGTACCTCAAACTACCGCACTGTGGGACTGGCAAGTGTTGTTGTTGAGGGTCGTATCGCATCGATAATGTCCCGAAAAATCAGCTTTTTTCAGAATCAGGCCGTGAAATTACGGGACTTTACTTCCAAGCCGAGCCCTTAAAAGGCAATCCATCACATTACTAGGAGGTCTACGCGCAGAGTTACGGAATAAATCTTATCTTGTGCTTAGACTTCACCGTGCAATGCATTTAAATCAACTGATTTAGAAGCGAAAGAGTACCTTTAAGCATTTGCATCATTATTGCAAAGTATAAGTCTTCACATTAAGAAGCGTTTGCTATCCTGCAGTGCTCTCACAAAGTACTGTACATCTAGCGACACTATACGAGGCCTCGTAAATAAAGCTTAAAGCGCTGCAATTACAACGTCTGAGTCTGTACAGTCATTTTATAGCTTCGTCGCTAACGCGGGACGAGTTGTTAAACTTTATGCTTGGCTTAACTAAAAGGCGGTGTGTTCGGCCAGTGATTTTCTTTACTTACTTTACAAGTTGTAGTTATTACATGGTCAGCCGTTCAGTTAATATTTTCGCAGAAGGAATGAAGTCTCTATAATTAAAGATTTATTTTTAAAGCGAGGATGAAACTGACAGATGAATAATATCTTAGCAAAGTACCTATAGCCCTTGTTTATACAGTTCAAAGCAGTACATGTACGAGTATATACTAATTTCCGGAGCACGCCAATAAGCTCGGGAGATGCCAGCCAAGATAAACATTATATATTAGAAGTTAGGATGTTTAACTTTAACACCACAACGGATTTAATCCAATGGCGTAAGAATTGCTATATTCATATACATCACAGAGTAACATTCAAGTTTTCAGAATCGTAAAATAAGGTCAGAGGACATTAATATACCGAAGCAGCTAGAATTCGAAACGGTCAGAGCACGAGATGACGAATCTAGCCGTGCCTACTCATCTAGCCAGATTTTTTCTAAACAATATGAGTCACGATAATGAAATATCCAGCCGTAAAATTCATGAAGATTGACGCAACCTACATGCCTATACATCTGTCTAACGATGCAAATATACTAAACCTTATTACCTTCACCTTAAAGCCTACAGTTGACAAGGTTGACGAAAACATGCTGTTAAGCGACCTCAAAAACGAAAAAGGAGTGACTGGCTACTAGGCTATCATTAACCAAAACAGGTATCAATATTCAAGGCTACCGGCACCCTATGTGGGTTTGATCAGATTTCAATTTGATGTATATACACGTGCGGCAAACGAGGCAGCCGTAAATGTTTTACTCCAACAAGACAAGTAAGACAGTTCTCGAACATTGTAAACCACTCCGGTACTAAATTATCCGCAGTATAACTAAAATTACAGTGCAGTGCAAAACACTGTCTATATCATGTACTACACAAGGTTCATATAATACGAGCGAAATTCGTAAAGAGGTCGCCAGTTTGTGCAAGCCGTTGCGCAATGCGCCTGCGACACTGTATACCGTATGTCGATAATTTCCCTTTCAATGGACGGTTCATTCACAAAACCCAGCTAACAAGTCAAGGAGAACATGCTATTTTTTACTACAAACACAGTGATTAAAATTAAATTGCTTCATCATTGTTTTAATCAGCTGATTCGATTTCTGTTGAATGGAAACTTGATACTAAATGTGATACATCTGCACACATGCTAACCAAAACTAATGCTGATGTTATAGATATAGAACATTACTGGACATTATACGGAGAATCCGATAAGCTCCTATAAATAAGTCGGGAACTGGGGACAAAGTAAGCAGAAAAACTTCTTGTAGAAAGTCCGGCTACTTTAGAAGACAACTAAAACCGTTTGATAGTTGGCCAAAGAATATAAAACATAAATTCGGCCAACACTAATGTATGCTGTCGGGCCGTCAATGACATCGTGTAAAACCTTGATTTGTTCCGGCACTGTAAAAGTGATAGTTTGTGGCTTGTTATACTTGTCAATTAAATATACTTCTTTTTATATACAAATCACACGAACCATGTTTTATTTTTTACACCTAGCATAACATTCTCGACCTTATTGCTACTATAGAGCATTTAACTGTCAGAATCAGTGAATTAAAACCGTTGCCCAAATACAAAGGCTTATGCTCCTTTCCTTAACTGATCCAGGGAACAAAGACCAACGGGGAATGAGAATTGTCCAAAACTACCCAACTGTACCTAGATTTACTTTATTTATTAATCATTGGAGCGAAGAAATCCGTTAGCGAGTGAAGTGTCTTTTGAATGCTCCTTTGACCTATATTCATCAATCTCTTCAGTATTAAGTCTGTCTTTAAGCTTCACTTGCCTCGTTACAATGTTATAAGTCTAGCCGAGTTATCTAAGATCCAACTCCGCAATCTAATCTAAACTTCGGTGAAACTCTTGAGTGTCCTTCATTATTACAATCAAGATGAATACTTATGAATTTCTGATCCATCCCTAATTGAGAATCGTTAAAAGTTATTTTATTGAAGTTATCATTGACAAAGAAATATTCAGGACATTAAAATGTTCAACAATTTTTGTTTTCAAACAAACATATTTTCCACGTAATCCTCTTTTGATGAGTTCTGCTCTTCTGATCTGACAATTATTCTCTGCCTTCAGATGACGTCAATCAACAAATCCGTTTCGTTTCTCCGATCGAAAAAATACTTAACATTGAACTGTTACATAATAAAGAAGTCGTTAGCATTGACCGAAATTACATCCGATAATCAGAAGCGAATATTCATTATTTTTTACTACAGCTCCATTTGCGTGAGTCCAAGGTTTATTTGGAGAGAAAAGTTCTCTACGATCATCATCATCATTATCAACCTAGAGTATACTATAGGTTGATAAGAAGTGCCCTATAAAAGCATATAGTGGTATACCACTATATGCAACCAACTTTATACAAATCCATTTAACTGTTTCTGAGCTGCATAATACCCAAGCTTTTGCATTTATAATATTGTGACATATCGTTTAAACTGGGTTTGTGGTTGTAGAGGGAGGACGCTGCGGCATTTCGTGAGGTCGAGCTGCAAGCATTTGTCACAGATGTGAGCGGCGCAATCTTTCAAGAAGAGGGAGAGAGATGAATCAGGCACAATTGTACAAATTAGCATTGGAGGAGAAGTAATAAGGGTAAAAATTACAACTACAATCTTGTTGCAATAGAACTTTATGAGTGTTGGTTTTAAAATGCAGTGAGTACAGTATACAGCATGTATCAGAAATGCTTGGTCATAGGTCATCGTTAAGGGTGTGGTGCAGACCATCAAATTACAGCTGATTATTTTTTCGCGAAAGTTGTTCAGTTTGATGGTGTGTTCCACACCTGTAAATACATATAAGCACATATATCTGATACACGCTGTTTAAAACTTAGGTAATCATTTCCATTCTCGGGTATGAAGTTTACAAAAGCATCTTGTTTACCGCTAATCTAGCGCTTGGTAATATAAAAACAATGCACATAAAAGTTCACACAACCACATTTTACATTGATGTCACACTTATCTCTTGTGTAAGATCTCACTGAACAACTGTTAAAAATTACAGCTACAGACTACAGACGTTCTGAGAAGACGTGAGTCACATGTTTACTGAAACATTCCGGGAATTTTTGGGAACTGTGGTAAGTTTTTGAATTAATGTTTGTCTCTACCAAGTTTGTTTCAGAAGAGAAAAAAACATGACAAGATAAGTCAAATATTTGCTGAAAGATGTCAGGTATTTTTGGGAGCTGTTAAAAGTTAGGCGACTTAGGATTTAATTGAATTAAGACGTCACTTGTTTGAAGAGTTAACTGATTTAATTATAGCGACAGACTACATTCTAGAAATATATGTATCAAAATGTATGTTTACAGATTCTGATTTCTGATATTTTCGTGAGCTCTTCATTTAACGTCACTTTTTATGCGTGATACAAAGACGTCACTTATTTGATGAGGGCTAATACCGTTGTAATTTACATATAAGGACAAAGGAATTTTAAACAGACATGCGACAAACATTTGCATAAGGATTCTGGGTATTTCGGGATTCGGACAAAATGGCGTCGCGGTCTGTTTGATCTCCAGCTTATAATCGGACATATTTTCCTGGAGATTTTCCCTTCGAGTATAAAATTGCTGTAATTCTATCATGGTTCATATCAGTACCAATCAATACCACATGTAATGTGTCGCATTATTAATGTGTAAACATGCCGTTAATGCATTTCATATCAAACTCAATAAAAAGTCATTTAAATTTTATTTATCAGCCGTATCTTTTATAGATTCAGATTAGAAAGGAAATCCTTGGTCGTCATGTTGTTTTCTCTGCATCTATCTTTTTTAACATCATTAAGTTTAAGAGCTACGGTCGCGTGATGGCTGGTGCTAAATTATCTTAGAATATAGCACAAGAACCCGCAACAGGGTCAAAGTCAAACTGAGAACACCTGAGAGTAATTAACGCAATACGTCACTGTAATGGCGTTGGACATTATATGAACTAACAAGCAACTGTGATTAATACTAAGTTGACAATATGGATGAGAGGATGTTCCGGTGGACAATGATGGAGACCTCTCTAACGGTGGGGAGACGTGGACTAATGAGGTTATGCTTACTAGGAATATGATACTATCGACTTTGCTCGTGTAGTGTAGTGTAAAACCAGGAATTCACCGAAACATTCAACGAAAAACCTTTTAAATGGTTTGCCATCGTTTATATTTTGTTCCCTTTTATAGGACTGACTTTTGGAAAGCCAAATGAGGTGGTCTGCCACTAGGTGTCAAAAATAAAATTCATAGGCTAAATGGCCGGAAGGAAAGCTGCTGCTTTCAGTGCATTGGTGACCAACCTACTGGCCGAACATGGGTGTCGTTTCTCCAACGAGAAACGACATAAATAAGCTGGCTCATGCCATTGCGTGGTTTATTACTCTGACTGCAAAGGATAAGTCAGACGTATTCAGGCGCGGGGCATTACTTGTTGAGACGCCTTTAACGCCATTCAGCATCATCACCAGCCTACAGCAGTCCACTGCTGGACATAGGCCTCTCCAATTGCACGCCATTCAGCTCGGTTCTCGGCAACTCTCATCCAGATGCTACCAGAAACTCTGCGAAGATCGTCGCTCCCGCTAGCTTGAGGGCATCCTACGTTAGGATTGCCGATTCGCGATATTCACTCAAGAACACGTGTACACTAATGGTCATTGGCAATCCAGCATGAGGATTACTAACTATCGTTTTCCAGAGGCCAACACTACAGTTTTAATTTTTTTTTCCACCATGTATTGAAATGGTAGACTGTAAAAGAAACAAATACATTCCACCACACTCACTTGCCAGACAGCACTAAGGACAGGCTGTCCACTTTAGTGACCTTCTCGTGCGCGTACAGTTCGTGACACTTTAGGTGGCGCACGTTGCGCATGCACATTAGCACGCGTCGGAACTGGCGCCGGGAGACTCGCAGCGGTTTGAACAGCGCCACGTATACCTGGAGACAAGGGAGAGAACTATTAAGAACAAGCCGTGTGCGAAATGGAACTTCCCTAAGCTTCCATAAAAACTTTAATTCCCTATTTAACCACTTTTGGGGTGAATTTTCAAAATTGCTTCTTTAGACCTTAGAGAATAATAATCAGAAGGCAAATTACCTGCGGGGTACTTGCGTAACACACTAACAGTAGCAATGGCTTTCATTCTGACAGTTCAACAACATTCATTGCGTTATTTACATTGTCGAGCAGACAAATTTTTCGAACATATGAAGCAATGGATTAGCAATATCCTTCAAAATGATTCAGATTGTGGTTGATAGTGTTTACGCAATCAGCGCCATAATTGCGACACACGATCAATCGGAATCGGTTTCATTTTGACAGTTCAACAAAACATTCATTGCGTTATTTACGTGTTGAGCAGACAAATTTTTCGAACTTATGAAGCAATGGATTAGCAATTTGCTTCAAAATGATTCAGATTCCGATTGATTGATGTGTTACGCAATTGGGGTGCAGGGTGCTGAGGCGAACGCGCAGAGTAAACGTAACGTAAATTGAAACGAATTTTAAATCGAAAATACGACTATCGACTAGAATGTTTATTTAAATTTTGACATTCTCCTGTGGATTTTCCCTAAAGCTAACACTTAGCAGTTGATTTTTTAATTACATGGTTATTATCACACCGTTACCGCACTCTCGTAAACCACTAAAGAGAACTTAATACTTCAGTCGATTCGAGGCCTTCAACAAAGCCAGGTGTAAAACTATACAGGTATATCTATAATATATAATAATATTATAAAGAGGTCAAATTTGTTTGCTTGTTTGTATGTAGGGGGTAATCTCCGAAACTATTAGTCGGATTTGTTTTTTTTTTGCATTGTACAGGCCAATTCTTGAGGAAGGGTATAGGCTATATAACATTACGCTAGGACCCTACGGAGCCGAGCAAAAAGAAAAAATGTCAGAAAAAAAAAAAAAAAAAAAAGAACGCCAAGGGAAAACAAAGTACTAGTGCTGGCAAGCGATGCGATGCGGCGGAGTCAGTCGGGGAACAACAAATTTCACTTGAACGAAGTTGCGAGCAGAAGCTAGTTAAAAAAATATAAACCACAGAGAATAGTGCAATGATATGAAGTGACAAGTCACCAGCTCATCGCGTACCCACAGTGGCCTATTTCCGACAGATGAGTGACGGGTTGCGGACAAGATAGGCCGCCGTTTTATACTTTTTAGTTTTGTCCCAACATTATCTCTATCAGACTTTTGCGATAGACCTCTCCATCAAACCAGCCAATTACATTCGGACTCTTTCAAGGACATAAAAAATAACCACAAAATGAAAAATAACTTTCATTTCGGTTTTTTCGAAGATTTCCGAATATATCGCGTAACATAAGTACATACAAACAAAACGGTCGAATTGAGAACCTCCTCCTTTTTACAGTCTGTTAAAAAACCGGTTTAAGTAGTATTCATAATTTACGTTTTCATTCATTGTTATTTTCACGCCATTCCGCGGCATTGAATGCATTCCATTTATCACAGTAAACAAACGGCTACCTTGACATGTCAACTATTTATTTGTTAACGTATTTAACTTTAACAATCTTTGCACTTAACTTTGACAAATATGTACCTACTTAGGTTATTATGAAACTTGGCTAAAGCCAGCTGTGAAGCAAAGAACAAGCGAGGGGGACAGAAAATATGATACCAAAGATAGTGTCACATGTCGTATTAAAACGAAACTCTATCTTTCGAAACTTAAACATTGGCTCTTATATCCAAGTTATTGTAGAAACCTTAGCAATTAATTCTAAGTGGGAACCAAACAACAGTCAACAGCCGAACACAAGTAATTAACGCGGAGGTTCTGCTAATTAATTCTCCAAAAGCAATAACTATAAGCAATAATTATAGGAGTCTGTCAGAGACTTCGCGGTAATAATAACAATGTATTACGAACCAGTTAGGGAAAGTCATAAAGAATTTCGCAATTTCCAAACATGCATGGAAGTAAACAGCCAAAAACTTTATTGGAAAAGTAATATGCATACGTATATTACGTTTTAAATAAAGTTTCATGCGACACAGGTCAATATTTACAGAAGGCAGGGAGTAAACACGAGCGGGGCGGCCGAGATGAATATTTTTCTACGCGCGCTGCGCTGATACAATAGCACCGAACAATATGGCGCCCGGAATTTCGCCATTCTCTAAAAAGGTTCTATTGTTTTGCCTCTAAACGTGGGCGGAAGTGCAGCTGCGCTTTTGCTGGATTAGGCTGATTAAAACGTTGGTAACAGAGAGATCTCAAGGATTTAGGGCGTAAGTGAACAATAGGGGACATTAATGAGCCCTCCTCGTTACTGAGACTCTGACGGTGCAATATGTTAGCGCTTTCAGACTGAAACAGTTTAATCCAGGATCACTGAACTCCATACAAAGTCTGCCCCAGTTTTACAATATGACTCATTCTCATTTTGAGCTGGAAACTCACCAAGCAGACCGATTGCAACTAAGCCAAATGAAGCGTTGTTTTCAAATTCTAGCGATGTTTGAACACCTTATTTTAAACATGTAAATCGATGATGCATTGCCTGAAGTTGATTCACAAATTAATTAATGAACACAACAGATGTCTGTTTCAGTGCACATATGGTAATCGAACAATGAACATTTGAATCTTGTGAGTGGGCGTGCTGGCCCGCAGCTCTATAAATAGTATTCCCAGAGAAGCTTTGCTTATTAATTCACTTCTCAGAAATGTAGGCCGACGCCTATCAACCAATGTAACTTAACATACAGATGTACTAATGCTTTTGAAGAGACGATGATTGTGGGAGCCTCGGACTGAAAGGGAACTGTAATTTTGTTGTTTTTGCCCTGTTATCAAGTGCTACGTTAAGTATGACTTCGTATCAAAGGCTTTGTCATTATTTACGCTACAAATCTTTTCTTAGCACACGTCTTTTCTGCTTGGGTGATTGACGTCATTAAAATTGCAAGATATTACATCTTTTACTTCATGCTTCATTAAAACGTCTAGTAATATTATTGGTTCCAAAGATTTTACCTCAAGATACGCATTGATTAATGTAAGTTGTAGCAGATAAGAGGTAACCGTGAGAGCATAGTACAAGATTAATAATCATTTCTGGCAAAGGTTAAACGATAATTATAATTCCAGTCAGTATGTAGGTAATTAAAGGTAGTTCTATCTACACGTATATTTACACATCGAACAGCAAATTGATAATGTTTGTCTCTACTAATGAACACGAATTATTGAACTGGATATTTCAGTGCCAATAGAAATGGTCTGAATCATTAAAGCGTAGGACCGGGGCAATTGCGGTCACGAGCACCAATTTCTGATTTTGTGATAACCGAAACAGGAAAAGGCCTTTAATAGAACACTGATAGGCTGTAACAGTCGTTGTTAATATGCAACGTGACACCTAATCGATGCAAGCATGCGGTATCGGAATACAAATTAAATGTAAACAGTGTAGGGAAGCGCTCGGAAGTCGCAAACACACGGAACAAATAGGAGTATTGCTGCGTACGTGTGTGTCGAATGATCCGTTCCCAATTTCTCATACTTTATGACTGTGCTGTTATTATCTATCTGCGATGTTTTGATTTAAAAGAAAGAAAATACATTTATTTGCGGCAAACATGACGCATAAAAAGAACACAAAAAAAAAAACATTTTGGGGGAAAACATTCGTCACATCTACGCAAAACGGCCATCGTCCAGCATAATGCTAAGACCCTATACGAGACAGAGCCCCAGCGCTGGTTTTCAGTGTCCTCGGAGTTTCTTACCCCTTTTTCTCCATAGGAACGTACTACACTTTGGAATGGGCAGCTAGCATCGTCTTTCTGATTGAACAACTCCTTGCCAATTCAAAAAATCCTGTAAATGGTTTAATTGAAATAAATGATTCGAATTTGAGTTTTTCTATGAACCAGTTAGTTACCTTTTATGGAGGTTGATTGTAATACATACAAGCTACGTTAGTTATGTATTATGACACACAATTCCGCGAAACCTCATAACGAGTACGTTATCAATGAAGCATAAGTATGCTACCATATAAATCTAATATAAACATTACTGGTAAGAATAAGAACACATGACCTAAAATGGTTGCCTAAATTTAAACTGGTCTACCTACAACTGGTCGAAAAGTTCTTAGCGACACAGTTTTTCGGTTAAGTAATAAATAGGAGAAATAAATTCTGTAAATGCCGTTACGAAGGCCTTACTTATGTGTTGTGTGTATTAGTTACTCGCCCCAAAGGACCAGAATTTATATCCCTTAGTTCGCTTAACGGTTCACGCGGTGGGAAAACCTTTTGGAGCATTTTTCTCAAGTTTACACACAAGAGTAACGTAAAGTCGAATGTTTACCATCCCATTAACTGATTGGCAGCTTGCCACATTTTTTGGAGCTGCCATTTTTCCCTCGTCAAAAACATCACATTTTGTGCGTCAGAAACATGACCTACAGGACTTTTGAAGGGTAACGTTTTTGCATTAATATATGCGATAAATAATTACCTACACATTCATCATCTGCCTAGCATTTTTAGGTCGGCTTCCAGTCTAACCGGATGCAGCTGAATATTTTACATGGAGCGGCTGCGTATCTGACCTCCGCAACCCAGTTACTGGGTATCACAATACCCATTAGTAAGACTGGTTGTCAGACTTTCGGGCTTCTGACGACCCGTAACGACTGTCAAATATCTACGAATGACAGTGGTCTTGTATGTACAGATGGTCACCAATCCGCGGACCAACCGCTGCAAGCGTAAGTTAACCTGATCGATCGACCTGTGCGACTGTTATTACTTAGCCACTAGCCCCTCCACACAATCCCAAAATCCAATCCAATATAATTACCTACACATTATATATACGAAATACGTAATATTGGCGAAAGAAATATATCGAGCATACTAGAGAAGACAGAGATGAAAGGCGTAGCTTGGCAACACGAGATTGCGCTGCAAGGAAGACCTCTCAAGGGGCTTGAGAACCATTTTTTAATAACTTATTTATTCTGTGTTGGTTCAACATTGTCTTAGAGCAAACTAGAAGTAGGGCCAAAGATAGTTGAAGTAGTAGAAAGACTGACAAATCAAGTGCTAAGCATGATGATCAACAGCCTCTGTAACTAAGGGCCAAAATAAGTGGGCGCAGTTCGAGTCTGCGCCGTTTGTTTTCGAGAAAACATTTTGTCACAACTGTAACCTAACCAAACCTAGTCAGAGGAGTTCCCTGAACATCCATAGTCATTGAAAGAAAGAAATAAAAATAGGTTTATTTCTCACCGAAAAACACGTGCATAAAAAAAACATAATTATTTCTAATAATAAGGAAAAATAAGAACAAAATATAAAAAATAAATAACGAGCACAAAGCAGAAATAGTCGACGGCTGGACGTCATGACTGTGACAAGAAGGCTTCCACTCAGCATGATGCTGTGCTATAGGGGACCCACAGCACAGCGCTGATTTTCAGTAGTTACCCCAAAAGGACCAAAAGGACATTGCTAGAACCTTGGCAGCCACAATCACGCCAAACCATCACAGGGAAATTATATCCTGCTTCAAAAATCGTACAAATATGACCAGCTTTTGAATGCTCAACCATTACTCTAGCATTAAAAGTCTTGTAGTTATCAGCGCTTAAAATCTTACATGTTTTTGTCGGTCAGAAATATTGAACGTACCACCGAGCGAAAATACGTTTTCACGTTCAAAAAAGGTGACGCAAGCAAAATCTGCCCTATACTTAAACGACAATCAAAATCACAGTGTTGGTCAACCAAATCCTTAAGTACACCTGCATCAGGCGCGTACGCAATTATGCGTCGTACATTTTCGTCGGTAATAAGGTCGAGCTAATGACTTCAATGTGACAAGGCTGAGTGACGACTAACCGTTAACTGTTCCCCTAATGTTTGATAAAAAAACCTGTTCTTTTTACGTCGTTTTGAATGTTTGCGATGGGTGTGTTATTTAAGATCATATGCTAGCTAAATACGCACGGGGATCAAGTTTATTTTTTGGAAGCAAACGCAAACTGGTCTTAACCAGCTTTGAACAGAGAGAAGTGGAAAGAGAGTATGGAGGCCTTTGCCCTGCAGTGGGGGGGCATCACACGCTAATCATAAATAAATAAGGCGCGTGAGGTTGTCGACATGTGGCATGTGGACTCAGCAATCATTGTGCCGATAGTCGTGACAGCCAATGGGTTAATAGTCAAGAGCCTCGACCAACACCTGAGGAGGCTCTCGTTGGGCAGCCGGATCAAGGGCTTGATTCAGAAAGCGCTACTTCTGGACACACACACGCTCGCAATGTCAGGAGGTTCCTCTCTCTGGAGCACTGGAACACACCGGTAGCTTGGACCCTGTTCCCGATATCGGCGGGCTACAATTTTATATATTTTTTAATGTTTTTTTTTATCTTTTTGTTTATACAAATTTATTCCCAAATACTGCAACTCTTGAAAGACAGAATCTACAGTTGGGGTGACCTCCAGAAAATCGCAGAGACAATGAAGTCGACTAGTCCCGAAGAAATGAGTTAGTCTCTCCACTTGAAATAGCGACAAAAAAAATGTTTTCCCTTCTGCCTTCCTTTACATTGTTTACTCGATGGACCGATTTGTCATCTCCCTTCTCATACGTGAACACGTCTCTAAGATGGTACGTGCACGGTGCACATAAGTAGCAAGTATGACACTACTTTTCCGCGTGAAATTTCTCGTTCCCCCGACCCGGCCGTCGCATTGCATTGCATCGCCTGCCCGCGCTATAACTTTTTCTTCAACGATCTTTCTGACTTTCTTTTGTTTTTGATCGGTTCCTTATGGCCCTAGCGTGATGTTTAGTAGCCTATAGCCTTCCTCAAGAATTGGGCTATTAGTCGTTCCAGAGATTAGCGCTTTAAAACAAACTCTTTAGTTTTATTATTAGTATACTTAGACATAGTTTGCGTTCTCAAAAAGTACCCTTTAACCGATTGTATGTTTTGAGTGGCTACTTTTACAAACTAGAGGCTGAATTTACAATTGTTTGAAAACTGTTACTAAAAGCTGACGCATTCAAAAGCTCAAAATTCAAATGTGGTCCCTCAATGGGAACGCAAACTAGACATAGATAAAGTCGCCCATTATATCTTTTTAGTGTTCGATCATTTTTTTTTTGTTATGTATTTTTGTGGTGTACAATAGTATAAATAAATATAGTGTACTACTGCCACTAACATAACTTCATAAGCACGGTCTCTGATATAAACACCTACTTCCGTATATGTTCCGTTTACAATTTCAAAGATGTCATTTACATTCGTATTCATCCTAGCGTTCAGTATGAGTAGCTAGGGTCGGTGTTACTCAAAGGAAACGTTGCAAATGGCAAATTTAATGTA
Source organism: Apamea crenata (assembly GCA_949629185.1). Classification (NCBI taxonomy): domain Eukaryota; kingdom Metazoa; phylum Arthropoda; class Insecta; order Lepidoptera; family Noctuidae; genus Apamea; species Apamea crenata. The sequence continues at coordinate 2,121,514 of OX451365.1, read as the reverse complement.
AGACTTCCTCCTTCGTGTAGGTAGTTATAATTAATTTCTAGTTTTATGCTAAACTTTGTCAGGTTTCTACAGTGATTGAAGTAAGATGTTGGCAAAAGTCAAATGTCTTTTTTTTTAGATTTGTATAAGTAAGTGGGGTTCAGCTGTTGTTCCATAACCAATAGCTGAACCCCACATTGCTCGGTAAAATATTTGGTATTTTTACTTTCATTTGGAATTTGATCGAGCAAGTACGGCAGTGCTATACTTCAATCAACTCAGCCTATCGCAGTCCACTGCTGGACATAGGCCTCTCCCAGACTGCGCCACAACACCCTGTCCTCCGCCTTCCGCATCCAGTCCGTCCCAGCAACCTTCTTAAGGTCCTCCGTCCATATAGCTGGGCGGCGTCCCACAATACGCTTGTCGATAATCGGTCCTTCGACAAACATTCCCCCCAACCCCACATTGCTTGATAAAATATTTGGTATTTTTACTTTCATTTGGAATTTAATCAAGCAAGTACGGCGGTCCTATACTTGGCCATAGATTTTAGCAAACAATAACCTAGTACCTAACGACAAACAACGCCAACTAAGAAGGTAAAAACTACACCACAGACAGAAAAAAAAATTAATGCGGCGTCACACGTCATGTCATTAATGCATAAATCTTTTGTATATCAATGCATACATCGAACAGATTACGAGAGACTCGTAAACAGCACTGCAACTAAACAAATGAAAGTGCTCGTTTTTCCTCTACAAAGAAGGTTGACATAAATTCTTTCGACGTTGACGTAACTTTGGATGACATCAGTACCATCTCTCATAATTAAGGCAGACTGTTGACAGAGTAGGTACAAACATAGACACGTAAATGATTGTAATCTAATACTCAGAGCATGTTTTTCATCTATTGTATCTATACTAATAATAAAGCTGAAGAGTTTGTTTGTTTGAACGCGTTTATCTCTGGAACTACCAGTCGGACTTGAAAAATTCTTTTTGCATTTGATAGTCTAATTCTTGAGGTAAAGTGTAGTTTATTTAACATCACGCTAAGGCCCTTAAGAGCCAAGCAAAAACCGATGATGCGATGCAGCGGGGTGGATCGAATTAACAAGAAATTTAACGCGGACGAAGCCTCGGGCAGAAGCTAGTATGTAAATAAAATTGTCATCCATCTACATTAAATCAGTTCTCAACTCGAGTCGAGCTAATTCACTCATGCAAATGAGCTGGTTCGAATTTCATGCCTGTAAATCTTATCTAATCTAATCTCGGAAACAGCTGGACGCGTAACAGTAATCAATTGCCAAAGTGACAAATCCTACAATCACTTCGTTTTATCAGCTCAAGGAATTAGGTAAGCACAGTCGATTAACAGAATGCCTAGGTAGCTGGGACTACCTTGGGATTGCTGGTACTTCCTAAGCACGAAATCCGTAGTGTCGGTCGAAGATACGGGCGATTCCTACTCTTTATCACTTAGGGCCGGTTGTTTCAAAAGGTTGGTTAACGTAACATACGTACGTCAAAAAATAACGATTAGTACTCGTTATTATTTGACGTACCGCAAGGCCATAATGTTGTAATTGTAATTTGAAACTATGCTTTTTTGGTTTGACGATATTTCGCGCCATTTTTGACGTATACGCGCGCATCAAGAGGACGTGAAACAACCTGCCCTTACGGATATATGATTAGTTCGGGGAAAGAAATAAGAAAGAATGACAACACGATTTGAGAGCTGTCCCTACTCTTGATATCAAAATCAAAAGTCATTTATTCAAATTATGCTGAGAATCAGCACGTCATGGTTTTCGAAAGTCAAAATTACAAAAGACAGTCCTCCTAAAACGCCCGCCCTTCACCACTTCCTAGTGCTATCGCTAGGAAGAAGAAGTGATGCAACAAACTCCCCAGCAACACAGCTGTATGTTCAGTTAGAAAATACTTGATTGTATACAATAATTAACATTACAAGACACAGGACATTAAATTAAATTATATGCCATATGTCAGCTAGCCACGCCAATGTACCAACAAATATAATAAAAACTATACGTAATCAAGCTAAAAAATAATTAATTAAAATTAAAATGTAAATAAAAACTTACTACCTAACTAAAAGCCTTATTTAACAATTAATATTAAATTATTTGCCCGTCCGAAAAATTGAATTTGGCACTTGTTTTGACGGCACAACTACTTTCGGACGGACCCTGTAAGCTCGTTAACGGACTTTCGGCCGAACCCAATAACCTTTTGACAGATAGCTACTCATGGTAGCCAGTATAAATAATCATACAGATCGCTACTGATATAGATTGTTGGATCATTAAAAGGTTTTTTACCTTCAGTATGCCAAAACTGGTGATAGATAGGTAATTGGGTTCGGCCGTTAGTGAGTGAACCCCCTGAAACAGTAAATGTGAATAAAGTAATAAAGTTCAGTTACGTATAGAGTTTTTGCTGACTACAACTTACGGAAACCAGTATCGTTAGCACGAAATTCCCGTTCCATTCAGATTGAACTAAAAAGATTGGTAACCGTATTCCATTGTTAAGTAATTAGTATTGACAAAAAAGGTCGGCATTGAGGGCTGAAGAACAATAACCATTGACAAGTGAGAAAGCCGCGAACTGACAATGTGCCGTTTTCTATTGAATTCAAACGCAATTATTTACTTCCCTGTGATTCTATTGGAGTTCACGGTGGAACATTGGAACAGATAATGAAGTCTATCGCGTATGAAAACCGCTAGAGGCGCTAGTGTAGCGTAAGGTTTCCGAAATGTCAAATGTCACTGTTTGCGTGGGCTACGCGGGTTTATTTCTAATTAGAATAATGTTGTGAATATTTTGCAATACCTGAGATTAATTATGGCAAATATGAGTTACGGGTCAATGAATTTCAGTGCTTCAAAAGCGGAGCTAAGAAAAAGAGGTGCAAAATTAAGCGGGCTGAAAGAACAGCTAATTCAGAGGTTAGTTTATTTACTCTTTACAAACACATTTTTCGTTTGTTTAACATGATTTAAATGTAAACTTAGTTTTCACGCCCGTAATAGCAAACTTTGAGAGCTATACTTCAGGACCTTACTTGACAGTGGCACCAACTGGTGAGCACGAAAACGGTAGCCCTCAATACGGTACCAGAAAGACCGCTACACCTGTATGTTACAAGGTCGTATCAATTTACTCAATTTTGTCCAGGTAAAGAATTTTTTTGTGAAGTTTATCCCAATGACAAGAAACAGGACCCTATCTGCACTTGACTCTGCAAAATGACGTTGTGTTAACAGGTTGGCTATTCACATTGGCAGGTAGAAATCCCTAGCAAAAAATGGTGGTTGGTTGGCGCCAATATTTGTGTTATACAAATATTGGCGCCAAACAACCAGACGTCGCCTTTGGAACCAGGACACAAGTTCTTGATATTCCACAAACATAGTAATCGTTATTCAAAAATTCGTTGCAAACAAAAGTTGTGAATATATGAATGTGCACTTTCTCAGCTGCCAGCATATCCAATTTTGCAGACTTCCCAATGCGACTTTCTGCTGAATAATTTCGTAGTTTGACAGCAGATTCGTCGCGGCTTCACGACTTTACATGGAAAGCGCATTTCATTGTTACGAAAACCTGCCAGAAAAGATAAATAGGAAAGATTTAAACTTATCGGGATGCTCAGTTATGCTAGTCTCTTCAAAATTGACTTATTTACGAAAGGACAGCGAATTTTGTTGAGCAAAGTCCCTGAGAAAATTAGAATCTTTCGAAAAATATAATGCCTAAACGACTATTCCTTAAATCAACAAGATTATCAAAGAAACGGCCCGAGATAATATTTGACTCTCTCGAAACTCGCTTAAATTCAATCAACTATGGTATATGAATTGCTGATTTAGTCGGAATTTAAGTTTTCTTAGTAAATTGGTCCTTCGAGCCTTAGGTCCTTTGAGTCGAGCAAAACCTTATTGCTAGCTTGGCGATATTCTACATTTCTAAGCTGTGTTATTTCATACTTTGTAAAATTCCAATGAAGACTATAATATTATTTAGTTGGGCTCCAGCACAGCTATTCACAACCATTCGATATGTTTCCGCGCCGAATCGAACATCAATCACATTGATTGATGTTCGATTCGGCGATAACATTATCGTGGTGCATTTAGAGGACTCTCTCTAAACGCTGTTCAAAAATCTGAAAACCGAAAATTTCGACAGTTTAAACTAAATAGACACCCGCTATTCTTCCGGCAGCTATTTGCTGTCGGGGACCAATTAGGTAACGGATAATGTGTAATTATCGAATCGGAAGCCTGTCGAATAGTTGAAGCTTTTGAGTACAAACCTAGCGACAGCGAACAGCTAAATCAAGTGAACCGATAAACCAATCACGAGCGCACATAGTACAGACGGCAGCACGTCAACGTAAACCCTATACATAAATATAACTACGACGCGCTGCGGAGTGTTAGAAAGAAAGTATCCTTGGCACGATTGGTGGAGTTTTCAACGTTTTTAAAATTGCCCAATGGTTGCACATACTAAAAATTGGGAGCCAATTATCATGTTTTACTAGGAACAAGCCACACCCACTCGCCCCTGCGCGTCCGCCGCTGCTCCCGAGTTTCCCCGATCCTTCACGAAATTAAACGAAAGTCACTCGTCACAATTCACATCGTTAGTTTACGTCAGTCAGTTGCGTACGCATTTGGAACCCGTTAGGGTATATAAGTTCTGTGATTTGGAATCGTACTGTGTGCTGTGCTGTGCTGTGAACTTTCTTAAAACAATTTATAAATATAATGGCGCCTCAGTTGACGCAAATTCAAAGAGAGCGCATCATAGCGCTTCGATTGAGTGGATGCCGGGTGAATGGTGATAGATATTTGTCGGCAGACGGGCATAACGGTGAGTAATATTTTTTGTAATCATAATACCTATTATAAAGGCTAATATTGAAAAAATGTATCAATGGTGTTTTTATACAGAATTTTCGAAATTAGTTAATGCTGCGCGCTGTTCCAAGCGTCACTAAAATGTAGAGTAACCGTGAAAGCTTAAATTCAGAGAAATAATTATACTTATGTAAACAGAATTCGATGAACTATTGTTTTTGATTCCATTTAGTCATGACACATTCTAAACAAAAGTTAATCCAGTAGGTAGTGATTGGATTCTATAGTAAATATCTAAGCAATTACGCACTTTCTTTTTGTCCAGGGCCCAGGGGCTGCAGTCTCGACATTCATCGATCGCTTTACGACCGAATTCGGTCGCAACTCGCAAAGTCCCGGATTGACAGGTGTAATGTATGGAGTGACAGGGCTTTGCAACCGAATTCGGTCGTAAAGCGATCGCTGTATGTTTTCTTTGCTGCTTATAGTGCCCCTAAGCGTATACTCCAACTCCTAAAACTCCGCCCCTAAGATGAACCACTGACCTGTTTGTGTGTAATTAAATAACTTAATAACTTTATTATTGTAGTGTAGGGAATTATAAGTATTAATACATCTTTGCCTATAGTCATTGAGTAATAATGGGCAAATAAACTATAGCTATTTGTTTCGTTCCAGAAAAAATATGTTTACTTCTGGCTTCGGCGGTGGGAAGAAAGCGGAACCATAGAAGCCCATCGTCGCCAACTCTACGCGAGATCCACTACGGTACGACGGCAGACGCCGCACACTCTGCCGATCCTTTTCTGACCACACGAATAACATCAACTTCGTACAGGGTGAGTCCATCTGTAGCTTGTAATCATACCTTATCAGCTCAACTTATTCATCACTTTCATAAAATATGGTTTTCTTAAAAAGTGAATAACAAAATTGTGATTAAAATCATACCTACTACCTAATAGACATGTAGTAAGTAGTTGGAAGGGCGCTCGGCACTCACGCAAACCGGATTGACGCGCGCCGCGCGGCCAGTCTGAATTGTTATTACTTACTACTTATTATTATTATCTACTATGTATTAGATACATCTTCAGTTCTTTACAACCCACCTCAACAAGGGTGGAAGTTCTCAATTCGATAAATTGTTTTTTTGTTTATGTTTATAATTTGAAGAATATTTTTTTACCGTCCCATACTCATAGTCTATTCAACTAATGCTTCAAATTGATGTTATTTCAAGTTGAACAAATATCAACTTTATTTCAATAGTTATTAGGTTGATGTTAGAGTGACTAGCACTACTAGACTAGCAGTAATAAAATGTTTGAAGTTGTTGCGTAAACTGAACTTTATAGTGTAGGAATTAAAGTTATTTTTCCATAAACTCATATTTGTTTACATTTTTCGCAAATAAATCGCGAATGCAGATTAGTTAAATTGGCCCGTACTATTTGTCATATTACGGAATCCTAGGTAAGTATTAAATTGACAAAATTTTCTTTGTTTTAGATTTCAATGGACACAGTCAGGAGGCGCCTTATGGACGCCGGAAGACCACTGCCGCGTGGACACCTGCAGGGTGGTGCAGGCGTGGTTCGCGGCACAGGATGACGTCATCCGCCTACCATGACCTAAAAGAGCCCAAACTTGACCTCAGAAATACACACCAAGATCGGCCTTTCAGTTGTTATGAAATACTACTACATGGGAGCATAAAGCGTTGCCAAAACAATACATATATTATTATTAAATTATAAATAAAAAGTAAATTCCCGATGGCTATGTCGCTAATAAGACCCGAGCGAACTTAGTTTAGTCTACAACACTCTACCATTAGATGACGAACTCCGATTCTACGGCACTATTAAATAATGCACTTCAATCACCCGGGTTTCCGTTCACATTAAATAGTAGCACAGTTTTACAATCCATAGGTTAGGTATATTTTAATATTGTAATTATTTTATTTATCAAAATAAAGGTATTTCCAACCACTGTTTCTCAAACGCTTATTCTTCCATTGCTCGATTTGGGAAAGATGCCAGATATGTCGTTCGTTGATGTTGTGTCATAATAAACTAGCTTCCTCCATTGCCTGCCCCAGGCTTCAAACTATCTCCATAGTTTTCATCACAATTGCCCAGCGGTTTGGCAGTGAAGGCGTAACAAACGGACAAAGTTACTTTCGCATTTATAATATTAGTATGGATAATTCTTCTAATAACGTGATAAAGATAGTGTAAATTGAAATTTCTTTTCTTTTCGCACCATTGTTATATTTTGGAGCATTTTTCCTTTAAGTACTAATTTGTTAGTGATCATTTAAGTTAGGGTCGTCACCCACTGGCGGCATGGCACGACAAGGGATTTTAGTAAGCGCGAATGATTTGTGATCTCATTTTATCATGGTTAGCATTCACATTTCGGGATGCCACGGCATGCTAGAACGTGTCCGAAGGATGCCAAAGCAGGCTGTGACATATCAATGAAATTTTCGTGCCGCGCCGCCTGTGGGTACGGCCTTAAACAGCCCAGTCAAATTATATTAATCTAGGTAAAAGCTTACTTTTGTTTGGCGGCAGCATTTGATTTTGATAGAGATGTAACTGTAGGTATAATTAATCTGTTACAAATATCATCAAATATTTTTGTGTTTGTGTTTCTTTTCGCGTCATGTTTACCGAACATAAACGTATTTTCTTTCTATCTAAAACTAAAAGCTTGTAATAAATAAATATTGTCTACTTATTTTTAATCTATTGTATAGTTTGGTTTTATAAATTTTGTTGTAAGTAGGTATATTTAAATTTAGAGTAGGTATAACTTTATTTGTTTTCAATTAATATTAAATAAAAAGATTAAGATTATTATTCCCCATTTTATTTTGAGATTTTTTCGAACTTTCACACGCGTTCCCGTAGTAACCTATCCTATTCCTATGTCCTTTTCTGATAGGTACTCGTAGGTATGCAAAATTCCATGATGATCGGTTGTGTAGTTAAGGCGCCAAAAGCAGAGGTCGGAGCGCAGGCCACACCGCCAGCTTGGCGGGCGGGCGGGCGAACCGAGCGAGGCATCGTTTCACCTTTTTTCATACTTGGGTTCACACCGCGAACTACAGAGATAAGCTACCGAAGTATGAAAAAAGGTGAAACGATGTTCGCCCGCCTAGCCCGCCCGCCCGCTAGCTGGCGGTGTGGCCTGCGCTTTATACGGGGCCCCGACGGCATATTTATTTATTACTTACTAAAAAAACTTTTTTGAAAAAAAAAACAATTGACTTCCAAAATTATATAAATAAATTTCGAAAGTCGGTTCGCATTTTCGTTGTTCGCCACCGGAAATTAAAGTTATTTTTCACTTTGTAGTGTCTTTTTTGGAAGTCGGTTTTTTTTTTTGTAAAAAAGTTTTTACTTTCGACTTCAAAAAAGGAGGAAGTTCTCAATTCAACGGTATGTTTTTTTTTTTCTTGTGTGTTTGTTACGCGATTACTCCGCCAATTGTGAACCGATTTCCAAAATTCTTTTTTTGTTCGAAAGGAGATACTTCTGAAGTGGAATTAGAATTTTATTTGAAAATTCATAATCTTCGAAATCGTATCTTATTAGTAGCGCAATAAGGTTGAACTTGCATGTAAAAGCAATTTCGGTAGGTATAGATAATTACGTTACTAAGTTCAAACTTATTATTTTAGTAGATAATAAGATCGTGTCGCGGACGTAACGTTAATCTCAAACACGGCGGACTGACAAGAGACTCTAAAGGTATAATTAATTGGCTAAACTTCACACAGGTTCGTGATGCGGTAAGTATCCATATTTATTTCAAAATTTCAAGGAGATTGTGTTATGGGCTTTCAGCAATAAAAGAGCAAGGAACGCAAGAAAACTGTTGACCGCCAGCCCGCCAGTAAGTAGGTAACAAAACCCGGAAAAGGTTATCAAAAGCTGCTTGAAATGAAAAAAAATAATGTTTTTCTCACATCGGATTATACCTACCTGGCTACTTAACAACATTCATAATTGTGTAACGGTGTATACCATTCCTACCTACCTGTTTAAATGTAGGTAATACCTACCTACTTAATAATTATAGGTAATACATAGAAATAAATATGTAAAAAGGAAGGATTAAGAAGATATCATTTCAATAAAAATCATTGCGCGGGCCGCCTGTTTTTATTACCAAGCCAGTATTTCTATTCGATTCAATTCAAAAATATTCAACCTGCTACGCTATTTCTTATCGCATAGTGTCTTATTCTACACAACGACGCGCACACGCACACACCCTCACGTACGCGCTGCAGCACGAAATATTACGAGTAAGAACTGACAAAAAGCTATACATCTCTTTCGCACGATTCTCGCTGTTGTTGCTCATAACGCGTTCAAGGTCAAAGTGGGGTAACTTGATGTGCTGGCGACTGTACATAGTAACACATCTGTGGGCAGCCAATATCGGCTTCGCATTTAGGGTGCAACATACCTTTGCATAAAATCAATAACTTCGTTACCAAACACCTCGGCTGCGGTCGCGTGATCCCTGGCCATACACACTCATTATGGCAATTCCTAATACATTTTTGCTCGAATTCATTACGAAAGCATTACGAGGATAACGGCCCTTTGGATACTCTAATAGCTTGAGTTTTTCGCGAAAATGAAATCTCCTGTCTGTCAAGAAGTGATATTTCGTCTAAAATTTTTAAGTGCAGGCTTTGTGTCTCTTCATCGAGCTCCAAGTTTTGATCTCATCGAGGTAAAGTACCGGGGACATCTTTGAGGTGACACAAAGACAGACACTGGGAGGATTAGAATGGTTATTTGCCTGTCATGTCATCGCCTCTAAATCTATATCTTACATATATAATAAAAAAGTAACGAAGTCAATACTGTACATTGAATATTTTTGAAAAAAAGTCATTGCTACGGACGAGGTATGGGAAGGAGACTGATGCCGAAAATAGTTATTAGAATTTTTGTCTGTTTGTCTGGATGTATGTTCCAGATTGGCGCAAAAACGGCTGAACAGATTAGGATGAAATTTGGCAGACACATAGTTTATAACCTGGATTAACACATAGGATACTTTTAATACCAGTAGTACGTTCCCGTGGGATATTTTCCGACAACCACCCACGCGGACAAAAGCTACATTTTAATATATTCTGTGAGCATCCAAGTAACCAAGGTCTTGAAGAGGCAATTAAACATGTTCGTCCAATTGTTTACTTACACGGACACAATAACGCAACAGTATTACGCAAGCAGAGAAAGTAGGTGGCTTAGAAACTATGAGTTTCTTACGTTAACTTGTTATTTATTAGTTTTTGAGTCTTTAGGGTTGGCCAAAAACCTGACTTCTATTCTACAAGAGTTGAAAGCGAAGTCGAAAGTTGGTTTGTTCGAAAGGACACGAATCTCTAACTATGTAGTAATAAAGCTGAAGAGTTTGTTTTAACGCGCTTATCTCTGGAACTACGGGTCGGATTCGAAACATTCTTTTTGCATTTGATAGAACAATTCTTGAGGAAGGATATAGCTATTTAACGTCACGCTAAAACCCTTAGGAGCCGACTAAAAGGAAAAAAAGTCAGAAAGAACGCGAAAAGAAGTATATATAGAGCGGGTAGACGATGCGATGCGACGGGGTTGGTCGGAGAACAAGAAATTTCACGCGGAAGTCGCGGGCAGTAAAACCGAAGTCGAAAGTTGGTTTGTTCAAAAGGGCAGGATCACGAATAAAACATTCGGTATACGTATTTATCTTGACGTGTTGACAATTTTAACACAGCAATGCGTTTCGTATCACAGCGCTTTCCCGCAGTGCCTAGTTAGGTACACATTGCGGATAACCGACACTGATACACGTGTCGTTGCTCCTCGCATACAGGGCAGGAATCAACACTGTCTATTAATTATTTAAAATTGACCAGATTTCATTTTTTTGCCGAAAGATTCCGATTTAAGCTATTACATAAAAGCAGTGCATAGCTGCCAAATTCCGAGCCCCTCACGAACCAGTATAGAGGTACACCATATTCTCGAATCTTTATTCCTAAAGAAGACCATTCGTAAGTATTTTTATTATCTTAAGCGCTTCAATTCGTAGAACATCCCGAGACCTTTCTAACAATATTCCAATCCAACAAGTTTATAAAAAGGAAACCCGATGTGCCGATACAGCCAAGAACTACAAAGTTGTGTGCTCCATCACAAATGTGAAACTTTAAGTACGTTTAACCCTCGATGGGTGGTAAGTGAGGCGGTGACGTCACCGCTGAAAGGCCGTTCACATCGTCTTGCCCCACTGACCTCTGGGAGCACACTGAAAGGACTGGCTGGCGCTCGACTCTAACCATTAATCCCCCTTCGAAATGTGGCGAGCTGACATTTTAAATTCAAATCTCCGTCGTTCATCAGGCAGCGACTTTGATTTAATATTGAAAATGATTATTTAATTATCGCTTCGCCAGCTCTAGATAGCGAAAATGCCAGCCAAGTTTCAGATTCCATTTTAAAATGGTGGCACGGCATTATTTATATTCAAATTACCGATTCGATTTGATCAGCAATTTGTAGGATAAACAATGATCAAATTAATAAGGCTTTTAGATCTGAATCGAATTTGTGGTTCGATTAATGATACGTGTGTTAAACGGATTTATTAGAAGGGGGACTGTTGGGGGACATTATTTTGTTATGCGACTCAAAGACTGCGATGTGGCGCCCCTCTATTCAAGTCTAAAGGAAAAGCTTCAGCGGTTATTGTATAAAGACAATACCTACTTGAAATCAATGAGGTGCACCCTTAATAATATCAGGCTTTCTCTCTTCGAGAGGGAATGGGCGTAGCGTGGCTTTTATTTATTATTCAGCGAATTTTAAGAGTTCCGTTTACGAATCCGAATTATTTACTGGTGACATTCGCTACGGATCGGATATCGGCAGTCAACAACACGTACTCGCTCGCGCAACTAAATATGCATTACGAATAATTACGGATCGAGGGAAATGCAATGTTAACCCTTTCGGAACAGATAAGGGTAACCACGCATTTTTTTTAAACCGGGGTATTATTCGGTTTTTAGCCTGTGACTTTAACCACAGGCGACCGCAACCCACCGCATACTTACCCTGCTTCTATCGACTTTCGAAATCAATATGATTCATGTTTTAGCTAAAGTTCTTACGTTTATTACAAATAGATGATGAAGCCATTTTCATTGGCTGTCAAATTTTCTAATCACCTCTTTTTTAAATATTAGATTCATAACCATCATCCTGGAGAGGCTTGTGTACAGTGTCCACTGCTGTCCACTGCTGGACAAAGGCTTCTCCAATTGCACAAATATATTGCCAATCCTACTTTAGATTGGATTAGAAGAAATACTGGGAATAATTGCGGACATACGGAAGACTCAAACCCCGAACTTGAATTAAGCTATAAAACAACGAGGAAGAGATGCCGCATTTAATATAATAATTCTTATATTTTCACTCCTTGATAAAAATCAGAGTCTATAAATTATGCAAGTAATATTATATTTTTTAGCGTAAACTTATGCGATTACTATTAGGTATATGAAGCGTATTAATTTTATCGCGATTTCGCGTAATAAATACGATTATATTCAACCCGGTAGCATGATATATTATGACGGTTTAATTAATCAAATATTACGCGAAAAGTAGGAAACGAAATACCCACATATCTACGGTGCGTTCCTGAGCAAATATATTTCCCGAGTTCGCATCTGTCTGCGCAAATAAATCTCGAATGAGATCAGACAGGCAATAATTGCGAACATATAACTTCATATTGATTCGACGTGTGGTGTGATAACCAATTTATCAGGTTCCGCGCTCTGCAAATTGTATTAAGGATACTCAAATGGTGCTGATGTAATTTGCATTTAAAATAGAGCATTGACTGACACGATCTTGACGCAATTGACGTAAATTAGCAAAGGACAGGTTTGCACGAAATAAATAAAAATCTCAGCTCTCAATAATGATATAGTGTGTATTTTTAGAAATATGACTGTGCACTGTATCGGATTGTTCGCATTGCTTTTCGCCCTTCACTTAATGAGCTTTTGTAGGACAAACAACATCAAAGCGAAGGCAATAAGTCCTTCACAATAATAAGCAAAAACTCTTTTTTTTACAATAGCTTTATCCATTAGTGCTTCCATTTTTGGAGTTTTTTTTTGGGCCGAACCCATCATTTATATTAATTACGATATCGTTAACCTTTTTAAGCCTGTGGAATTTATAAAGACACCATACAGTATTTAAGCAGGTACTAAAATACAAAAGTGTTGCGCAAGATGGCCAAAATATTAATGAAAACGTGAAATTATAAATCAACCATGACTTTCGATTGAAAACCATAAATAATGTGGGGCATAAAATGCTTTAGATAAAACTCCTAGAGATGAGTGGATATGTTTATTTTTTATTCCTGTTTTGATGCTAGCATACAAAAGTGTATATCATTGGTATGAGCATGGCAAAAGTTAGCTCTTTATCTGTTTTTGTTTAATCTGGCAGTAGACTTTCATTCTGTATAAAATTCTTTCATGATAATTTAAAAGATAGTGATATTATCAGTGACATCATAGATGTAATTACTGTTACACTGGCCACATGTTAAATCCACATTCTATTTATTTTTATTGATTAATATGAACATTATAATAAAAAAAATATTATGGGTCAAAAGAAGAAAACATTAGTCCTGTCTCAGTTTAAAATAAAATAAAAGATGGTCACCCTCATTTAAACCTAAGGGTTTTAAGTTTTAACCCTGTATATTTTTTTGTTTGGCACCCTTTTTACCTGGTTGTGATGGTCTGGTTCAACATGCATACGAAATTAAATACACACAGCATTTATTTTAATTCCCAATCCTGAGTCACAAAGTTAACACCTGTGTTAAATTGATAAAAACTTTTAAATTGACTGTTTAGACTATCTTGAAAATTGATAGCATATTTAAATAGTTAGGTGTCTAATTGTATATAGATAGGTAAGAAATTTAGGCATGTATTACAGAATTTCACTCTAGATTCAAGTATTACTTAAAACTAGTTTCAACCAATCACATGGCTTTATTATTGGTTTTAAGCAATGCTTGAGGCATAAGTGAGGTTCTGTAATATGGGCCTTAATCCTAATAATAAAGACATGTTTAGCTAATGGTTATTGAAGTTCCCAACAAATATTATTTTGAAGGGTCCTACCTAGCTTCTAACATATCCTATGTGCCCATCTAGGTTTATGTGATATAAAATATTTTTATGTTGGTCCATTATTGCTTGTGAGACATCAAAAGATGGCTCATTTTGTTGTTTGTTTATTTGCAGAAACAAACTGGTTATCAGTTGACCTGAAGCCTTTGGATGAGAAACATGACTGACCTATGACTCATCAACTGCAAACTTATTGATCTCATACACATCTCAATTAATTTAATTATCTATGTTATGTGTTTTGCCTAATGATAAAGGATGAGCATTTTTTTTTATGTGCTCAATAAATACTGGCCCTGCCACCTGCCCCATGTCTTTCTTACCTGTATAGAAAAGATTTTTAGGGGTTTGAGAGAATGTTTTATCATAGTTACTGTTGTATGATTTTGATTACAAACAAACATCTTCCTTTCTTTAGAAGAACAAACAAAAACTTAGAAAAGAAATAGTTCAACATTCAGTTGCTCCTTATCAGTGTTTCAAATAGGAAAAGAGTATGTATATACAGTTTAGAACTTAGGACTGATACTGTATTCAGCAGTGGTCTAGTAAATGCTAAATGGACTGACACAATGAAGTGCTTGTGGTTGTACTTCAAAGTTATATTTTGGGGCAAGAAGTATCTTGTCAGCTGTTCTTAAAATAAACTGTGCATTACATTGAATCATAGATCTTAATTAAATTATTCATAGTTACCTCCTCAATATCCTTGTGGAACTTGATGGGGCGCATCAAATAAAACTGTATAGAGAAGTAAATGAAGTTTATCACAATAAAAGCACTGTTCCACACCACAGCGTCCAGGTAGCACTCGATGCTCCAGGCCCACATGCCCGAGAACGCGCAGCCCAGCATGAGCGCCACGCGCAGCCATACCAGCCCGCTCGGAGTGTGCGGCGCGAGGAACGACAGCAGGAAGAACACATTGGCCACTTGGAAAAATATATGGTTCACCGGCCGCCACTTCGGGCAGTGGTTCAAATACATGTCCCACATCGACGGCCGCTCGTGCACCGTCACATTCACCAAATCAGCAGATTGTCCCGACAACTTCGTCGTCTCCACCAACCCCATCTCGCTCACCGCCCGCTCCGCGGCGCTGGGCGGGCTAGCGACCGCGCTGCTGTCACTGCTGGGCGCCGGCGCCTCCGTCGTGACATTCTGCAGACCACTTATCATACCGATCGCTAAGGCACTGAGAAACAACATAGTCCCACCGCGCTCTCACACACACCCCGATTGAATTTGTCATCGAAATTCCAGCGGCAATTGGCATTTGAGTGTTGTTATGTTACACTAAAACCCGGGTTTATTGTCCTATACTATTCAAAAACATTAATTTTTAAAAGCTTTTTTATTTATTTTAAATACAAAATTATAATCGCACCGCTGCACACATAAACTAAACTAATAAACGCAAATGCACCGAGAAAGTTAACTAATAATACATCAGTCACTAAAATTAGAATAACTTATTTTGAATTAAATTCCTTCAAGAGTCCAAAATAAAACGTTAGGAAACAGTAAAGCAAACAATCGAAGCACACAAATGACAAGCAGCACTGTGTATTATTGACAGAAACCATAGAGAAATTATAGTGAGCTAGTGCTGCACTCGATACTACAAATGCAAATAAAACTAAAATGCATTTCACAACTTGTACGAAAAAGTTGATAATATAATATTTGAATAGTGAATTAAAGCAGTTTTTCGGCCTGACCTTAACAACAGGTCCAGTCTACCTTCTCAGTAATAGCCGTAATAGGTATATTTAGCGATTTTGGAAACTGACTAAACTATTAAAAAAATCACGCCTGGACATGCCTAGAGTAGGTTTTGTAAAGTTCGCCTTTGAATAAATATAGATTCTATGGTGGGACACAAAGATAACACTCTAACAATTATCACAAATATGTCATTTATCAAGCTGTAAAATAATATAACTAGCTTTCACCACGGTTTTTTATTCCACTTTACTACAAGCGCAATAGGAAAAAAACTTTTATTGGCTTCGTAAACACACAGAGTGGTTGTCAGTGTCATGGTGTCAACGAATGTCACCTGTTACAGAAAGGCGGCATGAAAACCTAAAAATATTTTGTTAATCTTTTACTTTATTTATGTGATGTTTTGTTCCTATAATGTCGGTGCCGTTTGATATGTTACTGCATCCTGAGCTTTTAAGCAACGAACAGTTAATGTGTATCATTCAAGAGGTAAATATAGCATTTTTCTATTTTGTTATTGTATCAAAACCTTAGATCAAAACAAAAAGAAAGGACTTACTTTAAATTTTCAGAGGCACCTGCGCATTCCAAACATGTGTCTTATGCAAAGAGATGAACTATTGGATGTATTCCACCATTATTGTGTGCCTTACGGCCAAAGAAAGTACAGAGATTCTGGGAGAGGCAAAATACTGAATAAAACGCGCCAACCGAGCCCCGAGCCAGCCAAAAAGATAAATATCATGATAAATCAAGAAATCAAACATGAAAATGTCAATCCAAACTGTGAAAGGTTGCGGCCACCACAGGATTGTATGTCCAACCAAATAAAGAGGATCAAAATTGAGACAACAATTGCCCCTATAATATCCACAACTAACTTCTTCAATTTGAGTAAAAGGAAGATCTGTATTGATCCTGTAAGTACTCCACTATAATATGTTAAGTTAAAATACCATTGGGTATTGCGTGAAAGCAGGGGGTCTAGTCCGAAGTGCAAAGTGCGAATGTTCGAATCGGACCGACACATGGCTGAACCCAATATTATTGAAAAATGCGAAAAAAGTTTGGTTCGTCTCAGTTGGGTCGGGACCATAGTCAATATTCGAAAGAGTGTAGGATCGGGACCGACCGAACCAAATAGTAACTTCGTAGCAGGAAACGGCCAAACATTTGGCCGATACTACTTCGGAGTAGACCCCCAGGTTTGGTTATACTTGTTCTACAACTGAAATTATAATGCTTATGCTTAAGTGCTTTATCAGGTAATATCACGTGGTTATAGCCACATACCCCAATGTTTGGAACACCGGACAATTATTTATTATATTAGTAGCTATGGAGTATTAAACCATAATCTTTCTTATCTATTCCAGATGACACTAGCAAGTGATTGCCCCCCACCAAAGAAAGATAGGAAACCTATATCATGGCCATAAGTTGTAAAGTATATGTATGAAATAGTATGGAGATTGCTCATCAATTGCTCATCACTCCGAAACTCCACGTCAATGCCCGTATTTTGCATATAGGTGTGAAAATCGAATATTCTATCCATCACAGCTCCTCAAGAAGTCTAGCAGTACCTTGGTGAAACTGACAATCTCACAGAGGGTTCTTCTTCTTCATCAGTAATCAGTATAACAATGTTACCACTTCATATCACCATCGTCCACCCTTCCACCAAGTATGTATTGTTTTATCTTACTACCACTGAGATTGTGGATAGACAATAATAAATAATAATAAAGTTTATTCATCAAAAAGTAAAAATACAATGTGACGGATGCGGTGAGCCACAAACTAAGCATTGCTTGTATCTTGTGGCTCTGAAACAATATTGTTACCAATTTGTAAGAACTCAAAACATGCTACATTAGCTACAAAGGAACTCCTTAATTGCATAACACACTTTCAATCGCAATTCAAAAGATATTGAAGGAAATAGTTTCACATGTTTGAAAAATTTATCTATTCAACAACTTAATAAAGCAATGAATTGTTGTTGAACTGTCAAAATGAAAGGCATTGCTTTTTATTATGTGTTATGCAATTACCCTGCTAGTCCCTTAGTTATACATATAAAGTTGTCACCTGTTGTTGTACTGTTTGATAAAAGTGAGATTAAATTATGTTCATAAAATATATGAGTATGGGATTAGTTTTGTATCATACCTTCTGTATAACATATACAGGGTGGTAGGGACATCAACGCACAAACCGTAACCATGAATTCAGCACATGATGCTAGCCCTCCGTAGCATAGAAATTTTTAATCAGTTACCAAAAAAAAAACTGCTGTTTCATAGAGAAGTATAATACCTATGCGGTCAAAATGTTTGGAACCACATATTTTTCTTTCGATTACCAATGAAAATTTTCAACCAAGCAGGTTCAGAATCCATGTTTATAGTATGCGCGTCAATGTTTCTGCCAGCCTGTATAATTTTTGAGGATCTGCCTCCGACAAAAAAAAAAAACTAAATCATTTTACTATTGTCAAGACATGTTGTCAGACATCCTTCATAACTCATGATGTAGTATATGCTTACTCATAATATTATGCAAATGACCTACAAAGGCCAGACTTTTAATATTATTTATATTATATATTGAGTTTTTATTGAGGTTCTTCTTGTTCTACGTGTCGCTGGCACAACCGTATTTTAAATAGAAGAAGAAGATTGAGGTTCTGAACAAAATCTGAATAGAGATATCAAAAAGCTGACATTTTGTTAAAAAGTTACTGGAAAATTAAAAAAAAAATGCAGCAAAAAATTGTTATGGATACAAATATTAGAGTCCGACCGAAACTGGCTTTCCGGCCGAAACCGAAACCGAAACCGAATATTCGGCCGTGGCTTCAGTTTCGGCCGAAACCGAAACCGAAACCGAAACTCACGTGGTTAGGTATTAAATTCCTTAAAATACTGAAATTTGGTGCATTTTACCCATTATTCTGCATTAATTAGGACATGAAATGGAAACACAGTAGGTATATTAATTTTGTTGTAATCATTTATTTAATACTAGCTTCTGCCCGCGGCTTCGCCCGCGTGAATGTCGGAATCCCACGGGAACGTGCTACCAGGATAAAAAGTATGTGCTTCCCCAGGATGCCATCTATCGCTTTGCCAAATCAGAAGTTCAGTGGCTTAGGCGTGAAAATGTAACATACAGTTTCAAGTTCAAATCCTCCCCTAAAAACCGAATTACCGCTTTTTGCCCCGTCAGGGGTCAATTTTCGACAACTTTACATACTTATTATTAATTATTTTCTGTCGAAAGTATCAATACTGAGTTTCGAGTTAATCGGACCGCGCATTCAATTTCTTCCACCCAAACTTCTAGGCTAAACGTTTAGGCTGTGCGTTGATGTCTCAGTCAGTCAGGACTTTGAATTTTATATACAATATAGATAATATATAAAAATATTAATAATATTTTAATTATTTTTTCAAATTAAGTTCTCATAGCAAAATGTTTATCAGTTATCAATAAATCAAATCACTAATTGTTACTGTTTCGGCAAAAGTTTCGGCCAATTATGGCCGAAACCGAAACTGCCACCGAAACTTGGTTTTTGGCCGAAACTCGGCCGAAACCGAAACCGAAACCGAACTTTCGGTCGGACACTAACAAATATAGACTTAGTCCTATAAAAATTATGTTAGCAATTTATGTATGTTATGTGATATCAGGCAGTTAAATAGAAAAGTCATTTTAATTAAAAAAAAACTGTCCTTTTCATAGTGATAATGAAATCAATGGATTCAATAAGTACATTCATATAGGTATAAGTGGTTTACAAGCAGTAAAACAAACAATAAAGCATGTCTTCATGAGGTCTGAACTGAAATTTGCAGAAAACTTTTAGAAATTCTACAAAATGGTAGAAAAAAAACTCGATTGTATTGGGGCGTTAAACGTACGTACGTACAGCCTTGATGTCCCTGCTACTCCATATACATTAGATTTAACTACCCGGCCATAAAATCGGTTTTACTAAAGAGACAAAACAGATTTTTTTCTGTCTCTTTCTCTTATGTCTTAGGCTATTAAGTTTTGATCTTCATTGAAATACTAATATGTGTGAAATATTAGAATCACAGTGTTAAAAGTAGCCAACCACCATAGAGTATACTTTTTAGGTACCCTTTATTCACAGATATTCATGCATAAAAAAAAATAGAACATTTATGAATAAGAGAATCTGTTTGTATTATGTTTATACATAAATGTCTATTTAACAGTAGTGCCGCATTTGAATCATCGTATAGAAACTAAAAAATTGTATAATTATAATTTTCACCGCGCCGAAATTATAATTATAGTTTTTCGTTGGATGAGTCCTGAGATATTTCTATGACATGGATAGTCGCTCAAGAAAAACAAAGCTTGGAAAAGTTGACTGTATTTTAGTTGGTGCAAATCACGAGCGCGCCTCATCTTTTGCGTTGACAGAAGGTTTAAAATGCAATGATCTACCTGCTCTCATGAAAGGCAATATCTATACATCCTAAACATGGATTCCTAACACTCACTGCCACTAAGACGAAATAAAACAGGGCTCATCCTACTTGAAAAATCTTACTAGACACAATTTTAAAGAAATCATAGCTATTTTTAAACATGGCGTATCTGACTTAAGGGCACAAATAGATAGGGGTTTCTGCCTCGAAAAATAATTAATTGAAAACAGTACATACATCGACAGTTCCTTACCAAGAAAGTTTCTGAAACTTCCCGAATGTTAGGAGACTACCCAATCATAGCCCAAGCTACGCCGTAGCAGTCCAAGCTACGCCGTAGCAGTCCAAGCTACGCCGTAGCATGACGCGTAGCGGAGAAGTAAAAATAACCGGACTGTGACTAGGTAATATACTGCCAGACAGAGATACATTTGGCCCCTAATCACAAGACACAACATTGTAACAAATGTAGTAGAATTCAATGTCTGTACTCAAAAGTAGAATTTTCACTATTGTTGTTTTCTTAATCTCAATATAACCCCATACCTAGTCCAGACGCCAGCACATCAAGCTGCTACAATCTGTCAAACTTTAATAGATTTTCAACTTTATCGCTTAAACATTAAGGTTCAAGGTTGATTAGGAAAATTTGACAGATTTGGGTAGCTTGACCTGCTGGTGTCTTATACATCTAATATTAAGTAAGTCACTTTGGGACCTATTAACCGTTACGGGCTAAAGCGTGTTTATTTTGTACTAGCTGCGCCCTCAGTTGTACCCGCATAAGTCTCGATCCTGTGGGAATATCAGTATAAAAAGTATGCTATTGACTAACCCAGGCCATGGTCTACCTATGTGACAAATTTCATCTAAATCCGCTCAGCCGTTTTAGCGGGAAAGCGTAACAAACAGACATACAAAAAAAATCAAACATTTTCTCTATATAATATTAAGTTTGGAACACAAGATAACATATCTCACTAGCGTCGCTCAGTGCGAATGTAGCGATCCATGTAACAACGTTGCGCTAAGTTAAAAGAAGTTTTACGATTAGGAATATAACTTAATAGTATAACAATAAAATTAAAATTTCAATGATAAATAATCATTGCATGTACAAAAACAAAGCTGCAGTGTGCTTAGGCATCACGTGTCATCGAAATTAAAATTTTATTATTATTATTCCTGTTTGTGGCATGAAAATGACTTACCGTGTCGTGCCGTCAGAGGGCGCAAGCTAGTGTCTTTCAGGATGTGCTAGAATAAATAGTACAGACGCGAGACGCCAGCACATCAAGCTACCCGAAACTGTCAAATTTTCCCAATCAACCTTGAACCTAATGCAATTAGCAATAACGTTGAAAATCTATTAAAGGAATTTGACAGATTGTAGTAGCTCGATTTGCTGGCGTAAGAACCTACACAGGGCAACACCTCTGCCTCTCTTTTTTTTTAAAGTCGTGACGGTTATGTAAAAATTGATTAGTTTATAAGGTCACAATATAAAATGTGAAAGATTATTGAGCTACATCGGATTTTTGTCAGTAATTTAAATGTTAATAATGCAGCCAAAAAAAATAATTAAATGAATTATTGTTTGTATATAGTTGAGTAGTTCAAAACGGTGTCTGTATGTCATTAATGTTAATGTATTCGCTTATAAAAGCTTCAGTCTTATTTACATAAGTTGGCGAGTGTTCCTGCGATGTTGGATTTTATTCAATTGACTTGTACATATTATTGTATTTAGGTAAGTTATTTTGTATGAATGAAATCGGAAATACATGGACTTTTTTGAATATTTGATATTGTTATTATAAAACCCGCAGGATTATCCTACCCTATACCTACCTGAGCAGCGGTGGCTCAGTGGTATCGGCTCCGTGTTACGAGTTGTAAGGTCGTGAGTTCGAAAGTTCGACCCCAGACAGGCACTTTGTGTAAGTATTTAATTTATCACCACTGGGGGACTAAAAAGGCCACTTTAAGCAACACCTCTAAAAGCTATTCATTTCCTGAATTCCCAGCAGATCATTAGCAATTCCTCTAATTCTTTCGTTAAATGGTTACACATATTAGTTTAATCACCTACAATTCATTTCATATCAATCATATTTGGTGTAAACATTGGTGGACCATTTTACGAATTTCCATACAAAACTGTCAAACAGGTAAATTGCGTGTTATGAATTGCACACAGATCATGTTATAAATTGTCAGTTTGTGACCATCTAACGATTTTTAATATGATTCATATTGTTATCCAATTATGATTCTGCCAAAGGGGGCCTACCCCCTGCTCTCAAAACGGTGAAGGAAAACATCGTGAGGAAACCGACATATCCTAGAACCAAAAATTTGAAGTTTTGTGACATCTATCAACCTGCACTGGGCCCGCGTGCTCGTTTATAGCCCACTCCCTCTCACCGAGAGGATGCCTGTGTCCCAGCAGTGGGAACATTTTAGCCTGATTACGCTTATAACCTACCTAGGTAGACGCATAATCGCGAGTTTCCCAGCTCGAAATCGGTCTTCAGTAAAATGATTTAAGCCTCGAATACACTAGGAGACAAATGAAGCGACATGTTGCGGAACATGGCGCTCGACAACTGCGTGAATGTCCCGAGAGAATGTCGCGGAACATTTTGCAGGCCTACAAATGGCGCGACGCTGACGCGGGACACAAATGCGCTCGTTCTCGGAGAAGGAGCAAGCAACATAATTATCCCACGACACGTTGCTGGACAAAATGTCCCCTAGTGTATCCGAGGCTTTAGCCTCGCCTCTTCGTATAACCCCATAAATAATGCGAGGTTTCTGGGGCTTTTGTGTGAGACAAAGTTCCTTAAAAGAGGTTGGTAATAAAATACCTAACACACTGGCATAAGAATTTAACTGACAACATAAAATGTTTTTAGAACAAGATCTGACATTTGTGAATCAATTCAATGCAGCCTATTGTATTTTTATTTTAGCAAACTTTAACAATAATTTCGTATTTATATTGGAATCCAGAAACTATTTATAATCATGATTCCAAAACGGTTTTCAACTGCAAGAAGTAGGCTAGATGCGAATGCCCTGGGTCAGACTCAGTCGCACTTCCTGGTGCCTTCCGAAAAGCTGGACAAGGTCACCAGGAGGGTCATAGCACCTTATGCGCAAATAGAACGAAAAGGTACTTTTCAAGCAATCATTTTGAACTAATACATATTTATTAGGTACCTAACTGTTTTGTGCGAAGTGGGTTTGGTACGGTGTTTAAAACGTGTTAGCTATTTATTTAGCTAAACATATTCCCCTTTATTCATAAACGTTGCTTAAAGTTAAGCAGTGATTAGCGACTATTTAACCACTGCCCAAGAAGCACACAAGCTGCTTAAATGGCTTCTGTACAACCTGAATGTTGTATAATAGCTGTTTAAGGGATTTACTATAATACTCAAGTGGTTCAGTAGCGTATTTAATAGTGCTTTAACAGGCATGTGGTACAATAGGCGAACAACGGTAAATATAATCCCAATGAAGATACAAAGGCGTGTCATAGAGTTATTGTACGGGCATTTGATATAAACCAGAGTTATAAATACCTTTTAAAACGCCGCGAGGTCTTATAGAGGGCTTTAGTAGTTAAAAGTGTTTAAATGGAGTTATACGCTTCCTTTAAAGCGCGTTAGGTTGTACATTGTATATTTTTAAACCTGTAAGCTGTAAAATAGAACTTATTACAGCTTTTGAAACGCTATATCTACAGCAGGGAAATATAATTATATAGTCGCCCGTAAGCCGTTATATTCGAGATTTTTACAGCAACTGTATGGTAAATAGCTGAATAAGGCAAGAAAAACACGCTATAAACAGCTGAAAGAAAAATGAAAACCGTTTCTATGGTCACTTTAACAGCTGAAGCGAGAGAAGAGTGTTTTACTAATTTAATTGCTTCATTGTGACTCCATTTTGTGAAAGATTATCGTAAATTTATCATGGATAACCAAAAAGCGTAGAAATTAAGAAAAAGACAATCATGGTAGTGTGAGGAAAAAGATTAGCAAAGAATATGGGAATATTATTAATAATCGACCAGAACATAGTCCCGGCAAAAATTTGGAAACGCTAGTAATCAAGTGAAGCTTCAAGGAAATTCGTCTAATATTACCATAACTTGCAATAGCGGTTTAGCTGACAATATTATTGTTAATTTCGAAGAAGTTGAGGCAGGTGACGCTGCATCAAATAATGTTATCAGTGTTGAAAACTCTAACAGTCAAGTGTGTGTTGAAAATAAAGAGGGTTCCGTAGGTTTAAATTCTGCGACTAATGTACCCTGGAGCAGTGATGTAGCTGACAGTATTAACTGTGACTTCCCAGGAGTTGAGGCCGAAGTAATTGCTGAAGAATCCGTAGATGACACTGCATCAAATAATGACGACTGTGCTGATCTCAACAGTTCAGATACAGATACTGCCGAGTCTACTAGTGATTTCATAAAGAACGTTGATTTTCGCAATGAATTACGAAAATGGGCAGTTAAATTTAATATATCGCATGTAGCATTAAGACATTTGTCAGAAATTTTAAATAATACTATTCCTAATATTTTGCTTAAAGATCCTCGGACCATATTGCATACCGCTAGAAATAAAAATTTAAAGCCGATTGTAGGCGGTGGTGTATACTGGCACAATGGGGTTACGACTCCTCTCACAAGAATTCTACGTTCTTGGGCCCCAGATGAAATACCAGAAGCTATTTCCTTAAATTTTAATTTTGATGGGCTTCCTATTCATAAAAGTTCGAAACAAGAATTCTGGCCGTTTATAATTGGTATTTATTGTGGGAGTAGTAAACCAAAAGATCTAGATGCCTATTTAAATGATTTTGTAGAAGAGAGGCTGCCGCTACTGGAAAATGGAATTCATATTGAGGAACTTGGCAAAACAATAAAAATAAATATTAAGTAGATGTTTCATTTGTGATTTAATAATTTAATTTATGTATAATTTTTTTTTGATTTTCTATTATCTGATTAGTAATATCAAATAAGATATTGATTCTGCAGTATATTTTGTATATCACAATTTGGTTCCTGTATTGTCGCAGCTTGAGTTCCTGAGTTGTCAGAAAGTATTATATACGTTTCGCCAGGTTGAGATTCAGAAGCATTCCTGCAGTCAATTTTAGCTGTTGAAGTATTCCCGCAGTCTTCTTGTAATACCTGTAAGACATTGTAACTGAAACTGAAAGAAAGTTGTAAGAGGGAATTAACGGGTTTTAAGATTCTGACAATGGACCCCTAAATAAAATGACCCTTAGAATATCAATAGTCCGTTGTACAACCTTAGACTCTTAAAAGAATATATTAATTGCTGATGTACACCTAAAAAAAGTACAATAGAGCGTCAATACCACAATTATTGAACCGAAAGGTCTACAACGGTGGATACTAGCGGCTTAAATCGATAGAACGGTTCTAATAAACTCTGAAGGCTCTTGTAACCGAGACGCCATTAATAGTTTATGATAAAAGCAATTCACATGATTATTTATAATTTTTCAACATCATAAATATGTATAAAAATCGAATTCACGCCACTCTTTCTCTCCCAGGATTCTAAAGAAACTACTTATAAAGCTAAACTATCTTATATAAACTAAATTCAAAATTCAAACCCTATAATTAAATGTACTTTTTATACAAAAAACTGCATAAATAGCAGGCGCGTGAAAATTTTAGCTAAAAAATATGTATATATTTACAATAAACTGGTACTCGCACTGGTATTTTGCATGCATAATAGAAAAATCAACACTTACTTATTTTTTTATTATTTTCAGGCGTATTTTCCATCAATCACTTTCCATTGGCACTAAGTCTTTGTTGAGATGGTTCATTTCCCCAAAATATTGCTACCGTATACGTAATACAGATCCGTAAACTCTAATTCAGAGACACAGAGGCATCTAAATAAGATGCGAGTGCTATAGTTGCGCTACAAAAACTTATTTTAGATACTTAGGCGCACACTATCGCTCGCATAGCATCTTTGTATCTCCGTACTAACACACATTTACGAACATTGTAGATACACTGTAGAACCTCAGGCCGTATAAATCTGTGCCTCTTTTGGGGGTACAGCGGCGCTGTATCCGCTTGTACATCTACTGTAGAACTTGTTTATGGAGCCAATGCCGTTATTAAGAACTTCTAACCGGCCAGTGTACGGCTTGTTATAGAGCTTGTGTGCTACTTGGGTGATCTACACAAGGAAAAGTGAGCTACAGTGCTACTTTGCTTAGTCTTAGGGTCCTACGCCAAAAGAAAGGATATCCACAATTTAGTAGGCCTGGATAAAACCAGCACCCTTTGAGTACCTATACATCATCATCATTCTCCTGCCCTTATCCCAAATTATTTGGGGTCGGCGCAACATGTCTTTTTCTTCCAAACTCCTCTATTAGCCGCCATCTCGACAGTCACCCCCTTTCTAACCATATCATCATTCACACAGTCCATCCATCGTTTCTTTGGTCGTCCCCTACTCTTATAGCCATCGACATTCATACTCAAAACTTTCCTCACGACATTTTCCTCATTCCTCCGTAATACATGCCCATACCATGACAACCGGTTTCCACATAACTTTTCAATTACCGGTGCCACTTTCAAACTTCCTCTTATATACTCATTTCTTATTCTATCCATTCGTGTAACACCACACATCCCTCTCAGCATTCTCATCTCAGCTGCATGCAATGAGTACCTATACATATAGCGTTTTAATCAAAGTACAATAAATAGCAGCATCGAGTTGAGTCTTTTGTATCACGAACTAGAGATTGGCACACGCACTCTTGCAATTCCATAAGGCCAGGACCATACGACTTGGACCGTATTATTATTATACTCTTTGACTTGGACTCTTTGCAAAAACAGTGATTCCTTAATGTAAAAACTGACGCTGAAACAGTCTTCTTGCAATGCCCTGTAAAAATGAGGAAATACCTGGAATATTTAAATCAAAAGTCATTTATTCAAATTAGGCTGAAAATCAGCACCTAATTGCGTTACACACTATCAATCATAATCTAAATCATTGAAGAATATTGCTAATTCATTGCTTCATATGTTCGAAAAATGTGTCTGTTCAGCAACGTAAAAACGTGTTACGCAATTGCCCCCTTGCAATTTTTAAACGTCAGAATTATATAAGACAGTCTCCCGAAACGCCCGCCCTTCACCACTTCCTAATGCTATATCTGGGAAGAGCAAGTGGCGTAACAAACTCCCCAGCAGCACAGCTTGTTCTGTATTCTGAGAGCGCAACTGTCTGTTAGTTTAACCATAGGTTCTCAACGTGGGCGTTTGAGACTCAGGGGGGCAGTAGAAGTCCCAGAGAAAATTATATACAATACTAGCTTCTGCCCGCGGCTTCGCCCGCGTGGATGTCGGAAGTTAGGTATGTGCTACCAGGATAAAAAGTATGTGCATCCCCAGGATGCCATCTACCTCTTTGCCAAGTCAGAAGTTCAGTGGTTTAGGCGTGAAAATGTAACATACACTTTCAAGTTCAAATCCTCCCCTAAAAACCGAATTACCCCTTTTTGCCCCGTCAGGGGTCAATTTTCGACAACTTTACATACTTATTATTAATTATTTACTGTCAAAAGTATCAATACTGAGTTTCGAGTTAATCGGACCGCGCATTCAATTTCTTCCACACAAACTTCAACCACCCCTATATCCCCCTTTGAGGGGTAGTTTTGAAAAACTTATAATGATAAACTTTATTACTTACTTAGGCAAGTATTGTTGCCAAGTTTCAAGTTTATTAACTAAATTAATAAGATGTTTCATATAAACTAAAAAAAAAAAACTATCCCCGCTTGTCACCCCCAAAGGGGTGGAATTTTAAAAAAATCGTTTGAGATATATTCATAACTTGACTCAAAAATTATTTATACCAATTTTCTAATTAATCAAGCCACTTATTATAATCCTCCACGATAAAATTAACTACCCCTTTTCACCCCGTTAGGGGTAGATTTTCGAAAAACCCTCATTCGTGTTATTATTTATTTTTAGTCTTAAGTACACACACTGAGTTTCGAGTTAATTGGATCGCGCGTTCAAATTCTTCCACACAAACTTTAGCACCCCTATATCCCCTTCGAGGGGTAGTTTTGAAAAATTAATAATGACAAACTTTATTGCTTACTTAGGCGAGTATTCATGCCAATTTTCAAGATTATTAACCTAACGAATAAGATTTTTCATATAAACTTTATCCCCGCTTTTCACCCCCACAGGGGTGGAATTTTGAAAAATCATTCGGGATGTGTTCATAACTTGACTCAAAGATTATTTATACCAATTTTCGAGCTAAGCAAGCCACGCTGTAAAATCCTCCCCTGTAAAATTGACTACCCCTTTTTAGGCCGTCAGGGGTAGATTTTCGAAAAACCGTGATACACATTATTCTGTCCTTTCAATTTTAGGTATAAATACTGAGTTTCGATTAAATCGGACCGCGCGCTAAAATTCTTCCATACAAACTTTGAAACCCCCCAATCCCCTTTTAGGGGGTAGCTTATAAAAACAAAAAATGCCCAACTTCATAATTTACTTAGATAAGTATTCGTGCCAAGTTTCAAGTTTATTAACTCAAGGAATAAGATTTTCCATACAAACAAAATCCCCCCATTTCACCCTCTTAGGGGTGGAATTTCGAAAAACCCCTTCTTAGTGGATACCTACTCTTTACGAAGAATACACCCTCCAAATTTCATGTCTCTAGGACCAGCGGTTTAGGCTGTGCGTTGATGTCTCAGTCAGTCAGTCAGTCAGTCAGGACTTTGAATTTTATATATATAGAAGATATACTATCTTACGACTATACGTAACGTCGTAATCGTAAGACTATATAATATTACACGTTTAAATATTATAATCTTGGCAATAGCTGTTTCAGATTCGCAACAGATGGTAAGTAAAGTTGGTGTGCTCTAGAAAAAAATATATTCTCAAAGTGGTTGGCGGGCAAAATACAGTTAAGAACTTGTGATTTAGACTCAAGGAGATAGATCTGACGTCATGGACGGGTCAATGTAAAATCTTACTACCGTTCTGTATTTGAATGCAGGCCTGAAAGATGAAGAAGAAAAAGCTGGAAGGTACCTCGACATCAACAGGTTCAACGTCTTCTTAGAGGACACGGTCGACCTGGAGTCGCTCCTGTACGAAACCGCCATGGTTTTGAAGACCGTCACCGATAGTTCTGGTAATTATACATAAGTAGGTAATTGTAGACCCGTGATCTAGTGTCGTGGGTGGTCGAGGTCAGATAGGCAGACGCTCCAGGTAAAATTCAGCTGCATCCGGTTAGACAAGAAGCCGACTACAACATAGGTGCAACACAGTTGGGAAAAGGCTATACAGATGATGATGAGTAATCGTAGACCCGACACGCTCAGGGTACCTAAACGCATATAGCAATGTCGGTCGAGAAAAACTTAAAATACAGATAAGATTAGGCAAGAGGGGGGGAAAGTCAGGTCGGCAACCTTCCGGTGGGTAAATAGTTGCCGATCTTTATGGACACCTGCATTTGCAACTAAGACTGAATACACACGAGTGACCCGGCTCAACGGCAGTGGCAACCGCAGTCATCGACACACCCACCGACGCGTTGGCGGCTGCCGTCGACAGCGTGCCGCTCGTGTATTTGCCGCTCGTGTATTTGAATACCTACCTACAGTGCTCAAGTACACGAATGGCATGGTGACGGTGTGTATCGCTCTTGTGTATGAGCACTAAAAGACTTTCAAAATTGTCATGTGACTTTAGTTTACAAAACCTTCCATTCTTCGAAACCGGAACCGTCTCTTAGCTACCCTAGGACGCACGGCTTCACATCAAGCTTGACCTATAACCTGACTTTTAATTGTACGAAAAACCTATGCAACTAGAGGTCAGCTAAAACTGGAAAAGTATAGCTTGATGTGTAGCCGTGTGTACCTAAGGTTGCATACAGGACAAAATAATGTACTACCAAAGGAACAATTTAACGGATCACAGGACGTAGCTTTCACGGGAAACTACCTAACCTACTCGTATCTATATTTATATTAAGTATGTTTTAATATTTCACAGGCGCCTTTGTTTACATAGTGGACAAATTGAAGAATGAAATCGTTCTGATGCATCCAGACACGACCAATCCTGAAAGACACGAAGTAAATATGCCTATTTGTAAGTCTTTCTACTTATAATTCTCATCTCATATCCGGCCGCGAACTTTAGTACGAGATACTAGCCAGACAGCATGACTGCCAGCTGTAATGTCGATTGTTTTCTAAATTTTGGTTATACATACATAATAGCATGATGGTTACCTCACTATATCATCATTCACCGTTTTGAGAGTGTGGTGATTACGTGCTTGGATTTGACCCCATGATGACTATAACTTGTAAGAGCGATGCCACATGGGCGTTGCCAATGCGTTGCGTCGTCGCAGCGCAGTGATTCTGACGCAGTGAGTACTTCGCGAGAGCTGCTTTGACGTCACCGCTCAGGCTTTGCAGCGCCGACGCAACGCATTGGTAACGCCCGTGTGCCTCGCTCTTAGTCGGGTCGCTACCACTCGTAGATTACCAGACTTTTGGTATAATCAGGTTTTTCGTAAAGGTGAAGGCAAAACAGCAGCGGCTCACGTGGCCTACACCAAGGAGTTCCTGCTTCTCGAAGACGTGCAGCGAGACCGGCGGTTCTCTGATGGTCTGAGGTGGATCGATGCGAAGGTCGCGCTCTGCATGCCGGTTGTCAAGCCCGATGGAGACTGTTACGCTGTGTTGGAGTTGTACAGGACTTTTGCCGAAACTTATAATGATGTGAGAAGTTTTTTGATGTCTTAAAAATATTAAGACTGCGGTTTTCATGTTAGAGCTCAACTGTCACTAATGAATGAGACACAATTTTTACTTTTTCTATTGTTACCGAACTTAATAAGCTTATCTAACAGACGAGGGTTAAGGGTTGCCAGATAACATATATTGTAGTTTTGTGCCTTTATG
This sequence comes from Apamea crenata, assembly GCA_949629185.1. Taxonomy (NCBI): domain Eukaryota; kingdom Metazoa; phylum Arthropoda; class Insecta; order Lepidoptera; family Noctuidae; genus Apamea; species Apamea crenata. Next base: position 2,090,088 of record OX451365.1, on the reverse strand, counting down.
TTAAACATTACACTGATTTACGATATGATTAATACCAATTTAAAAATATTACACCAAAGCCAAATGATTTGAGCTAGGTATTGATTCTTCTGAGCACTATCACTATCTATTCATATGGTGGGCATGTACATAACAAAGAGTACATTCTACTCATATAAATTATGAGGCCTTTGTCCAGCAGTGGACTGCGGACTGCTACAGACTGATGATGTTGATGATCTTCAATTCCAGAGTGTAGTATATACCGTGGTGAGCGTTGCTTGCTGGGCGGGCGCGGCAGTGCACCAGGCTCAAGCGAGGGTCGTTCTACAGAAGACTGCTCACCTCAACTCTGAGCTGCGCACTTTGCTGCAGGACTACTTCTGCGATCTGGCATCCATTGATACTATGCTGACTGATATGCTGGTAAGCTAGCTAATAATCCTCTCAAATTATCCGGTAATGTTAAGGTGTACCTTAATGCCCACCGAATTTAACGTTGGCCAGGCATCTTTCCCACTGCGTCTTTTAGCCCAGGTTTGCACTGGCTTATTTTTATCGCGGCATTTTTTTTGGGCTCTGCTTTTTCAACGCTCTGCTTAGCGCCAAGAGTTGAAAATCTAACAGTGTGTTTTCTTGACGCGCTGGGACGCGCTCTGTTGAATTCTGAATTCTCGGCTCAATACTGAGGGTTGAAAATTAAGTGCACGAATAAATGATTCTCTTTGGACGAGTGTCGTTTAACGCTGTTCCCACTGGATCGACGTGGCGACGGGCATAGGTAAGTGTGTATTCGCAAGCAGTTAAGTATTGTCTTGGTTTGTGCGAAAACGAAAATTACTCCGTTCACAATTTAGATATCAAGCTATGACAGCTTTGAAAAACACGAACTATCGTTCGTCATGAAAAATGGAAACCGGATTTTGAACACCAAAATTTTTTTTTTGCGAAATCTAGATCCGATATATTTGTAGATAGAAGTTAATTTAGATTCTCTGTTTAAATCCTACAGACGGTGGTAAAGTCTTTTATCGGCGCGATGCGCAGTAGTTTCTACATAATCGACAAGGACCACATCGGCGACATGCTGCAGGCGGACATGTGGGACGACGGCTGGTCCACCGAGAAGACCACCATGCCAAGGAAGAAGCTTAAAGTCAAGTTAGTGGTTTTGGAAATGTTCTGGGGAAAGAAAATAAGTAGCCGTAGCATAACAATAATTGGGACTAAATACATAGCTACATTCGGTTTTTTTTATTCACAGTTTAAGCTTTGAGCAGACACCAGCAGGCTATGTGGCCCGGACCGGGGAGGTACTAAACGTTCGCGATGCTTACAAAGACGCACGGTTTGCCAAGGAGATAGACCCAACTACGGGCACTGTTGTTAGATCCTGCCTGGTGTCACCTATCACGGATAAAAAAGGAGTTATTGGTATGTTAATTGTTAAAAAAAAAAAACATTTTGCCCTACTTTATGGATCTCAGGAGTGGCTAATTCGGGCTTTACACAGGCCAATGGGAATGCAGGTGATTAAAATCGCAAGTTCTAAAGTAGAATAGGCTTTGACTTTTGTAGTGCGACGGGGGACTAAAATCTATCGTGAAAATGCTCAGTCGCAGGTGATCGCCCACCGGGTGACGGTCGATGTTTTGATGCAAAATGAACAACTACTTGCTATTTTTATCGACCTGTGTAAATGGGGTGGCTACTGGCTAGTCGGCTTGAGAGGTGGTTTAGTAAGCGACCAGCTGCACGGCGAAAATCGACTCGACCTAGTCTAAAGCCCCTATAAACAGTCACACTTGTGTTCACAAGAACAATGATGCTGTGAACAATGTGGTCTTACGTTTTTTTAAACTACCTGATAGTAAATGGCAGTTCCCGCTGGACATAATGCAACAAACATTGGTCCACATTAGCCCGTGATCGAAATAGCTTGCCCATTGAACATTAGGATGATGAAGGCTGAGAGTAATCACTATCAATAACCAGCGTAACACATTATCAATCTCAATCATTTTGAAGGATATTACTAATCCATTGCTTTATATGTTCGAAAAATTTGTCGTTCAACATCGTAAATAACGCAATGAATGTTGTTGAGCTGTCTAAATGAATTCGATTGCTACCGTTAGTTTTTTCCGCAATTACCCCGCAGTACCTTCTTATATAATTAAATGGATTTTGTGCTCATACAGGTGTGGTCCAACTGACGAACAAAACCAACGCACAGCCGTTCGACACGGACGACGAGCTCATCTTCTCCGTGTTCGTGAGCTACTGCTCGCTCATCGTGCACTTCTACAACATGCAGCAGAAGAAGTTATACCATGTATGTTTCATTATAAATACTACCCTAACTACTAACAGATTTGTAGCGGTATTTACAACGCCACATGCAAACAAAGCGTCTTAATGACGGCACGCAAATCCTGCAACTCGCAAGCAGAGTTTACCGCGCAATTAGCATAACAACTTCCCGACATCAGTCGTTGGCGGGAAATTACCCGCCAGACACAACACCCGTCTGGTCGGAGGATCCTCCCTTTTCTATGGAGGATGAGTGAACTTAGACCCTGTTCCTCATACCTTCAAAGATTTATATATGTGATTAAGGGCTGTCCTGAACAACGACCAGTACCCTAATTGCGTAACACACTATCAAACTCAATCTTGGATAATTTTGAATACATTGTTTCATATGTTCGAAGAATGTATCTGCTCAACAACGTAAATAACGCAATGAATGTTGTTGAACTATCAAAATGAAACGCATTGGTACTGATAGTGTGTTTCGCAATTAGCCCACGGGACACGAAGAGGATGCTAACATACATACCACGCATATCACGCCTGTAAACCCGAAGAGAGTAGGCAGAGGTGTATAAGTTTGTATTCTGATTGCGCACCCACATTTCGCCAATTATGCTTCTGTCTAATATAATTGGGAGGTTCGGAAGTTTGGTTTAACCCCCCCTGGGTTAATCCAAACTTCGGGCTGGTACTAAGAAATTCCAGAATGAGAAATCCAATAACACTGTCCGCCCTGGTAATCCAATTACATGGGTCTCTATATTAAATGGGTCATTGGACTTCCATTATATTTTACTAGCTTCTGCCTGCAACTATGTCCGCGTGAAATTCCTTGCTCCATCCCGTCGCATCTCATCGTCTACCCGTGCTATAACTTCATTTTCGCTTAGCGTCCTATCTAACTTTTTTTACTTTTCGCTCGACTCACCTCGGCCTCGGCCATTTTCGGCCTTGCGTGATGTTAAACAGCCTATAGCCTTTCTCAGGAATTGGGCTATCAAATGCTGGTACTGGTAGTTCCAGGTATTAGCGCGTTCAAATGAACAAAGCTAATTAGACAAAGGCATGTCACTATTTAAAAAAAAAATCTGCGTATCATGAGCTCATTCTTCTATCTACGATCATGAACAATGTGCACTTAAAAGTTTTATTTTAACTTGGCATTACATCTTTTAACCCTACTGTGGTGTCCTTATTAAACCAATTAAACAGACACTGATGATAACAAATCGCAGGCGAACTTGAACCGCGTGTACTTCGAGCTCATGGGTTTACACATGAAGGCTTGCCATCACGACCTGGAGGAGCTCATTGAAGCCAGCAGCATTGTGGTGCCGCCTCCCAACTTCAAGAGGTAAGGGCGGGGAAAACTTATTCCAAAAATATTGGATATTGGTCTAATCTAATAAATAAGTAATAATAATATAATAATAATATGTATGTATGTATGGAACAGATGAATGTAGCAGATCGCGGGTGTGTACGCGACCTTCGTGGTGATACTTTGCGGAGGCCTTCGTTCATTGGACGTTTAAATCTGAATGATGATGATGTCGACGAAATAATAAAATAAATAGTTCACCCCTGTAAGGGACAAATGGTCAATTCCTGCACCGTAAAGTAAAAGTTACTCGTTGTGCTTAGTTTTTTTTTTTACATAAAACTTGGGGACTGGTTAGTGTACCGGGCGAAAATCTGAAATCTGAATACAGGCGTTATCTTGTATTTCAGTTTCGACTACCACATAAGCGAGAACAGCAAGGAAGACATGCCAGGACTCGTGTGGCTAATGTTTTCGGAAACGTTCTGTAATCCGCGCTACTTCGAACTGCTCCCAATGGCTGACTTCATTCTGTCGGTCCTGGGCTCCTATAGAGATAACCCTTATCATAATGCAGAGCATGCCTTCTGCTTCACGCACACTATGTACCTGATCCTAATCAATAACGTCGGACCTTTTGATATGTTTGAGGTAAGTCAATCTGCTTAACGTTTTCCCAACTATGATGAGGTCTCCGTCTAGTCTAACTGGTTGCAACTGGATACCAGCAATTTAAGTGGAGCGACTGCCTATCTGACCTCCACAACCCCTCTCTCTCTCTCTGTTACTGGGTAATACGATACCCCCTTGGTAAGACTGGTTGTCAGACTTTCCGGCTTCTGACTACCACGAATGACAGCCAAGACCAATGGCTTAACGTGCTTTCCCAGACACGGCGAACCAAGACCCTTTGGTATGTAAAAATGGTCACCCATCTAAGGACCAACCGCGGCAAGCGTAGCTTAACCTAATCGATCGACTCGTGCAGCTGTTATTACTTAGCCACACACCTAAGTATTATACCATAACATTACGCCTCTATTCCCCGATGAGTTAGGTAAAGATGTACTCCTAGTACACCTACAATTTACCAGTTATCAGTTTCACCAGTGCTCTGGCCCACCTTGTGTGCAATAGAAACTAATCCAGTTCCAACACCTGCCCCTGCAGTCTCGACATTCATAGCGATCGCTTTACGACCGAATTCGGTCGCAAAGTCCCGGATTGACAGGTGTAATGTATGGAGTGACAGGACTTTGCGACCGAATTCGGTCGTAAAGCGATCGCTAAGAATGTCGAGACTGCAGCCCCTGGACATTACAGACGATAGCCCTGATGCTGTCAGGCCTGTGCCACGACCTCGACCACCCCGGCTTCAACAACAACTACCTCACGCTGGTGAAGCACCCGCTCGCCGGCATGTACAAGACCTCCATGCTCGAGAACCACCACTACTTCCTCGCCAAGAAGATGATTCAGGTAATGTACAGATCTCATCTCTGGTTCATAAACATAATTCATACTTCTAAGGGGTGATTTTTCAATCGACAAATAATTTTTATTCGTAGAATAAAATTTACGAAAGTTTTTTTTATGGAGGAACTGTCAAAAATTCAAAATTATTTCTCCGATAAAATTATCTGGCGATGGAAAAATCAACCCTTATTCATGTATTGGCCAGGGATGCAAAAAGTGCCAAAAAGTTTCGATATTTAAAAAAAATTGATAGGTACTAACGATCGAAAAAAAAAACATCAACATAGCGGTGAAATTTTCAAAAAAATATTTGTACTTTATGAAATACTGTTGTGATTCCAGGACAAGAATATCCTAGGCGGTTTTCCCAAACGCGACCAGGACCGCATCCTGGACGAGATCAAGTACGACATCCTGTGCACAGACCTGGCGGTGTACTTCCAGATCCGGGCGCAGCTCACGCCGCTGTTAGCAGACCACGTGTTGGACTGGACCGATATCACTCATCGAAAGATGCTTAAGGTTTGTGATATCATCATCATTCTCCTGCAAAAACTACAAATTCAGCAGCAGCTCAAAAATTAGAAAGTGGTGAAAGATGGAAGTTTTAGGAGCTGTCTTTTGACTTTCAAAAAATAAATAGGTTCTCGCTAGCTGAATTTTGGGAACGGAGTTCCTAACGTGGCTTGCGGTAGGAAACGTAAGCGTTGTACCCCCTCCATGCGACTTTCTCTCTCTTTCTATTATATATATACGAGTGTGTTGGGTGCGTGCGTGTATCGCGTAAGTAACTTCGTTCGCCCGTCCGAAAGTAACTAATCTTATGTCCGAAGGTGTTACGGAGTAGAAAAACGCTCCGGGTAACTTCGGCCGAAACTACGGTTTACATGTTTAGGGAGTATACCCCAGCTGACGGGGATCCCTAATCGCACTCGTTTTTAATTTAGGTACATGAACTAGCCAGCTGCCACTGCTTCGTGCGGTTTTTTACGACTTAACAAAACGTATAGATCATATCTATACATATTATACGTAAGTTTAATATTAATGAATTATAGGTACACATAAACGGTGTATCTAGAAACACTGCTAGCACACTCTATCGCCAAATGAACATTTTAATCGTCACTTTCAGGGAATACTAATGACGACGAGCGACCTGTCCGGATGCTGTAAGCCGTTCGGTGTCTCGAAGGCGATAGCGGAGTCTGTATATCAAGAGTTCTATGACCAGGTTTTTCACATTTGCAGATTTTTTGCATACATATATAGTGGAAGTAGGCTATAGATTCCCCCTTAAGCGAACCTAGATCCACGCCTGCCAACGAGGCAGTTCCAAAGAATTCCCGGTGCTCAAAACGAATGACATCTAATCTGCATTATCAATCAAATCAAAAAGACATATTCGCCAAAAATGTGAACAAATATAGAGTTTATGGAAAAATAACTTTAATTCCTAAACAATAAAGAATAAATTAGCAAATAAATTAATCAAATAAACTAGCTAGCGAAACTCCGCAGACTATGGAACGAATATTTTTTTTTGTTTTATCATTTAGGTATGATGATGTATGGTAGGCGGAGTTTCGCTAAGTAATTTTTATGTCACCCTGTTACTTTCTTCTGATAGTGATAATGTCATTCGTATTGTTTTCTCTACTGTAGCTTTTGGAGCCGGATTTTAGACTGATGAGGTGATTCCTTCAATGTAGCTCGGGAAATTCAAATTTTCGTACAATATGTAACGTAAAACCGCGCTGCAATATTTGCAAAACAACGCTAGTTTCGAATTTCGCGGGCTACATCAACGGATCCCCCTAAACCGTTACCATGATGTCCAGGGTGATCGCGAGCGAGAGATGGGCTACACTCCCCTCAGCATGATGGACCGGCGACGCAGCGTCAACCAGCCGGCCGAACAGATCCAGTTCCTCTCAGTCGTGGTGCTGCCCTGCCTGCTCATGCTGCAGAACGTCTTCCCTAACACCAGCGGGCTCACTGACAACTGCAGGTCAGCATAGCTATTCACAAACATTCGACATGCTGTCGTGGCTTGCCTGGCCCTCGACAATAAATAGCTGTCGTAGTGGTATATTTGATTTAAACTGACATCATTTTCGAGATTCGGATTTCTGAACAGCGTTTAGAGGACTTCTTCTAGGTATAACATTGATTAATATTAATTTGTCAAAGTCACGACCGCAGGACCAAGTCAAGATATAGCATAGCACCACACGCCACAGTTTAGGTTTTTTTTTTAAGTTGTAGTTAATTATTTGACCATTAGCAAAATTGATCAAAAACACATTTTGCAAAAATTTAACCACTAGTAATTAGTTACTATTTTTTACAATTGGTTGAGTTTAACTACGGGTCAAAAAATCGGCCCTAAGAGACGTTTCCATCAAGTTAACACGTACATTTTTCTTTATGACATAGAGGCAAATTGATGTCGTCATTATTTTCGTTTATTATTTCCTAAGAAATGAAATTGTTTGAAGGAGATTTTTGCTGTTCAAAGTGGTCAAAAGTTCAAAACTAAAAAATGTGAGCTTATTAACAAAACATGGCTGAAACATGAATGTCGTTGACACTAAATTAAAAATATGACACGTTATTGACATTTGACAAGATTTGTAGCATGTAGCAACGGTGCCCTAATTTTCATAGGACGTATCAAGAGAATTCCGAGGGGACGGCGCGTACGCAGTCCCCACTATCAAAAATAACGCATCCGAGTTATCCACATTAGGGATAATCGCAGGGGTCAACCCAACCGCAGTGCAATGGGAAGGCCTCGCCCTGGGGGAACCGCCTTAGTGATCACGGTATCCCCTATGCCAGGTAAGTATGATTTCTATACAGAAACGCGCGAGGGTCATTCGACAGCGGAGAATCTTGACACCGCGATTCAGAAACGTGACGTAAATGAAAAGCGCCATCTAGTGAATACAACCTGTACTAAATCACGATTCCTCTCATGCTATGATTGTTACAAACCTCTTTTTACAAGCTTTTATTTTTTACATAGTTATGATACCTTACTATCCAATAATTTGTGCAATCCGTGCAATCGACGGTCTTCGAAAGTAAAAGATTCTGCATCATTAAACGGGTCAAAATTATTACCTACCTACCGTAAAATGATGCAACTTTGCCTGGATTTTGACATTTTTTGTTCGTATCTCCGAACCTATTTATTATTAAGTACGGCTTTTCAGACCTGCTTTGCCAGGAAGAACCCAAATCTTTTTAAATCTTGCTGTACACAAGCCCCCTAAGTCGTAGGCAAAGGTAAAAGACAACATTGCCTGGAAGGATATCTCATATTGATCTTTTTTAAAGTTTTTTTTTTCGTACGCATGAGACACCGTTCTTGTCCGCGGGAGTTGAAACCGTTAAATTATTGCCATAAAGTTTTTAGTTATTAATAGGCCAAGTTGTAGTACTAGCAGCTTAAAGGTGCCACAAACACGTGTCTACCCCGACGGTCATATTTCTATGGTTCTACGGCTAATATGGCCGGCCCATTGCCACTTCAGCTTGCTTATTCCGTGAGCTACGTCGACAACTTTGGTTCTCTGCAGGCTGGATCACCTCGTTGCGGATTCGATCCCTCAGAGAGACTCGCCTAGTAAAGTCACTCACAAAAATCACTTTGCTACAGGAAAACGCAAGAGGCTTGGCATGAAGAGATCGAGATTCGCGGCCAGAAGCTGTGGCGACAAGATGATGCCATCCCCAACGGGAAGAGCAGTCGTTTCTTCGCAGATACGAAGTCATTGGACCAAGAAGAATGAATTGATATCGTTTTTAAATATAATTAAATAAATAATGTTTATTTTTAAATGCTTATTTTATTTTGTTTCCGTGTTTTTTAAGCAAATACATTATAGACTTACCTACATAATCCAAAATGCGGGCCCGGGTTGATAGATGTCACGTCTTCGAATTTTTGTTTCTAGGACTTGCTTTTGGGGAGGGTGTGCTATGTCTACACCACCTTTCCCTTCGGGTAAAGCTGTTCGTGTGATGTTCTTCGAATCCGACAAAACGGCGAAAACGAAAACTCATTCGAAAAAGTCTCGTCTTGAGATAAGAGTATTTTGGAAAGTATGGCTAGGACATTAAAATTTTGACAGCCCAACGAACTTCAACGACCCACCCTCGAATAAGAGGAGTTTGTTGATACCAGTAGGCTGGGCGATCAACGTCATCAATATTATGGAGGGTCCATAATCAATATCGGACTTATGAGGTATGCAATACCCTCCCTTTAAAAAAAACGTAGGTACTCTTTGGTTAGTACAGAGTACCACTAGTTATCCCAATCCCAAAACATTTCGATCCAAAGATTACAGAAACTGACAGGGCTCTGCTAGAAGTTATAAGCATGGTTATAAGATGACGAGTGTCGCTGTGGGAGCCCCTAGAGGAAAATAACGTCCCCATAAAACGTTTAGTAGAAAAAGAGCAATCTAGGGATGGTGGGTATTAGACGTCACAAAATGACACAAATTGCCTTATTATAGAGGAGAAATATCAGCCGCTACAGCCTTCGAGATGCTACTGTGACTGCCTGTTATTCTACATTGGAGTGAGGGTGCTGAAGTTCACGTATTAAAACACACAATGACATGATAGCAAATTTATTTATCCTAATACAATAGATATAATACATTGTATTCCAATTTATTTGGTGTACAACGAAAATACATGTAAATTATACTTCTGTGTAACTAAACAGTCGATTATTATCTAGTGATGGACACACTTTATAGCTACTGATATAAAGCTAACATTTCCCATTTTTGTACACCAAAGGCTCCAGTGTCATTCCTTATCTGAAAACTTTCTCAATTTCTATAAATAATATTGCCAAACTCCTTTTCACCCCAGTAAATAAAGAAACACGTTTTTTTTTTCAACTATAACTATTTTACAATCTATGTTATTCAGATTACGTTTAACTTTCGCTCTTTCAACGCACTAACGGTGCAATACAATTTTATACAAAACTGCTGGCCGTTAACACATCTTTACATCTACCCATAGAGTAACACACAATAAATACAATCAATTTCCTTAAAGAAATTATAAAAAAATGAATTAGACATTAAAATAATAATGAGATTTATAATGCATTACATGTCGAAATATACATGGCAAACCACAAAACATTGGGACCAACTGTGAGCTCGATCGCTTTATGAATAATTTCAACAATTCCAATTATATTGCTCAATAATTTAAACAATAACTTATTTTTGTTCTAATACATAGTATCTGTGAAACATTATGCACCTCGAGTCCTTCACTGTTCCATTTTTAGAAAATGAAAAGAGCATTACTTATTTTTATTATAAAATATAATCTGGTGGAATGCTGTGCTGTGTTATCTGTTGTCTCAAAAGTTTGCATTAGTTTCTTTTTATTATTTTTTCACTGAAGATTATTGCAATATGCGTTTTATAACAAAAACTAGAAGGCAGGGTCATTGATTTGTTTGTCACAACTGCAATAACGTTCGGGGAGGAACTTTAAACCTACTCACTTGCTGCAACTGGCCTATCAACAAAGTTCAATACATTATATTGTCTTTTAGCTGTCTAATTACTATAGAACACATTCTTGCAACACAGACACTTCCGTCTCCCTTGTACCAGACAGGCAGGCCTTTTGATTTTGTCCATATGCCTATTAATATCGCCACAAAAACTGTACTTTTACTATTTAAATTATTTATAAGAGTTATATTTGCACAGTAATTTGTAGTAAAACTAATCGGACATATTTACATTTATTTTTACAGAATCTGTGTTGCCTAAGGTCCTTGCAAATTGTGAAGACATTTTTGTAATAGTAGGGTCACACACGAGGTCAATTGTGTGCGTGAATTTGTAATTATGAACGCACACGTTTAACATGTAACAATAACTTCAACATCACGTTTAACAAGGATAGTATTGGAAAAAAACACACACGAGTCTAGAACCTCCTTTTGGTAAAAATAGGCCAATATACGGTCACACACAAGGAGGATGGTTTTAAAGTTCGAAGCTCGCATCTCGTTCCGGTATTGTCTATTATGTGTTCCGTATCTTGCCGGGGACGTAGCTCTTGTCTATGGTGGGGTCCTGGAGGAACATGTGAAGGCACCGCTCGTTTTGCGCCAGCGGATGGCCAGCGATCTTGTTGATGAATACTTCTAGACCTGGAAAAAATTAAATATTTGGGTCCATTACCGAGTTTAAGTACAGACAGTAGGGAACAGTCGAATACTGGTAGCATTATGAAAAGTTTAGATAGAACCTCGTTTAATAAAAACTAACTTGTGTCCGCGTCCGTGTGAAAAAAAAAAAACATATTCTATAGCACTCGACATCGGCAATAGTGTAGCTTTCTATTACTGAAAGAATTGTTATAATAGGATCAGCCGGTCGATTCTGTGAAAATCTCATCGTGAAAACTCAAGTGAAGTGAGCTTGATGTGAGTTGTCAGTAGTGTAAATCCCTAGCATTATTTGGAATGACAGCTCACTCCACGCTCACTTCACCTAAGTTTTCACGGTGAGATGGTTACAGAATCGCACTGCTGTACTTTAAGAGATTAACGACCTCAAACAAACAACAATATTACCTCATAATAGTATTAGTTTAGTTATGCCTAGTTTGAATATTAGTCTGATGATTAAAAAAAAGATTGCGGGAAAGCAATATAAGGTCCGCCCAGTTTTATGATTACATCATTACACGATACCGGATAGCCAGAATATTTGTTTTACTAATTTTATTGATATCACTGATTACACATGTATTGCGAAAGGGTAATAAACTTTGTGCGATACGTAATGAACATACTGTTGTACGTAATAAAGGACTTGGAATAATATTAACAATGGTATATTCACTGTTATTGAGTATTGTGTTGTGGCATCGATTTATTAACCACATTAGTCTTTGCAAAACTAAATTGACGCTCTAAAAAGGCAAATTTTTCCTTAATTTACCTTCTATATGGTAATTTACCATCTACATGATAAATTAAGGAAAAAATTGGCTTGAAACTTTCCTGTCAACCACCTGTGTAGTTGAAGGGGGGAAATCCCGTACAGCGGGGTAATTGCGTAACACGCTAAACAGTAGGAATGTCTTTCATTTTGACAGTTCCACAATATTCATTGCGTTATTTAAGTTGTTGAGCACACACATTTTTCGAGCATATGAAGCAATGGATTAGCAATTTGCTTCAAACTGATTCAGATTGTTATTGGTAGTGTGTTACGCAATTAGGGTGCAGGAAAGTTTCTCGCAAAGCTGTGGATGATCCATAGATTGGTAAGAAATTAACCTCTTCCTTATCACAAGGATAAATCTAAAGGAATCACGTTTGCTAAATACTTTTATGCATTTTTTTTTATATGTTAGTCTACGCTGTCCCACTCCTGGGCAAAGGCCTCCCCTCCATTCCTTCCACCTTCCGCGAGCTCGCGCGTCGCATCCTCCTTCCAGTTTTGACGGAACCTATCCAGCTCGTCCCGCCATCTCCTACGTGGTCTGCCGCGACCTCGCCTCGCTGTCTCTGTTTACTATAATGCACCACTTGGCCCAAAATTCAGCAACGCGGATACCATTCGCTGACGTAGTCATTAGCTCCTCATGTGTGCAGGTGATGCGGTGTGCATACGGTGCAAGATGGTAGGTGAGCCATTGTCAGTAGAGAGATATCGCACAGACACCTTCCATGAACCCTACCTGTGGTAGGCTGAATTTTGAGTCAAACTAATTTAAAAAATGCTATTTTTGCCATCGACCATCCATTTACTGTTTAGATTTACTTTCTTATCAAATACCTAATTAGGGAATTGTTTACGGTAAATGTTAGGAGTAAAACTTGCACTTATCCTATTAAAAACTTAGGCACTGTTTTTGAGTTTTCCTGTTAGGTATAAGGAAAACTCGGCTAAGTGCCGGAAGTAGTAATGGAATCTAATAGAAAAATCATGATCTGTCAGTAAGTAACTTATTTAATTTCTATTTTTTTTTATTTAGTCTATTCCCTGTAGGCACATCTTGGCAAAGACCTATCCCAAGTCCTTCCAAGTGGTCTATGTATGCGAGTAATCGATTATTATAAAGAGAAAATAAATTTACTGAAGTTTTTGTAAATAAATATTAAACAAGGAAACAAATATCTTAACTTTGAGACAAAAGATTTTCGCGATAATTTATAGATAGCGCATTTCTTTCTTTTATCGCAGGCAAAACATTATAACTTATAGATAAAATAAGTTATAGCAGTTTTTAAATTTTGATTCTGATGTTACAAAACGTACGTGTTAGGATAATTTAGTGATATTTAATTAATAGTCACCTACAAAGTCAACAAGCATTACAATAGCATAATAGGCAACAAACACACTTTAGGTTCACACCTAAACCATTCAGTGCGATATTACGGGGTTTCTGATTATCCTTCTACAGTTCTACTACAAGTACTAGGTACATAACATCACGTCTGCATTCCCCGAAGAATTTGGCAGAGGTGTACAGTCAACAGCAAAAGTAGACGATCAAAATCAGAAATTTAATACTAATGAACGGAGTTTGCGTCAGAACTATGTGGCGTCGAAGTGATTCAAAAGTATGACACTGAGTCTGACATACTTTTGAATCACTTCGACGCCACATAGTTCTGACGCGAACTCCGTTAATTAGTATTGAATTTCTGATTTTGATCATCTACTTTTGCTGTTGACTGTACCTAGCTATAGGACACATTGCGCCAGTTCTGTTTTAGTCCCATGTAATAGCGGGCGAGCTTATGGCTAAGTAATTTCAGCCGCACGGATTGATCGGTCAGGTTAAGCTACGCTTGCCGCGGTTGGTCCGTGGATGGGTGACCATCTTCACATACCAAGGCCCCACCGTACCTCGGAAAGCACGTTAAGCCGTTGGTCCCGGCCGTCATTAGTGGATCTTTGACAGTCGTTACGGGTCGTCAGTAGCCCGAAATATCGTATTTACCCAGTAACTGGGTTGTGGAGGTCAGATAGGCAGTCGCTCCATGTAAAATACTGGTACTTAGCTGCGTTCAGTTAGACTGGAAGCCGATCCCAACATAGTTGGGAAAAAGGCAGATGATGATGTAATAGCGGGCGAGCCTATTGTCGTCAATCGTGCGCAAAACCGGAATCTGGGCCTATTAAGAAATTCATAAAGAAAAAACCTAATGACACTGTCTGACCTGGGAATCGAACCCAAGAGGCAAGACACCACATTCAGGGGGTCTACTCCGAAGTAGTATCGGCCGAATGCTCGGCCGTTTCCTGCTGCGAAGTTACTATTTGTTTCGGTCGGTTCCGATCCTACACTCTTTCGAATATTGACTATGGTCCCGACCCAACTGAGCCGATCCGAACTTTTTTCGCATTTTTCAATAATATTCGGTTCGGCCATGTGTCGCTCCGATCCGAACATTCGCACTTCGGAGTAGACCCCCTGTATTCCTACTTTACCCTGTATTACTACTTACTTAACATATTTTCACATAACAGCTATATTAAGCTGGCAACTGCAATCTATCATGTGACTAAAACAACACTAATATTAGTGTAATCCTCAGTGGAACAAACTGCGCATCTAAATACATAAAATACTTGATACGTGGATGCACACGCGATCTCAAAACAATATTAATTAAAGTTTCGAATGTCTGCACAATACACATAAATCTAGTATCACATGCGAGGCATCAAACGAAATGGCGTCGTAACAAATCATCATCACGCCTGCAGACCCCGTAGGTGTAGGCAGTAGTCAAAAACAGACATAAAAAGTCATTTATTCATACGAGGCTGAGGATCAGCACTTTTGAACATAAAAATTACATAAGGCAGTCCCCCAAAACGCCCGCCCTTCTTATAGTGCTTTCGCTGGGAAGAAGTGGTGGAACAAACTCCCCAGCCGCACAGCTGCCTGTTCAGTTCAGAAGAACTAAAGCAGTGTATGGTACGCACGGCTATAAGCTGACTTCTGCGAGGTCAGCTAAAACTGAAAATGTATAGCTTGATGTGTAGCCGTATGTTCACCCATATTTCGCGAGTTACCTACTTTCATATCGATAGTAGTACAGCCCAATTCAAACTTTATGACGGCTCTGAAGTACTTGCTACGCAGTACCTCGCCCCTCACGCGCACTGACAGGTGAATTTGTTACTGCGCAGCGCCTCGCCTCATGTTCCGAGCCGCCAAAAAGTTGGAATCGGGCTGTATCAGATAATTAGCTCTATGAAAGGAAGAATGACTAATTAAACCGGCAGACGTCCAACTGAGTAGTAATTTAATTGTAGTGAACTGTTAATTGAAAAGACCTGCCCTTTACCCACAGCAATGCGTCAGCTCTGATTTATGAATAAACTAGCAGTGCCCCATGGTTAGACTCGCACAAGTTACGATCCCGTGGGAATATAGTGATAAAACGCATCCTATGTGTTAATCTCGGTTATGTATAAACTATCTGTGTGCCAAATTTCATTCAAATCCGTTCAGTAGTTCTTGCATGAAAGAGTAACAAACAGCTATCTATCCATCCATCCTCACCTTTCGCGTTTATAATATTAGTAGGATTGGAAAAACTAAGACATGTTGGGAAATTAATTCCGGAATTATACTTGAAAGGTATCCCTTTTGGCGACTTCGTCCGCGTGAAATATCGGCCCCTGAGCAACCGCATCGCATTCCATCGCCCGCCCACGCTGTTACTTCGTTTTCGCGTAGCGTGATGTGATGCGTGATAAATAGCCTATAACCCTTCTCATGAATTGGGCAAATGCAACGCAAGCATTTTTCAAATCCGATTGGTAGGTGTTCCAGAGATTAGCGCGTTCAAACAAACAAACTCTTCCGCTTGATTATTAGTAATTTAGTGTAAATAGACTTATTTAACATCACGCTATGACTCTTAGCAGCCGAGCATAAATATTAAATTCAAAAAGAAAGCTAAGCGAAAACGTAGTAATAGCGCGGGCAAGCTACGCGATGGGTCGGGGGAACAAATTTCATGCGGTATAGAAGAAGCTACTTTGAAATAAATGCTTGATCTGATTCTGCAGTAGATGATTGATTTTATAAAGACTAACAATAATCCTGAGCATGATTAAAGAGATAAAGATCTGTTAGTCATTAATATGGTAAATAATGCATGATTCGATAAAATTATCGTAACTTGTTTACGTGTGTTGTATGCAGCAATTATGTAAAGCATTTGTACTACATGTATGTACAATATAGCTACAGAAAGATCGCCAGTAATATCAGACAGATAGGTACTAGAATAAAATATGTACTCTTTATTATGTACAGTACACCATATAAATTACAGATATACATTTTACAAAGAGTGACACAATGGGCGGTCTTATCGCTAAGAGCCATCTTTTAAAGACGCCCTTTGGATGGATTAAAAAGCGGAAGGAGGGACACTACTGTAGGTAGTAGTAGATATTGTTAAGAATGAATGAGATGTAATAGATCTCGTAACTGTATGAATATAGTCTTTATTGCCA
The DNA here is from genome assembly GCA_949629185.1 of Apamea crenata. Classification (NCBI taxonomy): domain Eukaryota; kingdom Metazoa; phylum Arthropoda; class Insecta; order Lepidoptera; family Noctuidae; genus Apamea; species Apamea crenata. The sequence goes on along the minus strand of OX451365.1, from coordinate 2,073,429 downwards.
AGAACACCGCAACTTCAAGTAATAAAGAGGCAGGGTGAAGGCCGTGCTAATTTCTGTAATAATTAAATTACGAACAAAAACTATTTCTGTCTTCACAATTATGTATGGCTTTACTACTTCTTTTCTATGTATTGTGTTACCCCGCCTAGACTCCTAGAGATATTGAAAGTCAATGTCAAACTCGAATATTACAAAGTTTAGGACTTTACGTGAAAGAAAATGATTAACATATAGATGTCTTTTAAAACATCTAAAGCAAGGGACATACAGGTCTGCTAAAAGATATGTCTAATGAAGTAAGCAGTGCCTCTGGGTTTTCAATCTGTATAAATATCATAAATTAAAGATGCTATTCGAGTCTGTGTGACCGCATTGGTCTTCTAACCTATGCAATGGATTTTAATGTGGTTTTCACCATCAATAAGATAATTACACATAACGTTACGTCGTCGTTATTTACATGTATAATGTGTTGCATATGAAACTTACACATAGCCTGAAAGTCGGACAACCAGTCTTACCAAGAGGTATTGTATTACCAAGTAACTGGGTAATGGAGGTCAGATAGGCAGTCGCTCCATGTAAAATATTGGTATTCAGCTGCATTCGGTTAGACTGGAAGCCGACCCCAACATAGTTGGGAAAAGGCTAGGCAGATGATGATGATGATTAAACTTACACATAATAAAGAATTCTCGATGTTTTGTCTAGTTATATGGCTAGTTAATAAATAAATACATACCTTTTCTGCGGTCTTCAATAAATTCTTCTTCAAAAATACCGTCATCTCCGCGGAATGGTAGCTGTCTTTTGAGGGCCTTGCCTGGTAGAGGTGGGACGACAATCTACAATAACATAATTCAGTATCATTACAAGAATATAATTAAGTTTTGCTATAACATTTACTTGGGTCTGTCCACATACAGTTATAATTATAATTAAAAAAGCAGTTACAAAGAACTGAGTTTTTTTTCTTGTAGACTCTCTCTCACAGAGAGGAGGCCTGTGTCCCAGCAATGGGAACATTATAGGCTGATTATGCATTCAATTAAAACTAAATTTAAGAGCATTGAATACAGGGGGTCTACTCCGAAGTAGTATCGGCCGAATGTTCAGCCGTGTCCCGCTACGAAGTTACTATTTGGTTCGGTTGGTCCCGATCCTACACTCTTTCGAATATTGACTATGGTCCCGACCCAACTGAGCCGATTTGAACTTATTTCGCATTTTGCAATAATATTCGGTTCGGCCATGTGTCGGTCCGATCCGAGCATTCGCACTTTGCACTTCAGAGTAGAGCCCCAGTTAAGTATCAAAGGTCAAGTTTACTATTATTAATTAAACTATGAAAGCCATGTTTGGCATAAATGTTTAAAAAAAGTTGACAGCAGAAGACTTAGTCATACTTTAAAAATTAACCATTTTTGTCAAAAGAGTGTAACCTGGTATTCCTGACTTTAGGTATGGTTACTTGTGGAGTTAATTTTAAAATCAATAACACTCCTATAGGAAGCTGATGGTAGACATTGAAAAAATATTGACAATATAAAGATGATGACTAATAGATTGTTTTGTAATGTGTTATCAGTCCATGAACTTTTAGATTCAGTTAATTAATGCAAACTGCATTTGTATTATAGAATTACATTTTAGACAAAATTTTGTTTCCAATACAGACTTGAGGTCACAATCAGCATGCAACCATATGAATGTCACCAGTTCAGTGCCCTCTCTTTATTAAAACTTAATAAGAATACAATGAAACACAGTCTTATGCATATTTTGTAAACAAATTCAGTTATAAAATAACAAAATAGAGCAAAAAACTATAAACATACATCATCAAAGGCGAAATCTGTTATCAAATTAATTCGGAGACTGGTCAATATGATTCACACGTATTAATAAACATTTTTGTTCACTGATAACAGACGAAAAACACACTCTCTATCAATCACCAAATAACACTGGACTTACCTTACTGTCTCTCTCCAATTCGTTTCTAAGCCATTCGAAATCGCTGTACCGCCGTCTGACGGTTGATTCCTTAACTTTAAACACTGGGAGGTTCGTCTGAAAGCAAAAAACTTGGTTTGCTAGTATTATCTCATCATATCGGTGTACCGTCGCGCCCGTCCGTGATACGCCCACTAATTCACGTTGACGCGTCGATAGCGGCCGTTAATCTAATTATATGACAATAATACAGTACGCAGCTTACCCTCATGCGAACTTCGTAATCCGTGTAACGTTTCTTCCCTACTCCCATGGTCGTGACTGGGTTCACGACGTCGATTTCTAGGAAGTTCGCCGGTGCCGCGTAGGCATCATCCAGGGTCTGCTTCTTCACGTTCAGTCGCCTCGTCGCGTCGGCTGTCGTGTCTTCAGCCATCATAACTCTTTATTTATTGTAACAATCACAAAAACTATGAATAGGACGGTCCACTAATCAAAAAGGAAATGAAAAATGACAAGAGTGAAACATCGTTTGACATTTCAACAAATATGGCGGAGTAAGCAAATTCAAAAAACTACCAAAGTTAGTAGATTTTTTTATTCAATCGTTAAAAAAGTATATTTTATTTTTCATGCTGAATAAAAACTTTACATTTACATTCTTCTTTAACAAAGAACTTCCTTTCACTCTGAAACTTTGACTTCAGCAAACCAATAGCAATAATATTGTAACTAAAATATGGATCACAGAACGTTTCGAACAAATAAATAAATTACTGTATTTTTAGGCGGCAACACAGATTAGTATTTAATTTAAAATATTCATTGGCAGAGGACACTGCTATTCTGCCACACCATGACCTCACTGGTGAACAACCGAATGATTCACACCGTGAAGGTAAACCACAAAGAGTTTTTGTGTTGTGTTTTCATCACATAGCCTAGGCTTAAAGTCACTCAACTTGTTTCATCGTAGTCTAGCAAATAAAAAAATCAGAGTTTAGGCACAGAATGTTCAGGTGATAAAAACAGACAGAATTTTAGGTTCATTCATAATTTATTTGTCTTTTTTAAATAATGATCATAGAAATTGGCTCATAGGATCTTCCTCTCGCCTCTTCTTCATCTTGTAGGCCTCCAGTTCATCTTCCGTGGGTGCCTTTACATCGAACATACTGTTGTACGGACGTTTCCTCTCGTCAACCGACAGGAGGTAGTCAGCACGCTTTTGTTGTCTTTCTTCCAATTCCAGAGCCTGAAACAGAATATTGCAATTAAGTTTTTTATTTGTATTTTTTTTTTGGACCTTCCAAATGATATTGCAAGAAATTAGAATTATTTATTAATTCTTTTGAGCCTGGGATGTCCCAATGCAGGGCAAAGGCCTTTCTCACTTTTTCACTCCTCTTCAATTAATTGAGCTTGTTCTAAAATAAAATCCTAACAATGCGAAAGTGAGTTTGTTTGTTACGCTTTCACGCTAAAACGACTGAACGTATTTGGATGAAATTCGTTATAAGAGTAGACCATGACCTAGGTTATGATATACTTTTCATCACGATATTCCCACTGGATCGGCACTTATGCGGGTGAAACCGCGTGTTGCAGCTAGTCATTTATATAAAAATCGCATTAATAATACCTTTTTCAACTTGTCCTCTTCCTCCTTCTTTCCCTTCTTAAGTTCCTTCTTCTTCTTCTTCCTCTTGGCTTTCTTTTTGTTCCTCTTCTTCTTGCTAGTCTTCTCTGTTTTAGATCTAATTTCTTTCTCCGTGTCCGAGGAACTGCTGTCTGAACTTGAATCAGATGATGAGGATTTATCCGATTTTTCCTTATCTGTGGAAGTTAATATGGGTTATGAAAATATTTAAATCACATCTTTAATTTGGTCATTGTAAGCATAAATACTAAAATATGATTTATTGGTTTACAAAAACACTGATACAATGGCAGTCGCTCCATGTAAAACACGGGTATTCAGCTGCATACAGTTAGATTAAAAGCAGAGCCCAACATGGTTGGGTTAGAGCTAAGCAAATTGATTGAAAAAAAAAACTGATAAAAAATTCTACCATTTTCTTTCTCTTTCTTTTCGGCCTGTTCTAGTGAAACGGCTGCTTTTTCTTCGGGTACTTCCAGCACCACGGACTTGCCAGCCTCTCCGACGCAGTATGACATCTGAAAATTTATAAATAATTACAATAAAATACAGAAAACTTCGCTACAATTTCATGCTTATTTTTTTTCAAGAAGTTATTTTTTTTGAGATTTTTTTTATCAGAATAAAAATATAATTCAATTTTCATACCTTTATAAAAGAGTGGCAACACTTGTACCCCCACTGTCCCTCGTGCCAGTACGATCCCCAGACAGACGTGTGGTTGTTTATCAACACATCCTCTTCGTATTTACTCCTGAAATAGAAATTTAAAATTAATATGGGGCTCAAAAGGCCGCCCATCACAAACTGGGACATGTGTATCTTGAATGAGATTTTCCATACGACTATTCTTGGACGGCAATCACGGAGGCGGCCCTCCGGAAAGTAAGTCTAGGTAAACACGGGCGATTTTTTAACACCAAAATTTTTTATTGCACACTGAATTTTAAACTCTAGGTGTCGAGCCGAGCTTTGAGAATACAACAGAGTCAATCAATCACGTTTAGATATAGCTACCCATCTCGTCTGCGGAGTTTCGCTAGCTAATATTAATTTGACCCTGTATAGTTGAAAAGCTTTGATACTTACTTAGCAAGTTGTGTCTCTGGGCCCTGCACTAGTGTACCATCTCTATTGTATCGTGTGAACACTTCTGTTTGTGCCAGTAGCAGTTCTTTAGGAGGTGCAGCCAGATGCTCCTCACCACCATACTTCTCTAGAATTGATTGTTTCACCTGGAATGTAAAAGTAATTTTAATAAGTTTTTTGTAATGCTGATTAAGCGCGATTTGTCGATGACGATGACGTCGTCTTTTGCATAATAAAAGTGTGACGAAGATTCTCCGTGATTTCAAATAAACATGGAACAGTTTTTATGCCAAAATTCTTTTCTGAAGTTCTTTGTTTTGGAAAAATGATCTTTTTTTGCTTGTTCCTTATAAAGTATCTAATTAAAAAATAGTGCCCACTATCCACTTTTTACGAGATTTTGATTATTTTGGTTACAGTGGGTAACTGAGTAAACAGATGCAGCACTAATGTTTTTATACACACCTGTGTCTTAAAATGATCCTTCTTATCATGATACTGTCTCTGCAGCAGCTGTAATTTGGTGGGCTCAGCCAACAGATGCACATCGAGTCCCCTCGCCTGCGCCTCCCACGCGAACATCTGCGCGGCCGCGTGGGATCGAGTGTCTCCGCTGAACCGGACGAAGTTCTCGCCTTGGTAGTCTGATCTGAGGAGAAATGAGGGATTTTAATATGGTACAGGTCAAAATACACACAATACACCAGATACATACATCAGATAAAAACAGTGTAAAGTCCGATAAGAGTCAGAAATAAGCAGAAAAATGTGCCTCAGGGCTGCGCCAAAAAGGCAAAGTTCAGCGAAAATGCCAGACAACCAGTGCCTGACGCTGGTTATTCGTCTAAACTTAGACAGACCTGGGTTGAAAAAAATTAATTAGGAGTAACTGTTATATGTAACCTGCTATACATAATGCTGCAGCAAATGCTGAGACCATAGCTGATACAATCTATCGCTAGTTTTGATAATATTATAAAATTTGACTAGTGTGTATAGGGGACTAACCACACTTATTCAGCTCTGTTTAGCTTTTGTCCATAGAAAAAAATGATTTTGTATGGAATGCGTACGCATCCGTTCAGCTTTGCGAATGCGTACGCATTAAATACAAAATCGTTGTTTCTAATTCTGAAATAATATTTCAAATAGGATTATTTATGGCTAGTTTGACTCCAGTAGCTTCTCTTTATTATTCTTTCGAAAATACTCCAAGCTAACCACAAAATAACCACTACTGGAACCCGGACACTGCCAGAAAGCGTTGCAGCAGACCCCGTAGAAGATGGCTGGACGAGCTAGAGAAAACAAACGAGCAGTGGTCCACTTTAGCCCTGGTTCAAAAGAGCTGAAGTCAGGGGACAGGCCTTTGTCCAGCAGTGCGATGATATAGGCTAACAGTAACATAATATCAAATAATTAAAGCCGGGTATTCATTAATGACGTGTTTATTAACAAGTTTACCGTATACACTGTTTCTGAAACTTGGCAGTCCACACGTGTCAGTTGTTGCTACGATTTTTGCTTATAAACTAGGTGTTTCGTCTTGCTCTCCGCTCGAAGTGGGAAACATGGCAACATGTTTAAGAAACAATGTTTCATCACCTTTGTTTATAAACTGTTTTCAGAGATGATGAAACATAGTGAAACACTGTTTATAAACAGTGTTTATTAACAATTGTTGCCTAATGAATACCCGGATTTATACAACTTTGATAATAAACTTACTCTTGTGTAACAGGGTTAGGGTTATCCCTCATAGATCGCGTCTTGGGGTCATAGTAGGCAGAGTTGGGGTCCAAGTTGCGCAGGTACTTCGCAGTGTCCTCTCTGATACGCAAGTTACGTACTGTGATACGTTGTTTGGAGTCCACCTGGACAGGGAAAAGAATAGTTAAGTTTGGTTTGAGTAGCTTAGTTATTGCTTTTAATTGGTTTCTAAGCTGCGAGCGCGCCTTTATGTCAGAAAGCTTTTATTTAGGTATTAAGTTTTAGTTTCAGTTTATGTTATTTATTTCTATTAGAGTATAGTTTTTCAATGTTTTTCTTTATATGGCGTGTGCTCGCTGATATATGGCAAATAATTTAATGTGTCGTGTTTCGTAATGACTTGTTATTGTATAGAAAATTTTAAGGGGAGCCAATCTTACCTTAGTACCAGGCATGTCAACTTCATCTACATATTTGTCTTCATCTTCCTCAGCATTGTCATCATCCTCAGTGGCTGTTGGGTCTGAAATATAAACAAGTCTTTGTTACTGTAGCTGTTTATGGTAAAACTGAAAATAGTGTACCTACTCTACAGGTTTTTTTACTAAAGAAAAATTAAGTTGGATGGTTTTGTGTTAAATATGTGTTTTATCTACAAAAACAATTTTTCAACTATCCTGTCCATTATGTAACGGTCCGTTTTTTGACAGATGGAACTAGTGATTGCAGCAACACACAATACATTGATTGATACACATACGGTATTATAATGTATGTAAGAAGCCATAAATAAGACAATTCAATAAGATAAGGCAGTTTGTATATTTATTTTATTACGCATTTTAAAGCTAACTTTTACATAATCTGGAATATGTATGTTATAACTATAAGACAGCTGTCAAAAACAGTTAACCTAATGGTACACACAATGGTGGTAATGCTTCAGGGTATAAATTATATTTTGACAATTTAGTATTAAAGTAATTCAAGCATTATATATACCTTGTTCTAAATTCTTAGCTCGAAGCTCCCTCTTAGCATCTTCAACTTTCTGGTACTCTTCAATGATAGCCTTGTGCTGCAGCGGGTCGTATCCGTTCCATCTGTCACGCTTGCCATCGTAGCTAAGGTTTAGGTTAGGCTGGGCAAACTCGTCAGCTGCTATGCCAGCGTTTGTGAATCTTGCTCCAATCTGAAATATTATGCAAGTAAGTCATGTTTGAGTAAGAATGTTTTAGTGGAGATTTGTCCAACACATTGTTATTATGAATTATATCAGTCATGTTTTGCCTTAACAGCATACAAAATATAAATGGGTAGGATATTATATTAACACCAAAAGAACTACACATTACTGTGTTCTGTTGTAGTGTTCTTCACACATTGCATTTAGCTTCTAGGCATCATGTTCAGCTACTTATTTTATTGGGAAAACAGACAATTATACAGTAAAATATTAAAAGCTAAACAAGGATTACTACAACAATCCACTATGTTTCCACATACATAACCAAAATGAGGTGCAATGAAGATACATACAGACAACTAATTAATTGAGGTCAATTTAAGTTACAAACCTATAAAATATGTAAAAAAAGACAAACAAATGGTAAGTATTTTAACAACATTGAAAGTTACCTTTCTAGGCCTGTCCAAGCAATCTTTCTTCTTGTGTGTCATGGCTCCACAGTTCTCACAGGTTCCCTTTCTGTATTTTGTTGATACTTTTGTCTGTAATGTAAACAAACATAAAACATGATTTAAACAATTCAAAACTATGAAATTCACTATGTAAGTATATAGCATCAGGGCTGAGACCTACCGTCAGTTCACAGATAGATTTGCTGATGATAATAGTAATTTAACAAAAAAAAAAACAATCAACAACACAATTTGTGGTTTGGTTCATTAGTAGGAGGTGTTGAATTTATTTTATATGTAATCAATAGATGTTTAGTTATTATGGGAGTTGAAGAAAAGAAAATAAATCATTGCCATACTCACAGTATCAACTCCCTTATGATAATATGTGTCAAGTCTAGTAAAGTCGCCCTCCTTGTCTTCCTGTGGGCGCTGATGCTTCAGAGTAGGCCCAGTCGTGCCATAGTACCATGGCGTAGAGGATATGTACTGAGGAATGTGGGGGTTTATGTCCTTTCCTGCAGATAGGATGTTAAATGAGTGTTTTTGTATTGTGTAGTAGTTTTATTTTGGTAATCATTATAACTGAGAGGTGGTGTAACTTGGAGGGTATGGTTGATGACACCAATGTGAATTGCCAAGCCTTTGCTTATTGAGCCATAACAGAATAGTAGTATTTTTGTCAGTTCTATGGTTATTTTGTTGAAAGAATCTCTTAGGTACCTATAATAAGTTTAGATATATCATGAGTTTATTCAGTCACACATTTAGCAGTGAGAGGACTTCTATTTTCTGATAACAGCTTATGAATGCCGAGTCAGCCACAAAAATATTGACCATGTTTACATTAAAGTGTCAAGGATATGGGTTATATGAAAAATGTAGCTCATACCTGTCTCATCAACAGCAGCGGGTGCTGTACCAGCTTTACGAGCCTCTTCTAACTCTTTAGCCTTCCTCCAGTCTTCCCTGGACTTCTTTTTAGGTTCCTCTTCTTCCTCACCAATACCGTCTTTATTGCGCAGTATCTGCGACACAGCGGCGCGAGCCGCCGCCATTGTGTTAGTTTACACTGTTTTTCTTATGATTATCACTAATTGTTAGTGGAAGTATTGTAAGAAAATGAACATTATAAGTAAACGCAGTCGTAATTCCATGCAGTTGTTTTTTTAATATTTTGCAAAATGGCGTCGCAATATTATTGACATGTTGACTCAACGTTCAGAAACGAATGTTTCAGTTTTTTGTGATTTCAATGTTTATGAAAGATCCTTATTGTGTGCTTGTATTTCATGCAGCAGAGTCTTGTGCCCACAGAACACTATTACTCCTAGCGGAGCTTGTGCCCACAGAACACTATTACTCCTAGCGGAGAGGGTACTTCTCTTCTTTTAGTTTATGAACAATTAATGTCAAAAACTTGTCAAAATGTAGGGAAACTAAAAGTATTTTTGACAGATTGAGACTGTGAACAGCTGTGAACATAGGATTATGAAAGCTCTGTGAACGTTCTTAAATTAAAATTACGAGAATTGCCCCAAAGTGCTCTGTGATTGCCCCCCTTTTTTTTTTGAGCATTGAAAATCATCAAATGACCCCTCCCGCTCTGGGTGATCACCCAGAGCGGGAGGGGTCATTTGATGATTCTGACAGAGTCTGACACTCCCTTCCGCTCCGGAAGGGAGTGTCAGACTCTTACTGACTAAAACCCACCCGTGTTCCTTCCTTAGCCCTTTCTGTTCCAGAGCAGCGGTAACCCTTTCGGACGATCCCACCGCCCTGGCAGGCTTCGGCCCTATCGGGCCCCGTCCTCTGCTGACTTCTCTTTGAGGCGCGCATGGCACACAACGCGCCGTCCGGCACGGGCCTGGTCCTGGTCCTGATCGGACGGCGAGCTACCCATTACTCACCGCCTGCAGGCCCTGTGATTGCCCCTCAGGTGGCCTCCACACATTATTTTATAGCTTTTAAAAAAAATGCTATGCGCAAAAATACTTCTTCGAATTCATCTTCGCTTCGCCCACATCTTATAGGTACAGACGCCAGCACATCAAGCTACCACAATCTGTCAAATTTCTTTAATAGATTTTCAACTTTATCGCTTAAGCATTAAGGTTCAAGGTAGATTGGGAAAATTTGACAGTTTCGGGTAGCTTGACCTGCTGGCGTCTGTACATATAATAGGCAAAATTTATACTTGTAGGTAGTACACTAAAAACAGTGATATCACAGGGCAAACTACGTGCCCCCTTTCACCGGCTTCGTAAGGTTCATAACTCATTTGTTGGGCTTGGAATAACCTTTTATAACAAGATACCCATAATAATTAAAATCCAATCTTTGTTCAAAGGCATACTATTCCATCAACGACTACTTACTAGTACACGATAAGAATAACTCAAGACAATGTTCATGTTTTTTATCCAGAATCAATTAGCTTACTGACAGGCTATATGAGTTCATATAATTATAATTCTTTATTTTTATTTGACTGTATAGGTCAATTCAGTTTAACTTTATTTTAATGTACAGACGCCAGCACATCAAGCTACTACAATCTGTCAAATTTCTTTACTAGATTTTCAACTTTATCGCTAACGGATTAAGGTTCAAGGTTGATTGGGAAAATTTGACAGTTTCGGGTAGCTTGACCTGCTGGCGTCTGTACATTTCCTAGTTAGCATTCCAAATCAAGTCATTTATTCAAATTAGGCAGTGTTCTAACTGCGATCAGTTAGAACACTGCCTAATTTGAATAAATTACTTTTGATTTTGACTTCGGCTTCACTTACAGACACCACTCGTGGCCATGGCGACTGTTTATTGATGAGTTGTTTTGTAAAAATTTCGCAAAGATTTTGATTTCGGTAGGGCCCGCATGAGGGGTACAGTGGGGTGCTGGAGATTTCTGTAAAGCATGCCATCGGGCCCGTATTCGGGGAACCGTTTTCAGTAGTGGATAGGGAACGATTGCAGTACATGGAGAACCAGTACCACACGTTTGGAAATTTGCTTTGAAGGCTCATTTTCATTGGGTGTGTCGGCACACTTTTTAGTGACCGATGAATATCGGTCGCCCGCTACAGGGATCAACAGGAATGGCCTGCATACTAGTACATTATAGTGTATTATCTATGCCACAGACGGCGTTATTGACTTTATGTTGCGAGAGTTATCAACTAATAAAAATGAACAACTCTACTTATAACTTTGTACACTTGTCTTATTATCTGTTTGCTTCGGGTAGGCGAGATGTTAAGGACTTAAGATAACAAAAAACCTTCCAATATAACCATAATTATATTTATTGATACACTATAAAGTCATTTAATACAATCCTAAAAAAATAATTAATTTAGATAAAGACGGCAGTACATTTAATTCACAGCTTACGACGGGCTCTAGGACGGTGGTAAGATGGTCTTGGAACGTAGATACGTTCGTTGCTATCCCCAGTTAGAGTCAGGGATTCTTCCAAAGGTTCTGCGCGAGGGGTGAAGAGTTTGCGTCGACTGCGGGTAACACTGGGGAGAAATAAATGTTTTTGTAACAAATTGTAGTATGTTGCCATGTTGTCTTTAGGCTGTGGCTAGATAAGGCTTGTTTTGGCTGACTTACATAAATTCGCATAGAAATAACATGTGACTCAAGCTTGAGCTTCTGACCACAGCCTAAATTCTCCCCGATTTTATGGTTACCCTCACCAACACACATGAAAAACTGACAGCAACAAACACCTATCACCCGAAAAACAGAAAACTTCTTACTTGAAAGAATAAAAACCTAATTTGCTATCATGTTTCTGAATCACAACGCTTCTTAGCTCGTTGGGGGCGCCTCGAATTTCTAACTTCCCTATAGAAACAAGTATAGAAAGAAAAGAGGATGAGATTTTTGAAGAAAAAGAGGCCCAATACGAAAGCAGTTTGTAACAAAAGAGGTTGAACTAACCTTTTAGAAGGGCAACTCTGTATTCCGAATAATGGGGGTAGATTCTCTTCTGCACCCTTTTCAGGCGATGGTATATCTTTGACATCCTTTTTAGTAGCAGGCATGCCCATAGTAACGTCAGAGAATTCGCTCTGTAAGTTCACAATGTCTTTTAGCTTATCATCACCAATTTCTTCATCCTGATTTTTCTTACGTCGTAATCTAAGAGGTCTTTTACGAGCTTTGCTTTCGCATTTCGCCTGACTTTCTGCTAATATTTCTTCATCGTTATCTTTGCCTTTATCAGGTTTAGTGTCATCGATTTTAGTTCTAGTTTTACGTAAATTGTATTTAGTTTCGTCCTTCTCATGTTTATCGCTGCTTTCATTTGCTACTAGCAAGTCGAATTCAGTGGCTCTGGGAGCAGATATGTCTTTGTAAATATTTTCGAACTCTTCCACCGTATTATCTCCTTTAACCTGAGTAGAGTTCATAGTTTGATTAGGTTCATCTCTGGATAATGCAGGCTCCAATTTAACCTGTCTTTTATTGCCTGCTTTAGTTCCATTTGATTCTTCAACTGATGACATTGGTTCCATCTTCATTTCCTTCTTAATTTGTACTTCATCATTATCAGGTTCTATGACTTCTCTTATTGATAATCTTGGCTCTAAATCAGCTTTAGAACTTTTCTTAACAGATAGCTGATCTAAAACCAGTTTTTCAATAGACTGTCTAGCGATTTCGACATTATCTACTTTTTCCTTAGTTTTCTGTGCAACTGGTGAATCGAATCCATCGAATATATCTACAGAGTTATGTTTCTTAGTTAGTCTAGTCTTATGTATGGAAGAAATAACTTCTGATTTCGTAAAACTTTCACCTAAAAGCTTCTTTATTGTGCTAGGTTCAAAATCATCAGTAGCAACGTCTTTGACAATTGATGGCGACCTGTCGTCATTACTTTTCATTATCTTATTTAACTTTTTATTAGAGACTTCGATATTTGCGCCGATATTATCAAAGTAAGTGCGTTTTTCTTTTACTATGGCAGGTTCTTCCTTACGAATCTCTTTAGGTTTATTATTTTCTAACACATCATCAAAGAATGTTCTCTTCTCTTTCAGGATTTTTATCTCGCCGAATACAGATTGATTCGTTCTGGCATCATCATCATCTACCTTCACAGCGTTTTCAAAATGTTCGAACTGCCTCAGTGACACATCACTTCCTTGATTAGGTTTGAAAGATCTCATTATTTTGCCGACCAGCGTTTCCGATACTTTTTCTGTCGCTTTCATATTAATATTAGTTTGCGCTCTAATCAGACTGCTTACTGTATCTAATTTATCTGGAGCTTTCATGTCAATGTTCGATTTTCCTCTCATTATTTTGTTCATTGACGGTTCTGTCACTTTGATATCAGTATTAGATTTTTCTTTAACGATTTTGCTAGTTCGTTCGTCTGGTTTCGGAGATTTTATTTCCACATTAGATTTTTCTCTCACTATTGGTACTTTTAATTTATCAGGTTTGTCTTCATTACTCTCACTACTCTTAGGTACATTTGTCACGGGATCTTTGACAAAGTAAGTACCTCGAACGGAGTTAGGTTTCTTTTCCATTGAGTCTTCGCTAAAATCACTACTCTCGTATTGACTTGCTCTAACAAAATATGTCCCTCTCACTTCTGGTTCTGAACTTTTGATAGATTCATTTTTAAATTGTATTACGTCATCTTCATCTCTTGAATCATTTCTCAAGCGTTCGTTATTTTTGTCAGAACTTGTTTCAGTGCCGTATGTCATATTATTTGCATCGTTTTTCAAGCTATCATCGCATTTATTACTCGATATAAAATTTTCAAAAGTTACATTTGAACTTGCTTTCAAACTTTCATCAAATTTACTACTCGTTATTACACTGTTATAAGTCACATTTGCATTGTTTTCAAAACAGTCATCGCATTTGTTACTGTGTATAACATTATCTGTAGTTACATCAGTTTTCTTACTTTTATCATTAATTCCACTATTATGGTATGTTACATTTGAGTCTGCTTTGACACTGTCATTAAATCTTTCACTTTTGTCATTTATCACATCAACTTTTAAACCAGAATCATCTTCATCTTCGCCTGTAGCATAATTTGAGTTCTTGGAGTCATCATTTTGAAGTGTTTCATTTGGGTTCTCAAGGTCACTATCACATTCTTCTTCAATATTATCTATAGTATGTACGCTACCGTTGTCACGTTTCTCGTTTTGCAGGACTATAGATATGGATCTGTTGAGTTCTTTTTTAAAGATAGGTTCTAGGCTTTCGTTGAGTGGATCGTTGGTTTCTTCTTCTTCGTCAGATTCGTGTTCGCTGTCTGAGAGTGACATCACGTCTTCGCGCGGTGGCGTTGTGTCTTTGAATGCTTTTTCTGTAACAAAAATAATGTTGTTAGGTCTGACTATTCTCCCGATATGTCTTTCTTCAATTGCTTTATTCTGAGCAGTGTCAAATTGCACATGGATGAAATATTTGTTTTCAACGTTTTCCTTACCATCCCTCTCTTCTATACAGGTACGTAGATGCTCCACTTCTTTCTCAGCTCGCGCTCTCGCTAGCGTTTCCACTGTTAATTTCTCCTACAAACAGAATTATTTTACCGTATTTTAATACTTATAAAATCTATTACGCTACACTACTTAAAACCATTTTAATGAATCATGTGCTTACCTCTAATACTGCAATTTCTGTCATGAGTTCTGCAACCTGTAATAGTAAAGATAGTAGATATAATAATAATATTGGTTGTATTAAAAACACTTACAATTCGAATCACTAAAGCCTAGGGGTTAGTTATAGTGCCTACCTTATTCTGCAGGAACCGTGACGGCGTACCAGCGTCGCTCTTCGGTGGCGCCGGCAGCTTGGCTAGCCTGCTCTCGTATTCTTCAACCATATCTTCCATCTGTTACAAAGATTTGATTTCATTATTTAAGTGTACTCTTTCGCCATGCCCAGCTCTGATAGGACTTGGAATTTGAAACAGTCCTTTTAGATGTGTAATTTTAGATTTGGATTATGTACAGCATTGAACTGCGTTTAAGTTAATTTAATTCACTGATGTTACACCTATTTATTGATGCCTTTTCAATATGAATGTTGTATTGTGTGCGTGTGTGTAGACCTTTGACAGTTGTAAAGCGTAGTTATAAGTCTGACAACCAGTCTTATCAAGGAGTTTTGTGTTACCCAGTAAGTAAGTTGTGGAGGTTAGCAGTCACCCATGTAAAATACTGGTATTTCAGCAGCAGGTTAGATAGAACACCGACCGCAACAAAGTTGGGAAAAGGCTAGGCTGGTGATGATGATGAATATTAGTCAAGCTTCAAAACTGTTCTAATGAATATGATATACAAAATGAAAGAAATATTAAACCCCTCACCTCGCACCGTAACGCCTCAAGTTGCGCCTCATAATATTGTTTGGTCATGTCCTTCGCCTCTTCTACTAACTCACGCATGGTGTTAGCAGACTCCTGTTGACGTTCTTCCATAGATGCCAATAGTTCCTTGTTGCGAGCTTGAGATCTGAAGAAAATCAATCCTTCATGAGTTTATGTCACACCATACACACCCAACTCTTGCATGTTTAAATAGACCAAAATCTGATAATTGAACAGCTATTTTGGATAAACTTTTACTAATTTAGTGATCAGTTGCTTCATATAAAAATACAGATGTTTCTAGATATTTGATCACATATTTAGATGGCTATAAGAGTAGGGGAAGACAAAAAGAAAACAATGAATGGGCTGTGTGAAACATGATATGGCTAGAAAGGGTGGGTCACTACAGTAGTGACCCACCCTTTCTTACATACTTCTCTATTAGTCGTCATCTCAGTAACTGAGATGACGACTAATAGAGAAGTATGTAAGAAGAACATGCTCATCATCAGGCATACAACACCTCAAATAAATTGTGGGAAGGGCTAGAAAATGAAGATGATTTAGATATTATATTGATGCAGAATCATGATAAAATTAGAAGTAAACTCACTGCACAAGTTCAAAGTGTAATCTCTCGTTATCAGACCGTAACTTCATAACTTCTGAGCTGCAACTAATAGTAGTGTCTTGTGTACTGCTCTCTAGCGTTGTAGTAAGCATTGTGTGGTTTATCTCTGTATAAAACAAACACAATTGGTTTAAGGCGCACATAATTTCACACAATATAAAGCATACAGTATATAAAAAAAATAACAAAACATGCCAGCAATGAGAGTGGAAATGGAAATAGACTCAAAATTGTCCCTAGGGGTACTCCAATTTTTAAGTAAAGGTCAGCAGAAGTTATAGTATCAGTTGCTGCATATTGTTATGTGATACACTTTTACTTGTATTTAAAATGTCATGTATCGTTAATTTAACTTACACGGTAGTTTAAAATTATTAAATGAACATAGCTTACAAACTTGAATGCTACAGTAAAGTCATAGAACATTACAAGTTTTTGAATTTTGCAAAACCATTTCTGAATTTCATGTGAATCTTGTTTAACAAGATTCACATAAAATTCTGAAATGGTTAAAGTAGTCAATTTAAAGATCGAGAGTTGCTGAAGTACAATTTCAATTTGTGGATAATATACGTTGAAGCAAAAACAGTGGATGTTTACGGCCTAAGTGATATGGTCTAACTTACGTATATCCTGTGCAACAGCTGCCAAACTGAGTACATGTTTAGTTTCGTGCGCGTACTCTGGCGACGGGTTGAGAGTCACCACCATACTGACGGCTTCGCCTCGCGCGCCCGATAGACCCGTGCCTAGTAGCCGGGTTAGTTTTGATTCTCTGGAGGATAATTTTATAATGAGTAACATGAAACGGATAAAAAAAAAAAATAGAATTGTGTATATTTAGCAGTTTGATAAGGAAGCAATGAGTTATCGAAAAAGTTGTATTAAAATATTTAAAGGCGCTTTAGAGGGGTGTTAAATGTCTATACGCTTGCCTAAATGTTTGGCTTAAATTACAGTATCCAGGCGATTCGCCGTGTGTAGACACGGTCGCCAGTATTTTATGATTTGTGTCACTATGGTACGGCGTCGTTGCCGTAGCGCATATACAACGTCACACGATTTTTCTACATATGCTATATTAACGTCTGATTACTGTATTAAAATTACCTATAAGGCACCATAGCATCATTCCTAGTCTTCTGTTTCCTCCTCAGCATATGCAGACACCGCTCGAGCACGTGCAGCGAAGAGTTGATAGCGCGCGACTCCGCCATGCGCGCGCCCGTGTTACGTGTGGCGCGCGCACGTTCACAGCCGGCTAAGTCGCATAGACGGACGTATGATGTGCGTACTGAGCCTTCACCTAGAGAGGAATATTGATAGTAGTAGCATAACATTGCGCCTTTGTTTCCAGAAGAAGTAGGCAGAAGTGTAAATTACATCCACATTTCACCAGTCGTCCCCCTTTTACATGGACCTTAAACATAAGGTCCATGTAAAAGGGGGACGAGTGTACCTATTCTTAAATGTATGAACACCCTATGTACCGCGTCTCTAGCAAATAAATTACTTTGAATTGTAACCAAACACAGAACCAGACCGTGGAGTCTAGATTTGTGTTATTGATAAACTCCTAATAGATAAATAAACTATTTTACTTCGTAACTAAAATGCATGTTTTCGTAGCTGTAAATGTTATTACTACTGTCGCGCGGTTGTTTGTACGACGTGCGGTCGGCTCTCGAGGAACAAACATATAGCGTAGGGGTTGATGTTACACGTTTCTACCTATATAATCGCGTACATACCTGTCTCAGTAAGCATAGTGATGGTAAATATGCAGTGTGAGCGCGACGACTGTGCGTGTACGCCGGTCGCGGCGACCACGAGGTTGTGCTTGCCGGCGACCATCACATCGTATGCTTCTTCGCCGGAACGGACGAATGCTTGCGTTGCACCCTGTAGGATAGAGAGAGATTTTATGAGACATTAATAATGGTTTTAGGGAACCTGTATGTGACCTGTTTTTTTTTTTGTGTTTTCAAAAGGTTTTAATGACATGTCCAAAGCCGCGTTTAGGCATAGTGGTATCGCCTGACAAGAAGCCCTTTTGTACTCTACAAAGTTAGTAAGATTCATATCTTACTAACTTTTTAGAGCACAATTGCTTATAAAATATTCTGTTCTAAAATTTACCTTCACATAAACATTTCCAGTAGAGTCTTCTCTTATTCTTAGTTTCGCCCTCTTGTCGGGAGGGGCCAATAAGTCGTAAACGGCTTCATTATAGATCTCAACAAAGGATACCTGTGAATAGAACAATATGGTTAATAAATTATGAATATTTTAACAAATTTTGTAGTTTCATTTGTTTAGTGGTTTCAACTGCAGTTGAGCAGAAGACTTCCTAACATACAAATCAAAGTGACTGTTATCATGTACCCTAACCGAAAACGACTGCCGCGCGAATACGCGATCGTTTACATGACTGGTAGAGAATACCCAAGGCATTAAGTCTGCCTTTGTACCTTTTTATGCGAAAAGTTTAAATAAATAAATAAATTATGGCGTACAAACGCGACTTGATTGATCGCGCGAGCACCTTCAATCCTTCATATTCATATAAACGAGCGTGACAATCGCGTACTCCCGTGATCGTCATTCTCGTTAGAATTAGACAATATTTTCAATATGTCTAAGTTTACTGCAGTCTACATCACCATACTTGGTGTACCTGGTTCCAAAAAACTAGGTATCTCTGGAGTTATAATAATATCTTACCCAAACATAGTGTCGGATCCTGTTGGACAGGTCTATGGAGCTGACGGTGAGGTCACTGTGTAGCTGCACGCTCATGCGGCGGTATTTGTCGCGAAGTGGCGCCGACACGTGACGGAGGCGCTTCACCCACTGGAGAATAAGAGTTTTAATATTAGTGATGACAGAAGCATGTCCCCTTCATCGTCTCGACTTGCTGTTACCCAGTGAACCTGCTAACCAATACACAATAGAAATATAATACACCTGGACAACCTGGGGTGGATCGATTAATCGATTTTCTCACCTGTACGCAAAATACACGCATTGACGTGGAGTTGCGGTCACTAACCCATATTACTTTATAAATATGCAAATGATAGGGAATTAGTGTTACAAGCACCTTGTTTGTGTCCTTAGTATTTGTTTTAGCTCGCTTCGTCTTGCAGTAAGTGTCTCAACACCATTTGGTGTAAGATTATTGTTCTGGGAAGTATTAGTTGTTAATAGTATTAATTGTTGTATCAAGTTAAATACATCAGCAATGCTTGTACTTATACAATTTTACATTTACCTATTACTAACTAAAGAAGTCTGTCAGCCATACACCTGCTATTTGGCATTTGCTGATGAATTGGCTTTTTTGCTAAATCTGCATACCTGTAATTCATAGTCCTGTTCATGATGACTGAGCTTCTCAGCTCCATTTTCAGCAGGTCTGAAGGCAGGTTGCTGTGCAGCATCCACCAGCCGGAACACATACTCCAGGGATCGAGGTACCAGACCTGGGGCACCCACTGTGCCCATGAGAGTGTATGTCTTGCCCGACCCAGACGCTCCATAAGTGAGGAGTGTGAAGTTCTGACCATCTGGCAGCTTTCGTAGGTTGTCTTTGACCACAGATTCAAATATTTCCTGCAAAATAAAAGTTAAATAGGGCTATAGTGTCACCTGTTGATTATTAAAATAAGTAACTACTCAGGGTTTCTTTTATGATAGAAACTTTGTGCTAAATTCTATCAGGACCTGCGAAAATTCAAAAAAGTAAAACTGTAGACAGTATTTACAGTTAACAATTCTTTGAAGTTTCATTGTAGGGAAGTCTAATACAATAAATTATAAAATCTACAAAAACTGGATGTTGGTTTAGTCCGTTCATCAAGGTCATTGTTACAAAAAATAATGAAAACAAACTCACTTTCTGATTACACTCTGTGCCAAAGATCTTTGAGAAAGTGTACATTTTGGAGACATTGTGCTGGGTGCGCCGCCCGTGCCCCGCCGTCGCAGTATCCAAGGATGTGACCAGACATCTGTCTGATCGAATATCATACAAAGTATTTGGAACTTTGCATGGCTTCAGTCTCAAGTAAACCTGCACTAACTCCGGCTCCTCAATTTCTGAGTCTTCATCAAATAACTCCAATAAGTTTGTCCCCTTCTGAGGCCTCGGACGCATGAACGGATTTTGAATCAGCGGAGGCCGAGGCTCGATAAACGAAGGAATGTCTCGCCTCGACACATCGTTGTCGGAAAATCGTTGTTCTAACATTTTCTTAACTTTATAACAAAGCACAAGTTCACAAACTCATTTATGTAAAATAATCCTTATAACAACGAACAAAACAAACGGCAACAACGGTTGTTCAACTTTTGAAATAATTTGATGTTTTCATTATCGAATGTTGGTACTTGGTAAGTTGGTGAACCGAAATTATTAGACCACAGACTAAGAAGAGAATTAAAGTATTATACCGTAGACCCGTACCCCGTACTATGTGCTCTATTATAAGTTACTCTGTGGTGCTCTGTGCCGTAGACAATAAACCACAAGTGGGTTTTCATTTTCATTGAATCGCCTTGTGGTGAATATTTATGATTTCATTCATTCATCGTTAATGCGGAAAAGTAGTTTTTGTCTCAAAAGACACTGACACCTTACTAGAAAAATTTAAATTAAAAACAAGCAGTCAAATTTTACAAATGTCGGATGTGTACTTGTATTGTTTTACAGTTGTTTATTTTCGTAAAATAAATTAAATATAATCAATGCAGAGAGAAATGTGACGTATTTAGTGTGGCTTAGCACTTGTAAACGACTGGACATTTGTTTGTATGGATAGTTAAGAAATGTCATTGATCAATGTGAAGAATTTGTGAAGATGCGATTATTTTTCGTATTTGGCGTCGTGCCATAGTTTTAATTGCAGTTTTATCGAGGATACGAATCATGAAGTGGTCGGCGCTAGTTATTTTAACGTTGTTGTGGGTTCAGGGGGTCGTTGGATTCTGTCCTTCGTTGTGTACCTGCAAGGGAAACAAAGTGGCTGATGGGGCGTTAGCGGAGCCCCAGCCCGGAGAACTGCTGAGGCTCAAGTGTGGCGGGAGCCCTGCGCAGATTACTGAGCTCAAAGAGATAGATTTGAGCAAATTATGGACTATAGTAGTGAGCTTGTAAGTGTAACTTTAATCATCAACTTTTTAAGGTACACCAAAGCCAGCCTCATTCTAAAAACCTTATTGTCTTTTCAGAAATCTATCAGGCAATGCAATATCAACCCTATCAAGAGAGCTGTATCTGCCAAATTTACAGAAACTGTAAGTATAACACACTGCCATAACCATGTTCTTAAGGGGTCATAAAACAAGTTCTAACAGGAAATTTTATTAAGCATGTCATAATAAATAGTAGTGCAAAATTTATTACTGGAATTCTATTGTATGTTTCATGGTCTGATCAGTTAGTATTCACAATAAAGCTGCTGTTTGGCAGTGCAGCCAACTTCATGTCCATTACAGATTTAAATGACACAGATTTCAATGTTTGTTTACGTGAATCTAAAAATGTTTCATACATATAGTGAGTACTGAATGTTAAGCAGTTTATACCAATGGGAATTGGATTAGATATGATGTGGAATAACATTTGTTTCTTTTGATTTACAGCAGCTGTGCACTAAAATGAATTGCTTCAGTAAACTAAGCTATTTTTGTGGGTGTGTAACAATAATCTAGAAGTAATGGGGCAATTAAGCTAAAGTTTGCAATGTACTTATTGTTTATGTGTTCTATTCTCATTGAACAGCCAAATAATAAATATTGATGAGCTTAGTTCCCAAAATGGTGATATCCTATACCGATACCTGCTTATAAATGCTCCTTCTCAAGCTAGTTGTATAATATAACCAGCTTCAGCCCACGGCTTCGCCCGCGTGGTATGTCGATCAAAAGTAGCCTATGTCCTTCCCCACGGTTCAAAGTATCCCCATACAAAATTTCTTTAAAATCGATCCAGCCGTTTCAGAGATTAGCAGGAACAAACAACAGACAGAAAATTTAAAAATTGCTTTTTTTTTGCTATAAGTACTGTATTTACTTTCCATGATTTAAATGTCAGTCTAGAATATTAAGGTCCCTTAATTGATATGCATGGTAATGATAATATCATAAAAATCATAAAAGCACTTCCATTATCCAGATAAGATCTGTGTACTATTTAGATAACCCATACTTTGCACCTTATCACATTTTTATAGACATAACTACATTATGATTACATGCGGCAGGATAACAACACGCATGTTTGTTAGGTAAATGCTCTTAATTCTAGTTAATCTTACTTTGTATCACAGGATGCAGTTAAAGCAACATTTTACACCTGCATAAGTTTCGATCCCGTGGGAATGTCGGGATAAAAAGTATCCTATATGCTAATCCTGGTTATAAACCATCTGTGTGCCAAATTTCATTCAAATCCGTTTAGTAGTTTTTGTGTGAAAGAGTAACAAACATCCATCCATCCATACAAACTTTCACGTTTATAATATTAGTAGGAGTAGGATATAGACTTTATTGTAAGTACACCACAAAAATACAAAAAAAAAATTAAAAAAAAAACGTACCTACTCTAAAAATATACAATGGGCGATCGCTTTCTATAATAATATAATAATAATAAATCCCTGGACATTTCACACAGCACCATTTGTCCCAAGCTAAGCAACCTAATGCTTGTGTTATGGTAACAAGATGGCTGATAAACTACTTATACACAATTTTTTTTTTTTGTAAATACGTACGTATTATAGATATGTAGAAAAACACCCAGACTCGGAACAAATACATGTAGGTCATACAAATATTTGTTCCGTGCGGGAATCGAACCCGCAACACGCAGCGCAGTAGTCAATCGCTTAACCACTGCGCCAACCGTGCCGTTTCTGCGATCTCTTCCAGGCTAACTTGAAATGGACAAGGGTATATATGTTCTGTGACAGTGATTTGCCTGGACATAAAATGGTGTTTATTTTGTATTTCTTCAGTCCATTTTTGTTAGACCAACTAAGGAAACGATGACGACACTAAAGTATAATAGTATACATAAAAATACCTTTCTAGTCATATAAATATGATTGCTGTTGGAGCGGGTACCAGGTTCCATACATTTTTGCCTATCACCCTTTACAGAATAGGCTGAACTAATGAGTACAGTCACGAGCAAAAGTATGTATACACTCGGCTTTATTCAAAAGCGATTTACTCCTTTATCTTTGAATGACATTTTGTGTTGTTACGAACATAGCATTTTCGAACCCATAGGTTTATGTAATGTGTCGTATTTCAACGTTGCATTCGTTATTTCACGAAAAAATCGCAATTGAAGGTTGCCAAGTGTTGACATATTGGTGTTCGTGACTGTACATGACCCTGTTACATTACTTGGTAGCAGAAATAATATATGTAATAGTGGAAGTACTTTCTCAGACATTGTTGAACCAAGTGGAGATTGGAGAACTTCTTCCAATCTCCATTTGGTTATTGGTCACAATCAGCCTGCATCATTCCTCTTCTATTATTTGTGCTATGGTATGTTTCATCCTATGAAGCTGGCATAGCCACCCAGAGTGTAGAGAACCAAAAAAAAATATATAAAAAAATTCCTGCTGGGTGCCTCAGGTGTATATTATTTTTCATAATTTATGCATCTTCTTCTTCACAGGGATCTAAGCAGAAACCAGATAAGTCTGATAGAGTCAGATGCATTCTACAACATGACATCAATCCAGAGGCTCGACCTGTCCTACAACCAGATCAGCAATGTTTACAAGGAGATGTTCAAGGGTCTGATTAATCTAGAGCGCCTGATACTGTCACAGAACCATATATCAGCTATGGCAGCCGGGACCTTTGACTATCTTGTTGGATTGAAACAATTGTGAGTAGAAAATGATTAACCTGTGTAACAGTCAATTAATGTCTGTTCTCATATAGAGAAGAAACAATTTATTGACCAACATACTTTATTTAGACCAGTCAAGGTCTGTTTTAGTTGTTTTAACTTAAAAAGTAATTAAAAATTAGAGGTCACCTGGAAGATTATAACACTTCGTATGAAAGCAAAATTCCCGCGCTAAACACAATATAAAACTATACTTGTTCCAGGGCGTACGATACGCTCTTTTTCGTTTCTGTAATTTCATTTCAAATATTAGTATTTTTTACGCCATCAATCAATACATCAACTATTCAATATTTTGTGGTACTTTCGTCCACAACTTATTTTTGAAATATATTGTATTCATTAATTTATTTCGCTCTTCCACAGGGACATAACTGACAACCCATTAGTTTGCGATTGCGACCTCCTCTGGGTCGGAGACTGGTCTCGCAACACAAGCGTCAAACTAGTGGGCAACCCGAAATGCGCCTTCCCAGAAAACATGGTCAACAAAATAGTGCGGAAACTGAAAATATTCCTCGACCGGTCTGCGTGTGGTAATGCACTATCAGGGAATAACTTGATAGTGAAACCTGCACACGATCAAGTTGTGTTTGTAGGAGATACATTAACACTATCTTGCAATGCTCCCTTCGCCTCAGTCCTGGCGAAATACGACTTGCGATGGATGCATCCCATGCTCGAAATCTGTGACGTCAACATCACAAACACAGACATGCAAGAAGAAGGCTTAGCAGAGACAACAGTCCGCTTCCCCAACATCACAAACCATCACATGGGAAATTGGACTTGTATGTACAGCGACCAGAATCATATCAGACATAACCATACAGTCGAAGTATTGGTGCTGTCAAATTCGACGCAGTACTGTCCCACGAATTACACCATAGATAATAAAGGGTTATATTCCTGGCCGCAATTGTTACTGAATCATACAGCTGCCGTGCCTTGTCGGAGTGGGGAAGGCGTGGCCTATAGGTCCTGCAGTCCTGATGCTGTCTGGGGCCCTGCTAACACAACAGAATGCTCGTACATCAGCAATGTAACCAAACTCCTTCAACAGTTTGCGCTTCTGAACGTTAGTTTGGTGCAATTTTCTGCAGTGAATGCTACGGAGAGACTGGCTATGTTGATACAGGAGAAGACGTATCCGTTGGCCGAGATTATTGACCCTGATGATGTGTACTTTATTGCGAAGGCTATAAGGAATTATATGCAGTATATTGCAGAGGAGAAAGATCTTGGTGAGTAATTTATTCTTTATTTATTATTGTAACTAAAATATAAAGCTATTTAGCCACAGCTTAGTGAGAGGTTTATTTAAAGACATTCCTTAAAGCTTACTTAACCATGAATTTCTCAATGTTTCTTAAATTTAAGCAACGTTTATACATACATATATAAACCCCTTTATCAACGCATGAATGTAACCATTTTAAAACTTCGCCTATTTTTTATAAAATGTTGCTCTAATTGTCTTTAGTAAATACGGTGTGTTGACACATTGTGTTAAAAGCTTTTACATGTTATTTTATCACGAAGTATGTTGTTAGCTTTCCTAATGTTCCCGATAATCTGGGGTCATTGAAATGTATGATTATTATTTCTAATACTATAAAAATATACTCGTTTCGATTGCCTTTTCGGGTCTTTTGACGTATTTAATAACGCTTTGATGATTATTGCGATGTGAAACAAATATTTGTATACTCTGCAAAAGTACAAATCGTTATTATAAAGGTACAGATACAGCGCATCTAGGTGTTAGTGTATAACAGATATATATGTTTGTAAACGCATCTAGGATACAACAGAAATTCCTACTGTATCTACAGATAGTTACAACAATAGTCCATCATGTAGTATAATATGTAGAAATAAAAACAAGGCATCAATTGATTTTGAAACTATACGAAAATATTCGCAAATACCATGGCAGGCGTAGGGTAGGCCCTAGAAACTCCTGGAGGCTCATATATTGCACCACATTTTTTTTACAATTCAAAATATCTCTTTTCAGGGCCAACATTACTCGACGTGATAAGTTCCACAATGAACATCAGTATGCCAGTCCTGGCTCGCGCTGAGTCTATGTATGGCGTGTGCACCGACATCGCGCGCGCAGCCGAGGAGATATCGCAACATATCGCTAACATACAGGGACAGAAGGTGAGCAGTAATTTGAGAATAAGCTTACATGGGGAGAAGGCAATTTTGTATGGTCTGTTCCAAAAGTTTAGTTAATGTTCTTTATAGCCAGTATTAACACATATGATACTTTTTATCCCAATATTCCCACGGGATTGACATTTATGCCGGAGAAACCGCGGGGCTCTGCTAGTGTTTAAATAAATTTTTGTTCTGTATTTGCTGCCTACCCCCAAGGGAAGAGGGCGTGTGTTTATGTATGGTATATGTATAAATAAATAAATATTTTTAATTGTAACTTAAACTTCTTTACTCCTTTTCCAGTCAAACCTAGCCGTGGAGCATTTCCGAGTCAGCGAAGGCTTCAGCGGCGCGACTTGTGTGTGGTACAGCGCGAGGCGAGGCGAACTGCCGCGACTGCACTGCACCACGACGAACCGCACTGTCGCACCGCTGCTTACCGTCACCGACGCGCTCATACACGCCAGTGTGCAGGTAAAATTGTTTAGTGCTCCAACAACACCAAGTTGTTTCCGCATTAGGCAGAGGTACACGTCTGCCTAACTCCGGTATTTCGAAAATTATAAATGCAAATAGCTTGGGACTTACACTCGCCTCCTGTTGTATGATGCATTTGCCTTTTGCCATTAACGATTCACCAATCACAGATAAAAGAAAAAATTGGATAACACTACCCGACCAGGGGTTCAAAACCTAGACCCCACGTCACGCAGTCGCGCTTGCATACACTAGACACCAATGAGTCACTCAAATAATTTTCTTAATATTTATCATCATCTGCCTAGCCTTTTCCCAACTATGTTGGGGTCAGCTTCCAGTCTAACCGGATGCAGCTAAATACCAGTATTTTACATGGATCAACTGCCTGTTTGATTTCCACAATTCAGTTACAATCCAAAACAGTTGTAGCGACTGTTAAAGATCCACGAATGACAGCCGGAACCAACGGCTTAACGCGCTTGCTTGCGTGCTTTCCAAGCCACAGACACAAGGCAAGGCTTGTAAAGATGGTCACCAACCACGGACCAATAGCGTAGCTTAACCTGATCGATCGACCCGTGCAGCTGTTATTATTAGCTACAAGCCCCTCTCTATTTATGCAGGTTAAACACTAGGAAGCAGCTCAGGGTACTTTTTTGGACACCCTTTTGTAATGTTTGACATACTAAAACTATTCTTATTTCATTTCCAGATACCGCAGTCCCTGCTCTACAGCTCGACGGACTCCGGGGTCCTCATACAGTCGCACCCACAAGACCTGGTCATCTCCGTCTACGAAGACGCAGCGCTTTTCCCCTTACTACCAGTTGCTGACAATGGTGCTGATGCGCGAATGACGCAGCACAGAACTAAGGACTACTACGGAAGGTCCACGAAACGAGAGGATATGAATATTGAGATCACGTCGCCGATTGTAGGCTTTCAATTGAGTGAGTATTGTTCATCATTAGTAGGCCTCAAGAGTCGCCATAAAGAAAAAAGAAAGAAAAGTATTTATTGCGACTCGTACAGGAAGATCACAAACTAAACTAAACACAGTCAAAAATAAAAAAAAATCAAGTTATAAAAAAAAAGTGACAAAAATAAAAATGAAACAGAATGTCTTATACGAGACCAAAGGGCTCCTATATCAGCATGATGCTGCGACATTTAAAAAATAAATGTCGCAGCGCTGGTTATCTAATTCGGGCCTGTGCTTCTCGCATCCAGCGACTCGTACCAAAAAATTATATGAAAAAATATTTGATAGAACTTGACCCACTTCAGCTGTCTAGATTTTTACTTCTGATACAATTAAATGATCCCTGAGTCGATCACAATTAAAATTTTGTAAGTTTGACTAATTTTTATGGTCACTCTTGACCAATAAATTAAGTATGCCAAAATAGTTTTCATGAAAAAAGCGGTAAGGGTTCCAAAGACCTACCAGGGTCGCCGCTTGAACGAAAGACGTATCGTGGCCCCTGGCACAGGCAACTGAAGGAATACGGGTGGGTTTTAGTCAGCGAAAGTCTGACAAGCCTTCCCGCTCGGCCCACCACGGAAGTCATTTGATGATTTCCCACCAAAAAAAAAAAAGTTCCAAACGCGGTTTTTTTTTAACCCTACCCCACATATTTGTTCCGTGCGAATCGAACCCGCGACACGCAGCGCAGCAGTCGTTGGCTCAGCCACTGCGCCAACCGTGTCGTTTCCTCGGTTTTGCCCATACCGTCCCAGTAAAAAAAAAAAAAAAAAACAGTGTGTGGGAAAGTTATTCTCAGGGTGCGTATTGGGCATGGGCGTAGCCAGCCATGGGCTCAGGGTGGGGCAGCAGTCTAAAATAATATGTAACTAGCAAACTATACCCGCGGTCTTACACCGGTTATTTTTTTCATACAAAAAGGTTACACCCTATAGCACCCTGTATCTGTATGTATAATTCGAATTATCCAAAACACTTACTTATTGCTCACCTACCTACACCACGAAATCTTGCATTCAAATATGTGTCTCTAACTTCAGCCGTTTGGGCTCTGGCAGGGTGGGGCAAGCGCCCCACCCTGCCCCACCGTGGCTACGACCATGGTATTGGGTCTATTTAAATGAAACCGAACGCACTTTAAACAGTAAAAGTGGAGCTGTTCCACAAACGATGGGACTTATTATCATGTCCTACGTGTCCTGTCAGCTGCACGTTACAGGAAGTGATGGACGCTAGTGATGGCGCTAAACACGTCGCCGAATTCTAGGCCCACTCCATTTAGATAGCCATCGACCGCTAAGAAGAAGAACAGTAAAAGAATATAATAATTGTAAAACACAGTATAAGGGGCATAAAGAGTAAAATATAAAAATCTGTTCAGGCATTTAAAAGTTATGGTGGAATAAAGAAACTCTCATACAAACACACATCAACCCTGAATACATTACACTGCTTTTTGGGCAGTCGTGTAAAAAAATAAGAGCGGGTCGCGAGCGTGCCGTACAGAGTCGCGATCCTTCGGCCGCTGTCGGTGAGCGCGGGAGCCATGCTGCCCGTCGCCGCGCCTGAAGGCACGCTCACACACACTCCATAAAGGCCTTGCTACAACTGTATTGTAACTCATGTGTTGATCACATGATTCATTATCTGTTCAACATTTCCAGGAAACGTAACTCTTCGAGGAGAGTTAATGGAGCCTATCATAGCGACAGTGCGCGCTCGCTCTGTGGGCGGAGTGGACGGCAGGGCGGCCGTGTGGGACCCTGTGACGAGACGGTGGCAGGATAATACCTCAGGTAATTATATTATGTTATAGTGAGGCTAACAAGGGTGACGTACCCGATGGTTAGTGATCCTCGCCTTATGGATATCTGTAATAACGAAATAATTGGAGATACATTGCCTTTGATAACACAGTACAAATATTTATTTGTATTACGACATTATACAAGGCCTGGCCGGCCAGGGCCGTCCAGAAGCGCGCTAGGCTGGGTTGACGATATCGTACAGAACCGGGAAGTATGGCAGATGAAATGGGAGGCCCATATCCAACAGTGGGTAATTCTGGGCTGAAATGATAATGATGATGATATAAGGCCTTATATAAATAACTAGCTTCTGCCCGCTACTTCGTCCGCGTGTTTCTTGTACCCCCGACCCACCCCAAAACAAAATTTGTATTCGTTTGTATGGGAGTATAGAAAAGTGTTGTTTTTAGACTTTTTCAGGCAATTTTTTAAATTTTTCTATGTAAGAACCATCCTCGTACTTCAAGGAATATTCTAAAAAAAAAATTAGAGAAATCGGTTCAGCTGTTCTCGAGATTTGCGCTTAGCAACACATTCAGCGATTCATTTTTATATTATAGATAGAAGATAGATTGACGATTCTTTGAAGTGGTACCTAATAGTTATTTTTTTTTTTACTGGTTCCTAATAGTAATAATAATTTTAAGAAGCCCTCATGTCGTCTTTACCGTGATCGATTCAAACTAACACCAGAAATCCTCTTCCACAGATTGCAAAATATCCCACGTGGTCTCCGAAATGATTATCATAAGCTGCACAAAGCTAGCCTACGTAGGGCTCCTACAAAACGTGGAAACTGGCATCTACGGAGCTCGCACCGACGGCGCGAGGTTCAAGGTATCCCACCCAGCAGTCTACGTAGGCAGCCTCATTTTAATCGGCTGTGTTAGCTGTGCCACCCTTACCTACATCATGTGCTACCCAGCCATACAGATGGCGAAGAAAACCAAACATGCCTTGATAAATACCTGGATAGCAATAGGGTTGTTATGCTTCCTATACACCCTCGGCATTTATCAAACGGAAGATGTCAAACTATGTCAGATTCTGGGACTTTTAATACATTATCTGTCACTATCCTGTTTGCTGTGGATGTGTGTTTCTGCCAGCAATATGTATAAATGGGTGACGAAGACTCATAACCCTGTCAGGACCCCAGAAGATGATATCCCACCGGATGTGCCGGTACAGAAACCTATCTTAGGGTTATACCTAGTTGGCTGGGGAATAGCGTTGATAGTGTGTGGAATATCTGGTGCAGTGAATTTAAAGGACTACGCAGGTTATTCGCAGTGTTTCCTTAGTACGGCACCAGCTTTAAGCGCGTTATTCGTTCCAGGAGGGATTTTGTTAGTGTTTTTGTTAATATTGTTCTTGCTAATACGGTGTACTATAAGGAATATGAATGTGCAGTTGTCAGAAGGTACGCAAGCAACTGAGAATGTTGATCTAGAAATGTGGGAGCCGCAGAGCAATGAACGCGCGGAGAGAAGGAGTGTTAAATCCACCTTAGATTCTGAGGTAGAGGACATTGAACACACTCCTATAATTCAGTTACGAGCACAAGTTATCGTCCTGTGTTTGTACATGTCTGTGTGGGCCTGTGGGGCAATTGCTGTGTACCGACCTTTACCAGCGTACTTACCATACCAAGAAGATATATGCAGCATTGTGTACGCTGTGTGCGCAACGGTTCTTGGAACCTTCATTCTCTTCTTCTACGGTATAGCAAGGAGTGACGTCAGAGCACAATGGGCTATGATGCACTGTTATCTACAAAAGAGTAAGCAGTGCTGTAGGAATAGGAGTGTTTTTGATGCTAATCAGCAGAATTTACCCACGAATCAGACGACCACGCCTCCTATACAACCGATACCAAATGATAATAGATCTAGATCTGGTAGCAGAAGTTCTAACAGGACTAATTCTAAGACGAATAACAGTGGAACATATAAAGCTGCTGCCGAGTTAAATGGACAGACATTACAGAAAGATACACTCAAAAACACAAATGGAAAAGCCCCAAATATCAACCTAGTAGTGTTACACAGACAGCAATACAGATCAAACAATTCCATGATGACGTACCCGGATAACGGGACGGTAGGACCAGAGATATTCTACAATCCCAATCAAATGAATGTAGCCAAAAAGTTTTTCAAGAAACAACGACAGAATATGAAGAGAAATTGTCTAGAGTTGCCTACTAGAAGAGACTGTGATAATGACTCACATTTCTCGTTACCACTACCAACTAAAGAAGCTTATAACGGTGTTGCCAACATAATAAACTCAGGTTCTAAAGTCAATAACACTAATATACACGTTGAAAGATCAAACAACGGTATCAAAGAGACACGAAATGTTTTAAACCCAAATTTACTAGAAGAAGAAAAAGATAATTACAAAAGTTATTCGACGGACAAAAAGTCGTGGAACAAAAATGAGGATCCTAAGACAAGCAGGACACAGATCATGAACATTTATACAAATGTCCCTGAGACGTTGATCCCTCAACACCAGATAGTGAAGGCAAATGTTCCTAAAAACTTTAACGGGCAGCGCAGCAGCGTTTCTGAGGAATGCTTGCAAAGCCACGCCAGCGAACAGCCAGAAATGAGAACTATTTCCCAACAATGTAGCTTAGAATACAGTTCTGCATCGGAAATAGCAATGCCTAATACTTGCTCCGATCAAACACTAAACACACATTCAGAGTTAACGTCATTCCAAGAAACGCACAGTGCCTTATGTTCGACAAACGAAATCACAGACACAGAAAGCTTTGGGCAGTATATAGACTATCTACAACCTGGGAAGCAGGACAAAGAAAATGCTATAGACAAGTCGTTACAAGACATATCAGAAGAATGTACCATGAATTCTGATGATATTAACAGATCTGGCACGCCACAACGCTTAGAAGCTGGCTCGGGAGAGTTAGATAATCTTCTCCAGAGTCAGGCTATGGAGGGATCTAAAGAGAAAATGGATGATGATAAAGATACGTTCTTTATGGCGAAAACAACGTATGACTTCGAGACTTGCAGCACGAATGCTAGCGAGCAAGGTTTCGAAAATGAAAGCGATATCTACTGCCCTAATTATCAAATGTCGGAAGTCAGTATCCGAAGTCATGGCTTATATGCCCCTTCGCCGTCATCCATGTGTCCAAACGAGATCAGTTTTAGCAACGAAGACGTTTCGAACATAGAAAGCCAGTATGTAAACTACGATCCTGGTTGGAGAAAAACGATAAAAAGTAATCCTAAGTTAGGGAAGTACGTTCCGACGCCCGCCTTAAGTTGTCCCGAAGTCAATCGGGACAGTAGCCCGGTGTCCTTCGCAAGTGAGATCGACGAGCTCTATACTCAGATCACGAGTAGAGATAGGGAAAGAGACAGGACGCCGAGGAAAGAGACGGGGCTAGACGTGACGTTGAACAGTGACGTCACTTTAAAAGCCGCTGACAGTGACAGTTGTGTCAGCGAAGCGGTTTCAGACGTAGAAATTAAGGGAGAAACTTCGGTATAGCTAAAAACTATAGACTTTTAAAGGCATTTTGATACCTATAGCACGTTGTTAGGTAACCTCTTCTAGCCTTCCTTTAGTGTTTTTGGACTTTTGAAGTAATATGGACTCTTTGTTATTAAAAGGGACTGTTGTTTATGTATCATAGAGTTTTGAGCAGCTAATAGACTTTTAACAGTTTAATATAGTGAGTGATAGATTAAACTGGTGTGGTTGAAGATTTATACTAATGTATAGATATATTGACTACGTACATGCATTTTTTATTGTATAATATTTTGCAGTCCTCGCAAATATACATAATTTTTGTATATGTGAAAAATATCAAAAATTGTTTTTGCATGCACAGACGCAAAATTCATGTGTCGTTGCCTTTATAAAGAATGATGTGGTCTTAACGAGACTCATGGCACTATCATTCCTGCCTACCCCAATAGATCTACACTGAACGACTGAAATATAAACGTAACTACCATTGTGACAGCCAGTACGTGCCATTTATTTAGGGCTTGCTTGCAAATACTGTTTGAAATCGTTGCTGTTTCTTACTTTAAAATAATTAGGTAAAAACATCTTGTAACTACTTACAACAAAACTGTAGTATCTACATACTACAGTTTTTTTCGCGAACCTAACATTCACACCAGTTTTACCGCGAATAGATCTTTTTCGCTGATAAATCATATAAATAATACTCGAAATCAAAAACTTAACCAGGCTTTAAAAAACCGGGGGTAATTCTACCATAAATGCGAACTGATATAGAAGAAATGTTTATTTTAAAACTACATATAAATCTCAATATATGTATTTTGATAAACAATTTCCAACAGTATATGCATTTTGGTAAACAATTTCTAACAGTATATGCAAGAAAGTATTTCTGTATAATTTTTCTATTAGCATTTAAGTTGTATATGTTAAACTGTATAGTTATTTATTATTAAGTTTAAAACAGTCTGAGTAGGAGGTAAAGCTTCTGTAATGTGTGACGTATGCTTGAGTTTTAATACGTAAAAAATAACAATAATAACTAATTAACGGTACCATGCTTTTTTTAGTTGGTAGTTGGTCGAAAAATATTGCCAATACACTGACATATCTTTACAAATATTGTAACCAATGTTCTTTACAAACTTGTATATCAATCGCCAATTGACAACTAAAAGAACGTATGGTAAAAAAATAAAGTATAATGTGCCAAATCCCATTAGAATTCTCTGTAATCTTTTGTACTTAATTAACTCAAAATTAATTAAAATTGACTGAAAATACCCCCGCCTTATGTCTAGTCCACGTTTCATGTCGTGTGGGGTGAATTGTAACTTGAACGGTCAAAAAAGTTTATGGAAAGATTAGGATTTTTCATGTGTGAGAACATCGAATACTTTTTTAATGTTTAAAAAAGGTTCTCATGAGATTTCCACGAAGGCAGCTCCGATATAGATCGAGATATGCGCAGCTACGTGACAGCTAAATAGATTTTTACAAGCTGAATCGTCGATTAATGGAACACGATTCTTTTTTTTTGCGAGACTCCCGGGAGTCTTGCGTAGCTTTGTGGTATACGATGTATTAACTTAGCAGCTAACATATAGTAAGTTCTCAAACGAAAATTGGTTTTTCTATGTGAGAGGTGATTTATTTCCAGTGAACATCGAAATCTTTAATACAAACGAACTACCCAGTGCAATATCATATCAATCGTCGAGTTACAAATTCACCCCATACCGACGAATCATGTAGATTCTAACCCCATCTCATTTTTGTACAGTTTAATGGAGGATAAGATCAATTGTTTAGTAAACAAGGTTTAAGAAAAGATGAAATAATACTTTTGAGGGCAGGAATTTCTCTATGATTATTGAGAGCCACTCAAAAGTTGACAGTAATTCTGTTCTCGTGCACATTTCCGGAATGCCCGACTTTTTAAGGAGTCGATCAGAGCGATACATGAAGCTACTCTGAAGACTTAGAAGATTATGTCAAACTACGCCCAAAGCAAAAAAACCTAAAATAAATATAAACGCAACTTCTTCTATAAAATAATTCATGGGTGATTTCATCCTCTCTAAAGTATTATTTCATCCCTCTTATTCCTTGTGTAAAGGATTCGTGCCTATTCGATGTCTGGCCTAACTGTGTTTTGGCTTTTCTGTAGTTGTAACAAATGAGACGACCCACTATATTGTGTATTTTGTAGTTTACAAGACAACCTCGTAAGCTAACTAGTATAAGTTCGTTCCATCATAGACCTCGTCCATCGCTCTCTAACAGGCGTGATCGAGGTTAATGGCAGGCACACGCAATAAAAAAATATGGTCCTAAAAATGGCAATGTGAAAACGGAGCAGCTATGTTTTGGTACCTTGTCTTAAGCCCGTTTGCACCACAAATTACCAAATGCGTTCATCGCTAAACGCACTAAAATTTTAAATCATCTTGCTGTTTCTTTCAATCGTTTGAAGCTGACAGAGACGGAATGATGTTTTAAATGTTTAGTGCTAAACGCATTTAGAGATTTGTTGAGCAAGTTGGCCTTGGTTGTGTTCTGCATTTTTTAAAGCAAACTTTAAAAATGTTGCCAGCAAAATATGCTAATATTAGAAATGTTAATAATTAACAAATGCATCATTTATAAAGGGCATTTTTTTCCAATTCGATCTGAGTTTTGTTAGCTCTGCTGAGAAATTGTTCTAAATACAATTTCTCTGTAAATACAGGCTGTCTCATTTGTTACAACAACACCCTAATTACGTAACACACTTTCAATCACACTCTGAACAATTTTGAAGGATATTACTAATCCATTTCTTCATATGTTCGAAAAATTTGTCTGCTCAACAACGTTAATAACGCAATGAACGATGTTGAACTGTCAAAATGCTATTGTTAGTGTGTTACGTAATTAGCCCGCAGATCTATGTAGATATATTCGTAGTAAAATAATAAAATTCTTTAAACAGCTATTGTGATATAAAATCTTCCTTTTCGGCGCCGTCGAGTGCGCCCTAGAGACTGTAGGTCGCTCTATGTATTATTATAATAATATTATGAGATTTGTGAATATTATATGATAGCGAAAATTTATGAATGGTTAGCTTTTTGTGGAGCATATTGCGTATTAAAGAGGCGTTTGCACTTGTTTTTGTTTTAATTATTTGAACATTCATCGAACCATTTTGTGCCACTCAACCAACGAACGAACGAAAAATATTTTTGTGGTTTTATTGGGTTGTATAGCAACCGTGTCTGAGTTAGGCCCTTTTGTCCACGCACGTTTTTCTTGCCATGAAAAACTACGGTTTATTCGCCGTGATGGAAGCTTGTTGACGGACATGCTTTTTCTACGGAGCGGTTTATACGCCATAATCCATAATCAAAACCTGAACATTATTTCTTTTTTAACAAAAAGTCAAATTTCTCAAGTATAAAAATAATATTTAATATAATAAAATTACATATATTAACAAAAACATCATCGTAACATATAAAACAATAATCGGGCATTGGAAATGTCTTTGGTTTTTGAACATGCTTCAAACTACTAATATTATATAGGTATATACTATTTAATTTATTTACAAGCCTTTTATAACATTTAAATATTTATGCTACAAGTCATAAATATAAAATGCACAAAAA
Organism: Apamea crenata; assembly: GCA_949629185.1. Taxonomy (NCBI): domain Eukaryota; kingdom Metazoa; phylum Arthropoda; class Insecta; order Lepidoptera; family Noctuidae; genus Apamea; species Apamea crenata. Next base: position 2,036,814 of record OX451365.1, on the reverse strand, counting down.
AGAAAACATTTTATTTTTGACAACAAACAATATTTCTTCACAACAACGAATTGAAATATTGAGAAATGTCTGTGGAATGGTTTTCAAAACAATGCCTTTTTAATAAACAGGGCTATTGTACCTGTTAAATTAAGCCTGATTTACACGATTACATTTACCATACCATAGGTTACACGTTGCATCGTCTACACACTGCAGTGTGTTGAACTGCACTGCTTTTTTGTACTTAGTCATAGAACAAAAAAGCAGTGCAGTTCAACTTCTGCCCTGCTATAAGAGCTGTTGGTAAGCCCCCAGTGTGTAGACGATGCAAGTCCTTTGCTGCTTCAGTTTTATTATATGCCATAGATAAGAAAGAACGAAAAAGTATTTATTGCGACTCGTACAGGAAGATCATAAATTAAACTAAAAAAAAAATATATACACCGTTACATTTTGATCGTTTTAATCCTTATAAGGGGCCATTGTACTCATCATTATGAACAACTTTTTCTACGGGACCAACCCTGAAATCGTGAAAACAAAATCAGTTGATCCATAGATTTATGTTCGCTCATCTCGACATAATGTATGGATCAACTGATTTTTTTTGACAATTACCCCGTTTAAGGTTATTGAAGAAATAAATGTCGCAGCGCTGGTATTCTGATAGGCCTTGCTGTGATGTCACGGGCAAGAAAGGGGATTGAAGATTTTTATATGGAGCCTGGCATACCTACTGTCGCGCCATTTTGTATTTTTTTCAAAATGGCGGCCACGCATGAGACTTATAGTATAAATCGATGGATATTGTTTTTTTGTTTTAGAGAGATTTTGATAGCTTTAGCTTTCGAAATGCTCCTTTTTTACTGTTTTTATTTCCTGTGCGTATCCTAAATAAACTATTTTTATTTGTTTTCTTTAAGAAACTTGCATCGTGTAAATATTGAAAGGCTAGGCCTTAGGTAAGTATTGAAAATCATGCTAAAAATTAAACATGGTAACTTATGAATATGATATACAGCGTTCTATCGCGGCAACAACAACATAAGTCCTGTATAAATAAAGTATAAAACTATCTAATCACTACGGATTAATTTGAATAGGTAATGGACTTTGCTATCTTATTAGAATATCGTACCTACGATCGTTGCAGTGGCCGCGAAATATCGCTCACATTCTAGTCTATTGCGATGCATGCTAAATAATTTATTATTCTTAAAATATTTGAGCAAAGTTTTAGTATTATAATTAAAATAGGATAGGATAGGACAATCACTGGGCCAAGTTTCAGGGAATTTCAATAGATGTCAAAATACAAAATAACGCTCCACTCTTCTCACCCTTCTAAAGTAGGTATTCTCTATTTAATCTCGATTTCTTTTAAGAATCCCGGTTGAAACCCCCTGAAAATTGTTTACACATATCACTCATTATTTTCGTAAAGTTTCATCTGCATTCGTACTTACAAAAAATACAATTTGTACACTTCAAACTTCACAATTCGAGTACACAAAACAACACGTTTATAAAAATGTACAACTACCTCAATTAGGCACTAAAAATTCACGCCTGCGTTGGTGGTAGTACCAATCTAGCGGTGAGTTCGCGCCCCCTGTCGGCGACCGCACCAAACACACGGCCCATCAGTCCTCTTGGTACCTCTTCTATTAGTTTATCTTTAGCTGGAAAAGAAAATTACATTGTCTTTTAATAAAATTTTGCACAAAAGATACTCCAGCGTCTCCAGTTATCAGTCAATCAGTTAGCCCTATCACAGTCCAGTGGTTCATACATAATAATATGTATAGTAGGCTTCGCTTCTCCTAAGTTGATGCACTCACGGATATACCTACATTATTGTCGCAAATGGGTGCCGTAACAGAATGTTTATTTAAGTCAAAAGCAGCTCGATGAATTATATCAAAAGGATGAACAACATAGGCCAGATTGAACATGGCTGGACGGCAAAAATGTGGTGACACACGCTCGTATCCGTCTAGCTTTGCTAGTGGCTCTACATTTACTCAACATGGCAAGATTTTTGAGAATGACCTTGTCCAGAAAACAGGCTATGGGAGTAACTTACCTATAAGAAAATCTAGCAGCACACCAGTCAGTTCCTTACTGCTAGGATCAGGCTTGGTTACTAATCGGAGTGTGGAGGCCGTGCAGTGCTGTGCACTGGCCACTAACTGGCCAGCAGAGTCTTTGTGACCCACTAACAGTGCTGGGGCGGAGGTGCGGAGACCTGGCTTTACTTGCCACCAGGCGGCTCCTGCAATAATGTGGAAGAAACAGTTAAGTACTGATTATAGGCTAGTAACTATTGAGGTCTACAAAACCAACGGTAGGATAGGTACTACAATATTATGTTGGTTTTAAAAGTTGGTTGTACTAAGCCTCTGAAATATTTTTGGGAGCCTTGGTATGGCGAATGATCGCCAACACAAGAAGAGGATCATTGTCCACTACTAGTTAATTAAAGACCCCTCCCAAGTTGTGCTAAAAAAATCGGTTCTCCGACTTCCGGATCAAGTCTGTCCCAGTAGGCTTTTTAACGTTAGCCACAGCTAGATGCGAAGCCACAGCTAGATGCGACATCTAGCTGTGGCTAGTAAGGGAGTGACCACAGTTATCGACGCGGAATCGGCTTGAGTCGGTTAGAACGAGTCCTGGGGGTCTACTCCGAAGTAGTATCGGACGAATGTTCGGCCGTTTCCTGTCCTGCTACGAAGTTACTATTTATTTCGGTCGGCCCCGATCCTACACTCCTACACTCTTTCGTATATTGACTATGGTCCCGACCCAACTGAGCCGATCCCAACTTTTTTCTTTTCGCATTTTTCAATAATATTCGGTTCGGCCATGTGTCGGTGCGATCCGAACATTCGAACTTTGCACTTCGGAGTAGACCCCATAGTTCCGAGTCGATAACTTTGGTCACTCCGTAAGTCATATTGATGCATATTGACACTATTCTTAGTTATAACATAATCTATCTTGTAAAATGTTAAGTTAGAGTTAAATTTATTAGTCTGTTAGGCTAGATTGTAAAAAAAAAAACTCCGTAAGTCTTTATTTTCTTTGCTCAGTCTTTACTAGTCTTTTCAGTTACTTGTTAGCTTTCGATAAGACCGTACCTCTAACATAGTTGAGCGCACCGGTCCAGTCACAAGCTCTGGTGCTGGCCCAGCTGCCCTCGCGGTCGTTTAGTTCTCCCTCAGCCAGCCACCGCTCCGGGAAGTGCGGCCACTGAAGCAAGTGCAATGGTTTAATATTCAAGGGTATCTGAAAAAATACGTTTTGTTATGGGGTTAAGGCTGGAGGATGTTGAAGACCAGGTTTGGCCTTGACGGCTTCTTTGATAAAATGAAATTAGCTAACAAAACAGCGCAGACGTGAGGTTATGCATCGATATTTAATGACGATAAAACAAAAAAAAGCCTATCTCTTCATTTTAAGTAACTACAGCTAGTTACTTGAAATGATGAGTAGTTATAGAAAATTTTATTCGTTTTATCGTCATTATATATCGATACCCGCCACGTGCGATCACGTGCGGAGATTCGCTAGCTAATTTAATTTGACCTCGTATAAGGCGCCAACGACATCATGTAGATTGTAGATGAAAACAAAATGTCCAAAAATTGGCGATGGCATTTGAACCACTATTTCCGTTAGCCTATATTATCAGACCACCACCACCCACCACTACCACCGCTAACTACTATTATCAGTCTGGAAAAGCTCATCTGACCTCCTTTATGTAATTCTGTGAACCATCAACAGTCATGTGCTGTGCGATTGCAGATTCTCAAGTCCACCGTGACCGTGAAAATGTGAAGCTATCATTCCACCAGGCAGCAGTGCGATTCTGTAACCATCTCACTGTGAAAACTTAGGCGAAGTGAGCGTGGAGTGAGCTGTCATTCCAACTAATGCTAGGGATTGACACTATTGACAGCTCACTTCACCTAAGTTTTCACGGTGAGATCTTTTTTACAGAATAATCATCAATGTACTTTGCGCATGAGGCTGGTAATCAGGTACAAACCTGTATGAACTGAAGCGCTCGATGGCAGAAAGGGGCCGGTGGGTACTGCCAGTAAAGATTCGGATGTGGAGCGCTGATCACTGCGAACTTGCTGATCAGGGGGCCGCGACAGTGGACGAGGTACCTGTAACGAGAATATAATTATAAATACTTGCGTTATTATGCTAGTTGTCTGTAATTTTTGCTGAACTGGGCGTTTTTGGCGCAGCCGTGAGGCACACATCCGGCTAATTTCTTACATCGGACTTTACACTTTATACTTGATCTTTTATTTATTTTTTGTTTTTATGATGATGATGATGTAGGTTATGTATCAGAGGGGCAAATCACGTAATTTTAAGACCGTTCACAGTCCGATCTGTCTTAATCTGTCAAAAATAGCTTTAATTTTCCTACATCTTTGAAATGTTTTTGACATTGATCGTCGCTGCGATGAGATTGCGACTAGATTTTGAACGTTTTTAATTACGGGAATTGACCTTCTGGTGTATTGTGTGTCTTTTAGTATGTGCTAAATAAATGTATTTTCTTTCTTCTATTTATCTATAGATAGCATATAATATTCAAGAGGTTTTCATAAACTTTACTCGTTCCAAATAATTTACGGATTTAAAAAAAAGACTGCGGGGAATGTTGGCGTTATGTTATGTCATGTATAAGTTAGTAGTTACATCTGTTTATTGCGTGGCGCTTGGGTTAATTGCCTACCCTACGTACGCAATGTTTAATTTCTTGGATCAGAGAAGGCAACAAAAACATCCACCATATCAGTGGCGTTTTGTGACATAAGAGGGAAAGTCGTAGATAAAGGCGATGGATAGGCGTCATTACTCCGCACTATCTATTAATTAAACATGACCTTTTTATCTGTCGTACGGCATACAACACGTCACCAAACAAATTGCATACCATTCCAGATTGTACCTACGATTTGATAAAATTACGATTTAAGAGGTATGATTCCTTCATAAAACACAGGATGTTTCCAAATTCCACGAGTAGGTACTATTTCCTCCCATAGACAATGGTGAAAATACCTACTCCTGCCATCTCTACTCAATAAAAATCTTAAATTCATTAATTCACTGACAGGAAACGCCCAGCCTTAACCGCTGGGAATAAAAGTGTAAAATTTTGCTCAAGAGTTCGTTATATATAACGAAAGTGAGCACTAAGGAAGGACTTTTGAAAATTCAGCCCCTATACGGCCCCCTAGGCGGCATCTACATAGCCACATGCGAACTACATATTCAACAGACGTCATGCAAAAACCTGCATCGCGCAAGCAAAGTTTATCGCGCAACTAGCATATTTATACAGAACACCTCAGGCAGGTGTTCTGTGTTCTGTCGGAGGATCCTCCCTTTTCTATTGAGGTTTATGTGAACTTTACACCCTGTTCTTCATACTTATAGGATGTAAGTGATGTGTATGGAATGTTCTAATTTTTGCCAATGGGAAATTCCACCGGGCTACGTCCGGCTTTTCCACTAATACCTTAAATAGTGCTCTTAGAAAATCCGGTTCCACAGAAAAGAAGCGATCTATGAAACACCAAGCAGGAAAACAGGCCGTCAACTTGATTTTCCTGTACCTACATAGTAATTTTTTGGTACCTATTTACCTATTGCATTAGTAAATAATTCAAAGAAGTCGAAAGACTCCGAGAGTAACAACAGACACATTGATTCATGTCCAAAGGGCACTACGTGACGACACGTCATCATGATGGCTGTCAAAACAAAACGATTAACACATCGTACGATTATTTCCAGAGTAGGTGCGTAGACGCATGGCAGACGAATTGTGCTCGTTTAACTACCGTATCTGATAAGTTTATTCGTATGATTTTTTAACCATTTTTATTGCTAATAATTAGCTTCGGCCTGCAGCTTCGCCCGCGTGGATGTCGGAAATTATCCCACGGGAACGCGCTACCGGGACAAAAAGTACCCTATGTCCTTCCCTAGAATGCCATCTGTGCCAAAATTTATTCGATGGTTACTTTCATAATATTAGTATGGATAAAATAGATTGGTAGGTACAGAGTCCAGGTAAAGCGTGACGAGCCTACGATTAGATACAATCTGAGAATCGATTATTGACACTTAAAATAATAAATCGTATCTGTCTGTACTATGAAGTCTGAAGGTACCTATACACATATAATTATGTATGCGTGTAGGAACTTGAGCGTCATTTACAGTTTACTACGATCTGAAGACCAAAGTTTGGCGAAAATATTTAAGTAAGGAGGTAATGGATAATCTCGTCGATAAATATAGATAAAAGTCGAAAGTAAAGATAGATCATCTTTACTTTACTTTATTATGGCAAATAACTACAAGATACTTAACTACAGTATTTTTTTAATTTTTCCAAAAGAGGCTCGTGGTTAAGTAGTAGTAAGTAATAACAGGCGCACGGGTCGATTGATCAGGTAATGCTACGCTTGGAGTGGATGGGTGACCATCTTTACATACCAAAATCCCTCCATGCCTCGGAAAGCACGTTAAGCCGTTGGTCACGGCTGCCATTCGTGGATCTTTGATAGTTGTTACGGGTTTTCAGAAACCCGAAAGTCTGACAACCAGTCTTTCCAAGGGAGGTCAGTCGGTTAGGCAGTCGCTACATTTAAATCAGCAAATCATTCAGCTGCATCCGGTTAGACGGGAAGCCGACCCCAACATAGTTGGGAAAAGTCTTGGCAGATTGATCTACCAAACATTATTATGGCAAATAATTAAAAGATAAATCCAGTAAGTTTATTTTTTTCCGACTAGGGGCAAATTTGTCAATTGACAGATAATTTGAAGTTTGACAGATTTTGTATGGAAGAACTGTCAACAATTCAGAATTATTCCTCGGATAAAATTATCAGGCGCTGAACAAATCAGCCCTAGGTAGAATGATTTGTAATTCATTAGATAATGCATTGTTTTGGGCAAACTATTTTTAATGTGGCGTGTTTTTGAGTTCTGATAACTTTTTGTTAAGTTTATCATTTTTACTGAGCTATATAAAGTCTTGTGATTTAGGACCTTGAATGGGTAGGTATGTAACCACGATCGGCAGCCACGATGGCTCGCATCCTATTACAATATATAGGTATATGTACTACTATACTATACTATGGATCACTAGGTAACGACGCGGCTGACGAGCTGGCCAGAAGGGCATCCAGCACGTCAGTCTATGGACCAGAAACAGTCCTGCCCATCCCCTTCAATCAACTGCGCAGGTGGCTACAGAAGCATCCACACACAAGCAGAGAACTGGTGCTCCTCGTCACCGGGCTGCAGGCAGTCCAAGGAAGCCATGCCATCATTAGATGGCAAGCTAATCAAAAGATTACTACGCCTGGACAGGAAAGGCCTGCGCCTGGTGACGGGGACCATCACGGGACACTGCTCACTAAACAAACACTTCCACACGATAGGCATCACGGACAGCCCCCTGTCAGAGAGAGCTTGCATGGAGGCTGATGAAACCGTCGCACATGTGTGCTCTTTGAGTGCACAGGCATCACCCAGATTAGGTTGGAAACCCTCGGGACACTCAGATCTTACGCAGATGTTCTCAACAGACCAGGAGACTTCTGGAGGGAGGTGGGCTGGTTGGAATAACCACCGACGGCCTGGCCCATGGCCCACAATGGTCCACCTGCAGGACTAAGTGCGGAAACCAAACCCGTAACATAGAACATAGGTAGGTATATGTACTTAAGAAGATATTATAAAATGCAACGTCTCTGTGCGCTTATAACTGTGCGCTTGTAACTGATGAACCACTTCTCATCCATACTTATTCTATACTGCCTCATCATCGGCTTCCAGTCTAACCGGATGCAGCTGAGTTAGTATTTTACATGGAGCGACTGCCTATCTGACCTCCACAATCCAGTTTCTGGGTAATACGAAACCCCTTTGGTAAGACTGGTTGTCAGACATTCGGGCTTCTGACGACTCGTAACGACTGTCAAAGATCCACGAATGACAGGACCTGTACCAACGGGTGTTAACGTGCTTTCCGAGGCATGGAGGGGTCTTGATATTATGCAAAGGATATTATGATATTAAATGTGTAACGTAACCCTGTATTATGTAACCCTGTAATACGGTATTTATAGCAAAACAAAAATCATTTTTGTTTACGGTCCCGTACGGCTTGTAGAAGAATAAATTTTCTTACCATGCAAGCATTCCTCCAATACCAAATCCAATCACAACAGCCTGTCTGTTCTCAGATACTCCAAGAGCTTTCAACAGCGCTGACAACTCCTCAACAGCCCTCGGAGGAGCCAGGTCACTCCTCGACCCCCCTTCACTGCCCCCTGTTCCTCTCAAATCCAGGGTTACCACATGGTGATCCGTTTCTGCCAACCGCCTGACCACATTTGCCCAATTCGGTCCCCATAGGTTCCCGGAATCTGGTGCGTCTTTGAGGATCAGGACTTTCTGTCCTGTTCTTGGGCCTGTTTCCACGTAGTGGTATTTGACTCCCTGTAAATAATGAAAAGGTGAAGGTAAAAAGAGTGAAGATAGTCGTAAGGTGGATGGGTGTGCGTGGCCGAGATCCAATGTCCAGCAGTGGATTAAGATTATAAGTCATCAAAAACAAACTCACATAAACTAATTTAATTAACGAAAACAAGTTGTTTGAGTCATAATTTTTTCTTCTATCTGTGATAACTATATGCCTGGGATTGCCGAACAGTGAGTCAGATTACACGTTATTAATCATTAAAACATTTCTAAGTAATTGACATCGTTCACCAGAAGCAAGCAACCAGTAACAATTTCCCTAGGCACGTTTAGAGAAGCATCGCAATTTTTTTCCTAAAGCCTTCCCTGGCACCATGTTTTCAAGAGGTGGTCTTAACTTAGTCATAGTGACAGATGTTAAACTATGAAATCTCGACTAAGAGTAACCGACGAAAAATTTCGACGGTATGGGGTCTAAACTTATGCTGAATCCATGGTTACAGTTTGCGCGTCGATGTCCCTGCCACCCTGTATATGTGTGTATATAAATAGTTAAATAATAAATGTTCCCACTGCCTCGATACAGGGCCTCCTCATTCCTAGCAGAGAGTAGTATGATCAAAATGGCAACTGCTGAGATGCTGCCTATGCTTCAGAAAGATCCCATATTCAACTCGTTAGAAACCCCTAAGAAGAGTAGCTAGATAATTATATATGATACCTACATAAAAATCGCTAATTTTATCATCGATCTTCCTGTGCAATACGTGATCCGCAGGTTGTTTTTAAATGAGTGTTTATTAATAACACAGACTGTTTAATAAATGATAATTGAAATGTTAGCGATAGGTAATTAATTATTATCAGCGAATGTTTTGTTACTGACCGTTGGACAAGTAATGTAACAAGTTGTTCAAATCAATTAATGGTATTTAAATAATTGGCCATTCATTATATCATTATTTCCTTTATTTCATTTAAATACTTTAGTATAAATAATATTTTTAAATGTTTTTTTATAAACAAAAAGATAAAAAAAAATATAAAAAAAAAATAGTAGCCTACCGGTATCGGGAACAGGTTCCAAGCTACCGGCAGGGCTCCAGAGAGAGGAACCTCCTGACAATGCGAGCCGTGTCGAGAAGTACCGCTTTCTGAATCAAGCCCGTGATCCAGGTGCCCAACGAGAGCCTCCTAAGGTGTTGGTCGAGGTTCTTGGCTATTAACCCATTGGCTGTCACAACTATCGGTACAATGATTGCTGAGCTATATCCCACATGTCGACAACCTCGCGAGCCAAGTCAAGATAGGTAGGTACTTGATTTGTTAGATAATTAAATTTATCATTATTGTCTGAGAATGCTGAAGGTTACAACTGATATTATTTTTGTCAGAAAACTATATCCTTAGACTATAGAACATAATAAGTACGTTGGTTAGTAAGTTGGCAGCAATGCTAAAATACGAAAGCATTTCATACAAATATAATTTCGTAATATATATCGAGGTGGCATGGCGCCGGAAATGAGTGCCTGGAAGGCCTTTGCCCAGCAAATATTTTTAAAACTCACCATAACTTTAATATAACAATGAGTCCCAATAGACGAGTCTGTGGTCAGCTCAACCGGCGAAGTATTCTCCACCTTCCACTTGCATCCCTTCCACAGCCTCTTCACAGAAATCTCGATGATCTGCCACATTCCCACAAACACACACGTTAGAATTAACTCCACCGCTTGCCACCCAGAGATCACTTGTAAAACTTTCAAGTTCCGTGCACCCATGATGCGACCGTGTTGATTACTGACTGCTGTGCTAACGTGAGGCAGTGAGTATGTCGCGATAGGCTCAAAGGTCTCAGTAAATTACTCCAATGGACACGGACGACGCGTTCTTATCAGTTTTATCAAAGTTTTGTTCGAAGCAAGCGGATATCACGCGTGTGGCATAAGCGGGGACACTAAGTAGGTTGGGGCCAGAAGGTTAAAATAAGATTTTTGATGGCCCATATGTTAATGTGTGATCAATCGCATCACTTTTATGACATGTGTAAATACTAATATTGACTAATCACTTGTATGTGTGGTGCAAACTGTTAATACGAGTATAAGTTGGTTACTTTTACACAAGGAATTATCTTAGACTTTCTTAGTTTGTCCTTAGAAATTAAACCAAGAGGTGAGATTTTTTGGTAGGTTTCTACTTTTTATTCGAATGTCCGAGAAGGAGGAAAGGTAGTTCATTTCTCTTCCATTTTATTCCAGTCCAATCCTTTTCTGGCCATACCTCGGATCCTTTTCCAAAGTAAAAACCTCACTACACTATGCGATATTCAGGGACCGTTTCCTTTTTGGGTTTAAGTCTGCTGGCTAGCAATTCGACCTTCAAGAAATCACTAACTAACTACTTACCTTTTTTCTGTGAAATCCTAATATTTTGCCTGATTTCTCAACTTTTATTTATTTACCTTATTTATTTACTTTTATCTATTTATTTATTGGGGCTACCCAATGATGAGGAGTTTCTCACTGGCTGGAGTTTATAGAGAACGTGCGATTAAAAAAAAAATTAAAGCGTTTTTACTACGAGTGAATCTGAATCATTTTGAAGGATATTGCTAATCCATTGCTTCATATGTTCGAAAAATGTGTCTGCTTAACAACGTAAATAACGACATGAATGTTGTTGAACTATCAAAATGAAAACAATTGCTGCTGATAGTGTGTTACGCAACCCACAGCGCAACCCCACTGGATTGAGTTTTTTATGGGTGTATTGAGATTTGAGCTTTTATTTTTGAGTATTAAGTTTTACTCATCGAGTGTTTTTAGGATTGGGCCTTCTGATCCTTGTTGGTGTGTGGCGGATAACTGCCAAAGTGCGTTCACTATCTCATTAGCGATGTTCGATTGTTGCATTGATTTTTTGTCTTGTTTACACTTACTGGAACTGGTTTACGCTGTCTCCTCTCCTCCTCTCCAACGCTAATTGTTTGTTTACAAGCACGGAACGAAGGTTTGTAGGCTACCCTCATAAATTGGAAAAGTAAGTGTTTTGTTTTCAAAGTTATGATGTCTGCATTCTTTGTTTATTAAGTCGTAAAGTATGTCAATTAGCATAACCTATATAAAAGTTTCTTCACTTAATTAGCAGTACTTATATAAATTATGTCTGGACTCTGTGACCTCTGAGTTTTTTTCGGCCTTTCTTCTCAGACTAGTCAGATAGGAAACGCCGACCTCATCTAGTTTTTAATCAAATATGATTGTTGTGTTTTACAAACCTACATACAGGAATAAAATCATTTATCATAAAATCATTTATCATTCGAGAAAGGGGTAGGCAGTGTCTCCTTAGAACTGCAATTTTTTATTATTTGGCGCATTCTCTAATGGCTTTTCCGAATGGATTAGGATATGTTATCTACCGGAATAATTTAATATCTATTAACTATTGAACCTTATATAACTTTTACATAATCTGGTGAATAATAGATATAAACGAGTTTTTCATTGTATTAGCTAATCATTTTCATAAACAATAACAAGGTTAAATCAATGTTTTTTTTGGGTCAATGACTGTAGTTGCTTAAAATATCAGTTTTTTTTTTCTGTGTAAAGTTCACAGACGTGATGGGTATCGATGTCATCACCTGGCCAGCCTTTTCCCAACTATGTTGGGGTCGGCTTCCAGTCTAACCGGATGCAGCTGAGTACCAGTATTTTACATGGAGCGACTGCCTATCTGACCTCCACAATCCAATTACTAGGTAATACGATACCCCTTGGTAAGACTTTCGGGCTTCTGACGACCCGTAACGACTATCAAAGATACACGAATGACAGCCGGGACTATTCCGAGGCACGGATAGGTCTTGATATGGGTATTAATATTATGTAATCACGGTACAATAAAAATAATATACAACTGATTTACTCAACTACTGCAAGTAACTGACGGCACGGTTGGCGCAGTGGTTAAGCGATTGACTGCTGCGCTGCGTGTCGCGGGTTCGATTCCCGCACGGAACAAATATTTGTATGACCTACATGTATTTGTTCCGAGTCTGGGTGTTTTTCTATCTATAATATGTATGTATTTACAAAAAAAAATTGTATGTAAGTAGTTTATCAGCCATCTTGTTACCATAACACAAGCATTAGGTTGCTTAGCTTGGGACAAATGGTGCTGTGTGAAATGTCCAGGGATATTATATTATTATTATTATTAACTATCGCCATTAACCCCCCAAAAAAAAATAAACACCAAAAAATCTTTTTTTTTACCGTGTTTAGATATCGACCCCCATCACGTCTGCGGAGTTTCGCTAGCTAATTCAATTTGACCCTGTATAATAAATGGAACTGTACCTAATACTTACCAACAAACGTTAACAAGACACGACAGCGAAGTAGTCCATCAAACGTTTACAAAAAGATCCGTGTTTACAGAAACAAACCTTCTTTTTCTTTTGTCGGGACAAGGAGACGCGTCCATGGGCGTAAGGGTTTATTTAAAAACAAATTAAGTGAGGTCTGAGACGGTGGGCACTCAGTTCGGGTTGAGAGGATATTGTCAGCGACATATTGAGGTTACGATATGGAATGTCTGCAGGGAATTCTGACGGGTTTTTACAGAAGTCCATATGTTGCTACGAAGTTTTAGCAGTGTACGTTTAGCATTGAGATTTAAATGTAAGAAGTAAGTTTCATTTGTGTGATTTCTGCTAGAAAGACAAATGACAATCCATTGATTAATTTAAATATTAGTAGCAACACAATTCACATTAATGTACATAACTTAGCAATCGATTCAATTTATAAAAGATAATTAAAATATAACACAGGCTCATCTTAAACCATAATCACCAATGTCATTACATTTAGTTCCTAACACCTATTTAATTCGCAGACATAACAGCTGACAGCACACGTACAAGAATCCTACACAGAATAACTGATGAGGTCACGCCGCGCAACGTATAATAGATATATTCACGCTTAATGGGTAGCGAGAGGACATGCAGAAATGGCCAGTCACCGTTGCTAACGACAGCTAAAGGCCAGCCGTAGTTATTGTGACGTTTACTCTACCCAGACTGCCTTTCAAAGGATAAAATTGATTTTCAATTTGATATTATGAGACGCCTGCAGTAATGTCAGGAGCAATGAGTTGCGGATGTGTGTTATTATCGTTGCGCTTGTTATTTTACAATGCGGCTATAGTGATGTGAAGAGGTAGTATAATAATGTGAAGTGATTCGCGAAGTGCTTTGTAATATTCAGTTAATTCTATAGTGTGCTGTGAGAAAATTTGTGAGGAGTGTTGGTTTGTGTCGTTGCTAGTATGTAGTTAGGTACCTACTTTTAAGTGTAGGGATTATTTTGTCAGATTCAAAACAAGACTTGGGCCTGGGAGTCATTAGAGTCCTAGAACCTTATCTAAGATTGATGAAGTACTACTAGCTTTTGCTTACGTTAGATTTACGTATGAAGTTTGCCAAGAGAAAAAGAGTTGCATTTTAAATTTAACCTCAGCAAAGAAATAGAACTCATTTAATCACTGATGATGACCGGGTCTTAAAGCAGTAACTCCAACTCAAAGAACGTATTTTAATTGAACCTTTTATAGGCACTTATGAAATTGTCAAAGAGTCGGTCAATTAGTCAGAAAGTTGAATCTAACTAAAACGCAGATTTCTATGGAGAAGAACGGACAAGAAACAGTCTGTGCTAAGGATATATTAACTACCTACCACTATTAGCATAATGTCAGCGACATGTTCTGAAAGCATCATCGTCCTTATGCTACGGCTACATTGTCGCGATAAAGCGAAACACAATTCTATCGCGCTCTCTGTTACACAGCGAGACGTTGAGTTCTGTGCGAGAGATAACGCGCAAAGTGTAGTTCGCCTTATCGCGGCCATGTAGCCGCAGCAGAAGAAAACATGCTTACAATTCAAGCAGACAGATTTATTAATATAAATAGAAGTAGGTATCTAAGCCTAAATCAAGAATGACCCCTCATTTACGTTCGAATTTGAACGTGACCCAACAATACAAGTCGAAGCGATCGCAGATAACTTTCCTACTCTCAATCCTCACTACTTAGGGTATGAGTAGATATGAGTGTATATTGAGTGGGTATAATAAGGGTGATTGCACAACTGTGTGTGCAAGTCATGCTACATTCTCGGCATGTTTTAGATTAATGTGAATAAGTAAGTCCACTAAGTAAACCGTTTTTTGACAGATAAAACTAGTGATTGCAGCAACACACAATACATTGATTGATACACGTACGGTATTATAATGTCTGTAAGAAGCCATAAATAAGATAAATTCAATAAGATAAGACAGATTATATATTTATTTTATGACGCATTTTATTGTTAACTTTTACGTAATCTGGAATATGTACGTTCTAAGACAGCTGTCAAAAAACAGTTCATCTAATGGACAGGGTATAGATTGTTGCGAGGTGAACGTCGTTCTTCTTTTGTTTCTTAGATAACGAAGAGGGTAGTTCGGCGCATGGAATTTAGCATACCTTTTTAAAAGGGAAACCGGGGAAACCTTCAAAAGGCGCCCGGGCTTTGAGGATAAAACGGAGTGTGGTTTTTGCCTCACTAATAAAACCACCCCGGTGGTCATAGCTTTTCTATTTGAAATTCTTCCTTGTTAATCTTCTCAATACGATAAACTTCTACTGCTGTTATCAAGCTTTATTCTTTTTATTTAATGTGTTCAGAAAGAATGTCGATTATGTAGTAGTTCTTCATTATAGAGTATCAGGATGGCATAGAGAAAGAAACGACGAGAATTATGTGAAGCCTTTTCTATTTCCACGAATTTATTACAACAGCCTGTATCTTCATGGCTACCCTCCTAAGAGGAGGTGACATGATGCGTCGTCACGTCTCCCGACCCTCACACTGACAACTCTGTGTAACACCCTGTATATAAGGGGAGATTGTACCTATCTCTGAAACAGACAATGTTATCTTACGAAAAATATGTCTTTTGAATAACTTTCGTGATTTTTAGAAGAATGATTTGAAGATGTGGCTTTTTTTAACAGAATGAATCACGTAGTCAAGACGCACTTTACGCCTCTTATTTTTAATTTGAGAAATTCTGCAAGTGGCATCGGTAACTGAAAAGTTGTGCGGAAATCGGTTGTCATGGTATGGGCATGTGATAAGGAGGACAGAGGAAACTCAAACTCAACTCAAAGCATTTATTTCAAATAAACCTTGAATTGGCAAGGGGTCCGTCAGTCAAAAATATGAAGCTCTTTGCCCATTCCAAAGCGTAATAGGTACCAATGGAGAAGATCGAGCAAGAAACTCCACGAGACATTCGGATAAGGGCAAGAGAATGATGATGACCTTCACGTAACTATATATCAGGCAGGGGAATTGAGGAATGGAAAACATTAGCGCTAGGTTACTTACTAACTAGTTAATTTCCAATCTACAAGTTATTCCTATGCATTTTTGTGACACCCATATAAATATAACAAAAAAAAATCCATTAAAACATGGGGGATGGTTGAACGCAGCGGTAACGCAGCGGGCGATCAACATGGCGGCATAATGTCACGTTGTACAGTATCTATTAATTGTGAATACATAATTCATGTGACTACACTTTATGATAAAGACGGGACTTTCTTGAAAATGCGCTGAATTGGCGATGTTGGTTCTATGAAAGTTATGAAACAGGTTTATGACATGGGACGAATACTTCAGTCAAGATTAGTGTTAGACCCACCCACAGAAAGGCGCGACGCGAAAGCGCTACGCGATTTTGGTAGAACAATTTCCATGAAGTCTTCATAAAAAATATTCTACTAACTAGAGTCGCGTCGCAACCTGTGGGAGGCATTATTTGACTTTGCTTTCGTCACAAACTTAGATCTATTTTTCTTCAGTTTTGCGTGTTGAACTACAACTGCAACTATTGCAAATGTACTGTAATTCATTGTACTATAGAGGTTGTCTGCCGAAGGCGACTTCATGTATGCAGGCCGGCTATATTTACCCGGCGCCTCCACCAAAATGTAGAGACCTAAAGGCCAATTCCCGTAATTTAAAACGTTCAAAATCTAGTCGCAGTGTCATCTCGGCGACAAACAAATGTCAAAAACTTGTCAAAATGTAGGGAAATTTGAGGTATTTTTAACAGATTGAGACTGAGATCAGACTGTGAACGTTCTTAAAATTACGAGAATTGCCCCTCTGGAAGAGCCCTCTACGTACCAGGAGGAATCAAACAACTTATGACTCCTTTTAAATTATATATTGGGCGAACGTCTTTACATATTGTTCACTAAATTACCCCTGACAGAACTAAACAAAAATCCTAATAAGTATCTTTGACACTAGCTTGAACGTTCGAATGGAACCCGCGCCTAAATATAGCCGGCCTGCATTACATGAAGTCGCCTTCGGCAGCCAACCTCCTACTGACTCTTACATTTTTGTATTGCTGATGTTGAAGATACTAGCACGTACTCAGGTACATTACTATCTTGTCAAGCAATGACTCCAAAGATGCTGTCAATTTTGTTTTTGATCGAAGTGTCTCGGTGCAAATATCTTTACTGAAACTACATAGGGACACAATCCCTAAACCCGGAAACAACCTCAACCAGAAATACCCATCTCAAAACGCGGACAGTCCTTCCGCACCATACCTTGACGTCACTATACTCGGCACCAAGGGACAGATCGTGCGATTGTCATGTTAATGTCGCGCCGCGCCACCAGGGGGCGTCCGCGCCCTCTCGCGAACTGATTAATAATTATTTGACACTTCCACCTCCCCTTATGTACTGAGAGATGTGGAGACATTGTTGTTTTATGGTATTATATATAATGGGTAGAAATCTGGGCATGGATATGACTTAGGTAGGACGTAACAGAAAGATTATGTATACTTTTGCCTTGGCGATTGAAATCTGAATGTCTAATCATGGAAGGAGTTTTATTACCTGAAATCGTAACGACCAAAGATTCATTCATTTGAATTGATGCTTCTTGAATCGTAGATACTTACATAAGCAGCCTATAATGTTCCCACTGCTGGGACACAGGCCTCCTCTCTGGAAGAGGGAGTGGGCTATAATCTACCACGCAGGCCCAGTGTGGGTTGGTAGATGGTAGATATCACTTGTCTTCGAATTTTTGGTTCTAGGAGATGCCGGTTCCCTCACGATGTTTTCCTTCACCGTTTTGAGATCAGCGGCGATGAAATAATTTACACAAAGTACAGAGGCTGCTTGGGATCGAACCCACGACCTACGACTCGTGAGTCGCGACCGTTAACACTGGGCCACCACTGCTCCCATTCTTCGAATACTACTTAACAATTATTATAAAATCAATGAAAATCTAGACGTCTTTCTATATTTTTCCATTACCCTTCGTAATCAGCACTTCGTGGTTTAAATCCATCAAGACAAAGCCCACCGGTGTTGATATTACAGGCAAACGAAATTAGGTTAAACCCCTTCTACTCTGCAGTAAATTAAATTAC
The DNA here is from genome assembly GCA_949629185.1 of Apamea crenata. Lineage (NCBI taxonomy): Eukaryota > Metazoa > Arthropoda > Insecta > Lepidoptera > Noctuidae > Apamea > Apamea crenata. Next base: position 2,018,749 of record OX451365.1, on the reverse strand, counting down.
ACACCACACAACATACCCTGTCCTACATAACTATGTCTATTATAAAATAAACCAGATTTGCGGTTTCGTCTCTCGTGTAACACTACCCTTACTAATCGGATTTACCTCGCAAACGACACCCTATTAAAACCTACAACGCAAAATTACTGTAACATACGCTGACATATAAAAAACCTATTTATTACAAACTTAACTTTACCGCTACGAAAATACACGTCTTCTAACATCTCTTAGAGAAAATGTTTGGAGAATTATTTGACGAGCTGCAAAATATGAGTTGGTTTTCTTATAATATGGAGCTTCATGTTACATGGGTAAAGAAATAGCCCGCAACAAGATATCTTTATTCAGTATTGTATAATATAATTTGATAAATATCTCGGTTTGGGTGTGAAATTCGAGGCGTTTATTTTGTTAAGACCTTCATGTGTATTATATGTGTATCAATGGTTCGTGGTATTGATTATAAGGTGTGTAATTTGAAGTGATTTGTGTGGTGTAACCGTTTTTTTGTAGCTTTATTATGCCACCACGTATTACGTGCGTGCCCTTGCTTATTTTCTATAACTTCCTAGGTGACTATACTGTGGTTCATCATCTAGGTACCTAGCCTTTTCCCAACTATGTTGGGGTTGGTTTCCAGTGTAACCGGATGCAGCTGAGTACCAGGATTTTACATGGAGTGAGTGCCTATCTGACCTCCACAACCCAGTTTTGGGTGATACGACGAAGGTACTGGGTAACTATGCTTGGATTTTATATTGACGGGAATAATAGAATTTTCAAAGGAACTAGAATACTTATCTCCCCAAGAAATTTCTTTTTTCGCGTCTGCATCGTCACAACTGCACCAATTATACCAAATTTAATACTGAATAGTAAAGAGCTTGAGAGAATTATTAATAAATATATATTCAACCGTAGCTTGCTTGATGTGCTGATACAGGGAGGTCGACGCGCAACCTGAAACCAGGAATTCAGCACATGACATGATTTTTTAATTTTATTATTTTTATTATGAGCACACTGAAACCATGGATTCAGTTCATGATGCTGAATTTTTAGTCGGTTCGGTCGGCCGGATGTACGCGGTCAAAATGTATGGAAACAGCATTTTTTTTTAAATAACCGACTATAAATTCAGCTTCATGAACTGAATCCATGGTTTCAGTTTGCGTGTCAGTTTCCCTGCCACGCTGTATAAATAATAGTCTATAATACTTGTATGGGGATGGTGTCTGTGTCAAATGCTTTTGACAAATCGAAAAAAATATCAAAGCAAACCAAATTTTTATAACTTTTCATGTCTTTCCCTACTACTTTTACTAACTACTTAACTTTTTTTTTTTCAAAATAAACAATGCTTACGTATTCTCTGTAGTATAGCTACATTAAAATCACTTTCTCAAGATAAGGAAGGGAAGTAGCTAAATCTTTTAAGCTGTTTGGAAAGACCCAAGTATAAGAACATTGCTTATGAACAAAATACCACCCACGAGTTTGCAAGGCATAGATAATATGCAAATCCCTCTTCCTTTCAGTTCACTGTGCGAAAATAAAAGTAGCATCCACAGATCATTAAAATCCACACTTCCCAAATGAAAAAACGAATGAAAAAGCGCGCCAATTCGGTTTACAGTCGTACCGAGCGAGCGGACTGTCCGTACTTTTTTAATTTTTTTTTTTCGTAGCATTAGCATGCACCGAGTTCGGTCGGTAACTGCGTTACGCGAATTACTCTGTGTACAGGTTCGGAACGCGCGCGATTGTTGGGTGATTCTGAACGAAATGTAGATCCGAATCTCGATGTTATCATCATGGGTGGAAGGTCGATATTGGCGTGATGTTTTAGTACGGTAGTATGGTAAGTTGATGCGTGCATTGTGCCTGAGTGCATTACAACAGGGTACAATACGCGAGAGCCACTCGTTACCTACTTGACTGTGTAACTTCGTTTGTGAGTTCGCGTTGCCTCGTGCTCGGTGTTGTGCTGGAGAGCTCGTCGGACGTAAGGGGCTTATTTACGGAAGAAAATATAAAAATTTTAGGCACCAATACGACGAATTTTATCAATGTATTGGTACCTAATAAGTAATAACATTCTTGGTATGAGATTATTTTTTGTTCTCTTGTATTTAATTGCAGTTTAAATCGAAATTACTTACCCAAGTTTTGCGTGTTTGCCTATGTACTAAAAAAAATACTACTTATGTATAAAGATTATGGCGGTTTTTGAATGTAAGTATTCATATTCATATATTTATTTGCATTTCATAATGTTGTAGAGGTATTACAATTGCTTAAAGCTAAGGTACAAATTATGGACCCTGTAGGGCACAGCAAAAAGTATAAAATTAATTATTAAAATAAAATAAATTTTTAAATGCTATCTTTTTGAAGAAACATTAAAACGCAAACTAATGGAGTACGGTGATGATATTTAAAATGTAATAAAATTAGGAGTAGTACTTCACAAAACCCTCTGATGCTACGAAGTACCTACCTAGATACTAATCACGGCTACGAGCCGTAGCACGCCTACGAGCAATTTCTTTCATAGTGTTTTCATTCAAATAAAATTAATTGCTCCGTCTGCCAGTTGTCCACTCCGCTCCTAAACCCGAACCCAGCATTTTGATTTCCTCTACGAGGGTGCGTCACTCGTTGCGAGAGCTCGTAACACCTATTATGGCGCCCCCTACAAAAAGATTTATTCAAAATGTTATTTTACACCGTCTATGTACCCTGTTCTATTGTATCCAATCGTCCCATGTACAATGACGTTGTAATTTGAAATAATATTGCGTTCGATTTTCAACTTTATTCCCGTGAATTATTAAAAGTTGTCATTCGACGCCATTTTGTAGACGCGTAGGGTGAGTGTCAACTGTTATTGACTCGCGTTATTGAGTTATATTGAGTGGCTAATGGGTATTGCGTTGTTGATTTGTAACGCATTTTGATACAGTTGTTGGTTGAGAAAATGTTTTTACAGTAGCTGGTTAGTTTTCTTTCATTAGGGTAAACTTAGAAACTGGTTTATATTCGAAAAGGTAATAGTTTAAGAGGAGGAGGAGGTAAATTCCAAAGTATCTCACAACCTATAGAGTACAGACGCTACTACCACATAAAGAACTGTCAATTTTATAACGATGTTGTCGAAAAAAAGTAACTATCTAAATGAGCACAGTTAGTACAAGTAAGTAGATGCTCACAAATGACCTAAAGCCCACCTAACAACATATCTTCAGGTACTCATTGTAGCCTGCAAAACTGGTGGCCGGGTATCTGCTAACGAAGCCAATTTGCCCGCCTGCCCGGCTCCCGGCAGTAATGAAGCATTCGCGTTGATGACGCGGAGAACACCGTTAACAATTAATTTTCTTCTTCATTTTTCTTTTATTGGCTCTTCGGTTTTAAAAAGGAGGTTTACGTGAAAGAAGTATTTTGTTCGAGTGTTAATTGGATCGCGTAAATTATATTTTTAAGACTGGCAATTTTTTATTTAGATATAACCGGTTGTTATAAAGAAATCGTTAGGTAATACCCATAAAAATAAAACGCATTTGATAAAATAACACACACTTTTGATAACAAATGGGCCTACAAACATTTTCCTCATACCTACCGAATACCACAAAAAAAAAAGAAAAAAGCGCGCCATTTCCTCTCATTCTCAATTTAAAAAAGCGAAGCAATTTAGTGCAGTTTTTTCTTCCCAGTTTCCCGGGGGACTAACAAACCTAGTATAATCTCCACTAGAAGTGACAGGCAGCTGCCACTCTGGGAAGTGGCTTCGTTACAGCACGAGAGGGCGCCCGTGTCGCTTCGCAGTTTCACGCCGGCTCAACTCCGCTGCTTGAAATGATGACAATTATACAGACTTTGAGAAGGTTTCGTTAGTGAACGTGTGTTTGTAGGTCTGTATCGGGTCGTTTTAGTGGATGTGTAGCTTTGTAAATACATTTTCAAACTATCTTTATAGTTTTTTCTCCGAAATGATTTCTGTTTCAGGGTTAGTGGTTCTGAAGCGTAGAAGCGCATTAAGGCTAAATATAAAATCATGTGTTTTTAAATATTATAGCAATATTATTATGCTTTCATACCTAGTAAGTATTATAGAGGTGAAAGCTAACTTTCAGAAAAATATAAAATCCAAAGTCGAGGTCCGTCGGTTAGAAAAGTTACACCGACACAAAGAAAATTTTATCGAAATAAAAAGCCTTGCTGGGATATCACAATGATCTTATTACATTAAAAATGTTAAGTCTCCATTACATTTTCAGTGGCAGAGACAAGTTTTACGTTTCCCCTACCGTAACACAGATGGCGCTACGAGTAACATAACCGAGGGAGCTTTCATAAGTGAACGTAAATTCTTAAAGCCTTGGAAACCGAAGTGCCGACGCTACCGTGTCAAATTGTATGTTGCTGAAGATTAGATTAGATACACCACGTAGTACATGCAATAGGCCAATAGCATTGGACACGACGTAGTTCTTTTGAAAAGAAAATGTAGGCTAATTGTCTATGGACAAGTTAATATTTTTTTGGAGCAATCAATTGGTTCCTTTGACATTTTGGCTAGGCCTATTGTCTATGTTCAGTAATGTACACTGCTTCAAAGATATTTTGCCGCTTGTATGTCATTTACAGGGTATTGGTAAAAAAATGTTTTTTTTAAATCAAGATGGCGGCGTTAGGTCTTATTATGGACACGCAAGTTTGAGGGCTATACAAATATGTTGGCTGCGCATGTGCTCTTTGAATGCACAGGCGTCACCCCGGTTAGGAAATAAACCCTCGAGGCACCCAGATCTTACACAGATGTTCTTAACAGACCAGGAGATGTATCAACGTCTGGAGGGAGGAGGGCTGGGTGGGAAAACCACCGACGGCCGCCATGGCCCACGCACAATAGTCCACCTGAAGGACTAAGTGCGGAAACCAAACCCTCTAACATACAACATGGAATTTACATAAGGTCAAATTAAATTAGCTGACGAAACTTCACATATTTGATGCCTACTACATATCGATACCCATCGAGTCTGTTGATCCTGTATATTGGCTATAGTTATTGGCCTAGAAAAATACGCACACGTTTTTATAAATGCTATTGCTCTTTAAAGCTCATAAATATATTTCGAAACGTCAATTTATTCCCGTCTATTAGTACTAGAACGTTTACAGGCTTTTACTAAATCGATATCGGTGAGATTAAATATTAGTTATATATTGTGAGCCATTTTGTTTGTCGTAAAATACTGTTAATGGAAAAACATAACTTCATTGGTTCATACTACAACAAAATATATTGTAAATTGATGTCAGTTGAATCGACTTCAATAAATACTGGCCAGTTTTTAGGGTTCCGTACCCAAAGGGTTCCAACGGGACCTTATTACTAAGGTTCAGTTGTCTCTCCGTCTGTCACAAGGCAATATCTTTTGAACCGTAATAGGTAGACACTTAAAAATGTTCACAGAGTGGTAGCGCTATAACAACAAATAATAAACTAACATTGGGTACCCCATACAAGAACATGACATTTTCGTAATTTTTTGCCTCGTGGCACAGAAACCTTCGTGTGCGAGTCCGACTTGCACTTGACCGCTTTTATATAAAGATCATTAACTTTAGGAATTAAATTCCTGTCTCTAATGGACTTATGAATTCCTAGTACATTATATGATGTAGTTATATGATATGATAGATTGAAGTGCCACCCCCTGCATTACTTACTACGGTCTTCTTTTGAAATGATAAAATTCGATCCATTAAACCCACCGACCCATAGAAATTGATTGGTTCAACAAAAACCGATGCTTCAGTACTTAATTTACACAATGTTATGCAGTAAACATTTCAAAGAAATAGTTCACGAGGCTGTTACTGATCAATACCCGCATATACAGTGGCAACGTAGTGTAAGTAACAAAACAATTTGTTTAGGGATTTTTAAACAATTAGAATAGAATATAATCTCTCTCTTTATTATATGTACACCCTATAAATTACAGGCCATTTATTCATACCATTAATTAATTGCCATGGCCATTTTGTTTTATTATTTATTCATTGTTAAAGTCGGTGAGTTTCGCATACGAGAGCGCTGTGAAATGTGCCATTTTCGTCACCCATTCATCTACCTAGCCTTTTCCCAACTATGTATTTTGGGGTCGGCTTCCAGTCTAACCGGATGCAGCTGTACGTAACCACATACCAGTATTTTACATGGAGCGACTGCATATCTGAAATCCACAACCCAGTAACTGGGTAATACGATATCCATTGGTAAGACTGGTTGTCAGACTTTCAGTTTCCTCGCCTATTATGAGTCCTTTAATTTATCCAACAAAGTGGGCATTTTTCAGACTACATTTTGGATAATAAATATCAAAACTTCGAAGACCTGCGACATCTACCAACCCGCACTGGGCCCGCGTGGTGGATTACGGCCCACTCCTCACAGAGGGTAGGCCTGTGTCCCAGCAGTGGGAACGTTATAGGCTGATTATGTGTATGTGTATACATTTTGAATACAATTTCAAAACAGTTCACGTATTAGCATCATAAATAATATAAATTATATTAAAGTAATGAAAGTTACAATTTATGCGTAATATCCTCACATTCACCACGACAAACATGTTTATCAGCCTAGTGTTGCCAAGTGTTATGAAGTTGTAAAATATTGGCGCTAGTGGCCGCTGCGGCGGAAGCGTTCCATCGTTTCCGCCCCAGACAGCCGTTATCTATTTACGACTCGTATTTATGGTGTGGCACAAAACGGGAAAAATATTCACAACCACACTTATACGACTGTATTAACTTATTTACAGGCTTTTGTTAATATAATTAGCATGCTTTGTAGTCACGTTTGTTGTTTAGTAATGTTTGTCTCGTAAAATGTGATGAGTTGAAGTGATGGTTACGACCAATTCCTGAGCTGAAGTTCTGGAAAGCTGGAAATGTATGTGACATTAAGCTGGCAGACAATTTGCCAACAATAGGCCTGAGCTGTTAATGTACTGTGACGTGGCTATTACTAAGGACTGTAAAGCCGTTCAATATACAATTCTATCTATTAAATGATAAAGTTATTCTACCATAAAATTATATGAACTAAGACACGAAATATTCAAAAGCTTCAGAAATAACATTTCAACGATAATTTTATTTATTCATGCAAACGAGACAGCTGGCTAAACGACAACATTGAGTTATTGATATCATTCGGCCTCCTTTACTAGCTCTATGGCCACTTGTGTCCAGTCGATGGTCCAATTGCATTGTCTATGGTCACGTATTGCTATTGTCCACCGGTTCTTTAGGGTCGTGAGGTTGACCACTTACGGAAAGATGTCCTACTAATTTTAAAATATTTTTTCTCTCTGTCACTCAGTAAATATTGAAAAGAGAAGTTGCTGTGTCCGAGATAAAAGAACGTGTTTGTTATGATAATAGACCTGTTTACCTCTAAACGGGACGATTATCAAAACAGACGGGATGCTGCGTGTTATTTCAACTGGACCGTGCGTGACTCGATAGGTGAGATGTGACGTGTTGAATATTTAATTAGGGTGCTTAGAAGCAGTATTTTTATCCAAACAAATAAATATTCGACTCAAAGTCCGTTGTACTTATTACATTCAAATTAATAAAATGAAAACAGGACTATGTATTTATAATGTTCAATAAAAAATACCGGTAGCCAATTCGTCCATTCACCCCACAGCAAATTTGACAGCTGTCACTTTGGAACTTTTAAAATTTAGTTTGTCACAGATAATAAATCACAGAGCGTCCCTATTCCGTACGAGCGTTGTCTTCGATTGGCTATGTGCTTTTGTATCGATTACAAGTAGTTAAGTTCTCGGGTAGTCGGTGGGTGGACTTTAGGTGTGCGTGAAATGGATACTGCCCTACTGGGCGGGGTCGATGTCAGCCAATCCTGTAAGTGATACTCTACTTCTTCTCAACGAACAATGAGCAAAACTCAACTTTAGCTCAACGGAACAGGGTTTCGAATCGCATCCTGTTTGCTTGTATTCTTGAAAGCGATACCCTAGTTCTTTATTGCGTAACGTATTTGAAATTGGACTTTGTTGGCTGGTGTTAGAATTCAAAATGGCGGTGGAGTAGTATGTAATTGATATACCGTGTCTAAAATTGGTGTTATTTGCATTGTTGGGTCGTTAGAGTAGGTATATTATATTGCTTTGTACTACATAGGCAGTATGTAAATTCAGTTTAGTACCTCCTTTGGTAAAATAGTAACTATAAAATAAAAAATTATGTAAAAAGAGGTGATATTGTACTTAGATATTGCTTTCTACCTAATAGGTAGAAAGGTAGGTATTTGTAGTGTTCTTGACTAGTAGAGGTAGGCAAGGGAACTATAATGATTATAATCCGTGTGCTATTATCTATTCTGTGGTTTCGGAATTGCCAATTTTAGTTGTTCTATAACCCATTGATACTGCTTTGTCTTGAGTTGTGTCCTTTAGCCAATAAATACCTTCAAAACCTCGTTGTATTATAATTACGTGCCCATAAACAGCTAAGGTATCGAAGAAATACTCTTTCTTTTATATAATACTAGCTTCTGCCCGCGGCTTCGCCCGCGTGGATGTCGGAAATTATTCCACGCGGGCGAAGCCATTATCATTATTCCTTCCGAGGGGATTAAATTTTTTTCTTACCTACCTATTGTATTATTTATTACCTATATTGTAATTGGAAATTACATATAGAGCACATCTGCAAGAAATTAAACCAGTTTGTATTTGCTCTTAAACGTTTAAGACGTAACGCAAGTGAAGCAGTTGCACTTACTGCTTACCATGGGTATGTTTCCTCTCTTCTCAGGTATGGACTCCTACTCTGGGGGAACTTGACGAACGTAAATGAAGCTTTTCTAGTGCAGAAAAAATGCCTAAGAGCAATCTGCGGTATCAGTCCATTAACATCCTGTAGACCTCTATTTAAAAAATTAAAACTTTTAACACTAACAGGTCTTCTCATAATGCAAGCTAGTGTATTCGTAAAAAAGCATTCAAAATTTTTTATAGCATGCGACTTGCATTCGAAATATACTCGTCGAGACCCAACACGGTTAAGAATTCCGTCACATCAAAGTACATTGTGCCACAAAAATAGCTTTATCACAGCAATTAAAATATTTAACAATATTCCAAAAAAAATAAGGGAACTCCCTCTTAAATACTTTAAATCCAATCTACATAAATGGCTTATTGGTAATTGTTTTTATAGTATGCAAGAATTTATTGATAAAAAAGTAACAGATAAATATGGTTACTAATTTTTATTATAATTATTACCTACTTTTTAAAAATACCTATTATTGTTAAGAATTTCATTAAAGTTAGGAGACATGTTGGTATAATGTATCCTCTTAATTTTTTACATGTAACGTGTTTAAATATTTGTATGCCAGTCCTTGGCGAAACATGTAAGATCATAATTCTATTTATAAGACCTTAATGTACCATGTTTTAAAGCAAATAAAATATATTCTATTCTATTAACTTTTTCACCCCCTAAATCCTCAGTGAGGAGTTTTTTTAAACTAAAAAGTGACCATCTGTATTAATTACTAAGGCAAATATTGCCAAGTATCAAGTTTATTAACCAAAGCAAAAAGGTTTTTCATATAATTGTACTTATCCCGTCTTTTCACCCCTTAGGGGTAGAATTCAAAAAACAAATATTGGGATGTTTCCATAATTTGACTCAAAGATTATTTATACCCATTTTCGAGTTAATCAAGTCACGCATTATAATCCTCTTCTCTAAAATTAACTACCCCTTTTCCCCCTGTTAGGGTTAGATTTTCGAAAAACCCTCATACGTGTTATTATATATTTTTAGTATAAGTATAAACACTGAGTTTCGAGTTAATCGGACCGCGCGTTCAAATTCTTCTACACAAACTTTAACACCCCTATATCCCCTTTGAAAAACTAATACCTAATGATAAACTTTATTGCTTACTTAGGCGAGTATTCATGCCAATTTTCAAGATTATTAACCTAACAAATAAGATTTTTCTTATAAACTGTATCGCCGCTTTTCACCCACACAGGGGTGGAATTTTGAAAAATCATTTGGGATGTGTTCATAACTTGTCTCGAAGATTATTTATACCAATTTTCGAGTTAATCAAGCCACTTATTATAATCCTCCCCTGTAAAATTGACTACCCCTTTTCACCCCGTTAAGGGTAGATTTTCGAAAAACCCTGATACACATTACTCCTTTAAATTTTAGGTATAAATACTGAGTTTCGATTAAATCGGACCGCGCGCTAAAATTCTTCCATACAAACTTTGAAACCCCCCAATCCCCTTTTAGGGGGTAGTTTATAAAAACAAAAAATGCCCAACTTCATAATTTACTTAGATTAAGTATTCGTGCCAAGTTTCAAGTTTATTAACTCAAGGAATAAGATTTTTCATACAAACAAAATCCCCCCATTTCACCCTCTTAGGGGTGGAATTTCGAAAAATCCTTTCTTAGTGGATACCTACTCTTCACGAAGAATACACTCTCCAAATGTCATGTCTCTAGGACCAGCGGTTTAGGCTGTGCGTTGATGTCTCAGTCAGTCAGTCAGTCAGGACTTTGAATTTTATATAATATATAGATTTAACGGCCAAAGACAATAATTATCCATTGTATTGCGAGTTGCCATTAAAAATAGGTCGTTATGTATTCTTCATTCAAACATCGAACAATACACGAAAAAAATCATTAGAAAGGGGAGGAAGGGGAGCACCTGACGCCGGAAGTCATTAGTAAATAGATGGACACGAAGAAATGCGATAACGCCCCGCTCTCCCCAAAATTACTGTGCACCAACTTATGAAATACTTTAAAAAAATCACATCACAAAGTACTTTAGACTTTGCTACCTTAAGTTACGGTTGATTTTAAATATGATGAGTTTGACAGCTGTCAAAAATAAATTTGTTTCTCGATATAAAAAATGACATTGTGTGGCCAACACCAAAACGTTAACATCTATTGTTACAATCTAAGGATTCTTTTGAGGATAAAAGATAAAAGTTTCTTTTTATCCTTTCTGGTGGATTTGAATAAGTTTTACTTACCCATGTAATGTATTTCTTGTAATGTGTCACTTTGGAGTCTTAAAATGACTATCAGCAAGAAGAATGGAATTCTCTGATAGCTATCTTTTGAACTAAATATCGCACTGGCTTCAGCTTCCACACAGACAAGTGGTCAATTGCTGTACCTGTAGAAAAGTGTGTTTCGGTAATAAGAATTGTTTTCATAACTACTTGTTGGAGTTGGTATAAGTCACACATACATCGTGACTTATACCAACTCCAACACAACTTCCAACTAAATCGGTTTAGGAAAGTTGAAAAAAATGTATCTCAAAATACAACTAGTTTTCCATTACTTGTTGTTAGATGGATGTAAAATGAATAGGTAAGTTATCAAGTTCATTTAGCTCGATAAGTACAGCATTACGCTTTACGGCATTAAAATGCACTCCATTTCTTGCAGAATAAAAATAATCAATAGGTAAAACTGGCCCTCTGATTGACCAATTCTTATATAATTCAAAATTACAGTTCTGTTTACAAATCCGTCTGCAATCTGTTATCTTGGCTATTCTTCGGTCGACAAAACCCGTTCCTATGGTGGGTATACTACGCGTGCTGAATTCTTTTCATCTTAATTCATCTTTTCGTTCAAATTCCCGCCAATATCTAGAAACTCCTGACTAATCAAATTCCTTATTTACAATTCCACCCGTTCGAAGTTAACCGTTCGGCTGCTGGTGTCATAAAGACCCCGTAACTCTATAACTTGTAACTCGTCACCCGCACCCCATCCCGTTGCCGCTTATTAGCTTACCAAAACCAACAATCGTGATTAAATCGCGCGTGAACTAATAAAATAATAAGAGTCTTGCTCTCAACGAACGGTCGCGGCGTAGGGTTACATGGTGCTGCTTTGTTCGGCATTGATTTGACGATTTTGTGATCGGAAATTAGGTATAAACTTGTTCCATTTTTAATGTATTTTTTATGAAGAAAAGGAGGAGATTCTAGCTAGTCTATTCTGTAAATATCTCACAGAGAAAACTTAGGTGAAGTGAGCTTAAAGTGACCTGTCAATAGTATCAATCCCTAGCATTAAGTGGAATGACAGCTCACTTTAAGCTTACCGTCACCTAAGTTATCATGGTGATCTTTTTACAGAATAGTACCGTCTTATTACGTAAAACACGATTAATAATAATCTAAATGATTTTGAAGGATATTGCTAATCCATTGCTTCATATGTTCGAAAAAATTGTCAGCTCAATAACGTAAATAACGCAATGAATGTTGTTGAACTGTCAAAATGAAAGTCATTCCTACTGTTACGCAATAACCTCGCTGTTGCTAGGGATTGATACTATTGACAGCTCACTTCACCTAAGTTTTCACGGTAAGATTTTTACAGAATAAACACTGCAAGTTTCATAATTTAATTAAAACAACATTCTAAAAGTTAAGGGTTACTACAGACTAGTGTCTTGTAAGTTGTCTTTTGAATAACTTGACCTATGAACAGAAATGTTAGACCATTAATCTTTGGAAACATCTTACATGAAACATTCTCCATTGTTTTGCGATTAACTAAACAATCTAATACATAAATTCATCGCCTAATGAACAAATAAAGGCTCGCAGACGGAACGTGACTTTAGTAGAACAATTTCTATGAAACGTTCTTGTAAACTGTTGTATAGACGCCAGCACATCAAGCTACCTGAAACTGTCAAATTTTCCCAATCAACCTTGAACCTTAATGCTTTAGCGATAAATTTCAAAATCTATTAAAGAAATTTGACAGATTGTAGTAGCTTGATGTGCTGGCGTCTGTATCAGAATCGCGTCGCGCCTGTCTACGGTAAAACTATGTCACGATCGTGATACAAACTCAAACACAAAATCATCGAACAAGCGTTAACAAAATGGTTTCTCAAGAAATTTAACGCTCCGTTCTATTTAACGTAAAAAATTGCATAGAAACCGATGACGTGCGGGGGGTGAAGTGGGGGGAGGTCAATTTCATTACAATTAGCTGTCACGACGTATGAATAATTCATGGCCGGGGTCTGGGAGGCCCGCAAACAGTGAAGGGTTGATTGTTGCCGTCTGTTTGCTGGCGGCCAGTAATTTGTGCCAGCCATCGTTCATTAAGCTGCGTTTACGTTAGGATTTTGATGTTACCGATGATTTGGTTGTGATTACTGATTAGGGTCGTAGTTGGTAGTTTGGGCTGGGCTTGGCTGTGTGTTGATGAGTTTTAGCTGTCTAGGTTTATGTGGTGCTGGTTACTTGTCTGCATACTTTATTTATTTATTTAAACCACAATTATAACAGCTTTGCAGAATCATCTAAGGCGATGTTATAAGTCACAATGTAATATTGTCGATCCCTTTACAAAATATAAAATAAAGTAAAATCAGTAAGCAGGTTTTTTTTTTTCTTTTTTAAAATGTTGCCCCACACTAGGAATTTCTCCTGTGTCGTGGGTGCGTTTACAGACATATAAACTCACATACACAAACAGCCAGACCCGGAACAACTAATTGTAGGTAATACAAATATTTGTTCCGTGCGGGAATCGAACCCGCGACACGCAGCGCAGCAGTCAATCGCTTAACTACTGCGCCAACCGTGCCGTCAAAATTGCAACAACGTTATAATATCAGACCTTTTTCAATGGTTAATAATTGTGCCTTTTGAATGAATCTCGGCAGGTTTTGCCCAAATATTAATTAATCAAGCAATCAGTCTGTAATGTTCCCACTGCTGGGACACTGGCTCTGTGAGAGGGAATGGGCCATAATCCACCACGCGAGAACAGTGCCGGTTGGTAGATGTCACACATGTCTTCGAAGTTTTGGTTCTAGGTTCTTGTTCTAGGTTACTTGTCTAGGTATACTTGCATGCAGTACAAAACATTTGTAAGTGCAATTCGTATAAGCCATATCAGTTATGTTTGTCTATTTATTCGTTTCAAATGAGATCTAAATGCTATACTAATTTTAAGAGTAAGTAAGTTCTTCATATGATACTTAGCAGCTTTCCTGATTTAGGAAGCCAATCATACGATAATTTCCTTTTTGATATATGTAGTGACTAGCAGTGCCCTGCAGTTTCACCCGCATAAGTGTCGATCCCGCGAGAATATCGGATTAAAAACTATTCTATGTGTTATTTTCATGTGTAAGCTATATTGCTGTAAAGTTTCATCAACATCCGGTCAGTAGTTTTTGCGTGAAAAAGTAACAAACATACATCCATCCGTCCGTCCATACCAACTTTCACGTTTAAATAATAATAATAATATCCCTGGACATTTCACACAGCACCATTTGTCCCAAGCTAAGCAACCTAATGCTTGTGTTATGGTAACAAGATGGCTGATAAACTACTTATATACAATTTTTTTTTTGTAAATACATACATATTATAGATAGAAAAACACCCAGACTCGAAACAAATACATGTAGGTCATACAAATATTTGTTCCGTGCGGGAATCGAACCCGCGACACGCAGCGCAGCAGTCAATCGCTTAACCACTGCGCCAACCGTGCCGTGCCGTGTGTTTATAATATTAGTAGGATATATTATAATAGGAAGTAGGATAGGATGTTATCCATCACAAACCGTAATTCGGTAAGTTCTCCTTTATTGTATAGTCCAAAGACAGAACTTCAATACCGACAAAATTACCTCTTCAGAAAAGCTTCTTCTTGAGGGGTCATTTTGTTGGGTTTTTGTCATTAATTATTACGAGCTGTCAATCATGATTCTCTCGGAATCTTTTACACTTTTTCTTTAAGAACAGCTGATACCTGTCACCTATCCCTCAAAGCTAAAAGAGATCAGAGGTCTCGTAACATCAACCTCATACCTTCAGTTCTAAACATATGTATGTGAGATGTGTTGACATTGTATTTAGCAGTTCATTACTGCAGACGAGTGATGTCGTGATGTTAGTCGAGATATCGGCTTACGACACAGCGATGATCGTGTTACACTTTCAAATGTTGGGCTAAGGCATGGGAGGTAGCGGTTTGGACGTGTCTTAGAAAGAAAGAAAGAAAATACGTTACAGAGAAAGAACACAAACACAAAAAAACTGCAGTTGGAGTCTTCAGAAGATTTTGTAATTGCAGTGCTTATAAATTCATTTTTGTCTTTTTTTTAAATGACTTTGTCAGAGGCGTGTTTTTGCTATGAATAACAGAATTAAAGGATTGTGAACTTATGGAATTGATTGAGATTACGATCCGATTTCCATTCTGCCAACGATGGTGAATCAGTCTTGATTTTTAACCCTCAATATATAGTTTAGTCTTCTGTTATAGCTCATCGTGTTGGACAAATTAAGCTAAGGCTTCCTCCAGAAAAGCTAGTATTTTTCTTCTATTATTATTTCTGACTATTTTTGTCCCGAAGGGTGACCACCTCCTTCTGCGAAGCAGTCATGCTAGCGAAGGAGGTGGCTGAGAGGCTGAGGGAAAGAACCTCACGCCTCAGCCGCCGCGGGAGACGCTCCGGGCGTCGGGAGCCGCGTGACGACTCCCGGCCACCGTAGGCGCGGGCCTGCGGGCGGTGAGTAATGGGTAGCTCACCGTCCGATCAGGACCAGGCCCGTGCCGGACGGCGCGTTGTGTTCCACGCGCGCCTCAAAGAGAAAATGTCAGCAGAGGACGGGGCCCCATAGGGCCGAAGCCTGCCGGGGCGGCGGGATTTTCCGAAAGGTTAACCGCTGCCCTGGAACAGAAAGGGCTAAGGAAGGAACACGGATGGGTTTTAGTCAGTAAAAGTCTGACACTCCCTTCCGCTCCACCCAGAGCGGGAGGGGTCATTTGATGATTTCCCATCCAAAAAAAAAAAAAAAAAGGGTGAATCCTTGACTTGCTGCATTTTTTTTTATTTTTACACTGGTGACTTAGCTAAAAGTGAAAAGCGCGTCCGCTTATCGCTTTTTGGATGGGTGTGCGCCTGAGATGGTCCAACTGCATGTCTGCGCTGGCGCCACAGCATCCGTCTTGTACTGTCATGTTGCTCCTATCTATCTAACACGCAGCGTATGATTACATAGTACCGAGATATTTTGTGCCAACATCACGGGGGAAGGATACGCTCTAATGGCTCTAGCTACCTTTCAGGCTAATTTCGGAGTAAAAACATGAACGCGTTGGCGAATATACTATACCGCACACGTTGTTAAAGTTGACTGAAGTCAGGGTTATATTTAGATAATGTTACAAAATGATGCTTGAAGCCTTGCTGCAGAGGACTGTAGCGTAAGTTTAAATTTTTTTCAGAAGCAATTTTGCGCAACCTTCATCGGTTTTAACCCTAGAATACTAATCTTCCTAGTACCGATATATTTTGTGCCGACATCACCGAGGAGGGATGAGTGCTAACTTTCGGGCTAAGGGCTAATTTCGGAGTAAAAACATAAAAGCATTAGCTAATCCACACACGCTGTAAAAGCTAACTAAAGGAAGGGCTAAAGGGGGATGTGTGCAAACTACAGTTTACCAGCTAGCTCGGTATAGATGCTGAAAAGGTTTGCTTATTTATTTCAGTCTAATTTCCTTCTGCAGCATTTTTGCGTGATCGCTATCAGAGGGGCAATTCTCGTAATTTTAAGACCGGTCACAGTCTGATCTCAGTCTCAATCTGTCAAAAAATACTTCTAATTTCCCTACATTTTGACAAGTTTTTGACATTTGTTTGTCGCTGAGATGAGACTGTGCCCAGATTTTGAACGTTTTAAATTACGAGAATTGGCCTTCTGTTGTAAGTTAAAGCTGAATTATGACAGTTTCTTCAATCTAGAGCTATGAATGAGTATCATTGAATCTAGATCAGTGGAGGCTGAGGGCTCAGGGATATCGGTCCCGGCTGGAGAGTTGTAGGTCGTGTCGGGTGTCATGTGACATTCACCAGGGCGGGTTGCACTGGCCCGCGGGAGGATTATGGCCCGCTCCCTCTCACAGAGAAAAGGCCTGTGTCCCAGCAGTGGGAACGTCATAGGCTGATGATGCATGAAAGTTTCAGTATTTGTTTTTATGATTATCCCCAAAACCCTTAAAAATAATTCGCCTGCTAAGAACTTACATCCAGTTATTTTTATTAGACACTTTTCAGGTAACCAAAACCACTTGTTTTTAAAACTACTTGTTTTGTAATTATTTTAGATTTATTCCTATCTTCAGATAGACTCAGCGTAGCATTTTCAATGAAAATCTTTCGTACGTTGCGAAATACCGATCACTTTATGGGTTCACCTAAACATAAAGAGAAAAACAAACTCCTTAACATCATACAGTTAATCGTTTGCAAAACCAACACCACGAATACGTCGATGTTTCGCGTCGACATCGCCCAATATTATTCTACTTACCGAGACAGCCTAAACAAACACTCACATACTTCCGATATGACATTAGAACTTTGCAAAAAATAATATTTAAGTATTAAATTACGAGGGATATCTATGTTTTTCCAGGTTCTCACGTGGCGTGGCGCCATAGAGTTTTTGTTCTATTTTTCTGGCGTGAGTTGACAGTTCTGCCGGGAGTTAACGTAATTATGTCATTGAGTGTCTCTGGTATTGTTGGTTTTTATTCTTTATGGGGTATTTTTGGGGCGATCTTGGAGATATAAAACTGTTGAGTCAGCAGTTTTTAGTAAGAGCTACTGTAGATACTCTTACCTATATAGTTTGTTGAAACTTAATGTAGCATTACCTACCTACATAATATTTTCATTTATCAATATTTTTATTGCATATTTTCTTTTCTGAAGATAGGGAGATATGTCATAATCATGTGAACCATGACTATGGTCTTCTGAAATTAAAAAAGTTAGGTAAGTAACTCTCTTTTTTGTGTTTGTGTTCTTTCTTGGCGTCATGTTTTACCACGAATTAACGTATTTTCTTTATTTTTTAAATTATTTTTTTCTTTCTTTCTAGATACCTATGTATATATTCCTATTATGTTCATGACTTTGTATTGTAACAATTTGTATGAACTCATTACTATCAAATTTAATTATACCTTCTCTTTGGAGACTCAAACAAAACATCAAACCCATCTTCTTTACTAATTAAGGGGCAGCCACCCCAAAACACAGTTTCTTCATTAACAAACAAAAAAAATCCTTATAAAGCCCACTTTTAAAAAGTGTAAGTCATGTTGACCCTAAACACTTGATGCATTTAATACTAAAATTGCAAAAAACTTGTGTAATCTTTTTTTAATTAAAAGGCAAGGGAATGAAATGTAGTCATCTCTTATAATTATACAGGTTGGGACGAAGGGAGGGTGACGGGGAGGGGGGTGACGTGACGTGCTGGTAATGACTGACGGATTTTGAATGAAAGCTCTTATATGTTGTAACGGAATTGATTAATTGTTTTAAATAAGTAAATTCGGGAAGTCAAATGAAAGTTTAAGGTATAATTTATTTTAACTGCATTATTTTTGTAAATTATGGAAAGGTTAATAATGATGATTATGATGAACAACCTAATGCCTGTTTTGAGATGGTGTTATAAACCTAAGAAGACCATTTTGAGTTTATTCTGCAGCCACAAGCGCCACAGCCAAAAATCCAATGGAAAGTAATGCCAATTGGTTTGAAAAAATCATTGTTTTTATAATCGTAGAGTAGTATGAGATGGATTGACCAAATTAAATTCGCCGTACCCACACCCGTACCCGTACATATCCCTTGTACGTATGAGTGCACAAAAAATACCAGAAATCAGAGTAGTTGGCGAGAAATGGAGAGGCAAATCACATCAGCACCTAGAGAAGAAACTACACGAGGACCACGATCGCTCTGACACAAGAGTGCTGCAAAGAAGAAAAAGAAATAAATGTGCTACTAAGTTCAGTGCATATTATGCTTATGCTGAACCAATTAACGACCTAACTTCATGGTTCAACTGGACCACCAATTAGGAATGACAATAGACTACCGGAATTCCGCTCCAGTAACCCACTGTAGAACTTCTTATGCAGATCTTCATATCGATACAGACCACAGACTTACCTATAATGTCACTTTTATCTTAATACCAATCTTAATGATCTTACTTAACATTCTATTCACTACAAGTACTGATTAAATTTAATAAAAAAGCTTATTCCCTTTCATAGCTATTGTATGCAATAGTGATGCTAATCGCGATCGCGTTCGATGCGGTTATTGAAAAAGTTGTAGGTATTCTCATTATTCCTTATAGGGTAGGATATTAATTCAAATGCATTTGTTCGTTATGCCTTACCTCCGTGTTTGTGTTGCAATGAGTAGGTAAGTAATTGGCTTTTGGAACTGTTTCTGCCTAGCTGAAGAAGTTTCGTCATGTAGCTACGTTTTTCGTGAAGTCATTACATGATAATGCTCATAGAACATCAATGACACTGATTTCTTCTTTTTAGTTCGATCTGCTGTGCGATTCTGTATCCGTCTCACCGTGAAAACTTAGGTGCAGTGAGCGTGAAGTGAGCTGTCATTCCAAATAATGCTAGGGATTGACACTACTGACAACTCGCATCAAGCTCACTTCACTTGAGTTTTCACGGTGAGATTTTTACAGAATCGACCGGCAGGTCTAGTTAATACAACTACAAAAATATTTATTTCATCTCGAACATTGTGTCATACATTAATTGACGTAGAAGATAGATAGAAGTTTGAAGGATAATAATATGCTAATCCATTGCTTCATATATTCATATAATTTGTTTGTAAATAACGTCATGAATGTTGTTGAACTGTCAAAATGAAAGCAATTGTTACTGTTAGTGTTACACAATTACCCTGTTATTTTACTCTTCTCTTATATTGATGAAAATTTCTTCATCCTGGTTTTTTTAAACACTGCGATCGTTTTCTCAGCCGATCGATTCTGTAAAAATCTCACCGTGAAAAGTAAGTGAGCTTAGAGTGAGCTGTCAATAGTGTTAATCCCAAGCATAGTTGGAATGACAGCTCAATCCACGCTCACTTCACCTAAGTTTTCACGGTGAGTTGGTTACAGAATCGCACTGTACCAAGTGTGTAATTTAATCATTTTCTGGTTTTTGGGGAAACATGCTGCTTTACGATTCTATAAACATCTCAACGTGAAAACTTAGGTGAAGTGAGCGTGGAGTGAGCTGTCATTCCAACTAATGCTAGGGATTGACACTATTGACAGCTCACTTCACCTAACTTTTCACGGTGAGATTTTTACAGAATCGATCGGCAGCACCCAACTTCAAAATTTTCGTGATGAAGTGTTGACTACAGCCTATTCTATGAAGGGCAGTTTACTGAATACGTTTAAGCCGACTGTCGAACGTCAGTTAGTTTAACGCTCAATTTATTCTGGTCGTGTCTTTAGATTATGTTCTACAAGACAAGCTCACATTACACGTCACCTTTCTTTGAACATTGTACTTAATTAAGACAACGTGTCTACTGTCCACGGTCCGTATTTATTTACTTGTAGCATGTACTGTTTAAATTATGACAGAATATTGTTTATGGGAGAGGCAATTCCGTCAATTCTATAGCTAATCAAAAAGTCTAGCTTTTTACACCCAAAAGGTTGGTATAATTTTCCACTCCATGATAAAATGAGCTAGGCAGAATGTAGTATTAAAATGTGACTGCTCAATTGAAAACAACCCTCCTAGATGCAACATTGGACCGGTAATTGCGTAGCACACTATCATAATCTGAATCATTTTGAAGGATATTGCTAATCCATTGCTTCATATGTTCGAAGAAATTGTCAGCTCAACAACGTAAATAACGCAATGAATGTTGTTGAACTGTCAAAATTATAGCCTTTGCTACTGTCAGTGTGTTACGCAATACTATTTTTTTTCTGTTTTTGGTTTTTTTTGTGGATATTCTGTGCCTTAACCTGGGTGAATAAATTTATTTTCTTTCTTTCTTTCAATATTGTCCCGCCGAAGAGTCGTATAGTTATTTGTATAGTGTTGAACCTCAGTAAGGAGTGTCGTATCTGTGAAATGCTGCACTCTACGTGTGCTGCATATTGTTATGTTATCTCAAACAGCCGCCTGTTCTGGCTGGTGGGTTATGTTATGAATCACCTGTGCACTGTGCAAGTGCGCAACCCGCCTGCGGTGTGCCTTGCATACTTAATACCGTATTAGGTATTAGTAGTAAGAGAATTATGGGCTTCGATTATGATTGGGTGGGAGAATTCTGCGAAAGTATGTAGTAGCAATGATCTTTGTTGACTGACTGGTGTGACGATTGCAGATTGATCCGTTTAGACTGGAAGCCGACCTCAACATAGTTTGGGAAAAGGCTTGACAGATAATAATGATGATGACGATGATGACGACTGCAGCCTACCTTCAGTAGCGTTATAGTAAGATGATCCAATTTTTCAGGGGACTCCACGATACATCTTATACTCTTATTGCATCTTCATATCTGAACTTTAAAAGAGAGTGACCCCTGGGTTTGTGTCGCCATTTGTTCTCAGGGGTAGACAGGCAATTTCGACTCAATCGGTAGGTTTTTTTTAACACGGGTTAATCTGATTTTGATTGATTTGAATGATGATTTTCCAATCAGTCAATCAATTGACAAGCACGAGCGTCATAGTTGTTTGTTGGAAAGTAGTGCATTTGAACCGAAGCAGTAAGCTGTTAGCAATTTTCTAAACTTAACTTTGAAGAGTTTCCTGCTCCAGTATTTCCTCGAAGACGTGGGAACTGTCGCCTGCTGGTGTTTGTCCTCACTCCTCGCCTTGGATGCAGTCCGCGAGATGTTTTTAAACGTCCACTACTACTGATCTCGCGTTACTGCACACATTTGATGCTTAGGGCTGGCACGATGGAGTGTTTATTAGTTCAATGATAATGTAGAGTCAGCTTGTACTCGGCAGTTTTTGGCCAACCAGAATGATTAGATTGTGATTCCTGAAATATTTTTCTGTCATTTGGTGACAAGTCAACAACGTCAAATGGGTTTGCAATGGTTGTTGGATGTAATAAAAATATTATGAAATAGGTATACTTTGTCAATGACTAACTAAAGGAGATTTCTCCCGTTAGTTTTAGCAATATCCAATCTCTGACGTTAAGCAAAATAAACAGTTTGGGGTTTATTCATAAACGACGACTAAAGTTAAGTTACGTTTAAACGTGAAAAATGTATGGTTAAACAGTCGCTAATCACTGCTTAACTTTAAGCAACGTTTATGAATAAAGGGGTTTGTTTTTAAATCCCTTTACCTGCTAAAATCTACATTAGCCAGCCCTGCAACCGCATGTCTGTTGACTTGTGTTTAAAACTGTGTAAATAGGAGAGGTCTCAAGTTACGGGATCGATTTTAAAACAATATTCAGCTACGGACGGAGGCGCCTGCGAACAAACATTTCCAACTAGACCAGGGGTGCTCAACCTTTTTCTTCTTTGAAGCTTGTATATATATATGTTGGTTAGTGATTTTGCCCTTACTTCTTTATTTTTTAGAATACTTAGGTGGTGGAAAATGAGAGCATTGGTGGGCCAGTTTCAACAGCCCCGACTTACGAGTTGTAGGTCGTGGGTTCGAACCCAGGCAGGCGCTTTACTTTGTGTAAATAATTTCATCACCACTGCTCTCAAAATTTGTTTACACTCGCAATCCTTAAGAGAGCAAAATACATGCGATGATCACAAAGGTACTGCTTGCTGCACCTGGTCAATATTGTAGATCCTGACTTCAGAGGTTATTGTGGGTGTAAGTAGTAGTGTCCGTACCTAAAAACTATACATATTTATGTTAAGATATACCTTTGCCTTGATCCAACAATCTCCTTTGTATCGAAAATACATATAGGTATATTATGGGCGAAATTTGGAAACCACATTTGAAAACTGTCCAATCAACAACAAAAATGAAGTATGTGGTGGTATACATGCAGAATTTGTTCGCAATTACTGCGCCAGATTGACAACCACTGATCTGGATTGAAGAAAAAAAAACACAACCCCTCTTTTACCTTCAGTAGTTAGGTAAAAAGTCGGAGAGTTTCCGAGAACACTTGGTACGAGACAAACAGTTTGGTTTGTGTTTCGAAACCAATCGAGATGATATGAAGATGTTGAGCAAACAGGGAATAAAGACCGGTGTCATGATGGGAGTCAATGTATTGTTTTGTGTTTGGTTTCGGTTATTTTATTGATTTGTCGCTGGATGAGAAAGTAGCCTTAGAACTATCATCGAAGTTATATTTTGCGGAAATGAAGCAGGTTTTAACGCCTGGTAAGCAGGTGAATTAAAGTTGCTGTAAGTATAACTATGGTGTACCAACCAACAATTAAGGACAAGGATGCAGTAACCACCAAACAAAGTGAACTCAGTTCAATACCATGCGGTGGTACAGGCAGCCCCGGATCTTCAATTTTTTTTAGGCGGGGCAAAAACTGAAAAATGCCGCTCCCGCCCACTTACATTTATTTTTAACTTAAAAAAAAGCAAAATTTCGAATTCGTAAATTCGATTTTCTATCGCTAAGATTGCAAGACTCGATAAGCGTTCCTGGCTCATAGAAGATCGCAAATAATTTTTAATTAGTTTTAGTTTGCTAAAACTTCGCTCGCAGCTTGTGGATGTAGTAGGAAGCGTAGAGTAAATTCGCAGGGCAATACAAATATTAGGAAAAGCATCCTGCAAATCATGCGCATAGATCTGTTGCAAGAGATAGAAACCGTTAGCCTTTTCTATATCACCAAATAAAAGCGGAGCTTGCTCTTTAAAAACGTAAAGCTCCTGGCAGAATTCAACGGCGCTTAAATCTCGCTCGTATTTTCGAGCCAGATCTGCCGGTCGATTCTGTAAAAATCTCACCGTGAAAACTCAAGTGAAGTGAGCTTGATGTAGTGTGAGTTGTCAGTAGTGTCAATCCCTAGCATGATTTGGAATGACAGCTCACTCCACGCTCACCTCACCTAAGTTTTCACGGTGAGATGGTTACAGAATCGCACTGCTGCTCCATACTTTTGCAGTTCTTCAATTGACATTTTCAAAATATTAGTACCATTAAGAAAAGCAAAATTCAAATTCAGCATGGTAGCACAATCAAACCTCTTTTTAATTTCTGATATTGATTCGATCAAATACCATAATTATTTCATTAGAAAATAGTTGAATAGGTTGGAGTGTTTGTAAATCGTCTTCTCACCAAAATGTTTTTTACGTTTCGGAATTCGTTTGTTTTGCAAAATAGGGTCAGCACCACTTTTTTCAGCAATTTCTCCAGCCTCTTTTATCCAATATTCCATTGGATTTTGTCTCATTTTTTGCAAAGTTTTGAGCCGACCATCCATTATTGCGACGGAACGGGCAAGGATAATATCTTCTTTCTGAATGTCTAAATTCAGTCATGCGGAGAATATTTGCCCAAATAGTTAATTAAGATTAATTTAAAATCCTTTATAGCAGTTAAGAGATGACCTGCCTGAGAATATAAATGTTCCTGCAGCACGTCTCGTTCCGCGCTCTGGGTATCGGTCGAGTTGATATGGCCATGAAATTTCTGTACTTGTACTATTATTTATTCCGTGGTCAAAGTTAAGTAAATGATGAGTTGTCCATTCGTCTGTAAAGTGTGAATTTGGCCGCCCTCTGAACTTGCCGCCCGGGGCATAGGCCCCGGCTTGCCCCCCCCTAGATCCGGGGCTGGGTACAGGTGTTATCAAATCGCTCGAAATCAAAGCAAAACACACCAAAGTAGTGGCTGCACAATTATGACAGTGCGAGATGGATCCCTTTGATCAGCAAGAATAGGTACAAAGCTTTGTTGCAGGCTACGGTTGTTATCTCAATGAATTTAGCGTTACGACTACAGAGTCAGCTACCAGTCTTTCCAAGGCCAAACATAATTAGTACCTACATATTTTACACAAACTAACTCAGTTTAATCTCTTAATACAACTAGTTAGTGGATGATACCAATATGGTATAGTTAGTTTCAAACCTGTCACGCTTGAACAAAGACGTGTTACCTAGTAACCAGCTAGTTAATGCAATAATAAAGTTCGTTAACATAATCATCACTTGTATCTGAAACAACTCGTAAATAATGCGCGATTACGGAATTATATCCTGAGATAGAGCAGCAGAAGTACCATTGTGAACATCATCAGAGGCAATGCTTACGAGAATTGCCTCTGATGATGTTCTCTTAAGAACTGTCACAGTCTGAAGGTCAATTCCCGTAATTTAAAACGTTCAAAATTTAATCGCAGTCACATCAGCAACAATCAATGTCAAAAATTAGTCAAAAATATAGGGAAAATAGATGTATTTTTCACAGATTAAGACTGAGATCAGACTGGGAACGATCTTAAAATTACAAGAATTGCCCCTCAGTCTCAAGTTTTTGACTCAAGTTTGTGTTTCACAAGTTTTTGACGACTAGATTTAGAACGTTTTAAATTACGAGAATTGGCCTTCAGATCATAGCGTACTGCTGAGTATGGCACTTAATAGACCTCTAAAAACGTCGTCTCCCAAAATTATTATATCAGCACTGTGGCTAACAATTTGGTCTTCTTCTCTCTTTTTAGTTTAACTCAAATGTCCTGGCAAAAAGAACAGTTGGCTTATTGTAGGTGGAGTTTATTACAAGCCAGGTTGTGCTGGAAGCACTCAAATATCACCAATCCAGGAGGCTCTCTCAATACACCCCAAACCGGGTTGATTTTTTATACGAACAGGCATTGGTAGAGCAGCAACTACTTTTGGGATGGAATTGTATCATCATCTGCCCAGCCTTCTCCCAACTATGTTGACGTCGGCTTCCAGTCAAACCAGATGCAGCTAAATACCAGTTTTTTACATGAAGCGACTACCTATCTGACGTGCACAACCCAGTTCCTGGGATGATATTGTATAGGTAACTAGCTTCTGCCCGCGGCTTCGCCCGCGTGGATGTCGTAAGGTTATCCCACGGGAACGTGCTACCAGGATAAAAAGTATGTGCTTCCCCAGGATGCCATCTATCTCTTTGCCAAATCAGAAGTTCAGTGGTTTAGGCGTGAAAATGTAACATACAGTTTCAAGTTCAAATCCTCCCCTAAAAACCGAATTACCCCTTTTTGCCCCGTCAGGGGTCAATTTTCGACAACTTTACATAGGTACTTATTATTAACTATTTTCTGTCGAAAGTATCAATACTGAGTTTCGAGTTAATCGGACCGCGCATTCAATTTCTTCCACACAAACTTAATACCCCTATATCCCCCTTTGAGGGGTAGTTTGAAAAACTTATAATGATAAACTTTATTACTTACTTAGGCAAGTATTGTTGCCAAGATTCAAGTTTATTAACTAAATTAATACGATTTTTCATACAAACTGTATCCCCGCTTTTCACCCCCACAGGGGTGGAATTTAATAAAAATCATGAAAATTCATAACTTGACTCAAAGATTATTTATACCAATTTTATAATTAATCAAGCCACTTATTATAGTCCTCCCCTGTAAAATTAACTACCCCTTTTCACCCCGTTAGGGGTAGATTTTCGAAAAACCCTCATACGTGTTATTATTTATTTTTAGTCTTAAGTACACACAGTATACTGAGTTTCGAGTTAATCGGACTGCGTGTTCAAATTCTTCCACATAAACTTTAACACGCCCATATCCCCTTTGAGGGGTAGTTTGGAAAAAATAATAGTGATAAACTTTATTGTTTACTTAGGCAAGTATTCATGCCAATTTTCAAGATTATTAACCTAACGAATAAGATTTTTCATATAAACTGTATCCCCGCTTTTCACCCCCATAGGGGTGGAATTTTCCTGCATGATTGGCGCGCGGAGGCACTACGCCGGGGGGAAACTCTGCACCCGCGGCAAATCGCTGCGGAGCGGACGGACCTCCGGCGCGATCTCATGGCGGAATGGAAGGCGCGACTATCGCAACCCAGCGCAGGGCACGCCGCGATAGCGGCGATAAGACCCCTCTTTGAGGAGTGGCTAGAGAGGCGTCACGGCGTTCTCACCTTCCGCTTGACGCAGGTCCTCTCCGGACATGGATGTTTCGGGAGGTTCCTGCACATCATCAGGCGGGAGGAGACGCCCGGGTGTCACCACTGCCAGGATCGCCCGGAGGACACGGTGGAGCATACGGTGGCGGTCTGCCCTGCTTGGGCGGAGCCCCGTCGTGTCCTCGTAGAGGCGATCGGCAACGGCGGCGACCTCTCGCGTCCGGCCCTGGTGCAAGCCATGGTCCGGGGCGAGAGGGAGTGGGAGGCAGTCACCTCCTTCTGCGAAGCAGTCATGCTAGCGAAGGAGGTGGCTGAGAGGCTGAGGGAAAGAACCTCACGCCTCAGCCGCCGCGGGAGACGCTCCGGGCGTCGGGAGCCGCGTGACGACTCCCGGCCACCGTAGGCGCGGGCCTGCGGGCGGTGAGTAATGGGTAGCTCACCGTCCGATCAGGACCAGGCCCGTGCCGGACGGCGCGTTGTGTTCCACGCGCGCCTCAAAGAGAAAATGTCAGCAGAGGACGGGGCCCCATAGGGCCGAAGCCTGCCGGGGCGGCGGGATTTTCCGAAAGGTTAACCGCTGCCCTGGAACAGAAAGGGCTAAGGAAGGAACACGGATGGGTTTTAGTCAGTAAAAGTCTGACACTCCCTTCCGCTCCACCCAGAGCGGGAGGGGTCATTTGATGATTTCCCATCCAAAAAAAAAAAAAAAAAAGGGGTGGAATTTAAAAAAATTCATAACTTGACTCAAAGATTATTTATACCAATTTTCGAGTTAATCAAGCCACGCTGTAAAATCCTCCCCTGTAAAATTGTCTACCCCTTTTCAGGCCGTCAGGGGTAGATTTTCGAAAAACTCTGATACACATTATTCTTTCCTTTCAATTTAGGTATAAATACTGAGTTTCGATTAAATCGGACCGCGCGCTAAAATTCTGCCATACAAACTTTGAAACCCCCTAATCCCCTTTTAGGGGGTAGTTTATGTAAACAAAAAATGCCCAACTTCATTATTTACATAGATAAGTATTCGTGCCAAGTTTCAAGTTTATTAACTCAAGGAATAAGATTTTTCATACAAACAAAATCCCCCCATTTCACCCTCTTAGGGGTGGAATTTCGAAAAACCCTTTCTTAGTGGATACCTACTCTTCACGAAGAATACACCCTCCAAATTTCATGTCTCTAGGACCAGCGGCATAGGCTGTGCGTTGATGTCTCAGTCAGTCAGTCAGTCAGTCAGGACTTTGAATTTTATATATATAGATGCATTCAATTAAATTCCATGTTAAAAAGTCAGATAGGTGTCTAATTTGTTTTTGGTGTTAAGCTTAAGCTTAACATCGAATTTAATAGATAAAATTCCAACCTATCTTCAGTCTAGATCTCAAACCTTCTGCACTCAACTCCTGATGCCGCGGACAGGTGGGGGCCGCAAAAAGTAGCGGTCGATCGTCCCGGGAAAAACAATCAAAAGGCGCCGCGGCTTCACAGGAGCCGCTTTGATACCGGGACAATTACCGCCCCCGCGCCCCGCACACCGCAGGGAAACTCATTTTCCAACGCGGAGTAAACCTGTGCACTTATTAGATCTCCACCAAGTTACTTTTGCCGCTGAGAGCAATCAGTTTGAATGGTGTGAGGGGAAGAATAGGGTTGAATTTGGAATGGTTTTGAGTTTTGGAACTGCAAGTGTGTTTTGGTTAGTTTACGCGACAACATCGTTCTATTTGCGAGTGGTGCTACTCTCAATCAACTTTAAGTTAAGGTTGTAAGGTTTATTTTAGAGTGGCGGGTAGTTTTGGAACAGCATATACAGGGTGGGCGAACAGTTCTCGCGCCGCGGATCGGCCGTCAATCATCTCGCGATTCGAGTACTGACAAAGGAAAAATCCTTGAACGCGAAATAACTTGAACATGATCAAAGTGCTATGTTGACACCGTAAGTAAACGCATGGCGAGTTAATTTCGCCTTTGACTGAATTTATGGCGGGTGCGGGTTCAATTCCCTGTTACAGACATTTTTTGTGACGACGCGGTGTGGATTGGGAGCGATTACTGCTAATTTGATGCTGTGAATGTGTCGCCTTATAGGCGGGTATTGTTTCGTTCGGATATTGATTGAATAATGGAAAGATGAAGCGTGTGTCGGTGTCGTTTATGAAGTGCTTATAAGGGTATTTCTGATGAAGAACTTTAACAGTCTTTAAAGCTAGTCCTAGACGACTGATTTAGTTGACAGAAGGGGCTTTGCTAACAGTCGGTTTTTGTTACACAGGACAATTAAAAAAGCATTCTGAAGGCCAATTTCGTTTAAAATCTAATCGCAATCACATCTTAGCGACAATCAATGTCAAAAACTTGTAAAAAATGTAGAGAAATTAAAGGTTTTTGACAGATTGAGACCGAGATCAAACTGACCGTTCTTAGAATTACGAGAATTGCCTGACTTTTTACTTACCTAGTTTACAATTTCCCAGAAAATTTTATCGAATTTTGAAAACAACAAATCCATACTAATATTATAAATTCGAAAGCAACTGAACCACTGAAGGGATTTCGATAAAGTTTGACAAGGAGGAAGATAGCATCGAAGGCCTTAATAGGCATATACATACTTGTTGTCCCGGTAGCATGTTCCTGTGGGATAATTTTCAACATCCACGCGGGCGAAGCCGCGGGCAGAAGCTAGTGTTTCCACAATTTTTCAAAAAATATCTTAAAGCACGTGAAAAATGGGTAACTTTAATATTTAGCAATTAAAATTACCCATTTTTCACGTGCTTTAAGATATTGATATACTCCAATTTATGTATGTATTGTATATGGACGCCTGCAATCGTCAACCTAAACTTTTTATATAATTACAACAAAAACCCGAGTTAATTTCTTTCAAACATTCCAAGACACGTCTTAGCAACCCAATGAAATTGGAGATTACACGGATCCATTCATCTCATTCATATGTCGTTTGAAACGCGATAACCCTGACAATGGCAACCAGCGACAAATATTCCTACTAATTTCACCTACCAATTTGCGGGGCACATTCTTTTAAGGGTAGGGCTGTCGCGGGACTTAATATATGTCCTATAAAGAATTTTGAGTAGATAGATTTTACTTTTTCACGCTGAAATGTGTCTTAGAGCAGAATAATGGCATATTTTTCTTTTTATACCGCATAGCATAATGTTTCCACTGCTGGGACACAGAGCTCCTATCTGGTAGATGAAGTGGGCTATAATCCACCACGCGGGTAGAGTCCGGGTTGGTGGATGTCACATGTCTTCGAATTTTTTGGTTCTAGGATGTGGCGGTTTCCTCACGACTTTTTTCTTCACCGGTTTGAGAGCAGTAGTGATAAAATTATTTACACAACATAAAGCACCTCTCTGGGTTCGAACCCACCACCAACAACTCGTAAGTTGGAGCCGTTATCTCTGGACCACCACTGCTACCGCGTGTAACATCATGCTGACACATAATAGAGTTGTTGGTAAAGTTCATCCCTGGCTGGCAGTCTTTTAACGCTCTGATGTGTTCCTTTTTACTGTCCTAGTTCTCTTCAGCGTTTACTATTATATGTTTCTCGAAAACTTAGGTATGTGCTCATTTCACCGACTATTGGATCAATGATATCTTTAATAATGATTAAATTAAATTATATTGAGAATAGATTTAGAATGATTGTCAAAATAAACGGTCGCTTAAAAAGTTGCATGATGCAGAAAGAGCTGTTAGTGTTATGTTGAGCTTAAACATACAAGATTCAAATCATTAAACAGACAGTCGCCATCAAACCTGCACATTTAAAATTAAAAACCCAACTCAGCACACCCCTACATCCCATCATACAAATCGGTACCGTTTGACATGGTCGCTTCCTCCCGCCGTTTTATTCATTCATGAGCACAAAATGGCGGAGTATCGGCATTATATGTTCATTTGCGGCGCATTGGGCCGACACGCGGTCACACCACAGTCTACCACACTTCACAGCTTCCTGCTCTCACATCAATTAGCCGTCTGCGAGGACAATAGCAGGCGGTGCATGCTAAATGCAATCTTTGTGTTATCGAAAAATCTGATATAGCTTTTAGTCGTGGTTTTGATTCTCATCCCACAGAAATCGTGTTATTTTGTTCGGGATTAAAAGTATGTAAGTATAAGTAACTGTCCATCTCATAGACTATATCTACGCAAGAGAATGTAATGATAAAAAGATCTACGAGTATAATATGTCGCTTCGCAACTACTTGAAAGATGTAAGACTAATAAATCAACAGTCACAGTTTCGCACGCGCCACTTAGGTAGTAGGTAGGTATTAGTAGGATGGTGATAGTAATGTGTATGGTGATACTACTGTTCCACACGATGATAATGATAGCAATGTTGGGAATGATAATGAAAACAAGAATTTCAACTTGGCGAACAATTCTGTCGATAACATCTCAATCAAAAGTCGTTTGTTTGAACTAGGCTGAAAATCAGCATTTTTTGAACTTCAAAATTATATGACAGTACCCCAAAACGCCTGCTCTTCACCACTTTCTAGTGCTTTAGCTGAGAAAAAGAAATGGCGCAACAAACTCCCCAGCAGCACAGCTGTCTGTTCAGTTAGAAGAACTTGATTCTATACAATATATGGTATACATATTATTCGAACAGCATTCGAACGACTAGTTAATTATTTAGTCAGTACTTAGAGGGCAAGTTCTTACCACTAGAAGATAAGTTCTTACCACTAGAGGACAAGTTATTACCACTAGTGGGCAAGTATTTTACACTAGATGGCAAGTGTTTACCGCTCGATTGCAAGGGCATATGTCCCCATACCTTATACCCTACGCATAACAGAATAACACAGGATCAAAGTATCTCTACACTAAATCTGATTAGTGTCCCATCCTAATCGATCATATGTAGTTCACTTCATACCCACGGTATCATGTCGCCAACTTACGTTAACTGCATAAAATATAAAGTAAATTTGCAGCCGCCACGTGCCGCGTCATCAGTGCCCTTTGTTGTTGGGGGGTGAGCAGCGGTCCGGGTGCTGACGAGTATTTTACACATTTTAACATAATATTGTAGAAAGAAGGGTGATTGAGGTGGAGAAAGAGTTTTGGGATGAAATGAAGTATCTAATGTGATGCAGTAAGATCAGCACACCTTGTTCTTAGCAAATTGGCCTAGTTATAATAATAATAATAATTCCATTTATTGCAGACTAAATATTACATGTCCATAGTTGTTAGTAACAAAGATCTTAAAATTATGTTAGTTAATACCAAAAATCATTCAACTTCTCAAAATAAAATTCAAATAATAAAATCATAAAATGTCAAAAAAAAAAATATTTATAATATAATCATGATTATGGTTATGATCTGGTAAAATTATATTAAATCTTTCATCCATCGGTGTTTAGATAATCTTCTCTTTCTGATGCCTGTCCAATTACTGAAGGTTGGCCATCAATCATGTAGATCGTGAGTTCAAACCCGAAGGCGCTTTACTTTGTGTAAATAATTTCATCACCACTGCTCTCAAAACGTTGAAGGAAACATTGTGAGGAAACCGTCATGTCCTAGAACAAAAAATTCGATGACTTATACCAACCTGCACAAGGCCCACACACACAGCCCACTCCCCCTCGAAGAGCGGAGGCCTGTGTCCCAGCAGTGGGAACATTATAGCCTGATTATGCTTATTGTTGTTTTTCTCCTAATCTCTATACAAAATGTCTCTTGCAATCAAGTACAGAGTTTCAGATCAGTAAAGAAAAACTCTAAAGCCATCTAAATTAACTGCTTCACGCGATTCTACATTTATTTAGCTTTTATTGATATCCTCGGAAACTGTATGACCTTCTTCTAAAACTAAAACATCTACGTAACCAGCTCTCAAACACAAGACGTTCACCACTTTATTTACACCATCCGCTACAAATCAATATCAGCCGATCGAAGCGTTATTTTTATTCAAACGGAACCCTATACAGCGGGTTCGGCAGTTCGGCTGGTAATTGTCAAATTAGCGCGCGCAGATCAAAGGCGCCGGCGATTTGTCGCGTTCTCATAATGTGATAAGTTTCGCGCGCGATTACGTTGGGGCCGGGTGCCAGTCGCAGAGGATATAGTGATACACGAGTATTATACCCAGAAAATAATGTTCGATACCATCATAATATTCAGCTGCATCCCGTTAGACTGAAAGCAGACCCCAATATAGTTGGGAAAAGGTTAGGCAGATGATGCCCATCATTATTTTCTTGCCCTTATCCTAATTTATTTGAGGTCGGCGCAACATGTCGTTTTCTTTCATACTTCTCTATTAGCATCATCGTCATATCTAATAATGGTCAATATCGTTTAGACTAAAGGAATATTTTATTAAAACGCATCGAATCAAACGGAAATCTTAGAATTGTACTGGTACAAAATAAAAGAAGGTCCGGATTTTCTTCTTTTCGTACCGATAGCAACTACGTCTTGTCATAATAGTTGAGCCAGTAGGTGACCACGTTGATGGCGGCATCCTTAGCGTTTTCTATAGAAGATGGTGAAAAGTTGAACTGTTATACAAATAAATAAAAATACCTTTTCAAATGTAATCTTTCGTTACTCATCATGTTCTCTATCTCTGCAGTGAATTTGAAAGTTCTCGATTCAAGTTTCTTGCAAGAAGCCGTTCCTGTCGACCATAGAAATAATCTATGCTGGCGACCAACCAAATCTCACCGTGAAAACTGAGGTGAAGCGAGCTGTATAGTATTAAGTATTAATCCCTCTAGCACAGGACAGCTCACTTCAAGCCCACTTCACCTATATTTTCTTACTTTACCTAGATTGGCTGGCTCAATATTTTTCAATTATTTTTTAAGTATATTTTCTTACTTATACAACTCGCCACAACTGCCGCCACACAAAGCGTGTTGTTGACTCTATCCCCCTCGTGCTTCCAGCTAGGGGAGCAAAGTATTCAAGTAGGGTAATTTGTTTTGTTCCTCAGTAACGGATTACTATTAGTAATTTTATACGACAATATGAGCCTTGTAACCTTAGCAGAAGGAACGGAAGATTTCAACTGGTAATGACGATTAGTAAAGGAATGCTTTTAATCGGAGATGAAAAGTATGGCTTTTTCTACAAGAGCCAGGATTACAATTATTTCGCTTCTGATTATTATCGTTATCGCCGAGAATACCACGCTGCAAGTGGGCTCAGCTTGCTTGTTAGAGCGGTTTGCACTACGTCCGATCCGAATCCGAATTCAAGATCCGAGTTCAATCCGAATTGGGAATGTTCTAAATTCGGACGGACTGAGTTCGGATGTAGTGCGCAACCCCCTTATACAAATAGTAGTGTGGCTACTAATACCAATGGCTAGTAAGCAAAGTTTCTCTGGCGCCGATTCCCTTGTTCAGAAACTAAACTAAAATTTAAGATTAGTGCATCCCTTTTTTATGTTTCATTATGAAAAGGACAGAAGATAAATATTAGTCTTGTCGAATTAAGATTCCCTATACATAAGTGTGACGTGATTAAAAACATGGCTACTAAAAATACGTCAATTTACGTCAGGCGCTAACTAATTTGACAGTACTAAACTAATATTTATCTTCTGTCCTTTTCATAATGAAATAGAAAGGAAAGATACACTGAGCTTAAATTTAGTTTAGTTTGTGAACAAGGGAATCGGCATCATCTGCCTAGCCTTTTCCCAACTATGTTGGGGTCGGCTTCCAGTCTAACTGGATGCAGCTGAATACCAGTATTTTACATGAAGCGACTGCCTATCTGACCTCCACAACCCAGTTACTGGGTAATACGATACCCCTTGGTAAGACTGGTTGTCAGACTTTCGGGCTACTGACGACCCGTAACGACTGTCAAAGATCCACAAATGACAGCCGGGACCAACGGCTTAACGTGCTTTCCGAGGCACGGGAATCGGCACCATTGCAGTTCAATTTCTAGATCCTACTATTTTCCGTGATCGTGAGTCGTAAATCGTTGTAAGTAGCTTCGATAATTGACTACTTTTTGCATTAGCAGGATAGATAAGGGTGTTTTAACAATTGTTTATTTATGGAAATGTATAAAACCTTAGAATTCGTTACCCTTAGTATTCCGTCAGTAAACACCAGAACAGACTAGAATAATGTATTAACAAATAATTTATAGGTACATTCATTATTCTGCATGTCTCGTTACCAACTCGTTCATATCATTATCGAATTCCTCGAAACTTTAATGCCATTGTAAAACAAAAATAAACAGTTGCTATCATTATCTGAGTTAAAAACCGCCACTCACGAACATTTGTGATGGCTGTCAGCGAGGCAGCGCTAACTCGAAAAAAAAAGGATTAAAAAAAGAATTTAAGAAATGAAATAATAATCGTGAGCCGTCCGGTAGCGGTCGCCGGGCGTCGGCCGGCCGGTCGCGACGCCATTGTCCGGCCGTCACCAGTGACTTTACAAAATAATAACGACCCGAAATGTTTTTAGAAAACAATTTAAGAAGCTTCCGTTTAAAGTTGGTTTATTTATCCTATTGTGCGTAAGCGGATCGTTTCGTATCGTAATTGTCGACTGACAGTCGCTGGTAGCTGTGGGAAGCCAAGAACTGTTTTTTTCTTGACTCAAATAAACATTAATAATATTTCAATTCAATATGGCGGTCGCCAACGTAATTATTGTGGTCTGTTATTAGAACCGCAACTGACGTGTGAAACGGAATTTTGAACTGTTCCTAATGAAAATAGATATTATTTTAGTTTTGGAGTTTGATATTTATTTTGTTTGTGTAAGTGACCGGTCGGTGTGCGTTCACCGTTACCTACTGCGCCAGAAGGTGGCGAGTGGTAGGAAGTCGGAACAATAATATAATTAAATTCCTGTAGGACGGATTGGTCCTGCCTGCGGGGTAATTGCGTAACAAACTAACAGTAGGAATAGCTT
The DNA here is from genome assembly GCA_949629185.1 of Apamea crenata. Classification (NCBI taxonomy): domain Eukaryota; kingdom Metazoa; phylum Arthropoda; class Insecta; order Lepidoptera; family Noctuidae; genus Apamea; species Apamea crenata. The sequence goes on along the minus strand of OX451365.1, from coordinate 1,982,676 downwards.
TCATTTTGACAGTCCAACAACATCCATTGCGTTATTTACGTTGTTGCGCAGACATTGTTTTTTCCAACAAATGAAGCAATGGATCAGCAAAACGATTCAGATTGTGATTGATTAGGGTGCAGAAACTTTTCAGAAAATGAACCAATCCCGGAAAACAAATGACATAGTTGCTAGAATCTTTCAAATTAGACCTCAACTTCCATGTTTTCTATCTTTTCCAATTTCCTATTGCTAAGACCATACTATACGCACTGATTTTTCTTACACTTCCATAAGTTTCGGTGGATATGAAGAAGCGAAAACCATCTTCTTGGTTTAAATCTTTTTCCGGTGAACTCCATTGCCGGACTGCCATATCCTTCTTGCAGTCCTGACAAGTACCTCCATTATCCGTTTCCTGGCACCATTTCTCACGAAGATCTTCTGTACCAACGTGGTGGTCACCACAGCATCCTCACCATTGTTCCCACCATAACTAGCGGCTAATAATAGCGTGCTTATTACCGGCCCTAACGTCCATTGTACGAATTGCCGTCATCCGCGCTGCAATGAGGATGCTGCGATCCCGGCCATTGGCTGGCTTGCCGGATGCTCGCCCGTTCGCCCACTCTTGCGCACCTCCCTAGCGTGTCAATCTTCATTACTGGCAGTTACTGGACGTTTATGTGATTGTTTGTTCGTATATAGGATCTAGGTATCTATAGTTGGTGACAATAGAGCTGGTGGATTTGCCACTACGAAATATTTACCCAGATGTGACGAAATATTTACCCAGATGTGACGAAATATTCACCCAGTGGAGTGGAAAATATTTTGTCAGATTTCCAATATCCTCGCAACTGGGTATTTTTGAGTTGAAAGTTTCGTCGTCATTTCAAGATGACTCGAAGGGACAAAGATGATAATGGTGTCTGCAATAATAATAAAATCATGGTTAGTTGGATCTGAAATCATCAAAGTATCTATATCGAATTCTGTCTATAAATCATATTTGACCCAGTTGGAGCATACGGTCAAATCAGTAAGTAATCTTTCAGTTTTGATCCTGGATTATACGTTTACATTAGGTATAACATAGTGAAGATCCCAGCTCAGATTCCTTTTACTATTCAGGAATGATTGACCATGGAGTTTCTTGCCGGTTCTTCTCCATAAGAAACGACCAATTGGAACCGTGCACATAGCTATTGACGTTTCATAGGTGACCATATAGAAAAAAAGAATATTTTATGTGGAATAAAATATTAATTTGTATTTGAATTAGGGACCTTAAATAATACTGCTCGTAGTTTGAATTACGTTGCTGTTATTTATATTAAAAACAAGGCTATTTTCACAAATCTTGCAAAAGTATCTAAAGAGTTTTCAACCTTTTTCAAAGTACCTACATACAACCGTATAAACGGAAACCGTGGATGAATAACATCACGGAGACTTATAAAACTGAACAGCTGAATTGAAATAACAATACTCCATCTCAATGTAATCCAATCAGCCTCACAATAAAATATGACAAAAATTAATGTTTATTTTTATAACAAGCTCGAGTTCTTATTTGAAAAAAAGAAAACAATTTAAAGCTGACAGAAGCTCAGTGAACAGCGAAACGTATTCAAATATCGAAAATTGTTGACAAATTAAGTTCCCTACGACTCCCTTACCACTTGAGAACGACTCGACGAAATTTTAAACTGTCTAACAAAGTTACAATGGCCCTTCCGAAATGGTTATGTGACCTGTAACACCAGTAATTAAAGTTCGTTTTAGAATGTTTTTTAGTTTTCAGGATGCAAGCCTAAGTTTGTAAAGTTATACGGAGGGACGGTACCGAGCCGTTCGTTTTACTAGTTACTCAATTAGGCCTTTTGTATTTGTTTATCTGAGTTTGTATAGCGGCAGAAAGGGATAACTATACTATTTGATACGTATTAGAAAGAGACAGGCTATGCAAAGTAATTTGAGACAGTTCTTTTCACTGGCGCGGTAATACGTTCCTATTTTGAATGGCAACACGAAACTGGCGGGAAATGCATTCAAATTGTGTTCTGTTTTTACTTTTTCTAATTTGTGTAATGGCCGCCAGGCTACGGATTTTCTTTGATACTTTCTTTTCTGAAAGCTACTTTCCGGTACGGTTGGAGTTGAGTTTTTAAATAATTAGTGAATGTTTCCATTACTATCGTTAACAAAGGCTATTTTATTTATTATTGGAACTACTATTACTCCAACAAAGGATATACAGATATAATTAATTACAATAATGTTTATGGTTGTTTTTTCTAAGTCCTCATCAAGTTTGTGTGACTAATGGATTGACAAATACTTCTCATTAACACCCCAAGCACTGAACAATTTCACAATCGATATAATTTAAATTCCTCGTCTGAGTGAACGTTATTGACAATTGATCTTTTATTCCTGTCATACACTCAATAAGGATGGAACGCGTTGAGCTGTCTGGAAAAAGTCTTCTTAAAAAAGTTATGTAGTATATTATTTTCATAGCTCTCTGACATTTTTCTTTTCTTTTTATTTTCTTTCTTGGCTTTTCAATTTTCTCATTATAGACAAGTCTACAAACATATTTTTTTTAATTATGCTAGCAATTCTGTTTCTTGTTTGTTCTGATTTGTGAAAATAATTTAAAAATATAAATATAATGAGTTGTCCTTTCTATTTATGTTTTAAAATTATTTATTAAAGTATGTATTTCTAAAACATTTAGCCTATTTTACAGTGTGGTTTAGCTACACAGCGACGCTACGACGCTACGCAACGACGAAACGTGCTGTAGAGTCATTCAAAATATCATCACTATAACTATTACCAATTTTCTCATTAAAAATTTCACTTTGATTCCTTTACTTTTAAAAAACTTATTCAAAAGACGTGCAACCCTTACTTTAAGGTAAAACATCCATGCAACCCTCGCCCCGTCTCTGATTGAGCAAATATCGTAATATCAATGTGACTGCGATCGCGACCGATGGTGCATAAAACATCCCCGTTACAAACCCAAACAAACTGTGGATGGGGTTATGCAAGATGACATTATATTTATTAGGTAAGTACTAAATTGTTTTTCAGAAAGGTCAGGTGCGTAGTGCTCTCAACCGCCGTGCGTGTATGACCAGAGGAGCAATTCTCGTTATTTTAAGAACGTTTACAGTCTGAAGGCCAATTCTCGTAAATAAAAACGATCAAAATCTAGTCGCAGTCTCATCTCGACGACAAACAAATGTCAAAAACTTGTCAAAATGTAGGGAAATTAGAAGTATTTTTTGACACATTGAGACTGAGATCAGAGGGCAATTCTCGTAATTTTAAGAACGTTCACAGTCTGATCTCATTCTCAATCAGTCAAAAAATACTTCTAATTTCCCTGCCTACATTTTGACAAGTTTTTGACATTTGTTTGTCGCCGAGATGATACTGTGACTAGATTTTTACCGTTTTAAATTACGAGAATTGGCCTTCTGATGTATGAACGTAAAGGAGGCACACAAGGAATGTGTAAGGATCATAGCAGGTGCCGTTCTGTAGTTTCTGCCCACCCCCATAGAAAGAAGGTGAGAGCTTATTACTAAATTGTAGTAAAATGTTATGAGAATTAAATGACTGTTGAGATGACTCTATGATGATTAAAATCGGGAAGTGGAATTGTCATTGGTTGTCTGATCTACTTTTGTCAATGGATGAGCTTAAGATCCAATTAAAACAGTTGCCAAGTTAAACTTTAGGTTAGGCAAATAACACATTATGAGTTGATTTTTATTCGTGGAATAAAATTGACGTCTGACAGATTTTGTATGGAAGAACTGTCAAAAATTCAAAATTATTTCTCGGATAAAATTATCTGGCGTTGGAAAAATCAGCACTCAGTGACTTTTAGGTAACGGATTTACCATTACTTTGTGCGTAGTAGGTAGGTACATACCTAAATGTTACTTCACAAACAAGTTACCCTTTTAGGTATATTATGTGGAAAACATATTTATCACCTTTACAAACGCCTAAACCGCATAAATTATATTACCTATCATCTATTACTCCATCCTTCCATCTCGCATCGCCACATCCGATCGGCGATCCTCGGTAATGAACTGGGAATCGCGGCTGTGTGCAAATCCCCTTACATTTGTTGACGCGCAATCATACACCCTGACACTTCGGGATTTACTTGACTCCACTCAGTTTGTCTTTTGAAGGATATTTTACGCAAATGAGGTTTGAAGACGCCCTGATGCCCTTTTGAGCGGCAGTGAAGAATTAGCCAAACATCCCTAGGTCTAAGAAACCCTACTCATTAAATTGTAGACTAATGCAAAGCATTTTCGAAACTACAACTATTTAAGGCTCTAATCATCAAATTAAAATCTCTTTTCCTTATTTCAAAATACCTAAACTATTTTCTATAATGTCTAAAAAAGAGTTAAAAGTCATCAATGTGATAGTCTGAAGACAGCATAAAGCTCAGAAGGCCAATTCTCGTAAAAACGTCCAAAATCTAGTCGCAATCTCATCTCAACGACAATCAATGTCAAAAACTTGTCGTGTATGGAAATTATAGAGGTATTTTTGACAGATTGAGACAGATCAGACTGTGAACGTCCTTAAAATTACGATTGTGACATATTTTACATTTTCGACAAACACTGTAAAACGTTACGTTTTATGTGCAACGCTCATCCAAACGTTAGTTTTAGCAGATGTATTGTTCCTTCTTTAGAAGTTGTTGAACTGCTCCCTAATTTCGTAATGCACTATCAATCACAATCTGCATCTGATTTAAAGCGACAGCGACGTGGAAAATATAAACGACAACGTAGAGTTCACCAACAATTTCCACACAATTGCTCACTGGTTTAGGTTAGGCATAAATGCTATAGGATTAATTTAGATCCAAACAACTACCGCTATAAGAGTACGTTCTTCATTGTATCGTTGATTTGTTCCGCTTTTGCCACAACACAATTCGCCCCACATTTAATCCCTTTTTGGTCCCGAAAATCATGTGTTTCATTTATTTATTATTTTAATTCTATATTTCTCCCCATTTTTTTTTAAGACGTAAGCTCTAGCCATAGGCTAAAAAAGTGTGTGGTATACTTATAGCGTACGTTGCCTCTATACAACGTTACGTTTATGGCTTTTAACCCGCTAGTTTGTAACCGAGAGAGTGTTAGATTTATTAGAAAAACGATCTGGGGGAAGTGAGAACATCATAAAATGTATTGATTAGTTTCAACTTTCAGTGTAAAGACAGTTTAGATTCTATCTAGAATCTAAACCACTTCGTCACCGTTAACGGATTATAGGCAACATTAATGTTATCCAACATTTAAATAAGTATAGTGTTTGTTTTACTGTTTTTTGGGCAATGATGGATCAATTACTTAAGGTAATAATCCTTGAGGAGCTGGGGTGGATCGAATAATCGATTTTCCCACCAGTACGCAAAATACGCGCATTTTCGTGGAGTTGCGGACACCAGCCTGTATTATCTATTACCTAAGGTAATAAATTGAGCACAAATAAATAAATAAATGAATACTTACCCATTTAGAAACATCAGACGCTTTTCCATTGTAAGATACTATTTCGCCATGTTTTAAAGCAGTGAACAATTATTCACAAAAAAACCCATTTTGCACATAAGACACATGACTGAATAAAATAAATAGGTATACCTTCAAGCGACTCACAACATTGCCTGATTCCCACGTGAAACTATGTATTAAACTAAATAAAAACAGAAACAAAACACACATAAAAATGTTGACTTTTTTCAATTGCCACTCAAAATCGAGTGCTGTTTGCAAAATACAGCTAAATTGTGTAGAAAAGCCAACCCTTTGTCTTCCGAGGGTCGCTCGTACCCTTAGGAACACTTGATTAGAGGAGGGTTATTCGTCGTTTTGCGGTCATGTTGGGAACTTTGTGGACTAATTGTTATATTTTGACTTTGTAGCATTGCAAGGGTTGGGAACTTGATTTTTTAAAAGTTCTATTGACTTTTCTTAAAGAGTTTTTAATGTGAATGGCTTTTAAATTGTGACTTTGTTTTATTTGTATAGTTTCTTGTTGTGTTTGTTTATTGTTTTAATATGAGCGTGAGAGAAATTGCTTGTAAGTTAGTATTTAATAATGTACGCCTTGACTTCTTGAAGTTTCTCACGGAGGTTTTTTTTAAGTTGCAGAGTGGTACCTATTGACTTGTTTTAAAAAGCCATTCATTTTTTGCATGTAACAGTGCAAGTTGCTTTGTAGACTCGTTATTAAATATTTTTACTTCAGCTATCTTAAGAACCTTTGTACTTTGTGGATTACGGCCCATTCCCTCTCACAGAGAGGAGGCCTGTGTCCCAGCAGTGGGAACGTTACAGGCTGATTATGCATTATGCAAGACCATTTGACCACACACGTTTTTCTTGCCGTGAAAAACTATGTTTTTTTCGCCGTGTGTAGGCACGGTCGTCAGTGTCGTATGGATCACTTATGGAAGCTTGTTGACGGCCACGTTTTTCTACGGTACGGTTTATACGCCGTCCCGTAAGGAAACCGTGCCGTGTACAAAGGGCCTAACGCTCGCTCGACCCTCGATGATGGCAGTGTAGCCGATCCTTAATTGTTTTAATACTTGTTGATGAATAATTGTTTGCTGCACCGGACGACGTCATTACGTCGGCGCCGGCTGTCGCTGAAAACCAGCGCTGGGACTCTGTTTTGCATAGGGTCGCAGCATAATGCTGAGCGATAGCCGTTTTGCGTGGATGTGATGCATGTCAACCATTTCTTATTGTTTTCTTTTCTTTTTTTGTTCTTTTGTGCGTCATGTTTACCGCAAATAAACGTATTTTATTTCTTTCTTTAACATTGTGGTGTACCTAAGTAGACGATTCTAGTCTAGACCAAATATCTTTCACATGTCCCTTTTTATGAGCTCGCCATTTCAGTCAGAAGGGTAATGACCCTTCTGACTGAAATGGCGAGCTGGCGCAACACACTAACAGAAGCAATGGCTTACATTTTGACAGTTCAACAACATTCATTGCGTTGTTTACGTTGTTGTGCAGACAAACTTTTCGAACATATGAAGCAATGGATTAGCAATATCCGTCAAAATGATTCAGATTATGATTGGTAGTGTCGCGCAATTAGGGTGCAGGATGCTGTCATGACGACTTTACAACAAACGTAATTCTTTACAGTTTGTTGATATACTGTCAAGTTTTCATGCAATAGGTACTATCGATATGACTTCAAGTTGTTTATGGGAGGGGAAATGGTGACTATGCTGGAGAGCTATCCTCTAAAAAAAATCCCCCCCTCATCCAATCTGACATTCCTACAATGTTCAATGAATTGGAACATTTTTCCAGTGACCGGCCGCTTGTCATAATGAACGGAGCTTCGTTAAATGTTTCAAGTGCCCTCAACACTCATCCAGCATCCACTTCATCCCACTTGCGTTGGAGATGGACACGCGGCTGCCAAAGGGTTGACATTTTGGTACCGAACTCTTAGAGCATTATTTTAGGTAAAATCATCTGTTTATTTTGCATATACTTTATACTAAATATTAATGAATAAAAACGAGAATTTTTACATCCTACTAATATTATAAATGCGAAAGTTTGTATGGATGGATGGATGGATGGATGTTTGTTGGAATGCGGTCTACTCTCCCTCCGTCTTAAGAATTCTCGATCAGGTCACGTGTCCTGACGCGAGCTCCGTCTTACGAATTTTGTGTCCTGACGCGAGTTTAACATTTTTTACCCATCACAACAAAAGTGCACAACGCCGCTAAAGAAGTTTTCACTAAAAAAAAAAACAACTGTTTTGGCGACATCCAATAGGAACCTTTTATCACTAGATCACCCCACAATCTAAATCAAATAGACGCAGTACAAGAAAGCCCACTAGATAACTAACAAATAACAACATTCCCATAACAGATAGCTACGTAACTGCATAGATATCTATCAAGAGGTTAGTTCCCATGCCTGCGCAAGCGCTTGACTTTTGACACCAACACTCACTTGCTAGTCTTTCACTTTTTAGTATGGACAGGTCATTCAATTGATTAGATGGCTATGTGGATATAATATTGTAAATCATTTTAAAAGAAAAATACATTTTAAGAGTTTTTTAGGGTTCCGTACCTCAAAGGAAAAAAACGGAACCCTTATAAACACTTTGTTGTCCGTCCGTCCGTCCGTCCGTCTGTCTGTCTGTCAAGACCCTTTTTCCTCAGGAACGCGTTGAGGTATCAAGCTGGAATTTATATCAAATACTCAAGTCTACTGACCCTTGGAACTGTGAAAAAATCAAACTTCTAAGCCAACGGAATCAAAAGATACAGCCGTTTATGCCGCAAATTTCCGTAAATTTTCGACACTCGCAAGGGAATCAAAACCTACAGGGTACTTCCCGTGAACTCAGAATCTTGAAATTTGGTACGAAGCCACTTCTTATAGCACAGATAAAGGAAAAATTGCGAAAACTTTCTTTTTAGTTGAATCATATAATATAAATATTTTTAATAATTTTAAATTGTACGGAACCCTCGGTGCGCGTGTCCGACTCGCACTTGGCCGTTTTTTTTTTTAAGGATGATATATGCACTTTTTGATTGCCCAGATGGTGCCAGCGTAGAGGTCGCTTTGGCTGCATTTTTGGGGAACAGAGGAGACAGGATAAGAGGTGACAAAAAGTTTGCGATACAGCTCCACATTCACACCCTGCTGCAGTTCCGTCGAGGTTCCCACTTTACGAGGTTGTAGTTACGAAGACGCGACGACGCCATAGAACTGGCGAGGTTCTGGGTCGAAAACTTTTATTAAACTGTCCATCGAATAGAATAAGAGGGAGATTGGCCAGATACCGGAAATTATAATCAGCCTATAATGTTCCCACTGCTAGGACACAAACTCAAACTCAAATCATTTATTTCAATTAAACCATTTACAGGCACTTTTTAATTGTCAAAATTAAATAGTCGGTCAGTTAATCAGAAAGTTGAAGCTAGTTCAGGACTCCTTTACTTTTTAGAGGGAGGGCCCAGTGCGGGTTGGTAGATGTCCCATGTCAAAAAATTCAACTCGTTCCTCACGATGTTATCCTTCACCGTTTTGAGAGCAGTTGTGAAGAATTACTTTATACAAAGTAAAGCGCCTGTCTGGGTTCGAACCCACGGCCTACAACTCGTAAGTCTGGACTGAACCACTGGACCACCAGTGTTCTTTCTTGATACCGGAAATCACTCAAGTAAAAATCTTAAAAAAATCAACGAAAACAAAATCGAATTAGAAACAGAATCAGCGAAAGAATAAAGCACCGGCCGTACCGATGCGGCGAAGCGATAAATATAGTTAAGCGAGAATTGTTCGTCAAAAATACGAGTAATTTTAATTGCGTCGCTGATAGAGGCGACATTATCGCGTTAATCACGCTCTCTGCTCGCTCCCCGCTGTATTCGTTCAGCTTAATGCTTCTCTGATTTTTATGACAATTACTTGTCCTTTGTTCTGTCTAGTTTGATGAGTAGCTCTATTTATTTTGGACCTTTTTATTGTACAAATTTTTGACGTAATGCTATCTTAAATTGGTCTTACTTAGGAGGTGAACCCAGACAGGCGCTTTACTTTGTATACATTAGGTATTTCATCACCACTACTCTCAAAACGGTGAAGGAAAACGTCGTGAGGAAATCGGCATGTCCTAGAACCAAAAATTCGTATCCATGTGACATCTATCAACCCGCACTCCGCGTGCTGGATTACAGCCCACTCCCTCTCACCGAGAGGAGGCCTGTGTCCCAGCAGTGGGAACATGATAGGCTGATTATGCGATCTGGAATTAAAAAAAAAAAATCTTGTTCTGTAAACTCCTCTACTAGTAAAGCTGTCTGTGTCGTGCAAACTTTAATTTAAATTAAAACCAACTCTGTATAAAATTTATACAGAGTTGGTTTTAATTTAAATTAAAGACAACTATTTATACTATAAATAGTTGTCTTACATAAGTAGGTAGTACTGTGTCTTATATATATCGGCATACTATTACATACATAGATAAACTCATGCCATCTTCCCATGGGAGTGGGCAGAAACTACAGAACGTCATCTGCTACGATCCTTACATACTCCTTTTGCCTCCTTTACGTTCAGACATCTATCAGCACCCTAATTGCGTAACACACGATTAATTGGAATTGGTTTCATTTTGACAGTTCATCAACATTCATTGCGATAATTACGTGTTGAGCAGACAAATTTTTCGAACTTATGAAGCAATGGATTAGCAATTTGCTTCAAAATGATTCAGATTCCGATTGATTGTGTGTTACGCAATTGGGGTGCTGGTCATACATGCAATGCACGCCGGTTGTGAGTACTTTGCACCTGACTTTTCTTAAGAACATCACCAATAAGGTCGAATACAATTAGCCTCATAAATATAGACATATAATTATTAATTATATAAACAGTCGGGTAAAAGACTGATTGAAGAAATGTTACAATTGAATATTGTTTCAATGTTTTATACAATTCCTAGAAATAAAAGAAACGCTCTGTAACCAGCTGGAGTTTTTAAGAAATACGATGCAAAAGCTGCTAGTAAACTTTTAGATTCCAAATCCACTTTTTGCCACAAATATCACAAACCACTCACAACCCAATCTAAAAGCAAATAACCCTGCATTATACACAAACGCATCACTCTGTAGTGAATGTAATACACTGACAATGTCAGCGTATCATCGCTGCGCACAAATCGAATCAGTCGCAATCCCAGAGACATATTGTTTAGCGGGAACGGATCCAATCTGGAGATTTGTTGACGTCGCTCGCCCCCGCAACCCCGCGCCTCGGGCGAAGGAGTCATGTTAACGAAATAATTTCGATATAGATTTACATGTGGAATATGATTGTATAGAGAGAGAAAAGAAAAGTATTGAAAGAAAGAAGGAATGGATATTAAAATGCTCAGAGAAAGAAGTAGTACATAAGTAGGTTTAGATTTAAAGATTGCAGATATTACAGTAGTATTATTCTGTAAAAATCTCACCGTGAAAATTTAGGTGAAGTTATTTTGAAGTGAGAGTTATTTCATCTGATGCTAGGGATCGCTAGAGATTGAGTTGCAGTTTGGGCGACCCTATAGTCATGTTAATAAAATAGTTTCGATATAGATTTACATGAGGAATTTGATTGTATAGAGAGAACAGAATGTTGGCGAGATGGATATTGAAAGAAAAGTAAAAATGGAAATTGAAATGCTCAGAGAAAGAAGCAGTACATACAAGTTATGAAGGGATAGAAGTAGTACATACATACAAGTACCAAGTTAAAGATTGAAGATAGTACTGTATTGATTTTGGCAGTGAGACGCAGTTTGAGCATCCCCGTGGCTGTCATGTTAACGAAATAATTTTGAAGTACATAGATTTACACTTGATTTACATTTACATGAGAAATTTTATGAAGACAATGTTGGCGAGACAAATAAAAGAAAGAAAAGTCGGAATGGAAATTGAAATGCTCAGAGAAAGCGTACAAGTTATGAAGGGTTATATTTAAAGATTGTAGATAGTAATATTGAATATGTGTGTCCTTTTTGTAATGTAGAATAAGGTTTTTATTAAATAATTAGTACTGCAACAATGTTGGTAGTGAGTTGTAGTTTGTGTAAGACGGTACACATAGCGTGATGCCTTAGCACATTTTGTGTACTTGCAATATTAATATCCAATGTTAGCATGTGTATGCTTGGCGGCTTTATAAGGTAAGAACATTTCATTCAGTGTCTAAAAATTACTTCGAACGAACTAAGATTAGTTGTGACGATATACTTAAGATAAAACTATTTGAAACTCACAGGCATATTGCCTGTTTTGTCAGATAGAACAAATCAGTTCACCAAGAACTGATTTGTTCATACACGAATATTTCTATATTTTTTTTCTACTACTGCACTACTTTGATTACGGAAAGATCGTATAGCCCAAAATACTTCATCTAATCCAAAGCTAGTGTACATTATAATATCCGGTATCCCCCACATCTTAAAAACACTCAATATTAAAGAAATCCAAAACCTCGTTACGAACAGATTCAACGAGACCCTGGTCATGAGGGACTTGATACATTACTTATTCATTGGCGACTAAACGGGGCATGAAACATTGAGTTATGTTCTCATTCAGACGTTACTGCTCCTAATTGTGTGGGGATGCCGGTGTCAGATTACTGAGGGTCTGACTTACGATGGGAAATGGTTAATAGAATTTGAATTGAAAGTTTTTGAGGAACTACTGGACGTTGATGTTATTGAATTTTGTAATATTGTGTTTTATTGTGGAGTTAGCTTATCAAAGTTACCGGTTTGATATATGTAACATATGTAACTATTATATACAAGTATATAATACGAAAAAATATAGAAAAAGGCAGGAGCTCACTGGGCATCAAAAAATTCATCCGCATCACTGTCAATGGGATAGGTGCCCAAAAGGCTGGCAGCATTACCACGTTGGATGGCAATGCTGATTCTTTGGGCTAAAAATAGGCCAGCCTTCTGGTCACGTGAAGAGAACCAACCGCTTGGCGATGTCCCGAAAAATTCGATGAGCACTCGGACCTCAAGGCCCTAGAGTTTCAACCCCAAACGGCTCAAACATATAGCTCCTAATAAGGTTTTTATATTTGCGACGTTTGAGCAGAGCAGAGCGACGTGCAGCAGCCGCGCCAGCACAGCCCACCGTGCTAGGAAGGTGGGATGGCACGAGGGTGCCGACACAGGTTGCATCCCACACCAAAGGCCTACCCAACTTCCAAGGCATTATGGTCATTCCATCGGGCCTCTTTCCACCGTCGCGTGCCAAGCCATTGGGTTCTTAAACAGCTGACACCCCGGCGGAGACAAGAGCCCGACGGATAATTTCGTATTCAATTGAGTCTATTATTGATTGATTAGTTGCAATTGTACTCCCTGATTTTCTGGCAATTCCTACAAGTATTTTGATTTGTAGTCATCATCACTATTATCAGTCAGTTGAAAGACATCTACTGCTAGACATAGGTCACCTCCAAGGATTTACACACGGTAAGCATTAGAAGGTACTAGGTATCTACCAAGCCGCTTGGCCCGCGTGGTGGATTACGGCCCATGCACTCCCTCTCAATCAGAGGACGCCTGTGTCCCAGCAGTGGGAATATTATAGGCTGGTTATGCTATAAGTAGGTAATTATGATGTGCGATCATCATCACTATCATCATTCAGCTGAAAGACGTCCAATGCTGGACATAACCCTCCAAGAATCGCCACGCAATAAACATTAAGAGGTTGGCTCAATCACCTTTACACTTCACCAATCTTTCTATTTTAAAACACCTTTGTATTCAATTCGTACGCTGCTCATAACTTCGTTGCGGTCGTCCGACTGACCGCAATGGATAGTCAAAGTCACGGCATTACACAAGAACTGTTACTATAATGACAGCTCTACGGACAGACAGACCCACCGCAGTGAGACGGTACTCGAGCATGAAGTACCTATAGTCTCACAGACTAAATGAAAGGTATGAAAGCTCTGGTAAAATGTTATAAGAGTACTTGATGGTAAGATGTATCGCGAACCTCAAGAGATGAGTGTGTAATGGAATTAGCTTAAAACCATTTTCTGATTGAATTTGATTGTCATTATTAAAAAACGCTGCAACGTCTCAAGAACGTCCTGTGAACGATGAGACGGGATTTTATTTATTTATTTATTTTATTTTCGAAAGGCTTACAGACTAATAACATTATAATAATTTTGGCATAATATCAGATACTAGCTTCTGGCCGCGACATCGTTCGTGTGGAAGTCGTAAGTCACCCCATATACTAAAATAACAGTCTCATTTCCTGCGAGCGCTATTACTTCGCTTAGCGTTCTTTATCACTTCTGTTGTTTCTGCTCAGCTCCTTAGGATTGTAGCGTGATGTTAAATAGCTCATAAACTTCCTCAAGAATCAGCATCATCATTCTCCTGCCCTTACCCCAATTTATTTGGGGTCGGCACAACATGTCTTTTTCTTCCATACTTCTCTTTTAGTCGTCACCCCCTTTCTAACCATATCATCATTTACACAGTCCATCCATCGTTTCATTGGTCTTCCCCTACTCTTATAACCTTCCTCAAGAATAAGGCTATCAAATTGAGAAAGTGTTTGATAAATCTAACTGGTAGTTCTAGTGATTAAAGCGTTCAAACAATCCAACAAAGAACTCTTTAGCGTTATTATTAGTATAGTACCTATTAGTATAGATAGATATATTTTGGCATTGAGTATAGATAGAAAGAATTGGCGATAGCAATATCTGTCTGTTTATCAGATAGAAGGAAAATAATACAACCCTTTCTCAAAAGCAACCTTCGTATCGAGGGGGTCGCCTATTCCTATTCGGGAATGAGCATCACGGTTGCGTATCAACTTAGCGATTACCCTGTCATTATCCATTTCAATTACGCTATCCTTTACCAGTAAAACCAATTTATTATCTTTAAAACCAGCAGATTCTTTCGTATCAAATGTCTATCTCTCCAAATTTCATTCCATTCATCCTATCTCCGAAAACAGTCTCCATATTGCGACACAGCTGTACCGTTCCCTGGAATAGCCCGCGGCGTCTCCAATATCTGCGGCCGGCGGACCGAGCTCATCTAGTTATACGAGTACGTTCAAAATAACTCTTTGTTATACCTATATTGAGCTATTGTGCTCTTTGTGGCCCTAACTTAGTTTGTATACTCGTTTTGATTTTTGTTCGCAGTTAAATAACGTATTTTATATGGAACTGTCTTGTTTTTTGAATGGAAAGTTAATTGATAATCTTGCTAATATCTAAGCCTTTATAGAAGTTGTAAGGTACTGTGTTGTTGTTGGCAAACTTTTCCTCCTGCTTCACTTTTCATGATCATAGTAATTTAAATTATGGGGCTTGTGGCTAAGTAATAACAGCGGCACGGGTCTATCGATCAGGTAGAGCTATGCTTGCCGCGGTAGACCCGTGGATGGGTGACCATCTTTACATACCACTCCATGCCTCAGAAAGCACGTTAAGCCGGTGGTCTCGACTGTCATTCGTGGTTCTTTGACAGTGGTTTCGTCAAAGTCCGAAAGTCTGACAACCAGTCTTACCTAGGGGTATCGTATTACCCAGTAACTGGGTTGTGAAGGTCAGATAGGCAGTAGCTCCGTGTAAAAGAATGGTAGTAAATTAAGATGGGTTGTGCAGGGTGGATTTGAGGAGTTGGAAAGCTCCTTGAAGCGTTCTTTTCTCTATTTGGATCTCAAGTCGTCTCATTTCACGAAATAATACAGACTACGCCTACACCAAGAAAATCTTTGAACTCCTTGAAATCGAGACTTCATTACAAGGCAGCGGCGTAGTTGCATAGCACACTCGACTTGACTTTAATTTTGACAGTTCAACATCATTCATTGCGTTATTTACGTTGTCGAGCAGACAAATTTCGAACATATAAAGCAATGAATTAACAATATCCTTCAAAATGATTCAGATTGTGATTGATAGTGTGTTACGCAATGAGGGTGGAGGTCATTAATAGCTACTCAGATGTATCCGCAATATCAAAACACCCCATCAACGAAACCCCAAACAATACGTTCACAAATCTAATCCGTTCAAAATTAACAGCATTATCTTGTGCCGAAATTACCTCTAGTCTCATGTAAACGAGGTCCAAAATCCCTTTGTAAGCAAGAAACGTTTATATTACACTTAGAAATGACGTCACAGCCTGAGGGCGCCAATTAGGTGCACAAAGTAACGCTGGCTCGCATCTACTCGCTTCCTTCCTGACAGCTAATGTCATTTTGAGATCGCTACCTTTGCGGGTAGTCGTAAATTGTTTTAGAAATTGCTTCGGGTCTACTGTTGATGGTTGAAGAGTAATAAGTTTCTTAATGAAAATGAGGAGTTGTAAAGATCGTTTTCGTGTTTATTTTGAGGTAATGAAGATGGGAGGAAATTGTTATTTTGTAGCTTGGGTTTTGGATGACGATACTTGAGTACTTCCGGTGCAGCAGTCGCCTCGGTATCCTATTTTTCTAGTCTGATTGATCTGGCAAGCTTTCGCTGCTAGTTATAGGATCAGTGTCTATCGTAATATTCTTTCTTTTGCAATCCGAAGGATTTTGAAAGAAATTCCTAATCCATTGCTCCATATGTTTGTTAGATACGTCTGCTCGACAACGTAAATAACGCAACGAATGTGAGGAAATGTTAAAATAAAAGGCATTGCAATGTTTAGTATGTGACAATTAACCCGCAGGCTTTTCACATGATGGTTGTTTGATGACGATAGAGTAAAGATGGAGCTCTCTATTCATGCAAACTGGCGTACTGCAACTATACACATACATATACGGTTACGACGGCTTGTGGCTAAGTAATAACAGCCGCACGGGTCGATCGATCTGGTTAAGCTACGCTTGACGCGGTTGTTCTGTGGATGGGTGACCATCTCCACATACCAAGACCCTTCCGTGCCTCGGAAAGCACGTTAAGCCGTTGGTCCCGGTTGTCATTCGTGGATCTTTGGCAGTCGATACGGGTCGTCAGTATCCCGAAAGTCTGACAACCAATCTTACCAAGGGGTATCGTATTACCCAGTTACTGGGTTGTGGAGGTCAGATAGGCAGTCGCTCCTTGTAAAATACTGGTATTCAGCTGCATCCGGTTAGACTGGAAGCCGACCCCAACATAGTTGGGAAAAGGCTGGCAGATGATGATACACTTACCTACGACCAATACGACCCTAATGACCCCACTTTTATAACCGATCGTTTCATTAGCACACCAACAGTGTTAAAAAAACAATTATAGTCAAACAAATGATCCTAAACGCATACACTCAAGATATTTTATATCTTTTATATTGCACCGTATGGTGCTCGCGTGTCGTGTGATGCGACGATATATCACGCGCGATACAGCGCAGGGAACTCCTCCGCGATGCTATGCTAATATTTAACGCAATGTTGTCTATAGTTATTAGGGGTCAGTAAAGTTTTTGGTAAGGGTATGCAAGTTTGACTTAAGTGAACCTGGTCTTATACCTTTACCTTTGAAGAATGAACAAGCGTAATGATCAAAGTTTACTTCTTCTCTAAATGAGAAGAGGCCTTCACCCGGCAGATATTATTATAGTGAGCTTTATGTATTTTTGGTAAATATCTAAGAACACAATGGGTGCCTGAAGATGGACGGCCGCCGAGGCCGGCCCAGAAAGAGACGGCGAGATGACCTGGACGCGTACCGCGAGGGTTCGAGATGGCGCGGGAAAAGAGTTCCTGGAAGGATTTGGGGGAGGCCTTTGCCCACAAGTGGGACAGTGTACGCTAACAAAAAAATAATAATCTAATACCAATCATTGCCGGCCTGAACTTTTGACCATAAGAATCAAATTGACAATATGATTGATATAGGTACTTTTCGGAAGTACTTCGTATTTTTATTTCATTTGTTTGCTTCTTCATGAACCGGCGCGCTATCGATTTGCGCTTTGAGACGAAAATAGTGTGAGTGATCGTTAGAATTTATGATGTTCTGATGATTCATAGCTGCCCGCATGTAAAACCATTAAAGCATGGGCTTCTGTTCACCATTTAAGGGTAAAATACTTCAAAATACAACGATAATTATAAATCATACAAAACTTCGTAACACCACCAACCTAATTACCTACATTTTTTCTAATATACATTCGACCTTTATTTCTTTGCATAACATATAATCTAAATCGATCAACTGCTAGTTAATTTAATTATCATATCGGTTAAGGCAATGCTCGGTTAAGGCAATGCCAATTATAACACAATCATTTTTAACTCATTACAGGTTACGGAACCATTATGTGTGATGGCATATCGCGCCTGACAGATTATTTAGAAACATCTGCTTTGTATTTATTTAAGCTGTAAAATGAGTTTTTTAAATTGCAATCATATTTCGTAACTAGGTAGTTTTAAACTAATTAGTTTACTCTTTTAAGTTGGTTAAATACACGTGCATACAAAATGACTAGCACGTGCTGTTTTGCATCGAATTCAGAAGCTTAATGTGTTTGTTCGTGAAGGAATATAATTATCTGAGGGACTTGTAGCTAAGTTTTAACAGTCGCACGGGTCGAAGTTAAGCTGTGCTTGCCGTGGTCGGTTCGCAGATGGGTGATCATCTTTACATACCGAGCCCCTCTGGGCTGTGGTAAGCACGTTAAGCCGTTGGTTTCGGCTGCCATTTGTGGATATTTGACAGTGGTTACGGGTCATCAGAAGCCCGAAAGTCTGACAACCAGCCTCACAAGGGGTGTCGTATAAACCAGCCACTGGTTTGTGGAGGTCAGATAGGCAGTCACTCCATGAAATATACTGGTATTCAGCTGCATCTGGTTAGACTGGAAGCATCCTAATGTAAATAAATAAATAAAATTATTTATTAGTTAAGTTAGGATTATCTAACCCTCATTAATTATTTTATTGTTTATTTTTAAGAATGCATTATCTTTGTACTTGTAAAATAATGATTCAACACCTACGGAGTTACTGCTACTGCTGTCTAAGTTGGTTTTAGGTGTCGAGTTAGTAAAACATTGAGATATACCTACCTGGTATTAAGTAGGTACCTAGAAACTAGTATTTTAAGTTTTTAAAGGTCGCGTTAGCTTCCTAACACGACAATTAAATATGTCCTAAACCTGAATCCAATTCCACCTGGAACCGATGTCTATGATATCCAGAAAATAAGCAAAACGTCACATTATAAGAAACCTGTTCTGATGTCACGAATATTACAAGAACATATTTTTCCTCAGTTCGTAGAACTTCTTACTGTGTAAAAGTTAATTAGGACACGCAGGTGATACCTGTTTACCTTTCTTGTATATTAGAATAATGCTAAAATATTATCATTTATGCACTATTTCATATGTAAACACTCATTGCTATTACATGTGTGTACTAGAGTACTAGACCTCCACGCATTCAAATTAGGAACACAGAAACAACGTTCCATGTTTATTACTGTAATTTAAAAAAAAAACTCGACCATAAGCGACAGCACAATCGTATCAATAAAAAAAACAATAATTATAATATTAAAACAAACACATATTAATTAAAGAAACATCCATGACTAAGACATTATCACTCGAATAAAGGTCATAATTGTTAACCCGAAAAAAAAAACGCGCGACAAATTGACGCGTCGTGTCGTTTTGCGACAATTGATCGCAATCTTAGGCCGGATACCGATCAATTCGTGTTTTAAGCGCTGTGCACATGCGACTGTTGCGTCCGGGAGACCATACAGGTTGGCACAGTATCTGTGTCAGGTGGATCGCATAACGTGTGTGTCTCATGCTTTATGAACTTTATGGGCACTTGACGGTATCCATGCTCGTCTTACTTAACATAATATGTAGTATTTTATTTTCATGTAGGAATTAAGCCTTGGGGTGTCACGCAATGGCAGATCTAGATTTTGATTGAAAATATGCAAGCTGCCATTCAAACAAATTATTGCATTTTGACAAAATTTAAGCTACGGGGTACTTGCGTACCACACTAACAGTAGCAATGGCTTGCATGTTGACAGTTCAACAACATTCATTGCGTTATTTACGTTGGGTGAGGAGTCGGGACCATAGTCAATATTCGAAAGAGTGTAGGATCGGGACCGACCGAACCAAATAGTAACTTCGTAGCAGGAAACGGCCGATACTACTTCGAAGTAGACCCCCTGGTCTGTTCCTAATGCTTTTACGACAACGAGACGTTTCCATAGTAATCAACATCTTGCGAAATCTGCTGGATGTGCGGACAGCACAGGACCATTGTTTGTGGCAATCCTTGGCAATTTAGCTCTATCAGTCATAATAATGTTTCGATCTTTCCGCCTCTCTTACTTTTGTTCTAACCAAATGGAACTCCGGACAAACCTGCAAGCGTGACAAATATATTAATATCGCATGAAAGTACAAAGGCAGTGTTGTGTCAGGATACAACAACAGCTAACAACAATAGATTGAAACTTAAACCTTACAACCTGTGACTCTGCATGCAACAGCATGCAGCTGGGCACACTAACACAGTAGAGAATATTAGATTCATGGCCTGGCCGTGTAACCTAGAAGAACATCGGATTAACATGCAGGCGTAGTCTTTTTATATTAATTTCCGTTATTATATCATCGCGTTGCGTGTCCTGTCATGTCTTGATGTAGTCTATATTAATATTTGCATTATTATGTTTGATGTTAGGCATTCGCTCGAGGACGAACATGAGCCTGAATATAAAAGATAGCACTAGAAATATAGTATTGTAAAAGGAGAACATACCTACTAGTTCAATTTGCCAGACTGCTGGAATCTGCACGAACTATTAAGAGTAGCTCCTGGATAATCAGCTTTCAATATTCTCACTGCTTGGACACAGGTCGCCTCTCTGTGAGCGGGAGTGGGCCATAATCCACCACGCGGGCCCAATGCGGGATTGCGGATGTTACAAGTCTTCGAACTCTTGGTCCTAGGACATGCCGATTTCCTCACGATGTTCTCCTTCATCGTTTTGAGAGCAGTGGTAATGAAACAATTTATACAAAGTAAAGTGCCTGCTTGGGTTTGAACCCACGACCGGCTCGTAAGTGGGGGCCGTTTACACCGGGCCTCCACAGTCACTGGACCACCACTGCTCATAGAGTAGCTCATGCCAGGGTTAAATTATAAGCCACTCCGTAACATAGTAGCAGGGCTAACTGCCCAGGACGCCGACCGGACGTACGACTACAAGTGTCGACTTTTGTGGAGGATATTTAAATTATACCAACTGCTGGAGCTGAGGTTTAAAATTGGGAATCGTCAAGTACAAGAGCATTTATGTTGATATAGGCTCTTTCTACTTGTAACTTTAAAAAAATCACTTTAGAAAAAAATCTTGACCACCGAATATCAAGGGGCGTTTCACCAAAAGCCATCGATACACCAATTTCACTCCAATATTTCTCCCACAAGTGTGCACATCACTTAACAAACAGATGCCTACCATCTGCCTGCATCCTAATACGACATCCACATTAGTAGAACAATGCAACTGTAACGGCCATTATGCTAATATCGAAGAGTTATTGTTATGCTATCGCCATTGCCTTGTACGTACGTAATTAGGCAGGCGGTTGGTGATAACTCATATTCAACTGTTTTTTCTTAGTTAAGTAATTTTCTTATTGAATAGGATGTAGGATTCCCTAAATAGGAAGGTATGATGAAATGGGTGCCTAAGGGTTATTGGCAATTCGTTTATGATGTATTTCTGCTTGTTTTGAATAGTGGTCGTTTGAATTCTGCCTTATTTGTTCGTGTGAAATGTATTGGCTATCAAATTGGCAGTTTATTGTGATCAATTATTTAAATGCGTATTTACTGGTTACGTTGGCCCTGAGTTTAGTAGTAATATGAGGTATGGCTTTTTGCATGCATTAAAATACTTATTATCATATTCTGGAATATAATATCCTGGTTTATGCAAATAAAGACAGGAAATTTAATTTTGAAGCAAATTGACCACTTATTTAAATTGTCCGCATTTTCAAATCACATCATTCTTTAACTGTTGTATAAAATGGCTATAACATGTCAAATTAACGTTGGGAGTCATTTTGCTGAACAATTAATTTACCTGACTACGAAAAACTTGGTGCGATTATCTGGAATTACTATAAAATTAGTTCAACTTACTGTAACCTTAAATCACTGACCAATCATATCTCAAATTCATATTTTCTACATGATGTTGTTCTACGAGCTTACATTATTGATCCACGCAATGCAGTGGTCATTTTGAGTTTCGCCTCTAAAGCGAACGCTATAGATAAGGCCTGATAATCCAGAGCCGCCTATCTGCTCCAGAGCCACCTAACTACACCTCCGTCCTCCGTGCCGCACACGCATCAGCTTCTGAGGGCCACCTTACCTGGTGGGCTGACAGCGTCCTCGCCGTGCCTCTTCCTCCTGCTGCCGTGCGGCGACCTGTCTTGCTGCGTGGGCCCTCCTACGGGTGCCCTCCGTGCCGCGCACGCACCAGCATCTGCCCCCACCTCCACATACTATACACCACTCTTGAGTTCATCTCCATCTCTTTATTGTTAATTAATACTATACCGTGAAGGCCGTGGGAGCGTTCATATTGCTGCACGACAAGGAGCCTGCCATACACAGTATAACTTTAATTGTTTTTCTAACTCCCATTCTTTAATTTCATCACCCCTGTCCTTTAAAGATAGTTTTACTTGTCGCTACACGACATTTTGTCAAGTACGCTGGACTAAATATACTATACGAAATGACAGGCAAAAATATGATATTATGATAAATGCAAGGCAAAAACCTCTTCCAATCTGAGAAAAATACATTTTTTTTACTTCGTGGTTACGTTTGACCACTACTCTCATTGACTCTCACAGTTAGCAATTTCAGACCATCGAGTCAGACCTTCAGAGAAGTCATGTCAAACCTTCAATTTACAAAAAAAATATTTATAGCATCACCCAATAAAAAAACATAAACACCGCAATCTCTCGACATATCAATATCAAAGTGCCGCTTCAAGAAATATAAAAACGCGTATATTTTGATTTCAATCGGAGTGGCAAGATTTATAGGACACCTCGCGAGCGATCCTGCCCGCCCCCTTGCACCGCGCCGTGATGATATATCATTGGTAACTATACACCATAAGATGATAGGTTACTGATCGAATCATTCTGATGTTGGTCTGAAGTGGTGGATATGATATAGGAGGAAATACGGAGGTTTGGATGTCATTAGAATCTAAAATAATTTGTGCGAATTTCACCAACGAAACAGACATCCAGACAGTGTTTATGACGTGTTAGTGTCATTGAATGACACTGACAGCTCATGAATGCGGTTTAGATGTACTAGTCGTGTTCAATTTCATTCGTGAAATAATAAGTTATGGGGAGACGCTGGCAGAATAGTCGACATCAGCTCAGTTGCTAAAGAAGAAGAAAAAAAAAAGTACCTATTTAGAAGCTTGAAGTTTGACCCTCCGAATTTTGAAAATTCCCAGTGTTCGGGAATGTAGAGATCCTCGAAGGAGGATTATGTCCAGCAATTTACGTCTTACGGCTAAGGTGATGATGAGGTTGAGAAGGTAAGACGGCAGCCGCTCTATGCAGGCGGTACGGTGGTCATTACTACCGCTAAAGTTGAACAGTAATAGGTACTTACATAAACTCACGCCTTTGTCGCATGGGGGTAGGCATACACTACTGAAGGCCATCTGCTACGATTCCAAGGTTTTCCAACTATTTTGCTTCGTTTACGTTTAAATATCTGGAAAATAATACTTAGTGGTACCTAAAACCACATCAAGGTTAACTCCTAAAAATCCTCTTCTTCTACGTAACTCCCTTTCTAGATGCTACGTTCTACATTGTGGGGTGATTGAGGATATTTACTACGTGCTGATGGAATGTAACCGGAACATATACCTACGATAGTAGACAATATTCGCTTGGTGTTGGATTTGAAGTGGGGGCATGTAACAGCATCCTAGCGTCCCATTTGTCGGAGGAGGCCGTTGTGTCGACTGTTGTTGGTTGACTACCAAAACGAATAGGGACAACACTATTAAGTAGGTCATAATTATAATACTCACCCTAAGGTCGACTGGTAGAAAATTCCTCGGGTATTAAGTCCGCCTTTGTACAGTATTGTTTTACTTGTGCATAAAGTTTTAATAAATAAGTAATAACTGTTTATTACCCATTGTTTAGTTTTAAGTTGTTGAATGATTTCAAATAATTAAATACTTAAAAAAAAAATCTACATCAAAACCCTTTAAGATTTTTTCCAAATCAAAGCAGTTGCCTTCCAGATTCCCATCCAACCACACAATTTTAGCAGCACTCAACCTTTAATTACTTCACCGTCCCGAAAAAGATCTAAACCCAAAAACCCAGGCTATAGTGTGGACACCCGACGACAATTAACATGTTAATGTTGGTCCGTCTGTAATTACTGGCGTTAGGTGTTAGCTGCCCCCGGGTGGGTTCGTTTATTGTAATTATGTTATTTATATCTTCATTCGCCGATCATATCGGGAGTAACGTGTTGGGTATCGGAGATGGGTGGTTCGTTCTTCAAGATAGGGGTTCTGGTGGGGTAGGCAGCAGTCGAGACCTATAAAGAAAGAATGAGAATCAGTATAATATTAGATGCAGAGCTAGCCCTGATCTCTCTCCGGTCGTGTGAATATGAGAGTGAGAGAAGAGAGAGTGCACCTGTGTCTACGCACACACTTGCACACACATCTCCCGCGTCGAAGGCTGGTCTCCGCTGAGATTGGTTGCCATCGCCGAAATATGGTCTGGAAAACTTTATTTTTAGATGCAGAGATGCATATCTAATATTGTATTTATATGTGTAATTATGTAGCCACAAAATCACAAAATATTTACTCATTGGGTATACTTCATTCTAGCTACACACTGATATAGTACTTTGACACCCAACAAAAATTAAGACAATCACGGCACGGTTGGCGCAGTGGTTAAGCGATTGACTGCTGCGCTGCGTGTCGCGGGTTCGATTCCCGCACGGAACAAATATTTTTATTACCTACATGTATTTGTTCCGAGTCTGGGTGTTTTTCTATCTATAATATGTATGTATTTACAAAAAAAATTGTATATAAGTAGTCTATCAGCCATCTTGTTACCATAACACAAGCATTAGGTTGCTTAGCTTGGGACAAATGGTGCTGTGTGAAATGTCCAGGGATATTATTATTATTATTAATCAATTGAATTCTGGTCGCTGTATAAATAGTTTTGAGGGTGACTGTTCCTACAGGTTTATCGTCAAAAATATGTGCAGATTAGCGCATTTTATTGAATACATAGAGAGTCCTTAGTCAAATTTAACTATCGTTTCATTAGCATACATAAAACTAGCTGCGCATAACCAGCTACTTACCTAATAACAGGATCAAACTCAGGACCTTACGAAATCGTGTTACTCTCAAACGGCCTACACCCGGAGGCTAACATCTAGAGATACATTAGACAGTGTAGATGAACGTGATCTATCATGAATCTGACACAGATTACAGTGGTCATGATTTATGGTCATTTACACAATGGGCTAGGTTTGGTCCTTTCATGTAGCACTTAGTAGGTAAATGGAAGACTGCTATTACGCCACGCCATCACCCATATTCCAATTTATCTATCTATACTAATAATAAAGCTTGAAGAGTTTGTTTGTTAGTTTGTTTGAACGCACAAATCTCTGCAACTACTAGTCGGACTTGCAAAATTCTTTTTGCGTTTCACAGCCAAATTCTTGAGGAAGGCTATAGACTCTAGAATCTTAGGAGCCGAGAAAAAGAAAAAAAGTAAGAAAAAATGGTAAGCGAAAACGAAGTAGGTATAGCTCAGGCAGGCGATGCGATGCGACGGGCGGGCGGGGTCGGGGGAACAAGAACTTTCACGCGGACGAAGTCGCGGACAGAAGCTAGTATAGGTAATCAAAATCAAATAGGTATCAAGAATTAAAAAAGATCCTCCATGATTATCATTGAAATCATAATAGGTATCCCAAAAAGATCCTCCATGATTATCATTGAACTGATAATAGGTATCCCAAAAAGATCCTCCATGATTATTATTGAACTCATAATAGGTATCCCAAAGAGATCCTCCATGAGTATCGTTGAACTCACAATAGGTATCCCAAAAAGATCCTCCATGATTATCATTGAACTCATATAGGAGTCCTAAAAATATTTTAGAACAATGAACTCAACGAATCAACTCAATGAAATCAATGTCCGACACATCACTATATTACAAATACTCTCCATACCTCTGCAAAGTCGGCTAAAGTCAAACACATTACTCTCGCTATATTAACGTCGCCTCACCTCAGCGTCGCGACGGCTGCAGAATTTTTATCACGACTCAACCCCTTGTGTCAATCTCAATGAAAAAGTTTCAACCAATCCGCGGGTTGAATACTGAATCAATCGTCTGGTTCCAGTGATTGTTTGAATCAATATTTGGGCTAGACGAGGTGATTTTAGAGAGAAAAATATATAAAAAAATCTTTACGGTATTTTTTCTATTCGTAATTTATTTCACGAGAGTTCTTTTTATGGTGGATTATGTGGAGTTGATTATTGCTTATTGTTACAAAAATAATTGGTAAATGTGTACTTTTTCTTAACTTTATTGCAAACAATCAAAATGTGCCAATTGCCTAATACATATTTCTGGAATTATCGATTCGCCCACAAATAAATTAACTTCGTGCGAGATGCCTCCAGATTTTTTAAAATTATTTAAGAGTTGATTCGCTCGATAGGTATTTGGGGCGAGTAAATTCGTGTGAATCGGCCAATAAGCCGTTTTAAAATATCCTTAGCAGGCGCGGTCCGAGGGGGGGGGTTCGTGGGGGTCATGACCCCCCCCCAAAATCATTCAAGCTGTCGAGAGTCTGCATGATTTACGTGCCTTACTAACTTAAGTTACTAACTTACTATTTGGTGACCCCCCCCCCAATCTTGGGCTGCGACCGCGCCTGATACTCAGTAGGTACTCTCCCCATTTTTACCGGTAAACCTACTTTTAGGGTAATACTTAATAAGCTAAGTTGCTCTCCCTGTGTTACGCAAATCGGTTTGTTAGTTTAGTTGTGATAACGTAAGCCTGAGACAATTAAATTTTCCTCAATGGATAGAGTATGAAATTAGCATGGATTTGCACAGCATAAAAAAGACAACTTAATTATCTCCTAAAACAGGGTTTCCGCTCTACCCTTTTGCTGTGCCCTACAGGGTTCATAACGATCCAAATTATGTGACTAACTGTGTAACTTACGTGGTAACTACACATTATGGTAAAGCAATAAAAATATTGAGTATTGACAACTTTAAATAGTGAAAGCTCTATCCATAGAGTTAACTATTATTTACCAACTGTCTCGCATTTTACAATTCATTATTAAATATGAACACAGGTGACAGAATTCTACAATAATTTCATAACGTTTCACTACAAAATGTCAATCACCTGAAACCCTCATTGTCCAGAGCGACCAAAGGGCAATTAAATCAATCTCCCACGGGGCACAGCGGCGACATCTCTGGGCAACAATTAGAAGTCCATTAATTACCTCCCCTCACCTCCCACCCCCTGCGGCTGTGACGTTACGTACGTTACGTATCAGAGGTTATGAGGTCACGGGTACAGGGAAAGATTAGGGATGATTACCTTAGTTTGTACCACTGTACCGGGTACCCATTGTGGAGCGAGTACTAAGTTTGAATGTGGAATCCGCTGGATGCGAGCAGCATAGAACCGGTCGAAGTGACGATGCTTGGGGGAGGCCTATTTCCAGCAGTGGACATCTTTCAGCTGAAATCATGAATATGGATAGAGAGAAATAAATACTAAAAAATGTTTTATTGGCATAGAATCATGGGCATATAAAAAACACCAGTTAATAAAATCGACTACTTAAGCGAAAAAATAAAATCGGCCAAGTGCGAGTCGGACTCGCGCACCGAGGGTTCCGTACAATTTAAAATTATTAAAAATATTTTTATTATAATATGATGTACCTAACTAAAAATTTACGATTTTCGCAACTTTTCCTTTATCTGTGCTATAAGACGTTGCTTCGTACCAAATTTCAAGATTCTGAGTACATGGGAAGTACCCTGTAGGTTTTGATTCCCTTGCGAGTGTCGAAAATTTGCGGAAATTTGCGGCTGTATCTTTTGATTACGTTGGCTTAGAAGTTTGATTTTTTCACAGCTCCAAGGGTCAGTAGACCTGAGTATTTAATATTAATTCCAACTTGATACCGCGTTCCTGAGAGCAAAGGGTCTTGACAGACAGACAGACGGGCAGACGGACAACAAAGTGATCCTATAAGGGTTCCGTTTTTTCCTTTCGAGGTACGGAACCCTAAAAACAACTTTTTTTTGTGATAACTTCACATTCGTGATGGGTTTCGATATATAAAGACGATAAAACAAAAAAAAAAACATATTTTCTCATTCAAGTATCATCACTAGAAGCGGTCGTTGGATCCCAAACAAAATCCTCAAATCTTTTTTATTTTACCTTCACGTCTTCACGTCTGCGGAGTTTCGCTTGCTAATTTAATTTGACCTTGTATAGAACTCGTGAATTTGTCCAACAAACAATAATTTTATTTTAGTAGTTTCTTGAAGTGCTGGGGAGTTAGTTGCGCTACTTTTTCTTCCCAGCTAAAGCACTAGGAAGTGGTGAAGGGCGGGCGTTATGGGGGACTGTCTTATGTAATTTTGACCTTCGAAAAGTGCTGATTCTCAGCCTAATTTGAACAAATTACTTTTGATTTTGAACAGAGACATTATCCTGTTGACTGGTAGCTTTTCTCAAATACACAGAAAAGTATTTTCTTTGAAGGCATGTCCTAAAGTCATTTATCATTCTTGGACAGTATTTATTGGTACATACTTAACAGTATTTATGTTAAACGATGGGAACGGTTCTGAAAAATAAAATAGGGTGGACATGGTGGACAAAACATGATGAACCAATTTCCTTTGTTGACTTAACTTTCAGCTTTATCCATAATTAAAAACGTAGCTGGTATTATATGTCGCAGACGAATTGTCGAATCCGCTGTTTAACAAAACTGCTCCGTTATGTAAAATAACGTAATGACGTTTAGCAATTTTCCATAATTACTGAACTTTGACACGCAGAATTGTATAAACGTTTTGCGTTTATCAATGCAGCGGGTCAACGATTACAGTTTTATAAACAGCACGTTCTACAATCCATCTCCGACATAATATACGAGTACCTCCTAACCTATTATGCTCGGTTCCTACAAATAAAAACGAATAGTTTTGTTTACCAATGGTAAAAAAAATGGCAAACTTTGCATATAAATAGTTTCGTAAGCGAATTTTACCTGTGATAGCTACTTCCACATGGGAGCGTCCACTATGCACAGCTATGAGGTCTTTGCTTCATTATTGGTAAAGATACAAGAGTCTTAATTTGAACCATCAACGGTCCGTAAGTTATAGGAATCCGCCATTAGTCGTAACTTAACTAGAATTGGTTATCAATGTAGCTAGAAACTTTGTAGAAAACTTGTTATTGTATCATCAACGTTTTTCCTCGAAGGTTTTCCATTCCATTCATAATATCTGTATCTGAATTCTGATTTTTTCTTTCTATTAACTGTTTTCACCATAAAGGCCCATCCACACGAATCGTACTAACCGCAGCGATTCGCTAATGAAGATATTTGGGGCAGTACGCTATCTCATTGTCAATAAATAATGTCGCCCGCCCCTGCCCGCGGCGCTCTCTTCCGCCCCGGTCGTACACGCCACTTTTGTAACCTCTTTTGTTACGAAATCGATATGAACACACCCCTTTAGCGATTTAAAACGCCAAGATATAATCTGAAACACCTTAATAACGTACAGGTGTTCCGATTGTGGTGTTTAGTCAGTTCAGTTTTGGTGTAATTTACTTATTACTACGTTTTGTTCACTATTTTTAATTTTGGGCATGTGTTAATACGACTCTCATTTCCAAAAATACGTTTAGTTGCGGTAAACATGACGCAGAGAAAGAAAACAAACACAAAAAATAAGTAACCCAAAAAAAAAAATAAAAAAAAAACAAATTCATTAATTTGCTTTCCTAAAAATATTATTCAACACTCTAATATAATGATTGCGCTTATTTCTGTGAAACTCTAACAATTCCTATTTTGTCGTTCTAAAAATACTTAATTGCCGAGTTATTGCCACCAACTTGGATATAGCGTTGGTCACAGTCCTAACCCGTTTGGTCGGGGTACCGTAGCTTATTTCCTGATCATCTGTGAGTCAAGGCCAGAAATCTAAAAAGGGGCTCATTTATTAAAAACTGAACACACACATCACAGCACAGCATGCTCGTGAGAGGTGGTCACAGCTCCAAACTAACTACATAATACCTACATATTCATTAGAAGCCCAAAAAGTTTTTATAGGTTCGTTCATTTAAAAAAGCGTAGTTCATTAGAAAGTCAAACCCGTTTTTAGAGGATCATTTAAATATTTTTCCTATTTTTGTATTCACGTTGAGGAAATTAAAAAAAACATGTTACAAAAGCATCCTGCACTTAACATATTTTAAGAGAACTCCAGTAAAGTACAACATTCATTGCACAAGAACTCTAGCATAGTTCCCACAATTTGCATATAACATTCTCAGAGACAGGCCAACTGCTTTGCTAAAAAGGAACTAACTATTTTTTCTATGCAAACGAACGATGGGATAAAGTCATAAAATATCCGTATGTTATGCAAGCAAGATTTTTGATCCCAAGACACTGAATGAGCGTAGCTCTGGTGCGAAAAAAAAAGAATTTGAAGACAATATTATTTTTTACAATGGCAATACTATACTACTTTGACATAATCATCTCATTATTTGAGATTTTATATCTACAATTCTAATTTCAACTCTTTATTGGTGGCTGTAATGACAATCAAGTCATTTCGTTTTAGTATTTTATTTATCTTTTTGTTTTGATAGATTCTTTTATTTTTTGTGAATATAAGAATGTTGTAGGTCTTTAGGCTGTACTACTGTATACTGATCTGTAGACTGGTTTCTATTTTGTTAAGTACCGGTAATTGTTGACAGGCCTACACTGTCCTCCCATAGGTATCACACAAAATATTGTAAAGTGTAGAGAAGAAAAGTGAAGAGAAGTGTAGAGTGGGTGTTGTGTGGGTGTGTGTTGTGTGTGTGTGTGTGATGGAGTCTCTTGCCGGCTCTTTTCCATAGGAAACGACCAGTTGGAAAAGTGCACATAACTTCTGATGTTTCATAAGTGCCCATGTAGTTTTATGTGAAATTAAATATTTTGATTTGATTTGAAAGAGTCGATATCCTTTGCCGAAGTGGATACCCGTTTTGAAACAACTTGCAGTTGGCCTTTTCTCAGGCTTGTTTATTATTTTCAATCTACCGTCATTTTATTTCGTCACTGCGTCTCATAATTAGTTCCAATCCAACAGTATCGGTCCATGTAAGTAGATGATATCGAACCACAGGCCGCGTGCCTCAGTTTTTGCGTCAAACCTTTTCGGTGACTTGTTTTTGCGTCGGCGAACTTGGCTCAGTAGCTGAGACGCAAGTGGATGCAATTTATGACGTATTCCGACGCATCGCGAGTGAGACATTACATTCCTTTTAAGTTATAACTGCGCTCAAGCTTTTTCATGTTTGTTAGTAGATTTTGCGTTTTTTTTTTTGTGACGATTCTGTGTCGCGGATTTTAAGAAGTATTTTTTTTTCTGGGAGCTCTAGGTAGTCTATGAGAATGTCTGGTATTTTTTTGTATCCTTTCCAATATCTTATAACTTTATGTTTATTTCAATTCTAAATAAATTTTCTTCATACCTCATTTCCGTAGAAACTCATATATACTTATATTGTGTTTTTTTCTTTCGGGAGTGTTCCCTAGGCCAACAGGGACTGCAGAATATACATAGTGGTTTAACTAAAAATCTTAAGTGGTGGTTACGTAACTACCATGGACTCCATCTCCATGGACCTCAGATTTTAAGTTGATGTTTTGTTTGTGGCTTTGATTTACGTAAATGAATGCAGAGAACGAAGATTTTGGTGACAAAAGGGCTTAGCTTTGGTTTCCATTAATTCTCGAGCCTCGATCTAATATGTTTATACCTTGTTAACTCAACAGTGTCATTACATTATCTCTCATGTAAGCTTTCACCACTCCGTTCCACTCGCAACAAAAACAAGTGCGAATCTAAGATTGAAATTGATATGAGCAACAATAGCTCACCGCCACGAACTTGAGCGCAATCCCACGGTCTTGCACTTTATAATTATTTTCACTACATATAAAGCTGCAATTATCTTCAATCACACTTCGTTAGGAACGAATCTGGTGTTATTAACACTTTGTAGGCTTTTTACCCACGAACCAATCGGCCGCCGCCGCCGCCATTTGCAGTAATTACTCATAAGATAGCGGAACAAGATGGCCGACTTCATTCACCGGTTTTTGTAGTGATTTTATGTTTTAATTGTAATTAGCTTGTACGGTGCGCCGGCGTGTAATAGATCATTCATTTACACGTAGGTACTTACATTTAATGGTGTTGCGAGGTTTATTTTATGGGGATTGGAAAACTGTTGGCATTGAGGTTCTGAGGAATTTTGTTAATTATTAGTCATTATTTTGCGATCAACTAGGGTACTTGCGTTTAAAATAATAACGCACAAGTATTCGTAGTTGAGTCTGCCGACCTACTATCCCTACATCAGACCTAAGCAGATGTTTTTTTTCAAATTTTTGTTAAGTACTAATTAGATACAAATACAAAAAGTTTTATTGGCAAAAAGAAAAGTTATCGATAACAGACAGTAATCGTAAATTACACAAACACAATTAAGTTTGTTCATCACAATTTTTTGGTTTGACCATCGACCACCAAACTAAACAGAGCTTGTATCTTGGGTCGGAGTGCGAATGAGCAGAACAATACAGGTCGGTTTACAAGGCTAGTTTAGTAAATCGTGAATGATGTTGTGTGTATTTGTTTGTGAGGGTAAAAAGATAAGAAAAATAGGCACAAGAAAAAGAAAAACTTTACTTGCTTCTTCAGCCATAACTCCGTTCATCTAATGGAGTTCACAATCCATCATCATCATTACAGATATTCGAAGCAGTTTTGGCTCTACCATTTCATATTAAGCTGATTAGCAATTGCAACACCAGCCAATAGTTACTTTTTAATTTAATCTCCGATAACTATTCTACT
Organism: Apamea crenata; assembly: GCA_949629185.1. Taxonomy (NCBI): domain Eukaryota; kingdom Metazoa; phylum Arthropoda; class Insecta; order Lepidoptera; family Noctuidae; genus Apamea; species Apamea crenata. The sequence goes on along the minus strand of OX451365.1, from coordinate 1,949,710 downwards.
TTTTGCCTTCTCCATAAAACATTAACGAGCGTCAAATTGAAAATTAAACCATAAAATCAATTATGGAAATAACTAAATCAACCTATCTCTGCTTTCATTACGCATCAACCATTAAATTAATCGATATGACAGCAAAAAGGTTAAGAACTCGTAAAACACGAATTACACTTTAACAAACATTCCGGTATAGCAGTTAAACTACCTACAATAACAACGGTGTTGCATTTAAGCGTGGTTTAGCAGATGTGAGCGTAAAAAGACGACTTAGCATCCTCGCAGCCCACGATTATGTCATTACAGAAAAGTAAAAAATTAAAGGGCATTAGTATGCGATGATATAGTGCAATTAAATATGGCGGCGCGTTCGGGAGTCGTCGGCGCGCGATCGCATTGCCGAAATGTTCGTGCGGCCGCGCTTCGTAACGATTGACGGGAATTTTCTTTTTCGTGAACGGTTTTTAGTGAGTGCGATTTTGTGGATCGATAGAGGATCTGAGCAGTGAGCTGGAGAGGTCATTGCTTTTGAAGAGAATCTGATGATCTAAATTGGAAATCGAACCAGGCAATTTATACTAAGCTAAGAACCACAAGATCCAATCTAAACTAATCTAAGAATATTTACCGTTTTCGGATTTCCATTTTCTGAGACTTAATCTCAGCATTGATATTATACAGGGTCAAATTAAATTAGCTAGCGAAACTCCGCAGACGAGATATTCTAAACACGATTAAACAAACCGACCGACCGAGTCACCGACTCACCGACCACAGTTAGTGAGTTGCGACTTGAAATATCAGTTTAAAAAATCAGCATTTTACTGTGTAAACTTCACAGACTTGATGGGTATCGGTATCTCAACCCGTCAAAACTAAAAAAAATATATTTTCTCAACTCTTACTTAAAGTAACAAAACCTCCAGCGGTCGTTGAATCCTAAAAAACATTTTTTCTTTCTTTTTATTATATAGTTGTTAGATTTCAATAATACCCGTCACGTCTGGAGAGTTTTGCTAGCTAATTTAATTTGAACCTGTATATTTATATAAATGCAGCTTCCAACCTTACCAGTAAAAGTCACCCCACAAACTAAATAACTCAAACTCAAATCACTTTTATTTCAAAAAAACCAATTAAAGGCACTTTTGAATTGTCGAGGGGTCGGTCAGCCAGAAAGATGAAGCTTGTTGCCCATTCGAAAGCGTAGTACGTACTCACGGAGAAGAACGGGCAAGAAACTCCACGGACACTGTTTTAAATCATAAAATTGTTACAAAATGTTGGTTACATCATTCATGTTGAAATTATACATGTGAGAAAGATGTAAAAGACGTCTAAATAAACATAGGCATTTGCGTGTTAGCTAACCCCTAGAACTCGTGACTATCAATCGTTAGTCAGTGTCCTAGCTGGTGAGCCAAAGTCGCTAAATTAGAGCCTATAAAATAAATGGCTCAGTTAATGGATACATCGACGCAGTATTACCAGCTCGTAATGATACCGTATAATTAAAGGCGACACCAAAAAAGGCACAGTTCGGTAGTCGCGCATTGCACGAATGTTATCTGCGTCTGCGCGCGCCGCCCGATACCGATTTATCAATCGGTTGAAATTTTATCAATCGGTATCGAGATCGGATTTGGTAGAGATTGTTTTTTTTTTGTTTAAAATCGATAAATCGATCGATCGTTTTTAATTAAGGAATATTTGCGTTTTGATTTTTTAGGTTACTTTTTGTCTGAAACTTTTTGATCCTTTTGTAAATATGATTGTCAGAAGTTGTTTGTTTTAATGCTTGTGTCATAGCTTAAACTTATATCTTATAATATCGATATCTGCGATAATTTCGATATCTTTTTGATGACATGTAAAATACTGGTATTTTCTATCAATTTCCAATTTCCTATGCTGGGGTCAGCTTCCAGTCTATCCGGGAAAAGGCTAGGAAGATGATGATGATCTCTTTAGTGGTACTGATGTATGTTAGTGTGGCATTCGTAATTAGTGTCTGCATAACCGTTTTTTTTTGACGTTCAAACATCCCTTAACTTTAAGCAACGTTTATAAATAAAGGGGTAAATATTTATTTTAAATTTCGACTTATCATAATCATGTGCTACTTAATTAGCTTTTGCACTCGGCTTCGCGTGGAGGTCGGAAATTATCCCGCGGGAACGTACCGGTATAAAGAGTATACATATTATGTCCTAACCCACGTCTTGGTCTATTTGTGTGCCAAATTAGGTACATTCAAATTCGCCCAGCCGTTAAGACATAAAAGGGGGACAAAAAGACAAACAGTATATTAAGTATAATAATGTTAAGTACGGATAAGAACAGAATTATTAAGGATAGGAGGAACTCACCACAAAGTTTTCCGGTTTTTAATCAACTTGTGTGGGATGTGGCGCAGCTGAAACAATGCGATTACACTTTTATGCCCTATATCATCATTTCTAACGATTACCTATTGTTAATGTAAGTAAAATATATCTTACCTACCTACCAAGTAATAAAATAAATATTAAAAATTAAATATGCATGAGTGAATTTGTTGCATTGGACAGTATAGGTACTTACTTTAAAGTAAAATCTTTTTCTATACTAATACTAATAAATAGAGCCGAAGAGTTTGTTTGTTTGTTTCAACGCGCTAATCTCTGAAACTATAAGATGGTTTTTTTTTTGCATTATTAGCACAATTCTAGACTGAGGCTTATAGGCTTTGTATTATTCTATAGGGCAGGCGATGCGATGCGACGGGGTGGGTTGGGGGAAGAAGAAATTTCACGCGGACGTCGCGAGCGTAAGCTAGTTTTTAATATAGAACAAATTGAAATAGCATTGTAGACAATCTTAAGTATGTCAAATTTTGATATGTCCGGCCTATTTTGCAAAATACTACTTAATCGAAATTAGGTAATAACATGCGCGTGAGTTTGTTTTTGACTTGTTTATGCTTGTGGAGGCAACAAAGTGTTCGGAGCTTACACCATTCTAGTTTTGAGTCTGTCTTAAATTTGGTCTCGTTTTGCATAATACCTATGTACTTTTGAAAATTATCTGACTTCGCTAAAAGGACGTTACAACAATATACCTAAACGTTAAAAAACTTTATAAATCTTAGGCTAACCGAGCGAAACCACAGGCGAAAAGCTGCTTATAAAATGAATTAACTAGTAAACATAACAGAAGGCATGAAAATTTATTAAAACTAAACCAGTTTTGCAAGCACCCGTAACTTTTATCAGCAAATTAAAATGTTTGGAATGTATTTTATTGACATTTTATTGCACAAACTTATTAGTTGATATTGTCGTTAATTATTTTAACATCATTTAATCGGTTTTCAAGTAGCAAGTAGCATTTTAACAATCCTTCCCTACGTATTATTAAAAAGCCTTTTTGTTTATAAAAACCGCTCGGTAGCACAGTAAAAATAGCTTATAGTTAGCTATTAACAAAGGCGATCTCGTAAAAATGTAACTGTCTTGTAATTAAAATTAGAAATTGCTTTAAAAATATTATTTCCTACATCCCTTTCAGATAGTATCGTTTATTTATGCTAATTAAACTAGGACGGGTTATTTTACCGTCGGCTACTTTGAACTTACTTAGCCAAATGGTTAGATTATCGGGAACACTTGCACTTACTTAGCTTATTAGTTGAAAAAAAAGCAATCGGTCGGTAATTTTTATAGCAAAGCGTTGAAAAGGAAGCGTTATTTATTGAAATTAATAGTTGAGGTCGATAAATTACGAATAATCGTTAATGTTACACCTTTTTGCATATAAAACGACCTTTCTATAAGAGTGTTGAAAACCTGCTTAGCATTTTAGCATAGCATAATATAATGTTCCCACTGCTGGGAGACAGGCTTCCTCTCTGTCAGGGGGAGTGGGCCATAATTCACCAATGGGCCCAATGCGGGTTGGTAGATTTCACATGTTTTCGAATTTTTGGTTCTAGGATAGTATGCCGGTTTGCTCACGATGTTTTCCTTCACCGTTTTGAGAGTGATGAAATAATTTACACAAAGTAAAGCGCCTGTCTGGGTTCGAACCTACGACCTACAACTCGTAAGTCGCTGCCAAATACAACTGGGCCACCCATGCTCAAAACCTACTTAGAATAAGTTTACTCACCAACTTTGATCATCCTTCATTTGTTTGGATTACTCAAAGTCACAATCTGCTGAATTTATTTGGTTTGGAGAGACAATTTATTTATTTATTTTTTTTAGGGAAAACAAGCCATTGTACATTGTACTGTACAATCCACGATATTATCACAGATTTTTTTTTAAGTATTCCCAAGTCGACAGTTTACCGTAAAAAACAATTTTCTCTTCCACAAGTCCATTTCCCCACACAGGTAATTCCAAAAAACAATATTAGTCTACAAAGACATTAATAATCAACCCTCCGCCTGCGACAGACAACTAATAATAACTCCAATAATACTAAAATAGTCGATAGCCACTCTATTAACCCATATACATCGATACGTTTTTGTAACCCACAATGCACATAAAAGATAAATTTCACACTCGAAGAGAATCAATTTAAATTCTTTGTCCGTATAACTGTGAACATTAGTGCGTTTTGTTGCGCCATTTTAATAGGGAACTGGTTGCCCTATTATGCCCAAAAATGGCGGATTTTATAATAAAATGTGCAGGGTTGCCATTGCACGGCATGCCTCGCTCGTAATCAGATGGAATGAGGTAAATTATTGTGTGTCTTAATAGTAGTTTTAATTATAATTATTATTGGTAGTTTCTGTTTCTGTAATTGGTTTTTTTTTTTTTACTTAATTAATAATTGGCAGGCACTTAATTTTTGTGATAATATGAGTTTTAAGATAACCATAATTGGGTACTAACAGAATTTTGTTTTGCGACTGTTTTGCGACTTCTGGTTGGCTTGCTTATTTTTTTTTATACTTGATTATGTGGCTACAGTTTTGGTCATAAAAATATTTATCTATTAACACATAGTAACATCATCTGCATAGCCTTTTCCCAACTATCTTGGGGTCAGCTTCCAGTCTAACCGGATGCAGCTGAATACCAGTATTTTACATGGAGCGACTGCCTATCTGACCTCCACAAAACAGTTATTACAAAATAGTATCTACTAGGATATTCAACTTACATTTGGACCTACTTATTAATTATTGTTTTATTTCAGTATTGATCAATATGATAAATATAATAATAATATATGTATATACACATGTACACATGTATATCTTTAAAACAGAACCGGTACGCTGTAATTATCCTATCTCCTCCTCGCTGACTAAAAACTCGCCATCCTTCCTTCACGTGAATGCACTATTAAGATTCTTTCAACACACTGCAAAGCCAATAAATCAGGGTTGAGACAACGATAGTAGGTAAGTATGCAGGCGTTTATCTCGCCATCTAGTCGCACGCGTTTTCCTACTTACTCTACGTGCCTAATTTCAGTAATTTCCCTTATTGCCGTTTTGCATTGAACAGTTTAGGGTTAACGCTTGCTGCGGTTAACTTTTGTTAAAGGCTTGGCAGATTGAATGGCGTAGTCAATCTGCCTGCCCTTTTCCCAAATATATTGGGTTGGATGGGCTGGATGCAGCTGAATTCTAGTATTTTACATGGAGGGTTTTATCTGACCTCCACAACCCAGTTACTGGGTAATACGATACTCTTTGCTAAGACTGGTTGTCAGACTTTTGGGCTTCTGACTACCCGTAGAAACTCTCAAATACAGAATGGTCCTATATAATGGATGGTCACCCATCCATGAGCCGACCGCATCAAGCGTAGCTTAACCTTCGACCGACCCGTGCGGCTGTTTATATTTTAGCCACGGTTATTATAAATTGTTTGTTTAAATATTGAAGTCCATTTGAAAATGATTGATAACCACTGGTATTGAAAGTAGAATGTAAATTGAAACACTAATGTTTATGAAGTTTATTCTAAACTATTGAACTAACATTGAGTTATTTATGATCGTCATAAATAATAGAGCTATTGCGTTTATTTAATTGATTTTAAATGAAAATGTATTCACATTCTACAAGTTAACATGAATTTATATTTGAGTAAGTTACTTAGAGTTTAAGAATAGACAGATCGACGATCGTTCTATTTCATAATAGTATTACTTTTTCGATAATTCTACGTTCGCAACACCATAAAATACATATCAATACTTTAGGAGAAAATCGCTTTTGATTCTTACGCAAGTGCTCGTAACTACACATCCCAAATCCAAGAGCAAGACCCTACCTCAACTATGCATTAAAAACATGCCGTCCACGACCCCTGTGACCGCGGCGAGGTCAAGTACCCACAGGCAGCAACAATTAAAGTTTCATAATGAATGGGACAACGTATACTTAAACAGTAAGTAGTACAACTTTATCTTCTAATTAAATGTTAATAAACAAAAACTGCAGCGTTAGGGTTGTGGTTGGTGTGAGGAGGTAGCGGTTAGCGGGTTGTGGCGATTGGGATTAAGGGTACCTTGGTGAACTAAGTGTCGGTTGGTAGATGTCACATGTCTTCGATTTTTTGGTTCTAGGAGATGTCGGTTTCCTCACGATATTTTCCTTCACTGTTTCGAAATGTCAAGACAAATGATGGTTATAACATTGTAGAGAGATTGTAAATGTTGTGGACTAGCTGGTGGCAATCCAATTTCTCTTTCTATATCAGCTAGCAGAGGTTGGAAGGACACTGAAGACTTCTAGCTGGATAATTCGGACGAGCCCTGTTTTTTAGGAGAGAGTATTTTTTCCACCAGTGTAATGTAATAACATCGATAGTAGTTATAATGGCTATTGCTGCAAAAGTAGGGTTCCATCCAACCGATCAATACTTTACATAATTAGATATCAGCTGTTTGCCATGCTATACAACGCACCCAAACCACAAGCGTACGCGTTCGACGTCCGCTCCGCTCGGCTGCCGCAGACCGAATGCGACAAAAACTGACCGGACCTGTTGTAACGGCCTGCGCCGGCGCATCGCCCCGCAACACCTATAGAGCTGTTAATGCGAATTTGCATCGCCTTAGATTCAATTAGAGATTAAATTGAACTCTTGAAGTTTGTTAATCGTCTGATCTCTTTGTAACGGGGCGTTAATTTGAAAAGTATTTTTATAAGAGTTGTGTGTTAAGAGCTCGTAAGTCAAGTTAAACGGCGGCTGATTTTGTATCATAATGATATGAATTATTATCTCGGTACAGGTGGTTGCTTAGGATATAAATTAATCATCCCCTTTTATAAAACCTATTAGGGCGTTATGTTAGTTTTTTGCGAGGGCAAAACGAGAAAGAAAACCGACGTTGAAAGGAAAAAAAAATACCTGAAAATAGCTGTTTTTACTGTTGCTCGGTGTCGATCAGATAATATCGCCAAGCAATTTATCTTGCAGTCTAGTGATTATCATAACCTTTAGATGAAAATATAAGTTACAACACGTGCCTTCTTCCCACGGGAGTAGGCAGAAACTGCAGAACTCCACGATACTTAGATACTCTAAAGGACACGGTTGGCGCAGTGGCTGAGCGATCGACTGCTGCGCTGCGTATCGAGGGTTCGATTCCCGCATGGAACGAATATTTGTATTGCCTACAGGTAGTTGTTCAGGGTTTGGCTATTTGTGTATGTGAGTTTAAATGTTTGTAAACGCACCTACGATACAGCAGTAATTCCTAGTGTGAGGCAATGTTTTTAAAAAAGGAAGAAAATACTCTTTTAGCTTCGTATACGTTCATACATCAGAAGGCCAAAATTATCGTAATTTAAAACGTTCAAAATTAATTAGACACAGCCTCATCTCGGCGACAAACAAATGTCAAAAACTTGTCAAAAATGTAGAGGTATTTTTTACAGATTCAGAGTGCGATCAGACTGTGGACGTTCATAAAATTACGAGAGTTGCCCCTCAGGTCATACACGCACGCCGGTTGCGAGTACTACGCACCTGATCTCTCTGAAGAACATCACTAATAAGGTCACCATATTTCCTGCCAAATTAAACCTTGTACACTGAAACAACATTGCTACACAGAACAGTCGTCCAAGGGGTATCCAACAACTCTATACCCATAACCTCGCAAACAAAACTGTTACACTATAGCGATTTTTATGAAAATCAGTTGCAATTAATTAAATAAGTGCTCGCGAGCCGGCCGCGTATTAATTGCGGTATTGATGAGTTATGATTGTTAATTAGTGATTACACCGAGCTGGTCGCGCGCGAATGAGCGCCCCCAGTCATGTGGGTCACACTGGGAACTTAGGTTTGTGTTCGTCATTGTTTTGTGTTTGATACAACCTTAGGATGGTGCCCTGTTCATCTGACAGATTGTCGGCTTGAGCCGACGCGACGGTGCAAACTCAAAAACTCAAAGCATTTATATCAACCTAGCTGCGCCCACCGGGTTCACCCGCATAAGTTTCGATCCCGTAGGAATATCGGGATCAAAAGAATCCTATGTGTTAATTCAGGTTATAAACTATCTGTGTGCCAAATTTCATCCAAATCCGTTTAGGAGTTTTTGCGTGAAAGAGTAACAAACATCCATCCATCCACCCAAACAAACTTTCACGTTTATAATATTAGTAGCATAAACCAATTACAGGCACTTTTGAATTGGCAAGGGGCCGGTTAGTCAAAAATATGAAGCTAGTTGCCCATTCCAAGGCGTAGGTCCATGGAGAAGAACGGGCAAGGAACTCCATGGCCACTCTTTTTAATCAAAATAATAATGTAAAATATTGGTTACATCACTCATGTTAAAAATATGCTTGTGACAACGATGCAGAACGTTAAATGCGTCCGTAATGAAAAGATAAAAAAACAATTCAAATATTAAATTCGACTCTTCACGTGACCAGAGGGCTGGCCTATTTCTTGGCCAAAGAATAAGCATTGCCATACAACGTGGCAATGCTGCCAGCCTTTTGGGCACTGTTCCTGTTGTGAGCGATGCGGACTTGCTATTAAACTTATCAATTTTAAAAACTGATATAGATCTAATTACACTAAGTGAATGCCGACTCGACGCCTCCAAACGCATACCCCAAATAAACAATTACCGATCTTACCAAACTACTAATCACGTCAATAAGGCCGATGGAGTTGTCGCCTATGTTAAAAATATACACAATACTACAGTAAAAGAAATTAACCTATCACATGCATCATGTCTACAAATTAATTTTGCTTCGGAACTTATAGTCTTGGCTATTTACCGATCCCCCTCAAACCCAAAGGCAGATGACTTTATTAACTCACTAAATGACCATCTAACCACTATTGCCTCGAGTAAAAACATATTAGTCACCGGCGACATAAACATTAATTTAATATTTAATGAAACTGAACACTCATACGAGCGATCAAATAGGTTAAACTACTTAAATATGTTAGTAATGCACGGTCTACTCCCAGGCCATTCGCTACCTACAAGAGACAAAAATTGTTTAGACCACTTCATCATTAAACAAGATCCATTAAATACAACGGCGACCATAGCTATATTAAACACTACAATAACAGATCACCTCATGATTTTCTTAAAAATATCGAAAAATAAATGTAAACACAAACTCGCTAAAACAAAAACTATAACTGATTTCAAAAAAGCACTGGAAAGTCTAAGTACGTCGGAATTATATAACCTAATCAATGAAACTAACCCGAATATAATTTGTGACCAATTAATACATATAATACAAACTTGTCTGATGAATAATACTTTTACAAAAATAATCCCGCATAAATATAGACTAATAAAACCATGGATGACCATTGGTTTGCTTCGCTGTATCCACAATCGAAATGATATGCAACGTAGATTAAAAATGGAACCCTATAACGAAATATTAACGATCACTTACAAAAGATACCGCAACTACTGCAACTGTATAATTAAAAAAGTAAAACGGAAACACGATCGTGATCAGCTAACTAAAGTTCGTAATTGTCCAAAAAAACTATGGGAATCTATAAATACTATCACTCAAAGAAAACCCAGAAAAACCCCCACCACAGAACTACTAGAACTTAAGAGTACCCCGCTAGAGTCCGTTGATACAGTAAACAAATATTTTTCTAATATAGGTAAAATCCTAGCAAATAAAATAATTTCTAACCCCACCAATTGGCACAAAATTAGTCATGACACTCTTAATGAACCTCCTCTCTCGTCTTTTGTACTTTTAAGCACTGACCAATGCGAAGTACATAGTGTTTTAATGTCCCTAAAAACCGATAGTGCACCGGGCTGGGATAGAATAACTGTCAGCTTTCTAAAGACTGCTCACGCTCTCGTTGTTCCAATAATAGCTCACCTAGCGAACCTTTGCTTTGAATCCGCAACCTACCCAAATGCTTTAAAATTAGCCTTGATTACACCTGTTCACAAGAGCGGGGACAGAACTGATCCATCGAATTACAGGCCAATTTCTGTGTTACCATCAATATCTAAAATACTTGAAAGATTAATCAATTCTCGCCTCTTATCTTACCTTAATAACAACAACCTACTTTCATCCTCGCAGTATGGTTTTAGACAGAAAAAATCTACAGAAGATGCAGTGCTGGCACTTGCCTCCACTGTTACCAGTCAAGTGGACAATGGAGGCAAGTGTCTTGCTGTCTTCTTGGACCTTCAAAAGGCCTTCGATACGGTATCTGTCCCCACTCTACTTAACAAATTAGAATCAAATGGAATAAGAGGCATACCACTTGCCCTGCTCAGAGACTATTTAAGTGAACGAAAACAGAAAATAAAGATCGGCAGCACCGTTAGCTCTGAAGAGACCGTTAATTTCGGAGTCGGTCAAGGTAGTGTCCTCGGGCCGACACTTTTTCTGGTCTATATAAATAGTCTATGTAGCATGCAAATTGAAGATGGTCACATTTTTTCCTACGCAGATGACACCGCTATAGTCTTTACTAGCAAAACCTGGAACGATGTCCAGGCAAGTGCCGAACGCGGTCTTATAAAAATAGCAGCTTGGCTAGAACGCAACCTATTAACTTTAAACACCTCCAAAACCAACTTTATCTGTTTTTCAAAGTATAATATAACTCAACCATCTTCCGAATTTAAAATTAAAATCCACAAGTGTCAATATCCACCCGACCTACATTGCTCTTGCACAGAAATAAACAGAATTGAATCTACCAAATATCTAGGTATTATGATTGATAAAAGGCTATCTTGGCACACGCACACTGAATTAATAATGAAACGTGTGCGTAAATTAATTTGGACATTTAAAACACTTCGTTACGTGACCTCCAAAAGCCTTTTGTTACAGATATACGTTTCACTAGCTCAGTCCGTACTGGCATACTGCCTACCGGTCTGGGGAGGCGCAACAAAAGTAAAATTTCTGGACCTTGAAAGAGCACAGAGATCATTACTGAAGGTCATGCTTTTCAAACCATTTCGATTTCCAACCGAGAGCCTTTACCAGGAATCTGATGTCCTGACCGTTAGAAAGCTTTACATACTAAATATCATCCTAACTAAACATAAATCGCTACCTTATAAGCCTCATCAGGTACAAGGCAGACGTAAGCAAATGGTTGCTCCCACTGTTCCATCAAAGTCAGCATTCGCAAGAATACAATATTCAAGCCAATCATCTTATTTGTATAATGCTCTAAACAATGAGCTAGACATCTATTCTCTAACTTACCGCGAGTGTAAAAGCACTCTGACTAAATGGCTAAAGTCAAAGACTTATGACGAGGTGGAAAATATGTTACAGACGAGGAGAATGTAATTATAACCTACAGTTAGCAAAATAGTGTTACGCAGTTAATGGAAAATGATGTACTACATCATTTTCCGATCCCAAGACCTGTCGTAGGGTTAACGCGTAACACTACACACCCGCAACTCCCACAAACTCACGCACACACCCCCACACCCCCACACCACAACACATCCACACACTAACACATACACACACCCCCACACAATTCAGACCCTGTCACACATCCCCAATCGATAGCGCACTTAAATGTTAATTTCTGGCATATTACTTTATTTTTGTTATTATAGCTTATTGTAAGATTACCTTACTTGTGAAATTCCTTAAATAACTAGTAATGTAACTTGGGAAGGGCGGAGCACCCTAACACAAGTAAATTAATTACTTAAAAGGTGGCTCCTCATTGTAACTAGCGTAATGTTATTTAAGCTGATAATAAACATATTTGAATTTGAATTTGAATTTGCGGACGAATTTTTTGATGCCCTATAATTCTTTTGCTTATTTTATCATATACCTACATATACATATTGCTTCAACTAAAAGGCGAAACGGTGCCTACCAGCCAGAAAGAGTGTTCAGAGTTGCACAAAAGAATAGTTTCATTCAAATAATACACCTTCACAATCTCATCACGTTTTTCTTAAATCTACCGAATCGCCATCTTCCCTTTTCCTACCTCCTCTCACTCGTTCGAAAACATGCTAAACATGATAACAATTTAGAAACGCTTACATATACAGCCTATTAAGTACACATCTTAAAATTAATCCTATATGCGTAACACCACGCCTGTAATCCCCGACGGGTTAGGTAGAGGTGTAGGTACATGATAGATACAAATAAAAACTTTATTGTTTAAGTTTTTATTTAAGATTACAAGGGTTTTACATTGACCTCAAACTAGGCAAGCCTGTATCTTGGGCATTAAATAATGCAGTATTAAAGCCGCTGGTGGACAAGTCTTCGGTTATGAGAATGCTCAATTAAACTGGTATAATGAATGTGGTAGGTTAAAATTGAAAGCCACGTGTTGAAGCGGAGTTAGGTCTCCCAAAATTTAAATGCTTATCATACTTTGGCTTAAGCTACCAGTAAATTTGACTTTATATTCACCATAATAGAAGAGAATACTCTTTATCATGTACAGCATTCCGTCGTCAGAAGCCCGAAAATCTGACTACCAGTGTTACCAAGGGGTATCGTATTACCCAGTAACTGGGTTGTGGAGGTCAGATAGGCTACTCCATGTAAAATACTGGTATTCAGTTGCATCCTGTTAGACTGGAAGCCGATCCCAACGTAGTTGGGAAAAGGCTAGGCAGATGATAATGAGGATGATGCAGATACAGCATTCGAATCTAAACAATTTTTGAAGTTGGAGTCTCTTTAGGCGCGTTATGAAAAAATGATGAGAGTGAAATTTTGAGATGCGCACGCATCACCGTTCCATAACATTCACAGGTTGAAGCTGTCCGCAAAACCGCTCATTATTTTTAAAGCTATACGTCACTTTTTCAGCATAAACCGGCCTGTACCTATTTTGAGCATTTTTTTAGCAACCTATTTGTTCTTATTGATTAAAAAAAAGGCAATGGAAATTTCACTATAAAAAATTGGATGCCATAAAATTCTGGTTTTTTATTATGCTTTTAATTTCTTTAAAAGGCCCGTGACTTGTTACCAACATTATTCAGCCTAAGCAACGAACTTTATTGTAACCTTTTTTGTAATTAATTTTTTGCATACAGTTTTAAATTGTTTTTTGAAAGTATAACTTCTGACGCGCGTACATAAGTAGGTACATGAACCCATTTTTTTTAAAATGTTTGTTTCGCTTTCACGCTAAAACGGCTGAAAAAATTTGGCACATGGGTAGACAATGCCCTGGGTTAGGCTATAGGATTATTTTTATCCGATATGACTACTAGATTATGACTTATGCGAGTGAAACCACGGGGCGCAGCTGGTCTTAGATAATAAATGAAGAAATTTTACATAGGGTGACACAATGGGAGGTCTTATCGCTAAAAACGATCTTCATGATGTCTTACTTATAAAAGAAGGCTAGAACAGACATCTGCCATAATGCACCTGATAGACTCAAGACTCAGCTTCAAGACCAAGGGGCTTACCACCAGCTGCCCCCAAGCCATTGCTGACAAAACACGCAGTCTAGAATTTGAAAAGGCAGACTATTTGTCGGAAATGTGGTCAGAAAGTAAACGTTGTCGGAAAGCATAGCAGGAATAATGCTAGGAAAGAACTAACCGCTTCGCATGAATACTTATTTACATATCTTGTTTACGAGTCCCCTTTCCTTCTTTCCTAGTATTGTTATTTACTTTTTACTGTGAAATACTAGACTACAGACCGTTCACAGTTATTTTACCTGTGACATCAGCAACCTTATTGTGACGAGAATAAAGATCATAATTATTTTGACAGAGCTGTCTGTGGCAGCAAACCAACAGCAACTTTATTAGAATGTGAATAAAGATCACAGTGATTTAAACAGTGATGCAAACTTAGTTATAAAATAACTATGAACGGCCTGCACACTACCTACTCGTAGATGCTCGATTGTTTCTTTTTAAGTACATTTTTTTTGTTGCCTGTACTTTTAATATACCTATTGTAATTTGGGACGAAGCACAACTTCAATAGTGATATGGGACAAACTAAGATTTTTTTGAAATGTGGGACAAGACTTCAGGACGAACGAAGAATAAATCAACTATTTAGCTGATGATAAACAAAATAAATGCTATAGACCTGGTAAAGTAAGCACAAGTTACAAAACAAGTCTTATAATCCATCTAGTAAGTGGGTAAGACTTGAATCTTTTTGGAATAAACCAGGTAAACACGTAACAAACGGAAAAGAATTATTACAGTGTTCAAGAATATTTGGAGGAGGATAAGTCGTTAATAATATAATAAGATAAATATAGCCTTTATTCTACCGCATGCAACAATTACATAATTCATTATTACCACAATTTCAATCTTAACTTTATAAAAAAAAACCTTGTTTTTTTATTTATATAGAAATATTTTACGCCATATTATGGCAGGATATGCTGGAACGTCTATTTGACCATATTCTAACAAATAAACATTTTTGATTTGATTTGAAAAGAATACTTTACAGTCGATGGAACACTATTGTGACAGAAGTAATGACTGATGAGGGTTTACGGAGTGACCAGACTACTCTTCTTGAAAGTAGAAGTAAAAGAGTACAAGCACTAAAATACTTAAACGCAACCGAGTGACATGTGATCGAGCGATACAAAACAACATGCAATCGATCGCGAACGTTATTACGATTGCTATCACACGCGAAATGAAGCGGTCACAGCCGCTGCAGCGATTGAAGCGGAACATTAAGTTTTTAAGACATACGACGAACGAGATCGATTTGGGCCAGATTCGTATCTTTGTAACTGTAAATACGGACTAATATTATGAAGCGAGTTTGTCTGCTGGTGAATTTGATTTGGAGAGCTAGTCAGCTTGATATCTGGAAAAGTTTTCATACCGGAAAGTCATAGAATTTGATTTGGCTTACAATCAGGATTGCCGTGGCGCGTACTTACTCTAATCCGTTCGACTTTCTAGCAGTGCTAAAGTGGATTCCAAATTACTATTGGTAATAATACTCTACTTATATGATAATAAAGAACTGAAATACCAAATGCTTTGGAGTGAGACCATAACAGCATATGGGGGAGGTTATGGTAACTCTGGTACTGTGGGGTAATTGCGTAACACACTATTAGTAGCAATAGCTTTAATTTTGACAGTTCAACAACATTCATTGCGTTATTTACGTTGCTGAGCAGATAAACTTTTCGAACATATGAAGCAATGAATTAGCAATATCCTTCAAAATGATTCAGATTGAGATCGATAGTGTGTACGCAATCAGGGTGTTGGATGGTGGTGTTCATATGGTGAGAGTCACAAAGATGTGTTATATATCCTTCTACATATTAACTTAAATTCCCTTTGTAATTGAAATAAACATTTTATTTTTATTTTTTATTAAATAAGTAGCTACTAAAGTAGTTTTAATTCACGGTAAAACTCTGACGAGTTTATGTTAGCACCAACTTAAATGTACTTATAAAATATACATGTGTACTACTGAATACATAAATCAATGAATATAAAATAGTGTTGGAATTAACTTTACAAATGATAACTCCACATACTCCAGATAAGAGATTCAGATACGATAACATCTTTATTTTCTACGTGCCCCATTTTGCACTTTTTCCACAACACTCACTTGTAGAACAACCAACAAGAATTTGTCACCTTCCCCCTTTCTGCTGACTCCCAGAGAAAGTGTGGGCGTAATTAATTTCTAGCTACCGTATTTCTGTAATACTCGGAGTTCCTATTAATAGCGTATTCGTATGAACATCTTACTTACTTAGGCGCTCGGTAGAAAGGTAGTCCCATGTCCTTTTCAAGATAATTACCTACCCGGCAGCTCGTTCTATGCACACATGAGCATTCTTACAGGATTCCGCATTGCGTAGGGTTGGTACGGCAAGATTTTCATTGTAAATATGTCAGATAACTATTTTGAACTCTTCCACCAGCGGGATAATGGCGTAACACATTAACAGTAGGAATGACTTACATTTTGACAGTTCAATAATGTTTATTGTGTTATTTACGTTGAAGTGCAGACAAATTATTCGAAGATAATTATGAATCAATGGATTAGGAATATCCTTCAAAATAAATCCCCCAATATATCCTTCAAGGGTTTGCAATAAGGGTGCTGTTCGACTCAGTCACGATATGCAATATATGCGAATACGCGATATGCTTTTAGTATCGTCTCTCTCGTAATTGTCTTTCTTTTCTTTCTCTTCTTCTACTCTAAAACTCTTTCACTTTGATAGATTGAGATCATTATTGCCGTCACTATCAACTGTAGCTAAAGTTATTTTTCATAATCGCATTATTTAAATCACCTATCTATTTTCTACACTAAACTGCTTAGTTTTAAAATCATAATCAATTTGATAGTTGTCCTCGTCGCCATTTTTGTCAAGACTCTTAAAAATAATTATTATATCCAAAATTCCTATACTTTCTGTTCCATTTCATCTCTTAAAAAGTATAATAAGATCAATAGGGTTAACCACTATTGCAATGGTATATATAGATTCAAAGTAGGGTAAGTATTCGTCAGTCAAGTGCCAACCCTAGGCTACAGACTAGCTCTTTAGTATGGAAACTAGATGACGCTTTTTCCATATCATTTGTACAAGTAGCCGGCGGGGGATAGGCAGCGACTTGTTTTTATTTTCTGCTCAAGCTAATGAATTCTAAAATTGTTGTGCGCTAAATTAATGATGTTTCCGCGTCGAATACCTAATGTCAGGACGACTAGATACTTGGATTAGATACGTTCGCTTTCTAATTAGGTTTTAATTACAGGAAATTATTCTAGTGTGTTGATGGTTAAATATTTTAAAAAGGTTTTGCTTTCCAGCTGTGCTTAAAATAAAAAGCAGTAGCTTGAGTACAAAGATTGCAGATAGTTAAATAGCTACTTTTATTTGAGAAATTCCTTGGTAGAACTTTGACATTAATTACGGACAGTCAGAGACCCGAAATTTTGACCAAGCGGCAGTCTGACTGTCAGATATTTGTGTTCCTCATACATAAGCATAATCAGCGTATAATCTTCCCACTGCTGGGACGCAGGCCTCCTCTCAGTAAGAAGGAGTGGGCTGTAATCCGCCACGTGTGCCCAGTGCAGGTTGGTCATCTGTCGTTGTTGTGGATGTCTTGGCATCCACATGCCATATCCTCACGGTGTTTTCCATCACCGTTTTTAGTGCCAGCTTTTCACCTAATACCAGCCAATTATTGTCTCACTGCAGGGCAAAGGCCTCTTCTGAGAGAAAAAACACGACTTTCTCTGTATGAGAAGAGGCCTGTGCACTGCTACATTGATAACCACACTTGCTCAAGGTGGATTGACGATTTCAGACATATAACTATAAGTCCAGGTGTTATACTTCACCGATGTCAGTAATGTCCAATATAGACATAGAATGTATTGTTTAAGAACTGAAAAATTCAATTTGATACTTGCTTAGATAAAACCCACAGCCTCGTGCATGAGAGGCGAGGTCTTAACCACTGGGCCATCATGCCCTACACTGTTGATAAATTACTCAGATATTGAAAGACATTTGATAAGACTAGAAGCTACTGCAACTTCTTTTCGGCAGCTGATGTTACAGCGCAACAGATCCACCGTAGGCGCGGGCCTGCGGGCGGAGAGTAATGGGTAGCTCACCGTCCGATCAGGACCAGGCCCGTGCCGCACGGCGCGTATCATGTGTTCCACGCGCGCCTTAAAGAGATGTCAGCACAAATGAAGGGCCGAAACCTGCCGGGGTAGCGGGATCTGGCGGGATCTGGCGGGATCGTCCGAAAGGGTTACCGCTGCCCTAAAACATAAAGGGCTAAGGAAGGAACACGGATGGGTTTTAGTCAGTAAGAGTCTGACACTCCCTTCCGCTCCACCCAGAGCGGGAGGGGTCATTTGATGATTTCACATCTGCAAAAAAAAAAAAAAGCTGATCTAACAGGGTGGCAGGGACATCGATGCGCAGCTTATTACCCGATTCTGAACCCGTTCAAATATTTCTTCGGTTTAAAAAAAAAAACAATAGCTGTTAATTTTGACCGCGTAGCACTTTTCTATAAAACATAAGTTTTTTTTTGATAACCTACGTTACGTGTCTAAGCTAGAGGGGGATTGTACTGAATCCATGGTTACCAGTTGTGCGTCGATGTCCCTGCCACCCTGTATAGGCAAAGGCCAGACAGATGAATAACAGTGAATATCATATTCCTGAAATAGATAAAATTAAAACCCGTTTAGCAATACAACAACTCCCCTAACGTGCCGTGATCACACTGGCTACATAATTCAACATTACAATTACCTACTTATTACCTGAATGCCTGATTGCAATTAGCTCGCTGTTAATTATATGCCAAACGTGTTTAGTCTAATTTACTCACAATAAATACAGCTCTGTTTTATATAATTTACTGTTTAAGTGCATCGTTACATGTTTTTGATGGGTAGATTATAGGTAAAAGTGACAGTTTGTGGTTTCTGTTTTTCTTTTCTTTGGGGTTTGTGACTGGTATAACAATAACGATATAACTAAATTAGGTCACGTCCATGAGGACATAACACAAGAGCAAAGTGGAGAAGTCTCATGATGTACCTGTTATCAGCCAACCTGCCGGTCTATTATGTGAAATCCTCACCATGAAAACTTAGGTGACGTGAGTTTGAAGTGCGCTCTCACTAGTGTCAATCCCTAGCATCAGGTGGAAGGCAACTCACTTTAAGCTCACTTCACCTAAGTATCCACGGTGAGATTTTTACAGAATAGAGCGGGTAGTTTTAGAACTAAACACAGTGGCTCGACAGTTTTTACTTTTGACTTCGCAGTTGGGACTAATTAACTTGGTTTGGGCACAACCTTTGAGTTGGTCTTCATTCCTCGGAAAAAAAACATCCCGCATCAAATTATTTAGCTAGACGCAGAAATTTATAGCCAGTGCAACAGCCTATGTGCCAACAGTAGACGAACGGTGATAACTTAATCACAAACCTACAGAACACATTAATACTGAACCGATTTGTAAAGAAACATAAAACAGTCGAGTCTAGCATAAATTACCATACATTACACATTTTGGCCGCAACAGTCCTAAATCAAAATAAAATACGGCCTGCAACAAAGTAGTACCGAAATAATAACTCTATCGACAGCAGAGGGAAACTATCGTAGAGTAAAAAATGTAGTATGTAAACCTGGCTAATAAATCTATCGTGGCCATTTGCATGTTGGTGTATGCGCTAATTCATGCGACCACGTTTTTGTACTGTGGACATGCACCAGTATTTTGCGTGTTCGTAGACGAATTTTACTTCTTTTTCTGTTTTTTTTTTTTGAAAAACGTTGACATAGGATTTAGTGTCATGTAGCGACAAGAAAAACTAAGTTAGGGGTGATGCAATGAAAGAAAGGGGGGTAAAGAACAATTAAAGATATATTTACAAACAGTTTAAAAAATGGAGATGGGTTGAAGAGTGGTGTGTAGAATGTGGAGGTGGGGTGTAGCGATGACGATAAGTGATAGGTGGCTGAGGAGGCTAAGGTGGAGCAGTTGCTGGCAACAGATGCGGGTACAGAAGTCCAAGTACAGATGTAGGTACAGGTGAGGGCAGGTGCGTGCGCGGCACGGAGGGCACCCGCAGGAGGGCCCACGCAGCAAGGCAGGTCGCCGCACGGCAGCAGGAGGAAGAGGCTCGGCGGGGCGCTGACAGCCCACCAATGGTTTTATAGTTTTAAGCAACACAGCTAAACCTCCTTTACTTACAGACATTTTTCATAGTAACATTTCTAAAAACGATCATGTCGTTAAAGAAAAAGCTACCTCCTTCCCTTCTGGTAGCAATAATTCCTATATACATAATGACTCTAGTCACTTCTGGTAGTAATAATTCTAGTAAAGATAGTGCTAAGTAGTGGGTGGCTCATGCGTTACGGCCGCCGCGTCGCGACCATTTGCATGGATGGTCGTTCATGCGACCACGGTTTTTATATGGCGAATTATTACCACTATTTGAAAAGGTTGCATGGTTTGATAGGTTTTGTTCAATGCCAACGGGTAAAGTATCTTCTCCTTTCTAGAGTTGAATCTGGTTACTGTCCTATTTTTTTATATCTGTGCTAATTTGTTTGTTCTTCATCAGTCTCAGCGATTAGATTCCAGGCTCTCATTTTGCACTCCATTGTGTACCTAAGTTGTGCTTTTAAGCAAGATGGTCCAATTTCATGCATCGAAACATCCATGTATAACATACATGGGTGACTCAAGTTTTCCATAGTACAACAACTCGTAAGTTTACCGTCGGAAATAAAATGACAATAACAATGTCACAGCGTGGTCACCCTGTCTCACCGTCGGCATCGTATTGGCATACGCAACATTATAAAGTTAATTATTGATAGTGTGGCAACACTCGCCGGAATGTCAGGTGTTAATAGACATTTGCATACTATTGTGATAATCATTATTAGGAAACTGAAAGAAACTCGTTAGTTGCTGGGTGGCTGGTTAGGGGGCTAATTGTGCTGTCGATTGGAACAAAATTAAGTTAGAATTATGTTATTGATCCTTGTTGGCCTGTCAGATCTGGCTTAAAAACTGCACTTGTTTGTTTGCGGCAATAATAAGGCATAATGTAATATTAGCAGTCAAAGAAAAAGTATATTGTATGTGTAATTTATTTGATTTATGGTTCAATCAAAATCAAAAGTAATTTATTCAAATTAGGCTGAGAGTCAGCACTTTTTGAACGTCAAAATTACAAAAGACAGTCCCCCAAAAACGCCCGCCCTTCACCACTTCCTAGTGCTATCACTGGGAAGAAGAAGTGGCGCAACAAATTCCCCAGCAGCACAGCTGTCTGTTCAATTAAAAAAAAAAACTTTATTGTATACAATACTAGATAGGTACCTAGTTGAGAGTAGAGCCAAGCCTAAAGATTCCACTGACTCCCGATCATCGAATGTTCAGAGCAGTGGTAGCCCAGAGAGCAGTGGTGGCCCAGGGGTAACGGCTGCGAATTATTTCATCACCACTGCTCTCAAACGGGGAAGAAAAACATCGTGAGAAAACCGGCATGTCCTAGAACCAAAAATTCGAAGACATGTGACATGTATCAACCTGCATTCTGCCCGCGTGGTGGTGGCCCCAGTCCCTCTCACTGAGAAACCTCGCCTGTGTCCCGGCAGTGGGAACATTATCGGCTGATTATGCATCGTATGGTCGTTTCAGTTACCATTTCATGGTCGTTCAGTCCAACTCATTCGTGCGTGGCGAAACCTCGTACTCACATCAGTCGATCAGCCTAGAAACCACAACTCTCTCTTTATCAGACAATCTGCAGCAAATCCCATCCACTTGGCATATCATTAGCTCCGTTTATCCTTATTTAGATCACTGTTAATCCAGGCAGGTGCAGCCATATCACTTGAACACATTACCCACGGTTTATAAATCTCGCTTTACAAAAGAAATCTCAACATCCATCGATTGAAATTTAAGTCAACCCGTGCTGTAGTAGCGGCCGCTAATTCAAGCGTACCCATTTTATTTATGTCTTCATACGCGCCGCCGATAGGCCCTAATTACGCCGCCGACGCAAAAACGCTAATCGCGCATCGTACACATACGGACGCACCCTTAAAAACGATTTACAACGGCAAGAACACATGGGAAATTCAACTCTATATCTTCATAGTCAGATTCTAATTTAAAATGAAGTTCTTAGCACTTATTGCGTTTTTGAAGTGTAGTTCTACATGTAAATCGCGGTCGTAAAGCCTTATATGAATTTTCTTTATCCGCTCCGAATTGATCTTTAAGATCGCTGCACAGAGTTCAATTCTCAACGTCGTGTACTCCAAAGAGAGTTACGTCATTTTCGTAATTCAAATCTCGAAATCTGCAGATATCGGATTTTGGATTTTGCGAAGCGGGGGACAGGGTTCAGATTCGAATGTGACGATGTTATAGATATAGGCTGATTGCACTACGAGATAGACCGATGCGCAGGAGAAGCGTTAATGAGCGCTGGTACCTTCGGATTCCTCGCCAGCAATGTTAGTATATCGGCTTTTGTCGGCACCATGCGACTTTTTGCGATGTCCAATGATAACAATGACCGGCAAGAACGGAACGAGATAACGAGAAATGTGATAATGTTCTCGTTAATTAATTAATGTTTTGCGCTACATTAAGTTATTATTAGAATACGGAGATTTTAACGCCTGCGTGGTAGCTGGTTAGATTATGTGTTAACTTCAACGAGATGCACGGTTGGTAAAAGGAATTTTAGGAAAAAAGTAAATGAATAATTTGCTTCTGGCGAGAGCCAGTACCCAAGTCATACGTGTTTTTAAACATCTAAACTTGACATAATATTGCCTGGCCAAAATGTGGCTCTTTGATAACATCCCTCCTAAACTATGAAGATAATTCTTACTTAATAGTTTGCCAGATGGATGGATATTCCAGAGAGTGATATTCAATCGGGCGAGAAACACCATATCGAAGTATAATTTGTCGTTGATGATTTTGTCAAAGAGCATTTTTATGAAAAGTCGAACTTTGTGAATAATTCCTTTATTCACAAAGTTCTTCATTTTCATTCTCCTGCCATTAATAAGGATCCGAATTTATTTGGGGTCGGCGCAACACGACTTTAATACTTCTCTATTCTCATCCTTTAATAAAGATTGGTTCTTGGCAGCTCTGGACAGAGAGAGGTGGAAAGAGACATTTGCCCAGCAGTATAGAAACTCTATTGTGAATATAGTGGATTAATTCAATAATAAAATATCCGCAAAGAACACGATTATAATAGTTTCAAGAACGAATGCTAATTAGAAAGTGGGTATGCAGATGTGTGATGCAACGCGCATGCTAAATTGCGGCGAGGCAGTAAATCAACTATTGATTAATGAAGATTGTTTTTATAATACCTGGAACTAGTGGAAAATAGAGTCGTTTCCTAATGGAATGGTCGGTTTGTTTCCAGGGGTAAGCAGAAGTCATGTGTGTGTATAGAGAAATTACGAATGAGTGACATTATTGAGAAGGTTGTAATCATTGTAAACTATTTTCGTCAGAAAGATAAAGATTGTGTCCAATGCTGTAGTTATAATTCCTTTTCTCTTTCTTTGGTCGTGTGTCTAACAGAATTCCTGAATCTTCAGATTAGAAAGGAAATAAAATAAATATTTAATAATGCCAATTAATTAATTATTTCCTTTTGAAATAAAAAAATTGGTTATGCTGGAAGTCATAGGGAGAGAAGTTTGCCGTGTGTGATAGTGCAGCAGTGCAGCAGTGGGATAATGCAGGCTAACAGTAACAGCAGTGCGATTCTGTAACCATCTCACCGTGAAAACTTAGGTGAAGTGAGCGTGGAGTGAGCTGTCATTCCAACTAATGCTAGGGATTGACACTATTGACAGCTCACTCTAAGGTCACTTCCCTTAACTTTTCACGGTGAGATTTTACAGAATCGATCGGCAGTATTTAAAATAATGAGGAAACCCATAAAAGCACTTTCCCTGTCTCCTACTTATTTAAAAAGTTGCTGTGCCCGCAGGGTCCATAATTGTTTCTATTGATTAATATTTACCATCTGTATGTGTACATTATGGATTGCAATAAATATTAATTGAATTGAATTGGATCCCTTCGCTATAGAGGGTGGCAGGGACATCGACGCGCAAACTGTAACCATGGATTCACCACATGAGTTTAGACCCCAAAAAAGTTATTAAAAAAAAAATATTGCTGTTCCATACATTTTGACCGCGTAGGTATTGCACTTTTCTATGAAACACAAGATTTTTTTTTGTAAACCGACGAAAAATTTATACGCTATGGGGTCTAAACTTATGTGCTGAATTTATGGTTACAGTTTGCGCGTCGATGTCCCTGCCACCCTGTATATTCGGCGATGATGGTCTGATCTAGGACTTTAGGTTTTATATGGTGTTCTTAATGAAGATTACTATAGATACACCTCTGCTTAACCCTTCGGGGAATACAGGCAATACTCAATACTCAATACTCAATACTTTATTGCATTCCATAATGTGTACATATATGATAGTTGGTATGTCAAAACATCGAATCAATTATGGACCCTGTCGGGCACAGCAAAGTTAGTTTTTAATAGGAGAGAGGATGAAGGCGCTTTTTGTTAAGAAAAAAATAAATATTAAATTAAAATAGTAACATTAATTTGTTTTTATGGTATTTATATTTTATATAAATATTTATATATTTGGTTTTAAGTTATATTTATATATTGCACGATTTACATTATTCTTTATTTTTCATTATTATTATAGACTATAAATTATAATAAAACTAGATATTTATAATTTTATTGAATCTTGTATAATGTTATTATTATTAATTATGCACTGTTTAGCACATTTATTTTTAAATTAACAGTATTTTATTGTTTAAAGTGTTCAAAGTGAAATTTAAAATGAAATGTAGGTATTATGTAAACAATAGTTTTTATTGTTGTTGAAATTTATCGCTAAAATATTCGTCAATAGTGTAGTAGCTTTTGATTATAAGAAATTGTTTTAATTTATTAATAAAGATATTATTTTTATTTATATTTTTAATGTATTCCGGTAACTTATTGTATATTTTAATGGACATAACAAATGTACTAGAAGAGTGCATTTTTAATCGTGAAGCGGGTATGTCTAATCTGTTTTCGTGTCTAAGTGCAATTTTTGTTTGAATATCTCCTCTTTTGGTATAGAATTGCGGATATTTTCGTACAAATTTACAAATTTCAAGTATGTAGAGGCAGGGTAGGGTTAATATTTTGAGGTC
This sequence comes from Apamea crenata, assembly GCA_949629185.1. NCBI lineage: Eukaryota > Metazoa > Arthropoda > Insecta > Lepidoptera > Noctuidae > Apamea > Apamea crenata. The sequence goes on along the minus strand of OX451365.1, from coordinate 1,924,405 downwards.
TATAAAGTGGGGTTTACAGGAGTCTGTATATTTGATATTTATTAAGATTCGAATCAGTTTTTTCTGTAGAGTGAATAATGTAGGCGCGTCTGTACTATTTCCCCATAGGATAACTCCATATTTGAGCCATGCAAATGCGTACGCGTAATATGTTACTAGTGCTGTTTTGAGGTCCGTTGTTTTCTTGATTTCTCGGAGAGCGTATGAAAACTTGGATAATTTGGATCTTACTTTTTGAATATGTGATTTCCAATCTATGTGTGAATCTATATCTAGGCCTAAAAGGGTGAATTTATTTACTGCTTCTATTTCTGAACCGTTGTATTTGAAACTTATACATAAAGGTGTTTTTTGTCGGGGGTGGAAAGTTATTATTTTTGTCTTATTGTAGTTAATTTCAAGGTTGTGTTCGTTCATCCAGTGTGTTGAAGTGTCAAGTATAGAACTCAATTTATGGTTTAAGTTTATATTATTATCACACGATGTTAAGATAGAGATATCATCGGCGAATAATACGCAAGTCTCCTTGATATGGTTAGGGAGATCGTTTATGTAAACAAGGAATAGCAGGCATCCTATCACACTTCCTTGTGGTATAGAAGCGTGTACGGCCATGTTTTGGGATCGAATTAATTCTATTTCTTTTGATTTCTGATTGTAATGTTCTATTTCAACTACTTGTTCTCTGTTTTTTAAATCAGATGTGAACCATTCGTAACTTTTTCCGCGGATACCGATGTTATATAGTTTATTTAATAATATATCAAATTGTACCTTATCATAAGCTTTAGCATGATGTTATGTCAATAAAGATTGTCCTATGTGAATGAAAGAAAGAAAATACGTTTATTTGCGGTAAACATAACGCAAAAAAAGAACACACAAACAAAAAAATAATAAGTTGGGGGGAAAACATGCGTCACAACCACGCAATCTATATTGTGGCCTATGAAACAGACTTGAGCAGTCTAACAAACTCTTCTGCATATACTTAATGACGAATATCAAATGATAACTCTCAACCAAACCCTATCACAACGAGCGTTTATAATTATTTATCGATATCCAGCCCATCGGGTCCAAGTGAGCTGGAATGGAGTCATTACACCGCAGGAACGGGTCCAAGTGGCTGGCTGCAGACTCGGACCCTTAATTACGGAACATAAGTCAGTCGCGCCGTGTTTGTTTCACTCTTTGCGCTAATTTGTTTTAATGCTATCTGATCCTGTGGTTTTTGGTAGGGTTGGTTAGTGAAATGTAGATTGTCCAGCAGTGCGATTCTGTAACCATCTCACCGTGAAAACTTAGGTGAAGTGAGCGTGGAGTGAGCTGTCCTTCCAAATAATGCTAGGGATTGACACTACTGACAACTCACATCAAGCTCACTTCACTTGAGTTTTCACGGTGAGATTTTCACAGAATCGACCGGCTGTTGTGTGGTGTTGTGGAACGAGGAGTATGTAACAATGAAGAGGTAAGTATGTGTGTGTTAAATGTGCTATAAGAAAAGAGGTAGATCAAAATATAAGATGATAGAAACTATGACTATAAAGAAAGGGAAGATAGAGGATAGAAAAAACGAGAAAAAGACACAATGCGTTGACAAAGTAAAATTTTATTTAATATATACTATCTACAGTTATATACAAGTATTTAATACGAAAAAATATAGAATAAACCCATTACCACTCCTTTGGCAAAGGCAAAGGGCAGGAGCTCATTGGGCATCAAAAAATTCATCCGCATCACTGTCAATGGGATAGGTGCCCAAAAGGCTGGCAGCATTACCACGTTGACAAAGTGAATTGGGATGAGAGTAGGAAAGCACAGACCTAAACAGAGGAATAGGCAGTAAACTAGGAAGACGAAGAACAAGTTATACTTTGAACGAAGACAGCCCAAAATATGAAAAGTTAAGATGTCCATAATTTTGACAACCCTACCCAGAGTAAGGTAAACACAAATCTATACAGTACGCACTAAAATAAATGTCGCAATCCATTGCGTCTTATCAACAACGGAAGCTATCAATGTACACTTGATAACAAGCAATGAAATGAGAACACTATTAACAGTAGTATTTACAAAAAAAAACTTTTATAAATATTCGCGATACATTTTATAATCGACTGTTTATCAGAGATAGTAAAAGATTAATGGATATTCTTTTAACTGAATGCAATGAATACAATTTGAATGTGTCATTTAGTGTGAAAATAATTTATTGATGCGGAATCATAGTCATTAAAAATCTGTGGGATGAATTCAAGGAATTGAATTTAATTGGCAGTAGTGGGCTTCGAATGCCAGTACAACAAAAATTACAATATAGTCACACACAAGTGTGGCCTGTGATGATCAGTCTCATGAAACTGAAAATGAAAGTTTTGAAGAAAGTATCATTAAGAACCAATAACCTTTAAGGTACAGTCGATACACAGATGATGATCAGAAATTCAGGATTCATTACCACTTGGAACCGCCAACAAGCAACTGACAAGCTTTTTTATTTTCCATCCGAGGCAAGGCATCACGTCATACAGCCTATATGATCCGACATTAAAATCGTACACGGCACATCCGGAGATATCATAATTAAGTCTTACGGGTCGTGTTCAAATTAAATTATGTACGAATTAAAGGTAACGGCGCAATAAATCGGACGCTGCGCAGGCGCCGCCGTTACGCGCCTTGTGATGTATCGCCCGACACACCTATGCGATACCGGCTGTACCGCGGCGTGGTGTAAAATGTAGCAGGGATGAGAATTTTTTTTAAAGGAGAACCAAGGTAACCGATATAGTCCGAACAATTGCCACAGTTAAGTGGCAGTGGGCAGGGCACATTGCTTGCAGAACAGATGGCCGATGGGGCCGAAAAGTTCTGGAGTGGTGACCGCGTACCGGAAGATGTAGCGTTCGAAGGCCTCCCACAAGGTGGACCAACGACCTTGCTAAAGCCGCAGGAACCGGTCGAAGTGGAGGTGCTTGGGGGAGGCCTATATCCAGCAGTGGACGTCTTTCCGCTGAAATGATGATGATGATGAGAATGACGATATGTAGACTCAATCGCTTTCAGTTTATCTCTTTGACCACAATACAAATGAGAATACAAGTTAATCTGCGCACCGCGGCTTCCATTTAGCCGTGTTTGTTTTATTTCCGAGAATCAATAAACAGCTCCGATCATATTGGATGCGGACTATCGCCATGCTGAAACAGATCCCCGATACGCTCAGCTGCGCGCTTTTTGTTTTAGGTTTGAGTATGGATGTTTAAGATTACCTACATGCATTTTAATGAGAATAATTTAGTTGCTGGAGACGCAGAAAATACACAGGCTAAACTTGTAAGAAAGAATGTAGAACATTTTGCAGATGTTCAGTTAGTAGACCCAAGGGGTAATTGTGTAACACACATAAAATGAGGATTGATCGCAATGGGTTTGATTTTGACAGTTCACGTAAACGTCACCGGGGCAAAATTCACGCTATGCCTCATAAAACAGCTTTCTGGGAATGGCTCCAAAAATTTATAATATGATACCCGCGACTATAAGAATTGAGAATGATGTAAATAAGTTCAAAAGAATGCTAAACGACTTTATGGTTAAAAAAGCGTTTTATTCCATTGGTGAATTCTTGACAGAAAATTTAAACAAAATGATGTTAATTATGACACAATTTAAACAAATGTTAATTCGGTACTCGTATGTCGTTGTATGAGTCAAATTTCCGATTTATTTAAGCAAAATTCTATCTAGGGGTAATTTTATAATTTAATTTGAATGTTTAGTAGTAGGTATATAATTTAATTTGAATGGTTAAGAGTAGAATAATATACATTGAATAATAATTTTAATAATACAATGCATGAAAATATTTAACTTAGTGTATAAGTATCCAAAATTTGTATGCCAATAGGCATTCAAATTTTTTTTTTTTTTTTTTTTCATATTTTTTTTTTTTTTTTTTTTTTTTCCTGACTTTCGAATTAGATCTTATTATATTGTACCTATGTTTCACAAATAAATAATTTGAATTTCGTCGTTGTGCAGACGTGTTGTTCAAACTTATGAAGCAATGGATTAGCAATATCCTTCAAAACTCGCCGATTGTGATTGATGAGTTATAGGAGACTGGCACCCTAGAGCCAGTCTCCTATAACTCATCAATTGTTTGATATATATTATTATATTAGGTGCTATCTCATAATCTTCTTTTACAAGCTTACATGTACCGACTGCTCTGATGTCGTCGTCCATCTATCACTTTGATAAAAAAGAGAAAGTCAAGATCTGGTAAAGGACAACTGTGTGACAAATTGTCATTGGATATTTAATGATGCTGATCACTTCTATAAAACACTTCTTCAAAACGAAGGCCTATCTTAAAGACAGTTTACAACGAAGGTTGCCACTTATAAAATGCCTTTAATCGCCACTTAGCAGACTGATCAGTGATCACATTATGCTGGCATTAATACGCATCGATAGATAATGTTAGGTTTACCATACATAATAGAGAATAAGTACGGTTTAATAATTCATCGTTTACGAGCAGGCTTGTTTCCTACAATTAATTCCAACGATCGGTCAATTATTAAGTTTACTTTAGAGAAAAACTCGTAGAAATTAATGTCTTTGAACTTGAAGACCGTTGTACCACAAAACATAGAATGCTTGACCTTTAAGGTGCTCCAATAGTGAATCAAAAACAGAAGAAGCAAGAAAAAAGTACTGCTTCTGAAAAGACTTGAATGACGAGTCAAAGCCAATTGATATTATACTTTCAATGATGTGGTAATATTGGTCCAAGTATACACCCTTTAGGAACCACCGTTTTACCACTGATTAGGTGCGAGTTCTCATGAGTGGCTACGTTGCTGTATTGCAAAAAATACGAGAGACAGTATAAAAAGTTAATATTAATTAAATTATGTATTGAATATTTTCTCCAGTCTGCTGTTATATTGGATATGGGACATAATGCGAGCTGTAAGCGGGAAACGAACCATATATTGATGAAGTGAATAATACACACTTACTCATGGGAATCGGAAATAATTATATCTGGATCATACATACAGTTAGGGCTGCTTCAGTAACCTTAGTATAGCTCTATAATTGAAATAAGATATGCGGTATATCATCATCGTCTAAGGCTTGACAGGCGCGGGTGTTTTAGCCTGGTTATGTATATTTCTCTAACGTGACCGATTTCCGGCTTTTTCTCTCCAATTCCTCACTCCAACAGTTCTAAAATTTTGTTCTACGGCATCTTACCATCTGAACCAGGGTTGCCGTCGACTTCTCCGTCATTCCTGTTTACTTTCTAGTAAAAACATCCGTTGCTTAGTAATCGTTTTTTCATAATTTGTTATAATGCTTTTTTATGTAGTTCGACATTCATATAGACTGGATAATACGATAATGTCCTTCGTCTAGATTCCTAAAATCAGTCAGTCAGTACATCAGTCTATACTAGTAGATATTAATAATAGACCGCTGCCACTTGCACCACATACAATCTGTTCACAGAAGCATGTCGTGGGGTCTACACTCCGTATCTATCGACACAAAGTCAATGGCGGATACTTTTTACTAACAGTGTTTTGTTCACTCATTTATCATAGACGTTTTTGTGAACACTTGCATGTGTATATTTTGAAATAATCGTAATGTTTCATATTCGCTTGAATTAAACCTAGTTGGGTATTAATAAAACGTAAAGTATCGATAACATCACGGCATCAACTGTAGGATTAATACTTTTTGCGATATAAAGCAAAGAGTTGAAGTTGTTGATTTTCAATGAATGACGTAAACAACTCCCGCTGTCTTAGTTTCCCAGATTAATTGAATCAGTTTCAAGCGTGGGTGTGAAGTTAGCATAATCATATTCATAACATAACTTGATTGCGGATATATTGAAATGGAATGCCAAAGCAGTTATTTCAAGACCATGCATTGTGTGGAGAGACACACAGAGTCACAGGAATGTAGTAGATTTGATGCTTATTTCTCGTTTCTATGCACTTATTGCTTTGTTTATGTAAATATTGTTTAATGTTTTATTATTAGCCTACTCTCCGCTTGCAATTTTATTATAGAATCTTATTTCAAATAAATGTTTTTGCAATCGGTGGATGTTGGCCTCTTTGCTGTCAATCTCAGTTTTCCCTCTCAAAACGTATTCCACGTCATCACTGTATTCCTTCGACCACATTATATTTGTCCGCTCTCTGAGGGCATAAATTCCTCCTCTCTATTACCGTATACAACACAAAACATCTTCATTGTATCTCTGCAAGTTTTTCTTCCACGCGTATTATATGATCTTTACTTCATCGTTCTTTTCGATAATCAGTCTCTACGTTCAGTAGCATTACGCTGGCTTAAGCGTATCTTACGACCACGGAATTTTGCAGTTTGTTCGCTCTTCGCTCTCAATAGAACCACATCCTCTCCTCTCGTCGCTAGCACACCAAGTCTCCGGTATATCGCTATCAGTTTTTGCTCCACCCACATTATATGCAGATGTCATGAAAGTAACACCGCTAACACTGTTCTCTTGGTTTTTCTGCTCTCTTGTTAGTCAATTATGTTGGCAATAGTAATTACAATGTTAGGAAATGTTGCCTGTGTGATAATGTTGTCTGCTATTATAGTTTACAGGGTTTTATTGGAGGTACAGTGATGGATTAGAGTGGTGAAGGTGTGTAGCGTGATCAAATTCAGTATTGGTGTTAGTAAAAGTTCTTTGTAATGGAAATCATTTTATTAGGTGGTGAGGTAAAACTGCTGACTGTAGAATTGGGGTTCTGGAAAAAATTAAAACCTTACTTTTGATTTGCTTGCTGAAATGTAGGTGAAAACAATGAAAGGTATTCTTCTTAAAGACTTAGATCAACACCAATGACATTTATAGACCATGCAATGCAACTAATTATTACGTAAACAACAAAAAAGATGCAACCATTCAAATAAAAGACATCTCTATCAATAAAGTCGATCACCATCTCAATACCTACTATGCAATATTCACTTAATATTCCGCGCTCATCACCGAACAAATTGTCGATACTACGAACTTTTTGTCGCTTCCATCGATCGACAGCGATTGAGTCTTCGGCCTGTAATTAAGTGACAAAAAGTGCTGGAAGCGGAGCCTGGAGGCGGTGCGTGGCGATTCATTACGAAATGCGTAAAAACATGCGTCATTACGCTCCAACGAAACGCGAATCTACTGCTGAATACTAATGCGAAATGATTATGGTTTGTATATGATTAAATTATTTTGTAATTAATTTGTTTGGGAATGGAATTGAGGTGTGGAATGTATTTCGGTAAACACTACTCGCATTGCTCTGGCGCAGGGTAAAGATTGGTAGAACGCGGCTGCAGATGTCACGTTATGGATGTGTTTTTAACATTCCATAATTATCGATGGCCAGCAAAGGCGAGGACCAGAAACCGAATTGACTTCGATTATAATTCTGGATTCATTTTAACTCAAAAAATCTGAAATATGTGCCCCGAAAACCCATAATGACAGATTTGGTATTTATTTTATAAGAACTAAGCAATACTACAGGGCTCCACAAGTCCACAATGTTACCTTGATCCTACATCTCAGGTTATCAACATACGCAGTGCCCCATCTGTCCTGTTAGTCTCTGCGCCGGTACTGTTGGAAGGTGCTACAAAGCAAAAATATCAGATGCGACACACTTCCTCGTAGACTGAACGGTTTCTGGTCCTAGAACGGACACACGGTTGTATAGATAGAGTAACAAAGTGTTGAGTATTTTCCTCAGCATTCATAGCATTTTCTACGGAAGTTTTTGTCTCAATTTAACCCAACATTCAAAGTTAAGATGTCAGGTAATTTTTTTAATGCTTATTTTTATTTTTAGGCAAATGATACCAACAAAATATTTAGTTATAGTGAGAAGAGTTGTGCTGCTCAAACTTCTGCAATAGTTTGATTTTTCGCTATGAGGAGCTTTTACTCTTATGAGCGCTTGCACCACAAATCACGAAATGCGTTTAACGCTAAACATATTTATAACATCATTCAGTATCTGTTATTTTCAAACGATTGAAGAAAATAGAACGATAATTCAAATGCGTATACCGCAGAACTGCGCTAATTTGCAGCGACCCATAGTTACTGTTATTAAAAAACCCACATCATCCCACTGCTGATCAAAGGCCTCTCCCCATGACTTCCAGCTCCCTTGATCCAGGGCTAAAGTGGACCACTGGTCATTTGTTTTCTCCAGCTCGTCCCACCATCTTCATAGCAAAATCAGCCTATAATGTTCCCACTGCTGGGACACAGGCCTCTTCGAGAGCGCGATATAATCTACCACGCGGGCCCGGTGCTTTCCTTCACGTTTTTGAGAGCAGTGGCGATGAAATTATTTACACAAAGTAGAGCGCCTGCCTGGGTACGAACCGACGACCTACCCAATATCACTGGGCTACTACTGCCCTACGGGGCCATAGTATGTTGTAAAATTTGCTGAAAAAACAAGCTCCCAGTATGTCCCACCCGCTAAAGGCTATCGTCTAGTCACGTACGCGGCTAACAATTAACATTTCGAGCTAAAGCGATGCCAGCGGAGATGCGGACAGCTAATATGGGTTACCTCTTAATTACGACGGCGCCTTGCAAGGAGCGTTGCGTGTGCGCCTCGCTTTTGGTGTGCGACATGATTTAGATGGCTTTTAGCCGCGAATTTGTCGGATAGAGTGTTTTGTTATTTTAATTGTGTGTTGATTGTGACCTTTTTAGTGTGATAGGTTATTGAAAGTGATGGTGGTGGTGGTAGTTTGTGGTGGTTAGTGGTGGTGGTAGTTAGTGGTGGTTAGTGGAAAAGTGGTGGGGTTAGAAAGTATTTTACTTACTTCTATCAAACTCAAACTCAAACCATTTAATTCAACTAAACCAATTACAGGCACTTTTGAATTGTCAAAGGGTCAGTCAGTCAGAAAGATGAAGCTAGTTGCCCATTCCAAAGCGTAGGTACCTATGGAGAAGAACGGGCAAGAAACTCCATGGACACTCTTTTAATTCATAAAATTGTTACAAAATATTTGATACATCATTCGTGTTGAAATTAACCATGTGAGAACGATGTAGAAAGACGTGCACGTTTGAAGCGTCCGTTATAGAAAACATAAAAACAATTCAGAAATTAAAAATTACAATAAGCCGTGGCGGCTAAGAGATGACCAGTCCCTACTGACGGCGCCCGTTCACGAACATGACGTATGGATCAGCACCATTCAGCTCAACCATTTTGAAGGGAACTTAATGATCCAACACACACGCCACCACCAGCGAGACATTAGAGTGAGCATGACATACCTACTCTCAGCCGCCAGGGCACATTCAAGTCAATGAAAGACGTACCCAGTAAATGGTAGCTTTATAGAAAGTACATAGTGCTCACACGTGTGCTATGCAATTATACAATACTAAACAATTGAGTTTATACAATGCAAATATAGTTTTCTTCCAATGATCAGCAGCTCCAACTATGTTTCCGAATGCTAATTAGTTTATGCGCCCCTGTGGAGCTGGACCAGCATTGAGCCAAGCATTTTTGTCAGCGATGTAATCCCCTAACTTATAATATGCTTGGCTACATAGTGTGCGTTTAATACAAGATTTAAATTTCGTTTCATTCAGTTGGAGTATGTGGGGAGGAATTTTATTGTAACATTTTAAACAGTACCCCATGAAGGTTGAGTCTACTTTAGCCAGTCTGAAACCTGTTTGTACTAATTGGTCCCTATTTCTAGTCCTATAGTTGTGTCTTTCACCTCTTTTGTTGATATGACATGACACTTTAACACCACTTCCTTGCTTAACATTTTGTTAAGTTTTTTTGGAAATATCAAACTCAACAACTCAACTCAAACTCAAATCATTTATTTCAACTAAACCAATTATATGCACTTTTGAATTGTCAAACGGTCGGTCAGTCAGAAAGATGAAGCTACCATTCCAAAGCGTAGGTACCTACCTATGGAGAAGAACGGGCAAGAAACTCCGCAACTATGTGAACTATCAAACTATATGATAAATTATTTTATTTCTGTATGTAGGTTTGGACAAACACTTTTACACGTCAAGTTTAGCGCTTTGGTAAATAAGGAAATCAATTATCTAAATCTTATAGTTAGGTTAGGTTATATTTGAAGGTATACCAGTCAATGATGAAACATGATCTTGTATACCTACCTGTTTCTGGGAAATAAATTACTTAGGCTTAGACTTGGAATGACACTCAAAATATGATGTTTATGTCACCGTATAATTATGAACATCGTTTTTTTTTTATAATCTATCTCACGAAATTATAAACTATTGAGATTTTGTGAACAAACGCATTATTTTTCGATAGTTTATAATCTGTCCATGGCAAACCGACAAATTGTGAACGAACCTGCACTCACAATCTGACCGCTTTTATTACTCGTAAAATTAATAGATATTAATCTATAATAAAATAACGGTGTTCACAATCATACGGTGACATTTACACTATACCTAAAAGAAATTGTGTTAAAGGACAACACAGCAGGAAATCTAAATTCATATTCCAATCAAAACACAAAACATCTCTTAATACGACGCAAATTCGTGCCCCGAATAACCTTTGCATTGTGCAAATAACCTTCAATATGGCACCCCGCAGTTCTTACATTTATCTCACCGGTCCGGCCCGGTCCGGTCCGGTCCACCCCAAGCCGTGTGCCTGACGTATATCGGATTGACCGTGACGGATATTTGCAAAAAATTAAATCGCTTTAAACTGAGGGGTGAAAATTGATTGAGACGTTTATAGGGTGGCCAGTAGATTTGCTTTTCAAAGGTGGGGTGGAATCAGGATAAGGAAAATATTTGAATTTTTCTTGACGTTTCGTCCGAGGGTGATCCTGTCCCTTTTGTAGTTGTAATTTGTAATACAGGGAAATGTTCATCAAAATGGACAGGTGGAATCAATATGCGCAGATTAGCAGCAGAGAGATAGTAAGTAGATTGTATTCAAAGATTTTAACAAGGTACTAAGGAACTTGGTCCACAAGAAAAATTACCTAAAAAGACTAAACTCTAGCTACAGTTCTTTCACCGTTATTTTTTCTCTAATAGCGACCTTAATATAATGAGAATAAATATCACTATGTGATTTTGATAGACTTGGCCAACAGCAGCCTTATTGCAACGACTATGCATATACCTACACATCATGACTTTGACTGATATGCATAGCATAATCAGCCTATAATGTTCCCACTGTAGGGACACAGGCCTCCTCTCGGTGAGAGAAAGTGGGCCGTAATCCACCACGCGGCCCAGTGCGGGTCGGTAGACGTCACATGTCTTCGATTTTTTGTTTCTAGGATATGCCGGTTTCCTCACTGATAGAAAGAAAGAAAGAAAGAAAATACATTTATACACAATCATAGGTAACATTGCTGGAATAAACTAAGTAGGTGCGACTTGGCTTGTGGTACAAAAAGTCCACATCCATTTTATAGCTGGAAAAATTCAACTTACTTACCTACCTATAAACCATTTTCCACCGTAAGTACGTATGCTTTCTTACAAAATGGCTATAATTACCGCCAACAGTTATATCAATGTTTCCAATTCGCCATTGTAGCTGTCCGTACCGTGGGAGCCACTTCTTGTGTACTAATTGTCAAGATTAGCGCTCTACGTTTCTGTATGTACGAGTTTACTAATGTTATACCTGGATGAAAAGAGGCTGTGATTTTGTTTGTGTGTTGTACTTTATATACTTTCATTTGAAACTGATTAGCCTTATGTGTCACTGATACAAAAGGGACAAAAATTGGAATCTCATAATGGTAATGTTTTCAAACAACTGCGGGGTAATTGCGTAAACACACCAACTAATCATTTTGACGGTTAAATCATTGTGTTTTTAGAGGTATGAGGAACAGGGTGGAAAGTTCACTCATCCCCCATAGAAAAGGGAGGATCCTCCAACCAGACGGGTGTTGTGTGTGGCGGGCAACTGCCCAACGATTGATGTTGGGAAGTTTGTTTATATGCTAATTGCGCGGTAAACTCTGCTTGCGAGATGCAGGATTTGCGTGATGTCACTATGACGCGTTGTTCGCATGTGGCGTTGTAGATACCGCTACTTGTTGTTTACGTTGTAGCAATTGATTAGCAATATCCTTCAAAATGATTTGATTTTGAATTTATAATGTTTTACGCAATTGGGGTGCTAGGCTTCTGAAACCAATTGTCATACAACCAAGTTACTTGTTACGAATCTACGAAATTGTGACATACACAATCTACGAAATTGTGAAATTGTGACATAGTATATTCTGTCTATGATAAAAACCCAGGTCTGCCAAATGAGAAAGGAAGCCAAGGGAGTATGGCATCACCACAATTATAATAGTTGGAGAAGGTATGTGAATTTACCCACAAAATCAAACTAAATTCAGCATACTGATATTCAGACGGCAGAAGAAAATATTCAAGCAAACCCAGGTCAAGAAGCTGGTGTGACATGTGATCCCGTTGTAAGAGTAGGTATCTGTGACAGGGAGATGACAATGGCGTTTCTTATGTGTCGTTTGATTTACTGCTCAATTTCCTATGCTGATCTGGGAATGATTGCGTATCGAGCAACAACAATCAATTTCTAGTACTTGTTCGATCGTAAAAGGAATTAATTAGGTAATTGTTAATTGGTGCCTAGTGTCAGAAGAAAGAAAATAACCTTTTAAGTGGATAGTAATTTGTTGAAGAAGATAGAAAGAGCGAATCATAATTGATTTAGTATATTTCCTTGTTGTCTTGCAGGGATCAATCATCCGACAATGAGTGAAAATAAGTTTGCTCTCCCACTGAAACAAGACACTAAAGTTACAGGCGTGAGGTTAGGCAGTGACATACCAATAGAACACCCACATTTCACCATGTTGTGATCTGTGTGTGAACTGTGTGTGATCTGCACCCTAATTGCGTAACACACGATCAATCGGAATCGGTTTCATTTTGACAGTTCAAAAACATTCATTGCGTTATTTACGTTGTTGAGCAGACACATGACACATTTTTTGAACATATGAAGCAATGGATTAGCAATATCCTTCAAAATTATTCAGATTGAGATTGATTGTGTGTTACGCAACTAGGGTGCCGGGCATAAATTGTTTGGATTTATACCCGCTAAGCTTACAGACGACGACAACGGAACTTTCAGATGAAAAATTTACTATCATGTACAAAAACAACTCATGTAGTAAAGTAATTGTTTTTTTTATCTTTTCATTACGGACGCTTTTGATGTTCTGGATCGTTCTCACATGCATAATTTTTAATATGAATGATGTAACCAATACTTTGTAACCATATTATTGTGATTTAAAAGAGTGTCCAGTTTCATGCCCGTTCTTCTCCATAGGTACCTACTAAGCTTTGGAATGGGCAACTAGCTTCATCTTTCTGACTGACCGACCCTTGACAATTCAAAAGTGCCTGTAATTGGTTTAGTTGAAATAAATAGTTTGAGTAGTGCAGGCTGGCAATAAAATAACTCTGGTTGCATTCGAATAATCAAGCGAGTTTATGTAGAATGAGGTGTCGAATATTTTGTATTACGTTTTATTTGGAAGATAACAGTGGCACTATAACCGGAGAAATGTATCCGTTCGCTAAAAATAAACGTAAAGAGATCATAAGCATAACGTTGTTTGATTTTGTTGTTTTTTTTTTAACGTTGTTGCACTTACAAGTGCTTATAATACCGTGCTTATCATCTTTCGACGCAAGCTAGAAAGCAAGTAAGTAAGAGTTTTCTCACATAAACTATTGACATATATTCGTCACTATGAAGTTTCCAAAGTAAAAAACTTGGTAATTTAAACGCTTGATAATTTCCTGTCATTGTCATCTTCGTCATGACAATAAAGTCTTCATTCTTAAACCAATTCATTATTTATGGTTACATTTTGCTTTCTCAATATCTCAAATTGTTTTATTAAAATGACATTTTATTGTAGCATCGGAGGTAGGGGGATAGGACTACGTACACGAAATAGTTTATTTATAAGACGAAATTCATTAAACACGAAAAGAAGTTCAAGAATCTTAATTTCCTCTTTTTGTCTTGTTATTGGTTAGGTTTTTCCTCTCTAGTCTGGTTAATTTAAAGTATTCTTTTTGATTTCTATACCACCAAGTCGTTAGTCGTAGTTAACTCAACCAATAGTTAAAAATAGTAACTAATGGTAAAATTTTTGCAAAATGTGTTTTTTGATCAAAAACCGGCCCTTAGTCAGTAAAACTAACTTAATATTAGGGTTTGAATTTTGTGACACTTTTGAGTCAACCCGTATCGGCAAGCGTAGTGTATGGGACGCCCCCCAGCTAGATGGACGGACGACCTTAAGAAGGTGGCTGGGACAGACTGGATGCGGAAGGCGGAGGACAGGGTGTTGTGGCGCAGCCTGGGAGAGGCCTATGTCCAGCAGTGGACTGCGATAGGCTGAGTTGGTTGATTTGCGTCAACCCACCACAAGAGTCCAAATCAAATATGATCTTCCTAGCTTAGGTACACCAATCTCAGGACATTTCCATCCCTAAAAACCCAAACAAAAGTAGTGCCATATAAAAACCACATCAGAAGAGAGGATATGGAAAGTGAATCTCTGTCAGTGTGGCGTTAGAATGAAATTTAATTTAGGTACGACAACTCACGGGAGGGATCGCCCGGGCTTAAGTCCGGTAGGGCTGTATTACGTGTTGGAGTTGCTATCAAGACAATGGACAAGGGGTCAAGCTATTTTAGATCGAAATAACTTTGAGATACTAAAGATAATTCTGCGGTTGTCTAAATCATGATGTAGCAAGGTGGAGTTAATTTCTTGTTAAATGCAGGTTTGTGTATGGTTGAAAATCAAATCACACTTTGAACAAAATAATATGTCAATCTTTGGAATTTTCAACATCTACCTTAAACATTCAAATCCTCTTACAGATTTACCGTATTTTAAGATTACTTTTTACTACTACTCAGCAATTGAATGGTGCATCATCATCATCATTTCAGCCGAAAGACTTCCACTGCTGGACATAAACCTCCCCCAAGCACCGTCACATCGACCGGTTCTGTGCTTTTCGCATCTAGCTGATTACTGCAGCCTTCACATGATCATCGATGTTAAATATGTATCAAAAGAAACTACATGGTACTTCTAGCGCTACTAGCGCCATCTGTTATATCTGTTAGTATAACTGTGTTTTCGTATCTAGAAGATTCGAAATAAAGGACAGTCTGTTGAAATCCACTCTGTAGTTTTATTAATCGATCCACCTTGTTTGCCACCAAGACCAACGCTACGTCTTGTTCTTCGTTCCACTCCAGAACCTTTCGGCCCCATGAACGATGCATATGGTGTGTATTATATATCGAATCGGCTTTAGAAATACTTCTTTAAAATCCTGCAAAATTATTAACACTGTCATAGAGCTAAGTAATGGTAAAAGTGCATCAAGTGCCCGTTAATCACTTACACAAGAAGTGCAATACGACCGTATCTACTAATTAATTATGTTCACAATACAAAGTGGTATTATATCTGGATTTGTTCGTTTCTTTTGTTAATGCATCGTTTAATTGATGGCGAGCAATTATGTTTCATTACGATAAATCGCCCTGTTAATGGCGTTAGGTAATGTATATTAGTTTGATTGTAATATGGCTGACCTCTTTATGTTTTATAAGAAATATTAAAACAGGATCAGCAATACCCAAGGGTATTTTTTTTTTCTATATAAACGTTGCCCCACACTAGGAATTACTCCTGTATCGTGGGTGCGTTCACAAACATTTAAACTCACATACACAAACAGCCAGACCCGGAACAACTACTTGTAGGCCATACAAATATTTGTTCCGTGCGGGAATCGAATCCGCGACACGCAGCGCAGCAGTCAATCGCTTATCCACTGCGCCAACCGTGCCAAACCGTGCCGTGTATTGCTGCCACAATAAAGGAGAAATTTTCACGCTTGACATTTTTTAATTTCCTTCATCTCTTCCTGATCGCTCTCTCACTACTGAGAATCGTGATGCTGTTTCAAAGTGTCAACGGTCTTTCTCCATCTGTGTACGATCAGTGGCCTGGTGGCGTGCGGCGCTGATGGGTATCTCAAGTTGCTCGGATATATGTGATTCTCGTGCTCGTGAGTGTGTTGCTCGGATGTATGTGTGTGTGTGTGCTGAGCGATTGCCGTTTTGCGTGGCTGTGGCACATGTTTCCCCCCAACTTGTTTTTTTTTTGTGTTCCATTTTAAAACGTATTTACTTTCTTTCTTGTGATCTGACCAACGTTTTGGGCTTCGGCATCTAGGTCTTTTGCCCTATATATTTCTTGTCCCCATTAGACGTTCCATGCTGTAGGTAGGTACCTTTGCGCGCAATGTGACCGAAGTATCTCACGACAGGCGTAATTTCCTTCATAGCTAAAAACAAATGAACACGTAATAAGGTACGTCCATCAGAGGGAGTATAACAGTGATTTTCGCAACACCTCACTGAATATTCAATTTTATTTACAAAGACCTCGTGTATAACAAACTGACATACATACAATTTTCATGAAAAGCATCCTTAGACATCCCACCTCTTTGTCTCACTTACGAGAGTTTTCACAAGAGTGAGCAGGATAGAAAGAGGATGATGCGTCAAAGAAATCCCGGTTTTATCCCGGGATTCGGAGGGGCAGTTGAGTGGACAGCTACAATGAACTGTTAATTCGTTGATATTGCGGGATTTGAGCTCTCTTAAATAATTGATGGACTGTGAGAACGCTAATTGCAATGAAATTTTCAAGAAGAGATAATTAAATCCTTGAGAAGGATTTAAAACGTGAATTGTGCGAAAATACGATAGTACCTACGAGCTGTAATGACGTGGGAATTAGATAAAATAGAATGTAGGTACTATCGTGGGTTATCGCTGTGCACGTTATAGGGACAAGAGTTAACTGAGTAATGTAGTATTGTTTTAATGCGTTGATGAGAAGGTAATTTGTCAACATGACAGTGTTGGTAAGCTAGATGGTGAGCGAAAAAGTATACTACCGTTCCATTATTTTTGACATGAAGAGCTTTATCACCGAAATAATAGGGTTAGGGGCTCGAAGATTAATCTTGCAAAAACTTTAACTAAGTGTGATCCCCCATGATGAGGTAGACACACGGTTCCCCGGAAAAGAAGTGTCACGAAGAGAAGGTGGTTCTCAATTAACTTTTTAGATCTATATATCCTGCTTATGCGTAGGAAGTTTCATTGAAATCTATTCATGCATTTCGAAAAACAAGGACTTGAAAGTTTGTATGAAATGCCGTACGTTGTCAACGCTCTTAAGTCAAGTCGATCTATTCTATAAAAAAAAATATCACCGTGGAAACTTGGTGGAGTGAACTTGAAGTGAGCTGTCTATACTATGAGTGTCAAACCCAGGTGGAATGACAGCTCATTTGAAACACGTAAGTACCTAAGTTTTCACGGTGAGTTCTTTACAAAATAGACCAGCTGGTTTCCTCATTTTGTTTTTCTTTACCGATGCCAGTGATGTCCAAGATAAACTTAGAAAGTACCTACTCATATGAATTGAAAAAAAAGTAAACGGTTGACAGTTTTAATACCTGTGCCAATTGAATCCAATTAATAACAGCTATAATTGGCAATACGCAACAAAAACCCTACAATTAAACGCGACAAGTAGTAACAACCCTAACTGGCAACAATTTGAAACAAACGGTCGTTGTGTGGCGTACTAATGCGCTATTGTTTAACAAATAGTCTGTGACGTCACCGAACACTAGAAAAAGACAAGACAGAAGACAGTTACAGAATGTCAACAGGCTGCGAGGGTGGGTTAGGGTGCGGGTTGATTGGCGCGAACTTGTTCAAAGATGCGCTGAGCGAAACTTAGAAGTGTTGTTTCAACCAAGAGTTATCGCAAATTACAGTGTATTTTGTATTTATTTCGTATCAACAGGATCTACAAAAATGATAAATGAGATTTAGGTATTTCTGTAAGTAGATTAATACGAACACGTCAAATTTTTTTTTTAAACTAGATGAGGTCGGTGTTTCCGAAACAAATGTATATATCTTTGAAATACCCAAACGATTAACTACTGACGAGGAACTAAAGAATGTCTAAAGAAATACCAGTTTAGAAACGTAGATAATCTACCAGTTTACTAAACTTAGCAGTATTTTTATAAACACAGTTTAACCAACCAATATTTTTTAAAAATTCTCCATCATTTCTTGCATTGGTCGTTGGTAGGTTACATAACTTAAAATTTTATGAGATCATTATGGACCCTTCCGGGCACGGCAATATAGTAGGAGATAGGAAGCTTTATAACATTTCGTTTATCACAACTCACAAAAGACATACGCGCGTTACATACATGCTCGCGTGGAACACACTGATCCTTACAGTGCTCAAACAGGGGACCAGCAGCAGGGGTGCCATTGTCTTAACACGAACACTTCACTAAATGGAGTGCGTGCTTTTTAATGCACCGATGTGCACTTCACCGCCTTTGGGAATTCGATGGTTTAGTGTCGAGGAGTGTTTTGAAAGTAAATGTAGCTATCAATTAACTATGATGTGCGTGTATGACAAGATGTGTGAACGTAAACGACGCACAAGGAGTATGTACCTAAGGATCGTAACAGCAGTGCGATTCTGTAACCATTTCACCGTGAAAACTTAGGTGAAGTGAGCGTGGAGTGAGCTGTCATTCACTGTAAGGTCACTTCACCTAACTTTTCACGGTGAGATTTTTACAGAATCAATCGGCAGATGGCGTTCTGTAGTTTCTCCTATATAGTTACTAGCATGGGAACAAGGTGTGAGTTTATGGTATGTATGTAATTATTATGGCCTTCAAGTTTAGATAAAATGGATACCGGAAAATTAAAGAGAACTGACGTGAAGGCTGCTAAAGAAATGCCGGCTTATAATGCTTAACACACGAGGGTTTGTGAGCGAAAATAGTAGATACTTATTTAATGTTTTTTTTTTTTCATTTATTAATGTCTAAAAATCTCGAATATGGTTTGTTATGTGGCCTCTGGTTATGGAGTCTGCAGTGGCATAAGCTACCGTAAAGCTTATGTCAATTCTGTTGAAAGTCGTTGTAGAAATGCGAAACGCTTTGAAAGCGATTGAAACTTGTTTAGACCATCAGGACCTTGCTAAAATTACTAGAACCAAAGGACCAAGCTCTTTTTTAGTATACAAGATTATTTTGAATCGGCTAAGCTCCGCAGACAAGTTACAACACTGATAGAGGTCGTGGACCTCTTAAAAAAACCATCAAATATTTAATTTTTAATTTTATCGTGTTTAGATATTGATACCCACCGCGTCTGCGGAGTTAGCTAGCCAATTTAAAGTAACCCTGTATTAAATGCCGGGGTATAGATAGCGCTCATTATTATGTCTCATTGCAGTTGGGTTTAACAACATTTAAAACCTAGTTCAAAAACATTTGCCACCAAAAAGTCCCACGACGTCTAACACCAATATAGTTTAAGAGTCAACAAACACGGATTCAATCAGCCGTTCAAATTGCACGCCCGCGCTAATCCTTAATCTTGTGTAGTTCCTGATGGTTCAATAGAGGGCGCCACCCCTGTTGGAGCACTCAATGGACTGAACGTTCCGTTTTCAAATAAAGTGTTGATTGGAGGATGGATGGAAAGGTTTTTAACGGCCAGTGTTGGTTTTAGAACACGGTTCAAAATGATATCAGTTGATTTTTACATAGGGGAACGTTATGAAACCTGCTTTGAATTTTATGGGATTGAAAATTGATAGTAAAACAGAATTGCTCGTCAGTTATAAATTAGGACCATTTAATAGGAAAGTTAATCTCTAAGGTTAGCTAAACTGAGTTCATCGCGAAAGTGTAGTGTAAAATCATTGGCAAAATTAATGGATTATTCCTATAATTGCCGTGGACACGCGCGACAAAAATCTTGTCTGACAGACAAGATTTTTGTCTTGTGCAGCGCCGACGCAGTACACTATTCGTGTGTAGAAATGACACGAATTCTTGCATAGACCCGGCGATTTTTATTGCCGTGGACACGCGGCCTTATTGGTTAAAATTAAGAGTCTTGTATCTTTACCAATAAAGAAGCAAAGACCTCATAGCTTTGCACAGTAGACCCTTCCATGTAGTGAAGTAGCTATTACAGGTAAAATTAGCTTACGAATCTATTTATATGCCCAGTTTGGCAGTAAAAAATGCTCCATTGGTAAGCAAAACGATTCGTTTTTGTTTATAGGTACGAGTACCAATCATAAGTTGGTCGCAGAACTAATGAATTTAATCTATAGAGGTACATATATCGCAAGAAACTTATTAAAATATTATGCATGTTGAAGCGATTACAAAAGACTGTGAAAGGAGAAATGGTTCATGGAATCCTTAATCCGTGAAGGTACTTCCTGGTGGCCAAACAGAGGGTGCCTCCCCTGATGTGCACTCGATAGAAGCTTGTTTAAACGTGTTGAGTTGAATGGAATGTGATTTTAGAAATAAAACGTTGTCCGACTTATTACAAAATAAAATCTAACTTAACTAAAGTTAGATTTTATTTTGTAATAAGTCTAGCCTAAACCTCTGAGCCAGTACCTGTATTACGAGCCTTATTTTGATTAAGGTAAAGGTTTTAATACTAAAATGACAACTTAGCACCGAAGTAAGCAGTCATTCCCTTGAATGAGTTCACAAAAAATACCAGAAATCGGAGTAGGTGGCGAGAAATCGTGAGGCGAATGACATCAACCCATAGACAAGAAACTACATGAGGACTACGACCGCTCTGACAAGAGTACTACGAAGAAGATGAAGACAGCAGTATTTTTTGGTTCTTAATTCAATAACTGGCTCAGTGGTTTCAACCATCTAAATAAAAACCTTGTTTGGTCCTTGGAGGGTCGGAGTTTTACAACGTTCTACAATGCAGGAATGTAAGTTTGAAAACCAACATTGAAATGAACACCAGAAACAGCAGTAGTAAGTCAAAAGCCGAAGAAAATGCTTTCTTATCCGTCAATTTTTATTTTTCTATCATTTTCGCCATACTATTCTCAACTACTGCAACTCCTGTAAGTAAGTCGGTTTCGACCAAATTAAAAGTAGCCGAGATATGGGGGAGATGCGCAAGGTCACCCGCGAAATTTCAGTTTTCTTACGTTTTTTGTAATTTACAGGTCAGTGGGGCTATTGATTGGATTGTGGGTATTTCAAAAGGATTATATGAACTTATAGGGATTACTTATTGATGATTTTAATGATGATCCTGCTAATATTATAAACGAGAAAGTTTGTAAGGATGTATGGATGGATGGATGGATGAATGTTTGTTACTCTTTCACGCTAAAATTACTACACGGATTTGGATGAAATTTGGCACACAGCTTATAACCAGGATTAATATAATACCCTATGTATTATATTAATCCTGGTTATAAACTGTGTTTATATAATTTTTATCCTGATATTCCCACAGGATCGAAACTTATGCGGGTGAAACCGCGAAGCGCAGCTAGTAATTCTATAAAGTGATATTTGTTACGCTCGCGAATCATATTTTAATCAACATTCAACATGACACTGACCTGCAAATAGCAAAAAACTTAAAAACATTTGAATTTCACGGGCTACCCTGGCGCTTTCTCCTTAAACTCGGTTAGTCCTAAGTACTTCATGATTCAACCTGTCATGTGACTCGTAATAATAGTTACTATATTCCTCCACGTCTAGCGAAGACCTCTCGTTATTCATATCACTAAATTCCATTCTTGAACCACTTTCCAGGCAACATGTTTAAACAATTCAATGAGCAGTAAGTTCTTCCTGCGTCGGTGTGACTTGACAGCAGAGAACCAAACGTTGACTGTCGCTGTGATGAGCTTTCATCTCATGCAGCTGTCACAAGACACACGTTCGAGCGATTGGTCGATAATAATACGTTACCCGCTAGCTTAATCAGCCTATCAGCTGGGATGCCTCCACTTGGTGAGAGGGAGTGGGTCGTCATCACCCCGCGGGCCCAGTGCGGGTTGGAAGTTGTCACATGTCTTCGAATTTGTGGTTCCAGGACTTCCAGGATATGGCGGTTTCCTTACGATGTTTTCGATCATAGTTTTCAGAGCCGTGGTGATGAAATATTTTACACAAAGTAAAGTACCTTCCAGGGTTCAAGCCTATGACCTACAACTCCTAAGTTACGGGCCAAGCCCATCACTGCTCTTAGGACTGTGAAAATCAAATTGAAATTGCTTTGTCCAAAGCATAAAATTCATATCCGAGTGCTTCGTGAAAGTCTGGAAGCCGACTCCAATTTGTGAAAAGGGGGGTCGATAATAATAACAATTTTAAAAGGTACCTTAGTCTATCTAAAATGATGTAACTCCAACCTGGTAAAGTGCCTCCTCCTGCCTGTCTTGACGGAATGGCACTAGGATGGTGGATGGTGTGGATGTGGAGTTATGTTGTAAACTATGCTCAAAGGGACCTCTGCGCTGCCACCGACGAAGCCTTGGAAGTGGCGAAGTTTTAGGCCAAAAAGATTTGAAATACAGTCGTGCTAGCAACACGAAGAGAAAAAAAAAACATGAAGAAATTATCAATTCTAACACCAAAAAAAGATTCAAGAAGGATTAAACAAATATGGACCAACAATCGCCAGGTACATTAAAAAAAAACCTTTTTACCCGCCATCTCTTACAACTCCCAACCCGAATAGCGATATTAACTGTCACTGCAAGAATCGCTCGTTTGATTAATCGCAGCGACAGACAGACAGACACAGGTGAGCTCATTCCGAACTAATTGCAAACACCAACCGCCTTTGTTCAAGTGATTGTTGCCTTTGTGCCAAGATTACATTCACTGAAGTCATTCTCGAATGGCACTAGCGTTTCATTTGTCAAAATCAGATCGAGCTGTCAATGAAATCGTGTTTAAAAGTTATTACGAGTGAAATTGGAGTATATTGAGATGATTGTATTATGTAAATTATTGTCAGTTTGATTGCGACTTGTGTGGGAGTCAGTTTATGATCCTTTGGAATTGAAGAAAAGAATGGCAAAACTTGTTGTTTTTAACTTATTGGGGGAGCAGTACGGGCTAAGTATTAACAGTCGCACAGGTCGATCGATCAGATCAAGCTACGCTTGACGCGGTTGGTCCGTGGATGGGTGACACTCTTCACATACCAAGACCCCTCCGTGCCTCGGAAACCACGTTAAGCCGTTGGTCCCAGCTGTCATTCTTGGATCTTTGACAGTCGTTACGGGTCGTCAGAATCCCGAAAGTCTGACAACCAGTAGGGGTATCGTATTACCCAGTAACTGTTTGTGGAGGTCAGATAGGCAGTCGCTCCATGTAAAATACTGCTATTCAGCTGCATCTGGTTAGACTGTTAGCCGACTCCAACATAGATGGGAAGATAGGCTAGGTAGACGAGGGTCAGTCGCGGGTTGCGGAAGGAACGTACGTTCTCGCGACTCCCGGCGTAGGTGTGAGATGGAACACTGGGGTGGTTTTTAGTCAGTAAGAGTCTGACAGACCCCGTCGCCCGCCCCAGGGCGGCGGACATCCATGAGGATTTTCCACCCCGGAAACAAAAAAAAAATAAGGTAGATGAGGGTGAGGAATAGTAAGCGAATGACGAATATCACATAGCCTGCATATTTTAGGAGCAATACAAGTAAAAATATCGTTTTCCTGTCATAAATAGAAATTTAAAACGATGGTTCTTCTTTAGGCTTAGCTCAAACTTAAAAGCTCAAACCCAAATAATTTATATCAAATTAACCAATTACAAGCACTTTGAATTGTCAAGGGGTCGCTCGGTCTGAAAGATGAAGCCCATACCAAAGCGTAGTGGGTAGGTTCCTATGGAGAAGAACGCGCAAGAAACTCCACGGACACTCTTTGTGCTCTGGGGGTCTAATCTCTAAGTCCGTAAACGGAGATACGGATCAGTCCGAAAGTTGTTGATCAGCCAAAACAAGTGTTAAATTAAATTTTTTGGTCGGACAAATTCACATCGAGGGTAGTGACAACAGTAAAATCATGTTGTCATTCATTCTTAAATGGGAAACCGAAATAATCTTAAGTCCGTTCGTGATATAAGGTAAGAAACGCCCGTAACTACGGACTACGTGCTTAGGGAGTAGACCCCCTGTACAACGTACCACAAACAACATTCTAAGTGTTGTTATTTTACTATTTGTAACACATAAATGACACACCATTCCTATGTAAGCTATATCTACACAAAATTTTAATACCCAATTACCATCAATATTTTAACTACACGTAAAATAAGCCCAGCTTACGTTCAGATTAAAACAGACAAATTAAATCACATTAAAGTGCCCATACACAGCCTCCCAATTATCAGTATGATCAGAGAGAGTTGTTTTATTCTCGTCATCTCGTTGCCTGCTGAATGATATTTGATAGCGGTTAGACACTGTTAGCGATAAATACGGCCCATTCAAATATCAATTATTTGTTCCTCTATGTTTGGCCTAAATGTATTTTGTAGAGCGATAGATATTAGATTTGTTATTAATATGTTTAGTAAAGTTTTGCTAAATTATGTATTACTTACAACGCTTTTATCTTTTGGTTCTATTTATGAGACTGCACTGTAGGTTAGTCTCCTCTTATTAGCGTTTCGATAGAAATCTAAATGGACTGGTCCCAGAAATTGGCTTCGTATTTGGTGCCATCACCATCAGCGTCCATCAGGTCTTGTAACGTGCAACTGACAGGACACGTAGGACACAATATTAAGTGCCTCATCGTTTCTGGAACAGCACCACATTTACACTTCAAGACGGAGTCGTCTATGAATCTCCACCTGAACAGGTTTTCCTTGCTTCTGCCAACCTGGGTCCGGAGTCTGTTTAAAGACTTCCAGGTTACCCAAGGTAACTTATGTCCAGGTGGGAGATTTTCAGCGGGTGGAACTAATGGATTGGGTAAGGAAGCACTGTCTCGCCACAAGTTACTTATGATGTTACTTAAGACTTATGATGGTTGCACAATTGCTTGTGAAGTAAAGGTTAGTGCTATGGTTCCTATAAATAGCGTGTTGGTCCTTCGGTGTTGCTGCTATTTAATTTAAAGAGCCATTGATTATGTTGGCCTCACTCATGATAACTAACCCTTCCCTGAGGTCTTACTTTTGGAAGTTCTATCCCTGCTAAAATGAATCCCATGAGATTATACCCTTCATCAAGGAACAGCACCCTAATTGCGTAACACACTATTAATCACAATCTGAATAATTTTGAAGGATATTGCTAATCCATTGCTTCGCATGTTTGAAAAATGTGTCTGCCCAACAACGTAAATAACGCAATGAATGTTGTTGAAGTGTCAAAATGAAAGCCATTCTTCCTGATAGTGTGTTATGCAAGTACCTCGCTGGAACTCACACTATATCTACTGAAGGTAGAAATGTCTATTGTCTACTCTTATCCGCTTATTTCTACTAACTTCGACCAAACCCCACAAATAAACCCTATTCAAATATAAATTTATTGTGGTTAACGCTAAACGCCTCAACACTCGTACTAATTATTTTGTTTGTTCCTACCACCTTTGTGTGCAGCTTCAATAGCTTGAAAAGGCACAGCATAATGCAAGCTAATGTGGTCAGATATTCGTACTTAAGCTGTAATGTGAGATGGCACTATAGTGTGCCGATCCTTTTACACACCGGGTTTTGTTTTAAGAATGCTTTGATTATAATTCTGCGTTGGGAAATGAGAAACTGGTATGGATAGTCTACACCGACTACACCTGATTGCTTATTAGAATGTAAACCCTTTGTTTTATTCTGTTAGCAGTTTTTAGGCTACTGCCATCTATCAAATTTAAGGTATTTATTTTAATTAAAAAACAGGCGCTTTTAAATTGTTAAGCGGTCGGTCAGTCAGAAAGATGAAGTTAGTTGCCCATTCCCAAAGCGTAGTAGATTCCTATGGAGAAGAACGGGCAATAAACTCCATATCAGGGTTAAGAGCCTGAAAGGGAAATTAAAGCACTTTCAATACAAAATTCGAAATTACTTTATTTATCTTTCCAAATGTTTCTTATTTCGTCTTGTCTGTTTTATCCATATACATAGTTCTTAAAATAACCCAATTTTTTTCATCCACAATGCAATCATATGAAGACGCATTAACATTCATTTGATAAATTTTCCGATACTCGCAACAAAATAATTCAGCGCGATCCCTAGCGTACCACTACAGGACCAAAACATCCGCACGCATGATTCAAATAAAGAACAAACGACAAACAATACACCTCATACCTCAGGGCTGTCATAGAAAAATACCTCAATATTAGGAACACGAAAACGAACCAATTAATGAGGTCCTATTCATCATGCGTTGTCACCTCCATCGGTCAAACACAATACACCAGTTTGTCCGACAGTCCGACACAGGAGGTAGTTCACACGGATAGTAATAAGCCTCCCACTGTTTGCTTAAGAAACTCTATGGATTTCTTCGTACAAAGCAATTTGAAGCTTAAATCAGGGAAGGGAAGGTTGGTTTTGGCGTAGTTGTAGGGTTTGTTGGAAGTGGGTGGAAGTTGGTGTTGTGAATTTGTTTGTCGAATAAGTATGGAGGTATGGAAATATGATTTGAATGTAGAACAAAGTTGTTTCAGTGTGGAAAGTGTGTCAGAGTTTTACAAATGTTTTCAAATCATGAATATTTCCCATCACCAGTAACTAGCAAGTATAGTTCAGTTTACAGATAGGTACCTAGACCTACGGTCTGCATCAAAACTCGATTAACACAGTAACTTTTACAAATCATGTTTGCAATTATATTGATACAAAATGATGCGATGAGAAGGGAAATTCTCGTATTATTAAGAACGTTCACAGTCTGATCTCCTTCTAATTTCCGAAAAATACCTCTAATTTCTCTACATTTTTGACAAGTTGTTAACATTGATTGTCGCTGAAATGAGATTGCGACTAGATTTTAAACGTTTTTCATACCGGGAATTGGCCTTTAGTACCTTTTTTTCTTTTGATGTAATAAAAGAGTAATTATCTCAAAATTTTATATGAATTTTTTTTTTATTGAATATTTTCTCAATAATTAAGATACAAAAATCTAGTGTTATTTGACTTATATTGCTGACCTTATAATTGCCTGTAGCAATGTTCTGTAGAACAAACTTTATTTTCATTGATCTTCTAGCTAGGCACCGACATTTTTCTTGAAAGACCAATTAGCACATGAACAAAACGATATCAAATTGGCAACGTTTCCAAACCTTATAACTTATTATATTACACTCCCTCCACCCGAAATAGTAATAATACGTCATTGTCCATGTCTGTGGTAATCGCCCACTGTTTTTCTAGTTAATTGGACAAGAAATCAAAGGAACAAGAGAGAAGTGTCAAGGAAATGTTTTTCTTTTCCTTCATTCAATGTACGCGATAACGCTATTAATATTATAGATTGTTTTTGTGTAAGGATGGAAAGGGAAACAGAATCAGATGATAATGTTCTCAAGGCTAAAAATTGGGGCTTTTACTTTGTGATCTGTCTGAAATAAAATAAATAACTACTATCTGTATCCATTTTACTGTGTGTACAGACGCGAGCACATCAAGCTACAACAATGTTTCATATTTATTTAATAGATTTTCAACTTTATCGCTAAAGCATTAGGTTCAAGGTTGATTGGGAAAATTTGACAGCTTCGGGTAGCTTGATGTGCTGGCGTCTGTACCTAAATAATAAAATAAAATAAAATGCAACTTAGCATGTGTATGTAATATGCGTATGCGTACGTTTGATTTAAAAATGTGTAAATTTTAAGAGGTATTTTTTATGATTTTACTTTGCATTTTCTTTATTAAGTATTTATTTATTTCATTTTATTATTTAAGTACACACAGTAAAATGGATGTACACTAAAACTTTTTCCTAACATATAAAAATAAAAATAACATATATTTTA
Organism: Apamea crenata; assembly: GCA_949629185.1. NCBI lineage: Eukaryota > Metazoa > Arthropoda > Insecta > Lepidoptera > Noctuidae > Apamea > Apamea crenata. Next base: position 1,896,273 of record OX451365.1, on the reverse strand, counting down.
TTTTTAATAATATTAACTAGCATAAAAATACTGTCGTAAAAGAAAACTTAAAACACAGAACAAACAGCTTTCAAAAACACCGCCAATGTTGCCAGCCTCATAAAATAAATATCTCATAACAAGAAATTGCTGATTTCAATTTCAAATAACGAACCATAATAACACCAGAGACAAGTGTCATTTCTAGACTTCTAACCGAGCCGCCATCTTTAATTTTATTTCAGCTTGAGAACAAAAGTTGTAAACTTGATTTCACTGTTCCCAGGCGTGCAATAATATTAGTATAGTTGGCTTATTATTCGACTCGCACGATTTACTCGCCCGAAACGGGCGAAACTTCACTTTTAAATAATATTATCGTTTCTACAGGTGACTCGCACAAAGTTAATATTAGCTCTCTTCCTCTCTCCTAATTTTGCTGTGCCCGAAAGGGTCCATATTGATCTTTTACTTTGTTATACCATCTACTTAATATATAATGGAATGCAAAAACTATTGAGTATTAATTTATTTGTGGGCGAGTCGACCACTCCAGACTTTATGTATTCGGCAATTGGCACATTTTGAATTTTATGCAATAAAGTTAAGTTAAAGACCACGTTTTGTTTTATTTAACTCTTATCACTTCTCTTAAATATTTCTGGAGTTGTCTTAACTTCGTGTAAGTCGCCTATACAAAAAATAATAATATTGAAGAGTGAAGTTGCCGTGTAGCGACAAGATAATCTTAACTTCGACTTTAAATTAAACTTAAGTTAAAATTTACTACTATTGCGGATGCGGATGCGGTGATGTGGTAACTGAGGCGGAGCTGAAGATGGAGCTGATGAGAGGCAGGTAAATTCGACAGCCACGCGCGGAGTAGAGCGTGCGTGCGGCACAGAGGGCACCCGTTTCGAGCGAGTAAATTCGTGCGAAGCTTTAATAAGCCGTATGCTTAGTTTTGTTATACTGTGGTGCTAGAATCATCTATAGCCTACTAGCTTGCCCAATGATCGTGCGCACTCTTATGGCCTGCGTCGACATCAAAGGATGCCGCCCTTTCGCGCAGTCGCGGTGACTTGAAATAAGAGGTATCTGCGACTTTGATATTACTGTTGCATGTGACTATAGATTAACTATAATTCTTGGCAAATTCCTTTTTTAGTTTAGTTTAATTTTAAAAGAGGTATTTTGTACCGAGGTGTTTTTATTTCTTACGATAACATCTTGTTTCTAGTGTGTAGAGAAATGCGGTCCACGCAACGATTAACAAAATTATTTATTTAGTTATACTTGTTAAGAGAGCGATAGTGTTTTTATACAAGCCGTGCGACCGATGGGTTTTCTCATCGGAAAAAAGGACGAACTTTCATACAAACTTTCATCCCCTATGTAACACTTTTAGGCTATATAATTTTTTTCATTATGGAAGAAACTCTTGTCCAGATTTCAAGCTTCTAGACCCAGCAGTCTAGGCTGTGCGTTGTTTTTTCAGAAGGATTTTATTCAGTAGATTTTGGACTGTATGAATACGTTCTCTCTTAGAATAGAATATATTTTTTTGCTTTAAAACATGGTACATTAAGGTCTTATATTATCTTATAATGATATTACATGTTTCGCCGAGGACTGGCATACAAATATTTAAACACGTTACATGTAAAAAATTAAGAGGATACATTATACCAACATGTCTCCTAACTTTAATGAAATTCTTAACAATAATAGGTATTTGTAAAAAGTAGGTAATAATTATAATAAAAATTAGTAACCATATTTATCTGTTACTTTTTTATCAATAAATTCTTGCATACTATAAAATCAATTACCTACCAATAAGCCATTTATGTAGATTGGATTTAAAGTATTTAAGAGGGAGTTCCCTTATTTTTGTTGGAATATTGTTAAATATTTTAATTGTTGTGATAAAGCTATTTTTGTGGCACAATGTACTTTGATGTGACGGAATTCTTAACCGTGTTGGGTCTCGACGAGTATATTTCGAATGCAAGTCGCATGCTATAAAAAATTTTGAATGCTTTTTTACGAATACACCAGCTTGGTGTATTCATATCTTAATTTAACAAAGTAGAAACTTTATTACAGAGGATAAAAATATAAACACTGAATAAACTTCTTATAGGTACTAAATTAACTATTCGATTTCATAACCTAACCTAACTAACCAAAATATGACGTCGGAAAATTCTCCGCATTGCTGTCGATTGGCAATAGACTCAAGACTCAAGAGATTGGCGGCATTGCCACGTTGTATGGCAATAGCCCTTGGGTCACGGGAAGTGTAAGCCAGCCGTTTGGAAATTTCGTTGAACAAATCATTAGCACTCAGGTCCCACGGCCCGAGGGTTTCAACCCCAAACGGCATTCTCTTTTCGCGCTTTAGTTTACTGAAAAAAAACTCATACCCATTGGATTGTGTCCTCGACTTTTTTAGTTCAGAAAGGTCGAAAAAAGGTTTAGAAAGATCTAAACCTTTTTGCAAAAACTCCGCGACGGAGTTAACCCTGTGTCGGCTGTGCCACACGCGCAGAACCCACTACGTCGTAACGAAACGCTGCGTTTTTTCTAAGCGCAGTGCGTGTTACCAACGAGCGTCCAATAAATCATTCCGCGGCCGCCCCTTGATTTAATATTGTCATAATAATAAAAACGCGCGTTAACGCACTGAGAAGTTTGTCAGCTGATGTTGGGTAGATGCGATGTTGGATAAAGTAGGTAGAATAATAGATCTAAGTAGGTACTTGTGTAAAATAATGTTTTTTTGTTATCCAACCTCAAAAAAATTTTAAGGCCTAATTTGTTTCGTACCTACTTTTGATTTCATTTTTGTTTGTTAATTTCATAATAAAAAAAAAAACATTATTTTGAGTTTTTTTTAAGTCGGTTTTTTTAATATAATGTAGCTATAACGAGAATTTGACGTTTATTATTTCTGATCGAATCTTAGTGACCCTCAGGAATATAATATTTCGTTGAACCGATGATGTTTTCTTTTTTTAACCTAGATGCTCTATACTAACTTTTCTTAAATCTATCACACACATATTATGGTACATTTTATACCACAACCAGTATTATGCAAATCAGATAGGAAGCAGACACTATTCATCCTGTCCCATCTACTTCTCACTCTTTGCCTGCAATCCGTCTCCGCGTTTTATAGCTGATGACCTTTTTTGCCCCACTTCGGCAAAGCTTTTGACACCTGCGCGATAGCTACTTTAATTTGCCCCGGGTCGGTTAATGTGGTAGAAACATTAATAACACTTTACACCGCGGCGGTCTTGCGAACCGACCGGCCGTAATTAGGGAATAAAATTGACACGTTAGCAAAGTGATGGGATATGAGGCATGTATTATACTTTATTTTGAAATATTAATATAATTTCTTGATGGTTTCATTTGAGGGTTCATTTAAATGATTGAGGTTAGAACGGTTTGATGTTGATGTTGTTTGAGTGAAAGAAACGTTAATTTCTAATTGAGGTTTGAGTTCAATCAAGAGTTTGAGATGTATAGAAGCTGGGTTAGAGATAGTCATATTCATTTCAATGTCTCTAAAACGCTAGTGACACTGAAATCAAAAATTCAGCAATGACTAATTAGTTTGGTGATTGTTCCAAAGTCAAAGCATTTATTTCAAACTAGCTGACCCGGCAAACATTGTTTTGCCATTTAAATTATTTCTAGCTGCCCGGCGCTACTTCCTTCGCGTGGTGTTCAACCCCCTACCCTACTCCTATACTACTCCTACCCCGTACGCCTACCCTACTCCTACCGTACGCCTTCCCAACTCCTACACTACTCCTACCCTATTCCTACCCTACTTCTACCCTACTCCTACCCTATTCCTACCTTACTCCAGCGCCACCTTCCAGCTCCGTCCAATTGAACCTTGTCCTAACAATAACGAATACATAAAACCAAGAATCATCCAATTTGGTGCAGTCGTTCGAAAGTTATGGGCGTACATACATCTCGAAGATCCTTTTTTATTTATATGTATAGATAGGCACATAAAATGCACTTTTGAACGTCAAAATTTACAGTAAAATATAATTAATTCTAGTCGCCCCGTTCCAAAAGGTAGTTTCGTATGGAGAAGAATGTGCAAGAAACTCCACCTCCTCTGTTTTAAAATGTTTAACAATATTTTGTAAACGTGAATTATCTATACTAATAATAATGCTGAAAAGTTTGTTTGTTTGCTTGAACGCGCTGGAAGTACCAGTCGGATTTGAAAAAAAAATGCATTTGCATAGCCCAATTCTTGACAAGGGCTATAAGCTTTTTAACATGACGCTATGACCCTTTGGAAACGAGCAAAAATAAAAAAGTCAGAAACAGCGGTAACCGAAAACTGCGAGGCTGGGTATGTGAAGACGGTTGCTTTTAGATACTTGATTAAAAAAATATTTCAATGTAATTTAAACCCACGTATCTTTTTTCATTCACCTAGTCCACGTAAAACCCACGTTTACTAACCCATTTGTTTACGGATGCTTCATTATTACTTCTTAAATATTAAACTTATCAGCAGGAACCCTGGCTGCATTACTGATAGCATCGTATCGCGATCATTAATCTGACTGGATCCTGAGAATGTCTCCCTGCAATAATTAAACGCACCACCTGCCAATGTCCAAGCTCCTTGTGCCTTTGAGGTAGGCCAAAATGCCAGGAAGCGGCGAATACTGAAGAACGCCAATATTCAGCTAATTCTGAAATTTTCTGGCCTTTCAGTAGATACTGAATTTTGACGCGAAATAAAGAAATGCGAGAGCATGGAACTTAAACATAACTGGAGAAATATGAAAATTTTCATTAACGTATTTGACTGATAGCTGTTTTATGTTGTGTAATTAAAAAGGTATACCTCTGCCCAACCTTTCGGGGAATGTATGTATGTAAAGACATGTTCGGACATGTTTTTCACAACACCCTAAGGGCTATTCACAAACATCTTTTTACAAACCAAGACTGGCAATCCGCATGTCGATTTGCAAGTTCTTGCTGACCAGGCCACAGTGACAAAAAGCCAAAAATATAAGCAATAAACAAGTCCCCCAAATGAAAAGTAATAATTTAACATTCCCGTTGGCAACATCAATCAGTAGGTAAAAAACATAAGATATCATCTATAAAAATTATCCGTGGTACATTTAGCTGCGCCCGCGCCGCGGTATGGCCGGAATGTCCACCGCGCATGCGTCGAATTTGTTACACGCCCTCGTTATACGCGCTGAGGTAAAAACTGTGGGACTTGACGGATTTTTGGGGATTGGAACAAATGAAAAGCGATACTTCTTGGTACATTTGGTTTGTTTGACCACTTTGGTTCAGTAGGTACTCGTGTTGCTTCCGCCGTACCCAAACATATACTCCGGGCTGGGGAAGACGAGCCCTTCGTTCTTGTCGGAATTGCTACCAAATAAAACCCTTCAAGGGTCGATGCTCCTTCCACTATACGGCGGTAACCCAAATTTTCCTTAGAACCATGGAAATTTGAACTTATAACATGCTGTTGGCGAAAACCGCAAGATTTTCTTGATGGGTCACATAACAGTTTATCTATTCTAAGTATTAGCACCACTGCTCTAAAAATGGTCAAGGAAATCATTGTGAGGAAACCGGCATGTCCTAGGATCAATAATTCGATGGCATGTGACATCTATCAACCCGCACTGAACTCGGGTGGTAGATTACAACCCATTTGGAGAGTGGAGGCCTGTGTCCCAGCAGTGGGAACATTATAGGTAGGTTATGCTTTTATGCTAAGCTAATGCTTTGAAAGGCCGTAATCCACCACACAGGGCCCACGTGGTGGATTATGGCCCACTGCCGTCCAGATTGTGTTTCAAATGTTTTTAATCAACTGTCTCCTTTGAAACACTTTAATGTTGTATTCAACAAATCGCTCCATATCTCAAACTTGTACCAAACCGCCTCACTAATGACGAGTTTGGGAAAAACGTTTAAGTCGGAGATTGCGCAGGAGTCATTCGTTACGGCGCGCGGCGACACTCGCGTATAATGATCTAACACCATATGTATGCTACACTGTGTCTATTAGAGTTGGATTTTTGATAGTTTTTGGTGGAGGTGGCTTAAAAGCTTTTGCGAAAGATCGAGCCACTTGGTTAGGAGTTAAAGAGGATTCGGCATTTGTTTTTTGTTTAAGTGAAGACAAAAAAATTGGTTATGGATTGCATTTGACTGACACAGACATAATAGGCAGTAGTTAGTACCTATGAGCTGTAGGTACCAATAATGGATCTTATATTATTATCTTTAAAAGGAGTGTTAGATCTTTAACCCGTTTTTTGGCACTGATAACATCCAAGTTGATGTTATTATACTGTCTCACATTTTTGTTGATTGCTGCTGATCTTTAAGATAGATTCTTGCTATAAATTTTGCATGAATGAATGATCTCTTTATTTACTAGATTGCTAGAATATAGATTAATACATGGTGATGGGAATTTATTTTACGTCACACTACATTCGACGATTTTTGATTCCTGAATATTCTCCTCGCATTGTTGAGAAGGGCTAAACAAATTCCTTACAAGTCTCATGCTTCATTCTGTAGATTCATAGGCACAAGAACACGCACTGACACACAGTGGCTCTAGCAGGAAAACGTATAATCACAAAGCATAACATGACGCACACTGTAATGAGTTTTAAATGCGCAGGAGATGGCCGATCTGAGTCTCACGGCCTCGGATTAGCGGTCAGTTAAATATCTGGCATTATCTGGACATTATGACCAATGTTTTCGGAGGTCATAGGTAGATATGTGTGTGTCAGATGTGCTTTTTGTAATGGTCCGGAATACCCGAAAAATAGAGAAGTAGACGTGAACTTCCGTGGAAGGATCTTGGTGTTTTTCGGCTGTGGAAAGTGTTTGCTACCGTTGGCGGTTCATTGCATCGAAGTTTTTTCTTTTTTGTTAATTTTCTTCAGTAACCATTTCAGTTGGATGGAATATTTTGTTGATAACACATTCCGCATGAGTTCCTTTTTGTTTTTATTTTACATCCACATAACAAATAAGTTATTTATGAAATTCATTTTCGTTTAGAGTTGATAGTGGTAGGTTGTGGTCTGCCCTGTCAGTGTGCTGATCGGTTCCACAGTCACTGCCGTCACAAACATAAGCCATAACGCTCCATGCGAGTATTTCCAAGCTAAGCACGTTAGCAATAAGGTTAGGCCGAGATCTATAAACGTTACTAGCTTGTGTGTAATGTACCTACCCAGGATTTTGTAATATCGTGATTTAAAAAAGTGTCCTAGGAGTTTCTTGCCCGTTCTTCTCCATAGAGATCTATGATTCGAAATGGGTAAAGCTTCAACTTTTATTGAAATAAATGCTTTGAGTTTGAGTATGATTATCTGCTTTAGCTTTGATTGACTTAGGCATGTCCCTGTCCCTATTATTACACTTTGGCAGCTGTGCGACAGTGACTTATCATATCACTTGGTTTTATTTGGTTTATATATTTTATTTTTATTTATCCTTGTGATAGATTATTTTATATTTACCATTAATTATTTTATCAAGTACCTGGTACAGTCAACAGCAAAAGTAGATGATCAAAATCAGAAATTCAATACTAATTAACGGAGTTCGCGTTAGTGGAGTGCTGTTGACTGTACTTGTTGACAGGCCTACGCTATCCTCCCATACCTACTGTAATTTGAAAACATTGTAAAAGCCAATTATTTTTAAAAGAGTAACCGTGGAGTTTCTTGCCGGCTCTTCTCCATAGGAAACGACCAATTTGAAACCGTGCACCTAGCTTCTGACGTTCCATAAGTGCCCGTGTAGGTTTATGTGAAATAAAATATTTTGATTGGAATAACGCTTATAGCCAAAGTACGCGCTAAGTAACGTTTCTAGATCTCGGCCTTGAGAGCTTAAAAAAACCGTATTAAAAGACTATTTCACATGACCCCCTAGATCACTCAATAAGTAACTACTACAGCTTCTATCAGATGTAACTGTGAGGTTAACATCGGGTTAATTACTCACCAAACGTAACGCCACAAGTTAAGTTTATTAATTGCTGGACATTTATTTAGTTTTTACATCTGTCTGTCTAATGTCTGGGAACTCCTGACTGTTAAATAGCGTTAAGTAATGTCTTCGTTTTGATCTTGAGAACTTCTCATAGTTTGGATTTTGGTCTTCGTATTAATAGGATTTAGCCATCAGACTGACGGCCCACCAGGTGAAGATGGCGTTTGGTTACCGTTGCTACCAAGGTGTATATATCGATGTCGTGACAACCTTACAAGTGAAGCGAAATTCTAATGTCTCATGGGTAATTTTACCGGCATCCTTAGGTATCCTTTAAACCGTAACACAGCCATAGGTACTGAGGTAGGAGGCAGGCAAAGCAATGGCATAGTAGTTGTCTGGCAAAGGTATATCACAAAGAGCGGTCCTAATTCCATCATTTCGTATCACCGCGCCATTATAATTAACCAGCATCCGTCCGCGTTAAATTTTAATGCTCAGTCGAAAGTCAGAAAAAGTACACCAGACAGTCACCTAAATCCAAGTTCAGTTCAACAACCGACCTCGCCTACCTAATTACAACTACTAATTACAAATATTTGTTTACAATCAACAATCATAGAGATGATTAAACTTAATTATATTCTTTCTTTTAATCTCTCAGAAGCCACACACCACCGGGTGGTGTCTCACCACAGAACAGATTGATACAGAAGACCAGCTCCAGAGATGTAAAGAGAATAGGCGCGTGAACATATAGACGAGTAAAGGCCGACGCGACGTTCTCAAACTGTCTACACGAATGCCAGTCGCGAGAGAAGAGGGCGCTTGCACTTGCTTTACGTAAAGTAGGTTCCAATCTTTGTTTCCAATTTTTAATATTTCCACTTCAACAAACTATCAAGTAAGTTAAATTAAATTGACTTCAGAATTCTTACTACTTACTTCCTATTGAAAAGTCATTAAATGTTTGAAGTCATAACGTAAACTGAGCTTTACGTGTGGGTTAAAGATTACATATTTGGAAAGTCAGTCGCGATCACAGCTACAGACGTCTGTCGTGGTCTGTCCGTTTTCGCCCGTTGTATGGAGTGAAACTTCTGTACCCATCTGCTCTATGGCCTCGCGGCAGGCGCTCGCTTCATTAATTAAGAGATGTCTTCATCTCGGCGGCGCGGGCGCACACAGAGCTTCTCTTAACAATGCTATCGGGTTACTGCATAAGATGTGGTGTACAATGGTTGGATGTTTTCTTTTTGTTTTAACGATGTTTCTGGGCTTTATTGTAAATATATATACGTCTTTTGAAGTCTGTGGTGGATGGTGGGGCTAGTATTTCCTTATTACTGACCGTTATGGTTAACACTAAAACTCGACGCTGAAGCTGACGATTACTGGCGAAAGTGCTGCCCGCGTGGCAACATGTTGAATTAAAAAAACAAATGACAAAAGATAAATGAGGATTATTATTCTATTGAAGTGTTACAAAAGAATGTGATCTACATCGTCTGCCTGCCTTTTCCCAAGTAAGTATGTTGGGGTCGGCTTCCAGTCTAACCGGATGCAGCTGAGTAGTAAATATTTTACAAGGAGCGACTGAAAAGAGTATGATCTCATCTAAACCTATGTATACAGGATGGCAGGGACCTCGACGTGCAAACTGAAACCATGAATTCAGCACATGATTCTAGACCCCCTAGCGTAGTTATTAAAAAATCCATCATCCCGCCCTGGGCCCGCGTGGTGGATTACAGTTACAGCCCACTCCCTCTCACAGAAAGGAGGCCTGTATCCCAGCAGTATATAATATTATAGGCTGATTATTATTTTATATTAAAAAAATAAAAAAGCACATATTTTTCTTCAATAACCGACGAAAAATTTATCGCTAAGTGGTTCAGAATCATGAACTGAATCCATGGTAACAGGTTGCGCGTCGCTGTATCTGCCACCCTGTATGTATTTACATAGCCTATGAAGATACACACATATGGCTAAATCAGGAAAAGATAAATTGGTATAATATCTTCAACTATGTCGGGCACGTCTCGCCAATTTCTTTATAATCAAACTGGAAGTGAACAAAGCCATTAATTTATTCATATACAGTCTATTTTTATAATTTCTTAACTATTTCTACTAGGTACTAAACTGTAAAATTGTAAACATTTTGTAAATTTTTAAAACTTTCAAAACTTTTTAAAAATTGTAAACTTTCAAATAGAATACAAATACTGTGTATGTATTCGTGAACTCCAGCTTTGAACCGTTTGGGGTCGAAACGCTCGGGTCATGGGGTCCGAGTGCAAGTCTCCTTTTTAAAGAAATTTTTCGCCAGCTGATCGACACTTCACGTGACCAGAGAGCTGGGTCGTTCTTTGGCTAAAGAATTAGCATTGCCATTCAACGTGGCAATTCTGCCAGTTTCTGGCACGTTTCCAGATGACAGCGATGCGGACGAGTACGTCGTCGCCTAAATAGCCTTTTGTTTTTGTATTTATTTATATAATTAGTTAGTATTTTAATTTAGCCATAAAGTTTAAAAGCTGTGAAATAATAGAATACTGTTTATGAATTAGCGACACGCTGGTATTTGCCACCTGCGGTACTTTACGAGAAAATATAAAATTGATTACACAGTAATCGTTATATTCTAACTTCTGTCGTGTTAAAATGGTGTTATCGTTAAAATATCTCTTTTATAAAATAATCATATATTTTCTATCTACATATATCTATACTAATAATAAAGCTGAAGAGTTTGTTTGTTTGAACGCGCTAATCTCTGGAACTACCAGTTGGATTTGAAAAATTATTTTTGCGTTTGATAGCCGAATTCTTGAGGAAGGCTATAGGATTTAACATCACGGTAGGACCGTTAGGAGCCGAGCACAAAGAAATAAAGTCAGAAAGAACGCTAAGCTAAAAAAAAGTAATATCAAGGATAGGCGATGCGATGCGACGAGGTAGGTCGGTGGAATAATAAATTTCACGCGGACGAAGTCTCGGGCAGAAGCTAGTTAATTATAATTTGCTTGGTAGCCAAGTATTAAAAAATATCATCTCCATTATGTAGGTACTTGTTGGAAAATTAAAAATTATCTAGCAGAAAAAGAACTTTGTTAAATACAATTTGCTTGAAAACAATATCAAATTGTGACCTATAATTATTGGGTTAATTTACGAAACAACTTTTAATTAAAGCGGCGTGTACACTGTAGTTTTCGTCAATTGTCAATCATGTGTCCTAGGCTTTATAACAAAACTGTCGGCGGTCTGTATATTAGACCGATGGATCTCAAAATTAAGGCCGTGTATAGATGTATTAATGTATTCGATAAATTGCACTAATTGTGTGGGTTATTAATCTTGAGTTCTACTTACAGTAAAAGTCAGTTCCGTTTTCCAAACGGTACATAACAAAGTAGGTACTAATTATATTTAAAGCGGCTTTAGAGACTTTTTCTATATTTGCCAAATTAAAGTATTGAAAAACCTATTCAAAGGCTACATCGAATCAAACCAAAAAAAGCAATATAAAAAGTAAATAAAAGCTTTCCTGCACGGAAAGCTTTTATTAATTAATTTGCTACTCAAAAGTAACAAGCCGATCTATTCTGTAAAAACCACACTGTGAAAAATTTGGTGAAGTGAGCTGTCAATAGTGTCAATCAGTACCATTGAAATGACAGCCCACTTCATCAAAATTTTAAAATTGAGATTTTTACTGAAACTTTATTTTATTATTTAGAATAAACTGCAGTTACAAACTCAAATTACTTATGAGTAATCAGAATGTTAAAACATTTCAGTGATTTGATTTTGCAACACGTTACCTTTAAGTGGCGTCGTAGACAACGTAAGTTAGGTTTTTAACATAACACATAATATCACGCCAGTTATACCTGAAGGGTTAATCAGAAGTGTACCTTATACACATATTGGTGCTCGTGACTGTAGGTGTACACCTACAGTCACGAGCACCAATATGTCAACACTTGGCAACTTTCAATTGCGATTTTTTCACGAAATAACGAATGCAACGTTGAAATACGACACATTACATAAACCTATGGGTTCGAAAATGCTATGTTCGTAACAACATAAAATTTCATTCGAAAATAAAGGAGTAAATCGCTTTTGAATAAAGCCGAGTGTATACATTCTTTTGCTCGTGACTGTACATTTCGCCAGTTATGTTTTAGTCCCATGTAATAGAGGGCGAGCCTACTGCCATCAACCGTACACAAATCCACCTGCAGGTTGCTACTGAGACATTCCTGGGGCCTAAAAAGGCCACTTTCAGTAAAAAAAAAAAAAACCTCTATAAGCTGTTCATTTCATAACGCACTTGGTTTTAAAACAGCACACCATGCTCTCCTATAACATTGAAAGTACTAATAAGAGACGGAATTATATTGTATGTGAGCCAAATGCATCCTCTAAATAGGTAAGTCTTTGAAAACAGATTTGATATATTTTTAGGCCCGTTTCTGTACAATAAATTAAATTAAGTATCTATAAATTAAATAATTACGACTGTAAAAAGGTTATTCTGTTATTTTTACTTAGCATATCATACAGTGAAACAGAGGATTTACTTGTTTTCTGTAAATAAAACACGTTAGTTTTTTAAGGTAATATTAGTTTTTAATTAGTCTTCTCTTTTGTTATTTTTTAAATTTAAAATTCTAAGCACCTTTCTAGCCGGAAACACAGGTCTCCACCTAGTACAGGCAAATGAGCAACTGTGTCATCTATAAGTTTTAAGATAAGCTATTGTATATCTGCACCATTTTTATAAATAAGCGTTATTATATTTATTATTATTTCCTGAATTCCCAGCAGATCATTAGCAATTCCGAGTCATAGAGGGGGCGCCTCGGAAAGCACGTTAAGCCGTTGGTCTCGGCTGTCATTCGTAGATCTTTGACAGTCGTTACGGGTAGTTAGAATCCCCTAAAGTCTGACAACCAGTCTTACCAAGGGGTATTACCCAGTAACTGGATTGTGGAGGTCAGGTATTCAGTCGCTCCATGTAAAATACTGGTATTCAACTGAATCCGGTTAGACTGGAAGCCGACCCCAACATAGTTGGGAAAAGGCTAGGCAGATGAGTTAAAGACAGCAGTTCGCTACTGACTCATCATCATCTGCTTACCTTTTCCCAACTATGTTGGGGTCGGCTTCCAGTCTAACTGGATAGCTCCTGACTGTAGCCAGTATAACCATAACTGCCAGTATAATATAATCATACAGATTACTACTGATATATATTATTGGGACGTTAAAACCAGAGATAGGTAGGTTTGTCTACCTCCAGCGGAGTAATTGCATAACACACTATCAGTAGTTCAGTAGCAATGGTTTCATTTTGACAGTTCAACAACATTCAATACGTTATTTACGTTGCTGAGCTGACACATTTTTCGAACATACGAAGCAATGGATTAGCAGTATCCTTCAAAATTATTCAGATTGAGATTGATAGTGTGTTACGCAATTAGGGTGCAGTATGCCAAAACTGGTGACAGATAGGTAATTTGGTTCGACCGTTAGACGTTAAATAACTGTCTAATATCTGTAACAAAACAATAAAATTGTAAAAACGTCTATAAACTTTGAGACACGCTACGAAACAACAATTCTAATCTATTTAAAGCCTTATAATTCCGAGCATTCGCGTAATTTCACTTTATTGTTAATTATTAATTATCTGCATTACTGTAATTACACTCTACTTCCACCTGTTCCGAATGAAATATCATAATGATATGGTTTTTGCCATAAACACTATTGTATGGTTATAGGTGGGAGCCACGCGAAACTGGCTTAGCGTGTTGTCTGTAAAAAAACATTTGAATCATTCTAGGACCTGGACCCTTGAATCTAATACTCAAATGCCACCATAACTTTAACTTTTTTTAAGAGTTTTTTTTTTAATATTGATATAATATACTAGGACATTATTTTTTGTTTGACCGTAAACGGGGTCATTGTGCTCATTATTTTGACCAACTTGCTTTTTTTTTTTTGAGTCTACATGTCTTCATGTCATGTGTGTGTGTCATGTGTTCATGTGTGTCATGTCTTCTTCAGAAGCCCGAAAGTCTGACAACCAGACTTACCAAGGGTTATCGTATTACCCAAGCATTAATTAAAGCAAAGCATTTAAGCAATTAAAGCAAGCAAAGCAAAGCAAAGCAGCAAAAAAAAAAACAAAGCAAAGCATCATGACGCAATTGTTTGTTGTCCTCCCCAAATAAAAATAAAATAAAAAAATAAAATACCCAGTAACTGGGTTGTGGAGGTCAGATTGGCAGTCGCTCCATGTAAAATACTGGCATTCAGCTGTATCCGGTTAGACTGGAAGCTGACCCCAACATAGTTGGGAAAAGGCTAGGCAGATGATGATGATGTGGAACTTCTTCTGGGGACACTTGCTCCATAGTAGATCGCTTACCACGAGACGATATCGAGGTGAAGAGCGGAACCATTTATTAATGAGCCTGGAGTTTTGGGCTAGCAACGCGTATGGCTAGATATTCGCCATTTCTGTCTATTAGTCGTGTCAGACAGCTCTGGATTTAATGTGTGATGATTGAGAATAGGCTTATGGCTAAGTATGTAATAACAGCCACACGGGTCGATCGATCAGCTTAAGCTACGCTTGCCGCGGTTGGTCCGTGGATGGGTGAGCATCTTTACATACCAAGATCCCTTGGAAAGCACGTTAAGCCGTTGGTGCCGGCTGTCATTCGTGGATGTTTGACGTTGTTATGAGTAGTCAGAAACCCGAAAATCTGACAACCAGTCTTACAAAGGGGTATCATATTACCCAGTAACTGGGTTGTGGAGGTCAGATAGGCAGTTGATCCATGTAAAATACTGGTATTCAGCTGTATTCGCTTGGCTAGGCAGATGATGATGATACTTCTCTTAATTTTTACACCCATTAAAACACGATGTTCTATGTTTACGCGATATTGTATGTAGTAACTTGTAAACCAATCTAGGAAATCGAATGTTTTGTACTCAAAGCAACATTGTCAACATATTGTAAATATTCCGGATTGTTACTTTGTAGTGTGACATTTTATATAATTAGATGCAAGGTGCTATTCTTCCTTGGATCCTATAAATACGTCGTAACTACAGATATTTTTATTACAAAACTATTTCAAAGGACAATCAACTTAATTGTCTTAGAGTGGTATTTTCTATTGAATTGTTTTTCTTTGAATCATTAAAAACCGGACCAAGTGCGAGTCGGACTGGCACACGAAGGGTTTCGTACCACCGCACAATATTTTACCTACACACTTATATTTTTTTAAACACGTTTCTTGTATGGGGAATTTTTATCTATTTTATTTTTATATTGTTGTTATAGTGAAAATAGAAATACACACTCTGAAAATTTCAATTATCTACCTATTAAAGTTCATGAGATACAGCCTGCTGACAGACAGACGGACGGACAACGGAGGCTTAGTAATAGGGTTCCGTTGGCACCCTTATTGCGTACGGAACTCTAAAACGCAGTCGCTAAACGATATACTTAATTAACATGAGAATGTTATTAATTTTATTTTATGTCAATCGACTGTTCATATTAATATTTATATGCATAAATTAATATGTTTATTGACAAAGACCTCCCACAAAGATGGCTGTGCTCAAATACTTAATATTGTAGAGATGTGTAAGGTAGTAAGCAGAGGTCTATTAATTCTGTGACACACGCCTTCTAACTAAAGTCCTACCTTTCTCACATGGGGTTAGCAGACATTACACACTATACCTATTCATTTAGCTTCATCCTTCATCCTGCTTTTTTATTTTAGTTTTCTTTTTAGGCACTATAATTGTACCTATGCTAAATGTACACCTTTTGTAAACATTATTTTTATTTAATAAATTATTCTTATTCTCAGCTTTGAAAGTGAACAAAAAAACATTGTAATAAAAATAAAAAATGGCTAAAATAAACGCGCGCGCTCGCGACGCCGAAATTCTAAATATCAAAGTTTAAATCTATACTTTCGGTAGACCAAAGAAACGATAGATAATGGGTTTTGTAAAATGAATGATATGGCTAGAAACGGAGTGACTTCTGAGTTGACGGCTAGCAGCAGGCTAATTTCCGTAATAACACGTTGACTGCCGGACAACAGACACAATAGAAAATCTATTGTTGGCGGTCACCGGTGACCCCGGTGGCAGGTTAATACCTTTCAAACGTTCAAAATCTAGTCGTAATCTCATCTAACGATAATCAATGTTAAAAACTTTTCAACAATGTAGGGAAATTAGAGGATCTTTTGACAGATTGAGACTGAGATCAGACTGTGAACATTCATAAAATTACGAGAATTGCCCCTCTGAGATGTAGGATGAGGGTCACATGCTGCTCCGACCACAAATTAACTAAAGGGCAGGAGGATGATGATGAACTTCGATTTAATCTGACACACTTGCCTCGTAACTGAAGTTATACCACACATATCTAACCAGCGGGGTAGTTGCGTAACACATGATCAGTAGCAATGCATTTCGACAGTTCAACAACATTCATTGCGTTATTTACGTTGTTGAGCAGACAAATTTTTCGAACATATGAAGCAATGGATTAGAAAAATCTTTTAAAATGATTCAGATTATGACTGATAGTGTGTTACGCAATAAGGGAGCCTTTTCTCTCAGGGGGTTCAGCAGAAACCAACAGAACGCCCCGTGCTACACACTCCTAACCCTAACATACTCATTTCGCTTTCGTTCACAAGCATTTAAACTGAACAAAAAAATATTATAACAAAAATTAAATACAGCTACAGTTAAGTAACTCAACACTATTATCTCTGCCGACCCCCGTAAAAGATAGTGCAAATATAGGTTGGCAAAAACGGTAGAGTTTCATAGCCAGGTGGTCGGCTTGGCGCTATGAGGCGTAAGTGCAAAATATTGTGTTACATTACCTGCGCCTGCGACACGGCCTATAGACCTACATCGTGATGTATCAAGTTTAGACCAGTAGCTGGAACAGAGTCGGCAGAGGATCCAGTTTATATCTAATAGGTAGATAGATTAACGGGCTATAATAAATTGGTGACTTAAAAAAAAAGTTTTTTTAATCAAAAATGCTGCTGGGACACCGGCCTGCTCTCTGTGAGAGGAGTGGGCCATAAATATTTGCCAGTACAATCTATACTTAGCCTCATTTTTATTTAGCGCTAAACATCTTTCTATTTCTGCCAATCGTTTGAAGATTACAGAGACAAATGAATTAAATACGTTTAGCGTTAAATACACCTAGTGATTTGTGGTGCAAGTGGGCCCGCCCTATGTTGATTTTTTGTGTAAGTTTACAAATCTCCTGACAAAATTTCCTATTGATTATCATTTTCTACCTAGTCCATACTTTTACTATTCTATAACCTAAAAAGATACGACATATTGTTATGTGAAACTGTGCAATTTCTATCTGACCTTTCAAATCACCCTGCAAATGCTCTAAGAATATTGTTTGGAGATCTTTTGACGTCGAATCTTAAAACGATCCCTCAATCATTTCAGGTGAGTGGCACAAGACCATACCCAGGTAATTCACTCCAAAATTTCTCGTCCATTCACTAATAAAGTTCTTGATATTCGCTATCCGGTTTCAGGTTAATTCCAAGTACTCGGAGGTGGCTATCGGCATTCATCCAATTGATCGGATTATAAAACAGCGAGGGAGCGGGCGGTGTCGCGTTTCCGAATCTGTATGTGACCACAATGAGCATGCCGTTTCGCGGTAAAACGTGTTAATAATGTGGTGTGGTCGCAAGTGATGGGTGGTTAGCGGGTGGAGAAAGTTAGGGTAGATGAATGAACTATTCATTTACTCATTTAGACCAACAGTCGTTAATTGGTGTTAAATCTAACATCTAAGTAGTTAAGAATGGCTGTCCACTGTACATTTAAGCTGTTAACCGACTCCCAACTCGCCTAATAAACAAAATGTTAACAATAAAAAATTTTAAATCTACTTTAACAGCAAAATTAAAATCAACCTACATGGGCACTTGCGAAACGTCAGAAGCTAGGTGTACGGTTCAACAAGAAACAAACAAGGTAAGGAAGAAAGGTAGGTAGGTTAAGCAAGAAACTCCACGGTTACTCTTTTAAATTAAAATAGCAACTGGCATTAGACGCACAAAGTAAGAAAACCTCCAAAATATTGTGTCTAATTGCCAAAAAGGGCTTGCGTAGCTACTACGCCGTAGCTGTCATCACCGCTACGCCACATAGCTACGCTGTCGTAGCCAATAACCGAATCGCTACGCAAGATTTCGATACTTTTGTTTCTGTCGCCATTTTTAAAACACGCTACCTCCTCTGCCTTAGCCAGTAGTAACTCGATACTAGTTCCCGCGGCTTTACATCCCGACCCTAATTTTATGGCTCATTAGCACTTTTGCTCATCCTTTTTGCAATAAACCGATGTGTCGTGAAGCATCGCTGATTTTTCGTGTGCCTCGCCTTTATGTCTGAACCACCGTCTACCTCGGATATCAGTTACGAGTAATTATAAAAGCATTGAGTTGTTTAAGAGAGCCTATTATTTAGTGTGTATTGGATGTCAGAAAATTGCTGGATTAAAGCTGTTGTGTTTTATTGGAGCGGAAGATTTTTAACTGTCTTGCTTGTTTTTTTTTCTTTGCATATTGTTTGCTTAAGTTTGCATGTGTTAAGTTATCTACAGTGTGGCAGGGACGTCGCTCATACTTTAAACATAAATTCAGCATATGCTTCTAGTCCTGGCGAAGACATATTTCGGTGATTATAAAAAAAAAATCTGCTGTTTTAATGAAAATTAGCTGATTTTTTTTTAAACTGAGCTGTTTTTTTTTTAAATTTAGCCCTGGTTGTTCCCGGATCATGTACTGAATCCATGGTGATTGTGCGTCGATGTCCCTGCCAGCCTGTATTTATAATTTATTTTTTCATAAAGTTTTGTTTGTGTTTCTGTCTGTCTGTTTGTATGTTTGTTCCGGCTAGTCTTCAAAACGGCTGGACGGCACTTTCATTAGCAGATAGCTGATGTTATAAGGAGTAACTTAGGCTACTTTTATTTTAGAAAAAAGATTAGGTTGAAACCCATGAAATCCAATTTGTTTTCCAACATGCACGTGAATGAAGTCGCGGACATATCTAGATATCAATACGACAATCACCGCAAACAATACAACTTAGGGCTGATTTTTCCATCGCCAGATGACTTTTATTCGAGGAATAATAATAATAATAATAAAGTTTTATTGACATAAATAAAGGTGTTACATTTTAGTTTGAAGCCCTGACTCCTGTGCTAGGTGGTATCTGTGTTACAGGAGTCAGTGTCTTCACCCGTTTACGGAAATTAAACAATTTATGCTACAATATTAAAATAACGTAAAATTAAATGAATTTAGTGCATGCATGCTCTTGAGTGGTTTGTGTTCATGTGTGTGTGCGTTTGCTGTGTTTTGTGTGTGTTTTGTGTGTGTGTGTGTGTGTGTGTGAGAGTTTGTGCTTGGTTGCTGGACTTAATACATTTTACACTTTATACGTAATATATGGGATTGTTTAGGAATAAAAGACGTTTGACAGTTTTAGCATGAAACAACTGTCAAAATTTCAAAATTATTCCTCGAATAAAGTTATCAGACGATTGAAAAATTAGCCCTTACATTAATTCCAAATAGGTACATTTTGACACTTACCTTCTACGCATTTTATAAGAAACTTAGGCCTGCCCTATAGCCCTAATCGTTCCTTCATCGGGCCGCGCTGGGTCAGTCCTCGTTAACATTTCTGTGCGCGATTACGGCGGCGCCGTTAGACGCATGCCCTAATTATTGTCAACACTATTATCTTGTTTACTTCGTTTAGTTAACTTACATTTTCTAAGTTTTTGTTCCTGCAAAATTGAGAAAACTGGTAATGAAATGAATAGCCTTCTAATTAAAAAACATACTAAGTCTAAACATTATCACATAATGCTGGATGTAATTAAGCTTCCCCAAATATCGTCCACCGAGCGGTCTTGTTGGGATGATCCTTGAAAAATTGTCTCATCAGACATTAATTTAAAAAATCAGTTATTGACTGATTCAGAAATCAGTATAATTGACTGATGATACTGAGTTTTCATACTTAAAAAAAAATACTTGAAAAGGACAAAGCGATAGGTACTCTCGTGTATTTTTTTTTCCCCACCAAAACTGCACTCATCATCTGCCTAGCCTTTTCCTAACTATGTTGGAGTCGGCTTCCAGTCTAACCGGATTCAGCTGAATGCCAGTATTTTACATGGAGCGACTGCTCATCTGACCTCCACAACCCAGTTACTGGGTCATAGGATATCCCAAGTAAGACTGGTTGTTAGACTTTCGGGCTTCTGACTACCCGTGACTGTCAAATATCCACGAATGACAGCCGGGACCTATGGTGATTTCCGAGGCACGGAGATTTCTCGGTATGTATGTACCTGTCCACAGACCAACCGCGGCAAGCGTATATAGCTTAACCTGATCGATCGAACTGTGCGGCTGTTATTATTTAGCCACGGGGTCCTCCGCAACTGCACTGTGGTCCTCAAAAGTGAAAGTTAAATTTTGGGTATTATTTGCTTTAGGTTGCAGGTTGCAGGTCCAGGTGGGCTGCGGCGCAGTGAGGCGGAACGAGACGCCACCGATACCCGACACCCAGTATTGATCACCTGTACTGTCATCGACGATGATGTTTTGATTTAATTATAGCGCTACAAAGTTATTTCGGCGCGTAACCAAAAATCTGAACTTACGACGCCATCTTGTTTTTGAACACATTTCAAGTGAAATTTCACAAAACAATTGCACAAAATATGTTTACCGACAGCGGCCTATTGTCAACGTCATTCGAACGGCTAAAGATCGTTGTAGCAGTGTAATTGGTGTAGTGTATTTAATTTTTTGAAAAAAATAAATACTGAAGCCAAACAGGCGATTTTACGTTTCGCTATTTATGTAGGCCAGTTAATTATCACTTATACAGACTTAGACGAGTTCACCGAAGTGAACGAGCTTAGGAACTTGGTAGTTTTGCTTGGTAGCTTAGAAAAAAGCAGGAGCTACATTCAAAATCTTCCATCCAGCGATCTTTTTATTTCCATTTTTGACGATACATAATTCCTTTGATAGAACTTTCTATTCTTTAGAAGCTTTTAACTTTTTA